>OW387142.1:51797048-52397048 GCA_936440205.1 Lepidonotus clava
CTCTAATTTCACTCCTGACAGGTCATTCCGGACAAAACTAAACCATCAACAAACCCTGGCATGGTGACGTCACCAGTCGATGGTATGTGGGCCGTCGTCGTCATGGTGACGTCACTAGTACTGCTGGTCCCCGCGGTGACGTCACAGACGCAGGGCCTTACCAACCAGCGGACGACCCACTTCCTGGCCCCGACGACCCGCTACGGCCAGGCCACTACAAGGAGGTTTGTGACTGCCAGGAGGTTGACCAGTGGGCAACCAACCACTCGGAGACTGACCACTGGGCTTGGGACCAACAGGGCTGCTGTACGGTACACAGGACCGACCACTAGGCCTGACTTTGGGACCACCACTGTCACAGCAGGACCAGAAGGTAATTCATTCTATATCAGCCTCAGGGGGGGGGGGGCAAAAGGGGCAATTGCCCCCCCCCCCCCCCGACCAAAAATGAATTTGCAAGGTAAATCATGGAGGGTGGGGGCAAATATCTTGCCCCCCCCCTAGAAGACGGACCCTGGATCCGCCCGTGTCAGGTTTCAGACCATTATACCTTCACCATTGCCCTGCCCTCTCAGAAGTGGGTGGATAAAAGATCTGTTATTGTCTACGAATGTGTATCCCAATATATGTGTGTAGTCAGTAACAGATTAATAAAGGAAAACTTTCTCATAACTGCTGGATAGTTATTTTTCAATTAATTCAATTCAGCATGTTGTTCATAGCTAGCACTATTAATGTAAGCAAAACCAAAGGAAAATTCCTAGTTTCCACATAATTCTTGGGCATTTAAAACTTTGCGTTTAATTCATTTTTTAACGGAAATTCCCAAATTTATGAGGTCACACAGTAAGTTACTTGGAAACCCCATGTGCCCACACAATATCTCATCCAAATTTTATACATTCTGTCCGACACACCTCATAATTAATTGAAAAATCTGCATGCAGCAACTGAGTTGTCATGGTTTACTTTTATTAACTGGCAGTCAATTCATTACCTATTATTTATTATTTATTTCTTTGAAATGGTGTCTGAGTAGTAAGGATGAAAGTAAGTAGTAGTCATAATATGGAATCATTTAAATGTTTCCAAGGATATAGGAAGTACATGAAACTCGAAGTTCATAAAACTCAGATATTGTCACGGTCATTGCATGTCTTTGTTGCTTATTAGTCGCAACATTAATTCTAAAGCTTAAGGTTGGTATGGATATCTCAGTTGGGCCCATCTTGCTGTGTCAATTTCTTTGGTCCAGGGTCATTCTGCAACAGTATGACTTCTTAAGTATCTGTGCATTGCTTTTATAAAGAAAACAGAATATTAACATTGATTTTAACCTGTTACCAAACATGTTTATCTTGTTATTTGGTACATATTGCTATGTCTGAAAACTTAGGTCACCCTTGTTTTTTCAGAGGTGGCATCAGGCAGCAGATGTCTACAAGGTCAACTGACTGCTGTTGGTCTGGTGGCAGTAATGACACTCAACCTACAGAGACTGACACAATGAAAGTATATAGAGCCTGGTTTACACGGCTCACCAACTTACAGCGATTGACACTATGAAGAGTATATAGAGCCTGGTTTACGAGGCTCACCAACCTTCAGAGACTGACACACTGAAGAGTATAATTACAGAGCCTGGTTTACGTGGCTCACCAACCTACAGAGACTGACACTATGAAGCGTATACAGAACATGGTTTACCAGGCTTACCAACCTACAGAGACTGACATCCCAGCAAACACATAACGTAAATACAACGTTGTACAACGTTGTACCATGGTGTACTTTTACAACGTTGTGGAAAGACGTGCCTGCAACGTTGCTACAACGTAGAGTACAACGTTACAATGCAACATACTGACAACGTTGGAAAATTACGTAGTATGTACGTTGTTAATGCAACGTAAATGCAACATGATTTTCACAACGTTGCTACAACGTTGTGGGGCATCCATAAAAACAACAACCAGGTGGCATTAGTGTTTGAAAAGTACTTATTCCCCAAAACGTTTTTCATTCTAAGGCATTCTAGAGCATTTATTAACAGTCTTAGTTAATCAAAAGCCATGAATACCTTGTCATATGCCAGAGAATGTAGTTTACATATATTATGACAAAGTGATACTAAAAATGCAGATATCAGGAGAGAATTCAAACAATTTCACATGTTAAACACCTTTTTTGTAGCTTATCATTATCATAGAGGATCTCAATCTTGAGAGATGTTTTGTGAATGAACAGGTCATTAACCTGATATGATGCAGCTTGATTGAAGGCTTTGGTAAGACTCTTGGCAGGCCCGACAGTGCCAAACCAATGAAGCTTACAATTAATCATGAACTTCATCTGTGTGATAACTAAACGATAATAATTAGGCCTAATAATTAAAAAATAAATAAATAGATAAATAAAAATTTTAAAAACATAAAAAATAAAATGAATTCACCAGAAAATATTAGCAGGACATTGATAACAGTCAAATGAACACCATTATTAACCTTTAATATTCATAGACCAAGGTCTACTGCTATATATATGTAGGTTGTGAGTTGGTTGTGAGCTGGTAATACTGCAACCTTTGAACAACGTTGCTGCAACGTTTCTGGGAGTCTACAAATTTCCGTTGTCACAACGTAAATTTACAACGTTGTCACAACCAAAACATTACGTTGTAGCAACGTTGTCACAACGTGAAATTGTTTGCTGGGATGATGAAGAGGATATGGAGCCCAGTTTACGCCGCTCACCAACCGACAGAGACTGACACTGTGAAAAGTATATAAAGCCTAGTTTAAGGGGCTGACCAACCTCAAGAGACTGATGCTATGCGGAGAATATATATATATATATATATATATATATATATATATATAGCCTGATTTATGCGGCTAACCAAACTACAGCGACTGACCCTGTGAAGAGTATATAGAGTCTGGTTTACGCGGCTCACCAACCAACAGAGACTGACTCGATGATGAGTATATATAGCTTGGTTTACGCGGCTCACCAACCTACAGAGTCTGATACTGTGAAGACTATATAGAGCCTGGTTTACACGGCTTACCAACCTACCGAGACAAACTTGATGAAGCGTATATAGAGCTTGGTTTACGTGGTTCACCAACCTACAGGGACAAACATGATGAAGAGTATATAGAGCCTGGTTTATGCGGCTGACCATACTACAAAGACAGACAATATGAAGCGTTTATAGAGCCTGGTTTATGTGGCTCACAAACCTACAAAGACTGCGGAAAGATGGACATGATGAAGCGTATATATAGCCTGGTTTACGGGGCTCACCAACTTCCAGAGACTGTTGCCAATAATGGCCAAGTACCTCCAGGGACTGACACTATGAAGAATGTATAGAACCTGGTTTACGCTGATCAATGATGCCATTGTGTCTGTTCCAGATAATGGCCCAGTACCTCCAGAAATTGACATGGTAGGTTTTGTGGTGCCACTCTGAACATAAGGAAATTGACACTATGAAGGGTGCAGCTTGATTTACATATGTCACTGACAGTGTTGATCTGAGTGCAGTAATAGCCTACAGAGACTGACATTATGAAGGGTATAGTCTCGTTTACGCACCCTACCAACAGCAACAGGTCTGTTGTGTAACTGTAATGTACCTACAACGACTGATGCTTTGAAAGCTGGAGAACTTTGTTTTACCCACAGACACTATGGAGGGTATATTCTGGTTGACACAGCTTGCTGAGGGCAATGGGTCTGTTGGCAAAAACTGTGTCGTATCTACATAGACAGATGCAATATATGAGGGTAGAGTCTGGTTTACACAGCTTAATGACAGCAATCATGGTCCTGATCCTTCAGAGACTGATGCTATGTGGAGAATAGCCTGGTCTATGTGGCTCATTGATAGTACTGGGTCTGTTGCTGGTGAATACCTCAAAACCAGACATTGAAGCTACGAAGGGTAGATGCTGGGTTATGCAGCTCAGTGACAGTGACGGGTCTTTGATGGTGACTGCTCTGAACCTACAAGGACAAACACTATTGAAAGTATACTCTGGTTTGTGTAGCTCACTGATAAGAGTGGATCTATTTACATATTGTCACAATGAAGGGTATAGTCTGGCCTACACAGCTCACTGACAGCTGTGGATCTGTTTGTGGTGGCAGTGTTGAACCTACTGAGACAGTTGAGTCTGGTTTTACGTGGCTCGCTG
The DNA here is from genome assembly GCA_936440205.1 of Lepidonotus clava. Taxonomy (NCBI): domain Eukaryota; kingdom Metazoa; phylum Annelida; class Polychaeta; order Phyllodocida; family Polynoidae; genus Lepidonotus; species Lepidonotus clava. The sequence continues at coordinate 51,801,254 of OW387142.1, forward strand.
ACAGAAGTGGGTCTATCTGTGACTCTTACCTACCTACAAAGACTGATGCTATGAAAGCTGGAGTACTCCACTGTACCCGCAGACATTATGAAGGGTATAGCCTGGTTGGTGCAGCTTGTTGATGACCATGGGTCTGTTGGCAGTGACAGTGTCATATGTATGGAGACAGATGGAATGAAGGGTAGAGTCTGGTTTATGTGGCTCGCTGGTGGCAGTTGGTCAGTCTGTGACTGTTATCTCTATTGAGACTGATTTAATGAAAGCTGCAGTACTGTATTGTACCCACAGACACTACGGAGTGTATAGTCTGATCGACACAGCTTGCTGATGGCAGAGGGTCTGTTTGCCGTGACTGTGTTGCACCTGCAGATAGGGATATATATATATATATATATATATATATAATGAAGGGTGTAGAGTGGCTTATATGGCTAGTTGAGAGTGATGGGTCTGTTTGGAGTGATGGCCCTGTGCCTACAGTGAATGATGCTATAAAAAGTATAGAATGGTTTAAGTAGCGCACCGACAGCTGTTGGTTTGATGGCAGTGATGGCCCAATACCTACAGAGACAGAAACTATGAATGTTACAGTCTGGTTTACAAGGCTCACTAACAGCAATGGGTGTGTTTCAGATGGCAGCCCAGTAACTATGGGGTGACACTATGAAAGATATTATAGTCTGGTTACCTGTGACACTATAAGGGTATTTTGCTGACAGCAGTCAGTCTGTTGACAACATTTGGATGTACCTACACAGACAGTTACTATGGAGGGTAGAGTCTGGTTCATGTGGCTGATTGATAGGGACGGCCCTTTTGGTGGTGACTGTTCCGAACTTATGGAGACAGACACTACGGAAGGTTTCTTCTGGTTTACGTAGTTTGCTGACATCATTGGGTTTTGTTGGCAGTGGCTGTGCTGTACCTACAATATTGCTTACAACAGTTATTTTTGGATGAAAATAAAAAGTATTGAACCTGCACCAAACTCAATGACAGATTGGTATGAACGTGTTGTTTATTCAGCTCGTTATCTAACCATTTCAAGACACAAGATGCCTTGAGGCATCTTTTTAGGGGTTTTGTATATACCCCAAAAGGTTCCCTGTGGATAATTAAAGCTCATTTACATGTCTATTCTAAGTTATTAAAGTTAAATGGTTATAGATAAGCTACTACATGGTAACAAAGTTTTACTTTTCTATACAATCATTGAAAAATAAAATGGATTTTTGAAAAAGTAAGATTTTGCATAATTAGAGCCCTTTAATATCAATATTTAGTTGACAAATGATGAAAAAGAAAATTTAATTTTAGAAATCAGTAAAATTATCTCTGGGACACTTTTTTGTGCTGAATCCAAATAAAGCAAATTTTTTCAAATATTTCCAATGTGAAAAATGTTCCAAATGGAATGTTTTTGGAATGTTTTCAGGCAGGTAGCCAAGGTAGCCAAGGAAAGGTGTTTCCATGGAAACCAGTTTACCAGAAAAATTCAATATCTGTCCCAAAATATGCTCAGAATTTTATCAGCTATATTGTACAGAAAACAGAATTAGGATATTGTAGAATTCAACAAAGTTATAGCATTTTGTCTAATATTAAGCACTTTTAGCATAAATCTACATGAATAGCTTTAATGAACCATAATTCTGTTATCTAGAGCCCTATGACAAACAATATTATTCAACTCCAAGTGTGGTATAATATTTCAAATGGCCATAACTCTGGCAGTAATTAAACTTTTTAAGAACTTGTTTCAACTATTTAAAGCCCAAAACTCCCTGCTTGTTGCCATATCTAATTTCTCATATGGTAATATATGTGGCGTCTTGAAAGGGCTAATGTCGCAATTTGTATTTCATGACTTTCTACTTAATAATGTTAATAACCAATCATGGATGTACCAATCGGCCAATTATTTTGGTAGAATGTGCTGGTTCCAGGATGGATCCATCCGCTAATTTGGTGCAGATAGTCAAGTGGATATGGGGCTTGAGTCAAGACAGGGAGACTAAGAACATAGGCCAAAGGAAATTTACTAAAAATACTAAAATTATTTTAGCCCCTTTGTAAATTGACACTTGGTGAGCTAGGAATTGAAAAGAATTTATTTTTCTATTCAAATATTTTCCTTTTGTCTAAATTGTTTTTATACTTGTTCAAGAAGTTCACCCATAGTTTTCATCTAAGTTTCTGTATTAAGAAAGTGGTATGATGCAAATTTATGAAGATGGTTGTAAGTTTGGTGACAATTTATAAAAGCTTAGACTTCCATCAAAATTCTATTTTCTATCAGAACAAAAACTAGCACCTACATCAGTGGGGTGTTTCATAATCAAATTTGGTCGCTCAGGATGTTTTACTTGAGCTTATGTAAATTATACAAAGGTTTGAAAATGCTGTTGCATAAGCAAACTTCTATAAATCAACTTCAAACTTCCGTAAATATACCCAAAACTCTCTTACATGCAGCCACAACCTTCATAACTGCAATCAAAACTCCTGTAAGCTTACTGTAATTAGGCTGATTGTAAATTATGAAACACAAACTGACATTATCCTTGTTCATATTTTGTTATGAAACATCCACAGAAGTATCATTCCAAATAGATTTTTTATTAACTGAAACTGTCACAAATTCCAATAAATGGATAGTAAACAAGACAATATGCAGGGTGTGTGTGTGACATGTCCCACAGCCAACTGCCAACTAACCGGTAGCCCCTGGTTAGGTCTCACGGAACTAAATGTGGCACCATCTGTAGTGTCATATACCTTTCTGTCACGAGGTGAAGGGGATGCCAGTCTCTGACACGGGAAGAATTTGAACTCATACATTAGACAGGCTCGGGGGTGTCTGAAACCACATCCTCTAAAACGTGTCAAGAAGTGTAAGGGATGTGTTCACACTCTTGCAGTGTCAATGGTATGGCCCATTACATAAGTGTCTCACAGGGGGTCCCCTTCCCACCCACCCCCGCCCAGCTGGGGACATCTATAATTAGCACTATGTTTGGTTGTCTCATTTTAGTTATTTCCCAGCCCTTTCTATGTCTGACCAGAGGTGTTGGTAAAGGCCTAGACTGCAGAGCAACCCACGGGGAGACCTGCAGGGCTATCCCCCTGACCTCTTCCCGGCCCCCTACCCATCCTAATCCCGTCAGTCCCACAGATCTAGAGTAACGCACAGGGGCTGATGACTTGTGGAAGAAAAGAAGCTTTTGATAGGGTTTTCATGCCGATTTGAGCACTTTGAAAAAAATCCAAATTTAAAACATTTATGACTCCCAGTAGGAGTCAACTATGGGTCAAATGTGACTCTTAGGTTGTAGCCCCGAGTGAGAAGGACAATTCTATACATGTCAGAAAATTCTGTGATGATTACAACATTATCTAGAAATTTAGAAAGATTTTTCACCTTATTTTTATACTGAAAGACTCAACCAATGGATTTTGCTAAAATCTTTCAGAAATGATAATAAGGCCCATCTTATGCCAAAAATGTCCCCTAATTGATGGAAATCCTTTTACATATTTCCCAGCCTTTACTCCATGTCCCTGACCATCCCTCTATGAATAGCCACCTCTAGCCTCCTGATATTCTCAGGTTGCAAAGAGCTGATGACTTGTGGAAGAAAAGAACCTTTTGATAGGGTTTTCATGCCGATTTGAGCACTTTGAAAAAAATCCAAATTTAAAACATTTATGACTCCCAGTAGGAGTCAACTATGGGTCAAATGTGACTCTTAGGTTGTAGCCCCGAGTGAGAAGGACAATTCTATACATGTCAGAAAATTCTGTGACGATTACAACATTATCTAGAAAATCACAACGATTTTTACTGTTTTTTTCACACAGGAAAACTCAACCAGTAGATTTTGCTAAAACCTTCCAGGAATAATAATTAGGCCTATCTCATGCCAAAAATGTTGTTGAATTTACAGGCATTGAATTATCAGGGGCCCACCTCAGGGACCAAGGATAGGTGCAGGTACCTGGCCCATTACATTATAGTGGTGGTTGGTTACCAACCGTCCCCCCTCCTGTATTGTTTCTATCTTGATTTGAGGCTCAGGCCTACCAGAAGGACACATCCAATCCCACTATGATGTATTAGGCTGGCCACCTGCACCCATCCTTAACCCATGAGTTGTCCCTGAGAAAATTTGCTGCCCATATATCTGACAATATTGTTGGCATGAGATAGGCCTAGATATCATTTATGCAAGTTTTTAGCAAAATCCATTGGTTGAGTCTTTCAGTATAAAAATAAGGTGAAAAATCTTTCTAAATTTCTAGATAATTTTGTAATCATCACAGAATTTTCTGGCATGTATAGAATTGTCCTTCTCACTCGGGGCTACAACCTAAGAGTCACATTTGACCCATAGTTGACTCCTACTGGGAGTCATAAATGTTTTAAATTTGGATTTTTTTCAAAGTGCTCAAATCGGCATGGAAACCCTATCAAAAGGTTCTTTTCTTCCACAAGTCATCAGCTCTTTGCAACCTGAGAATATCAGGAGGCTAGAGGTGGCTATTCATAGAGGGATGGTCAGGGACATGGAGTAAAGGCTGGGAAATATGTAAAAGGATTTCCATCAATTAGGGGACATTTTTGGCATAAGATGGGCCTTATTATCATTTCTGAAAGATTTTAGCAAAATCCATTGGTTGAGTCTTTCAGTATAAAAATAAGGTGAAAAATCTTTCTAAATTTCTAGATAATGTTGTAATCATCACAGAATTTTCTGACATGTCTAGAATTGTCCTTCTCACTCGGGGCTACAACCTAAGAGTCACATTTGACCCATAGTTGACTCCTACTGGGAGTCATAAATGTTTTAAATTTGAAAAGTTTTCAAAGTGCTCAAATCGGCATGAAAACCCTACTAGAAGGTTCTTTTCTTCCACAAGTCATCAGGTAATTGCATTCCCGTCAGAATGCCCCAACAACCTTAACTCCATCAAATAGGGGAAGCTGAGGGGAATGGCTGGAGGCCGGGAAATATGTAAAATGATTTCCATTAAATAGGGGACATTTTTGGCATGAGATAGGCCTAGATATCATTTATGCAAGTTTTTAGCAAAATCCATTGGTTGGGGTTTTCACTGTAAGAATTAAGTTAAAAATCTGTCTAAATTTCTAGAAAATGTTTTATTAGTCTCACAGTTTCCTGACTAGTTTACAATGGTCATTCTCACTCGGGGCTACAACCTTAGAGTCAGTTTTGAACCATAGTTGACTCATACTGGGAGTCATAAATGTTTCAAATTTGGAAATTTTTCAAAGTGCTCAAATCGGCATGAAAACCCTACTAGAAGGTTCTTTTCTTCCACAAGTCATCAGGTAATTGCATTCCCGTCAGAATGCCCCAACAACCTTAACTCCATCAAATAGGGGAAGCTGAGGGGAATGGCTGGAGGCCGGGAAATATGTAAAATGATTTCCATTAAATAGGGGACATTTTTGGCATGAGATAGGCCTAGATATCATTTATGCAAGTTTTTAGCAAAATCCATTGGTTGGGGTTTTCACTGTAAGAATTAAGTTAAAAATCTGTCTAAATTTCTAGAAAATGTTTCATTAGTCTCACAGTTTCCTGACTAGTTTACAATGGTCATTCTCACTCGGGGCTACAACCTTAGAGTCAGTTTTGAACCATAGTTGACTCATACTGGGAGTCATAAATGTTTCAAATTTGGAAATTTTTCAAAGTGCTCAAATCGGCATGAAAACCCTACTAGAAGGTTCTTTTCTTCCACAAGTCATCAGGTAATTGCATTCCCGTCAGAATGCCCCAACAACCTTAACTCCATCAAATAGGGGAAGCTGAGGGGAATGGCTGGAGGCCGGGAAATATGTAAAATGATTTCCATTAAATAGGGGACATTTTTGGCATGAGATAGGCCTAGATATCATTTATGCAAGTTTTTAGCAAAATCCATTGGTTGGGGTTTTCACTGTAAGAATTAAGTTAAAAATCTGTCTAAATTTCTAGAAAATGTTTTATTAGTCTCACAGTTTCCTGACTAGTTTACAATGGTCATTCTCACTCGGGGCTACAACCTTAGAGTCAGTTTTGAACCATAGTTGACTCATACTGGGAGTCATAAATGTTTCAAATTTGGAAATTTTTCAAAGTGCTCAAATCGGCATGAAAACCCTCTCAAAAGGTTCTTTTCTTCCACGGCCCCCTACTCCCCCTAACCCCGTCAGCATCACAGAGCAACGCACGGGGAGACCAGGGCTATTCCCCTGACCTCTTCCCGGCCCCCTACTCCCCCTAACCCCGTCAGCATCACAGAGCAACGCACGGGGAGCCCAGGGCCGTCCCCCTGACCTCTTCCCGGCCCCCTACTCCCCCTAATCCCGTCAGCACCACAGAGCAACGCACGGGGAGACCAGGGCCGTCCCCCTGACCTCTTCCCGGCCCCCTACTCCCCCTAACCCCGTCAGCATCACAGAGCAACGCACTGGGAGACCAGGGCCGTCCCCCTGACCTCTTCCCGGCCCCCTACCCCTCCTAATGCCGTCAGCACCACAGAGCAACGCACGGGGAGACCAGGGCCGTCCCCCTGTCCTCTTCCCGGCCCCCTACTCCCCCTAAAGAGGGACATAAAACTTCCTAAATGATTCTTTTCATCCACAAGTTATCATGTATACATACATACATGTATACATACATACATACATACAACATACATACATACATACATACACACATACATACATATACACACACATATAATACTATATTATCTAGGTCATTGGGTCAACTTAAGGAGGTGAAAGTTTAGTGGCAGCTCCAGGGTTACAGGCAAGGTGGGGGGGGGACCCCCTGTGAGACACTTATGTAATGGCCCATACCATTGACACTGCAAAAGTGTGAACACATCCCTTACACTCCTTGACACTTTTTAGAGGAAGTGGTTTCAGACAAGCCCGAGCCTGTCGAATGTATGAGTTCAAATTCTTCCCGTGTGAGTGGCTGATAATGGGATAAGATAAAATGATAATGCAGAATTAGAATTCACATGATACCCCCTACTATTTCTGAGTTATTTAATAAAAAGAGATCCATGATATGGGGTGTTTGGTAAATGTCAGTGGGGTTTTAAAATGGGCGCTGCGCTCCATGAATTTGGTCGCTGCAAAACTGCCAAAATGAGGGTAGGTCAACATCTGGGACTGTTGCGAAAAATTTTCACAGTCAACCTACCCTCAAATTTTGATATTTTGTCTCCCAAAGAGGTCTCAATAGGTTACTGAGTGACTTTAAGGTGTTGCAATGTTTGGGATATTTTTTTTTTCAAGATATGCTATATTAAACTATACAGGAAAACATTTGGTTCCGTGAGACCTGTAGTTTGTGCAGCCAAGGTGGCTAAAATGAATTTGGGCTTCCAAAATTGCCTTTTTTGGGATTGGTTTATAGACAATTGCTGACCCTTGTTATGTTTTTTTCATATCATATTTTTTTTGTAGGTTTTAAGCAGAAATTTAGGTTTTGGGGTTAAAAATAGGGACTTTAGCGATAGGTGACGTCTGAAAAATATCGAAATCCCTCAATTTCCTAATTTGGTCCTAAAATGTCAATCAGGGCATAATTCTCATCTCATTTGGCTGATTTCAAGTCATCTGAGTCCTGGGTATTGTGTCTTGGGGCTCGCTTGAGTTTGAAAATCGGTCAATTTTGGTGTAGCGTGACAAGCTGAAAATGGCCGAATGGAGCTGAAAATTAAAAAAAATAGTTGCATTCACTTCAAAGTGTCTGTACAAGGTCTCTACATTAGCAGCAACTATAATATGTACATTAGAAAGCCCTCCTTGTAAGGCTCTCAACAACAAAATCAGGATAAATTGCAATTTTTGTCCATTTTCTGAGTTTGGTCGGCCAATTTTCCAAACTTTTGCCTGATCCTCACAAAAATTGGGCTGAGCATTCCCTCAATGATCCTTGTTCCTAGCTTAGGCGGGTCATTGCAACGTGTATGCCAACTTTCATGTCTCTGCCTTTATTATTTCTATAAATCAGGGTCATCTGACTATGTTGATGCAGTGTCCGGAAAAGGCCTTGTTGAACGCTGGTCATTTCCTATAGACAGGGGCTCAGGGCAAATAGGATTTTTGGAGGAAAGACTGATGCTATGAAGGTAAAACTGCACAGTATTCTCAGAAATAGGTGTGGGAAGTGGAAATAGAGGTTTTTGTAGGCTTATGAGGCAGTCATGTGCCCTTTGTAGGTCTCACGGAACTAAATGTGGCGCCATCTGTAGTGTCATATACCTTTCTGTCCCGAGGTGAAGGGGATGCCAGTCTCTGAGTGGCTGATAATGGGATAAGATAAAATGATAATGCAGAATTAGAATTCACATGATACCCCCTACTATTTCTGAGTTATTCAATAAAAAAAGATCCATGATATGGGGTGTTTGGTAAATGTCAGTGGGGTTTTAAAATGGGCGCTGTGCTCCATGAATTTGGTCGCTGCAAAACTGCCAAAATGAGGGTAGGTCAACATCTGGGACTGTTGCGAAAAATTTTCACGGTCAAATTTTGATATTTTGTCTCCCAAAGAGGTCTCAATAGGTTACTGAGTGACTTTAAGGTGTTGCAATGTTTGGGATTTTTTTTTTTTCAAGATATGCTATATTAAACTATACAGGAAAACATTTGGTTCCGTGAGACCTGTACCAAACAAAGTTAACACCCCTAGTAGACACCAGGTGGGGTAACCTGCAAGGTTTTATATGAAATGTAAATACAACTATTAACATTGACACATAATTTTGAACTATTGATGACTTAACCCTTAGCAGTCTGGTGACCTTTCCTTGAATTCCAAATGTCTATCTATCTACTCAAACGTTACCGTTAATTATATGCACAATGTATTTAAGTACTACCCCAGTGCAATGTGTGTACATATATATGAATAGAAATTATATTGAGAGAGAGAGATATACATATTGCCAACTGAGAATGGGATACAAGGCGGGTTAGCACTCCAGGCAGGACCCTGATATCAGCCTAAGGGAATGATTCATGCCAAATCATGCTGCTGTATATATGTTGAAATACTAAATGTGCAGCTTGTAACTACTGATGTACATAGTGTTTTTTTAAAAACTTCCAAATTATCACCCATGCAGGTATAATTATGCATTTTACAATGTTTATGCATTTTATCATGTGTTTAATTCATAGATCTATGCAAATAAATAATAATAATAATGGTAAAACATGCGTTGAATAATGCATTATCATGGACTTGTTTTTTTGGCAGTGTATAGACCTTTTTCATTAGGGTGTGGTGCCCCCTGGTGATGTAAATGGAACCAATGGTTTAGGTCATTTCCCATAGTTAACCTATATGAAGTGAAGCATATAGGTTAACTATGGGAAATGACCTAAACCATTGGTTCCATTTACTTCACCAGGGGGTGCAACACTCTTAATGCAAAAGGTCTATGTGGTGCACACTTTGTATTTATTCACTAGGACTAGGAGGGTGATAAACAGGTGGTTATCCCCCTGGTTTGATACGGCATGAGTTAACTACTAAAGCATTAGTACCCTAAGATATAATGACTTGTTTTTAAACATACTAAGGTTAGTTTTATGTGTAATTATGAATTAGAAGTATTTGTGGTGACATAAACTATAATGGAAAGAAAAGAAAGAAAGGTGCTACCACTTATTGTTTAAGGATAGAGAAGGATTATCAAGAGACGTTTCAGTGAAACTGCTTCCAGTCAGTGTTATTAATCAATTCTTAATCAAGTGTAATTTAGGGAATAAAAGTGAATCTTCGTTTTTTGAATGTTGATATCTTAAAGGTGATATATGGAAAAAAATAACAAAACGGTTACAACCTTACTGAATGAAATTCCACGTTATCAAAATTATATCCATGTCAAAAGAACATAAAATACTTGTGGCTTGACTATAATTTCGCAATATTGTTTTTAGAACTAACCCTGAGCCCAACGTGACATAGTTGTAATAATGCTTTGTTTGTTACTCAGTAGTCGGCGCAGTGTGTCACTTTTAGTGATGTAATATTTGCCAAGTGCGAATACCTTTGCCTATTGTTTCAGAGGTGTAGCAAAGTCAAAAATAGAATAAGTATACACCAGAACAACACAAATAGTGTGGGGGAAGTCCCAGGTACCTGGGGTGCCTTAAAATTAATTACAGTTAAGTTCATATTAATGTGACACAGACTTGGACGGTAAGGAAACCATCACTTTATTCTCTATTTTTCTAATAGTCTTAATCACTGGGACAAATGCAAATTAAGTATGGATCATGACAGTAAATTGTTCAATAGATTGGATAAACTTATGCAAATATCTATGAAGGGCCTTTTGACAAACGTTCATGTTAGTTTATACCCATGCTAAAGGCATATAGTATTGATAAAAGACGGCAGCTAAAAATAGGTATGGCAAATGTGACGTCATAAATAGGCCTACTATAGCTTATCAGTAGAGTAGGCTTCACTACCTGCCTGACCAGCTGGGGATGGTGCAGCGAAAACTAAAAATGATCATTACTTATTCAATACTTAACGTTTTTTCATAATTTCTTCAACAATTTGTTTTGGAAGATGAGTAAGATGCTTGTCTTCTCTTAAGAAAACCTCCTTCTTTCACCTTTAAACAATAATTTCTCTGGTATACTGACACTTTTCAGACGTTACATGAACCTTACTGTTGAGGGAATAATATCTCAGTTTTTTTCTTTATATTTTCTATACATTTCACATGTCCAGAGTTTCAAATGAGTACCTCAAATACTGAGATATCCACATTCAAGTAAAAAAATATATAATTATATATTAGTTTTAATGATTCATTTACTTAGTCAATTTTAACAGAATTGAAATTTCTTCCTCTTTTACTTCTTAAATAGTCTTTAATGTTATCCCTGGTCTTCCAGGTCAAGTATAATATTTTAAACAATCCGATCACAAATGTCAAACATGCGCACACATAAGAATTTATTTGGATTTACAACTGTACTAACCAAGGTTATCAGTTACATTAAAAATCAATACACAACATTATCATATATGTAACACAATCCTATACAAGCGTATATTCACCTTTGAATATCAACTCTTGAGGAGATATTCCTAAAAATTAATCCTGAATAGAATAATGGATGCAACTACTGCAAGTACCTCCAGAATGAGGGTTGACATAAAAAAAATTCAGAGGCTGTGACCCTGAGATGATGTGGAAGGCTGCGGCAGGACATTAGTGAGATGTCTATACCCCACTGAGTAGCTGCAGCTCCCAAAACCCCATTGCCTGGCCATTAAGGGCACCTGACACAGCCTTTTATCAGTATATTATTTAGGCAAAAAGATAGCTTGGAACTTTTCTTTTATGTTTGTATACATTACACACCCATATCACCTCATTGAGGCTAATTAATCAATTATTCAATTAGTTAATGAGGTAATTTATGTTCATTAAGATAGTGTCCTTACCGACTTCCTACCAAGCTGCAGCCCTGTGGCAGCAGGTTGCGACCCTCAGTACCCAGAATTGGTGGTTAGATGCTGCTGTGTTACTGACCATTGGCTGCGGCCTGCTGTGGGGAATTTTGACATCTCCCCTGAGATGTTTCCATCCTTAACCATATAATAATTACCTGGAAACACCTGTACACAATAGATATATATGTTCTTATCAGGCCCGTAACAATATTCTGCTGCGGGGGTGGCGAGGTTTCACAAGTGGAACTTTTGCCTATATTTGCAATAATTTGAACTTGAAAAGGGGGTGGCGAGCAGTAAAAATGAAGTCGAACTTTTCAATATTTCCCTTACAATTTTAGGAGTTTTACGTCAGGGATATAAGTCAAGGTTAATGAAAAAGTCTGAAACCCCATAAAATAAATTATCTTGAACTGCTATAAAACACAATGTATTAAATTGATTCTGAAAATTATTTTTTGAGGTGATGATATGAAAAATTCTAAAACCAGACAAAAATCTGAAAAGTTACATCCTTGATACATTAAATTTTGGAATGGAAGGTGGAACTTTTTGAAAAATATCCTTTGTTGGGGGATGGCCCGCCACCCCACCACTCCCCCCAGTTACGGGCCTGCTTATTACCTGTTTGTGTACTCTCTGATATATATATATATTTATGTTTATGATTATGTATCTTACTTTATCTAATAAATGGCCTAACAAAAGAGATAGTCATCTATTAACATTATATTCATACTCCTTAACAGAACTAGCATTCCCACCATTTGCACAATACTATATGATACATCTACATCCACATTATCTCCAAATGGCATTATTCTGAGTTTCAGTCATGAAGGGATAACGCTTCAAACTTCCCACTTCCCTGTGTCAGGTAAAGTCCCTTTGTTTTGTATACACCTTATGTCCCAGTCAGAATTATATTTTACAATACCAGGCCCCATAGCATCATAGTGTCTATCCTGAACTTGTTACAAAAATAAAGTCTATGCCATGAGGTAGATGCAAAATATGTAAAAGACTTCTCATGTTGTAGTCCCACAATGAGGAATGAGGTCCCACGAATAGAATAAGTCAGCATAATATTGATTAAATTTTGAAATAATTTTTTTACCCTTTCCCAAACACACCAATGGGTTATTTTATCCTTCTCCTTAAGAAGATAAAATAGGTAGAAAAATTACCAAAATATATCTCCCACTAGATTCAACAATATTTCGAAATCTGCCAATGCTTACACTATATAAGTTCCTTTCAACACAAAGACCCCATCTGGTGTCACTGAACAGAACTATATAAATCCATGGAACTTCCCACCTGTGAAGGTGCACATTAAAACCCACTGCCCTGGAGCTAGGCCCGAGACAAGAATATTGTATAATTCCTGTCTTCCGGAAATCAACTGATGAGGCTTTAACAAGCCGAAATCGCCACAAGTCATGTCACTGTCTTTTGGTTTAACTATAAAAGTTATCAACCAAATCACACATCTTTCCCCTTTTGTAATTTTTATTAATTTAGTATTTATTTTTATTTTTCTTCATACAACGATGTTCTATCACCAGATGTCTGCAGCCAAACTGCATACATAATGAGGCACACCGGGACAGACCAGAAACCAACCAATCAGAGAGCAGTCACTATAGCAACATGACAACACAGGGAATCATGGGATACAAACACAGGCCATTGGGGCCATTTTTCAATCCCTCACATTCATTGGAGATATTGAACCTGGGAGACCAACACCGCCTCGTCAGAACCACCAAATTTTGAAATATGGAACTAAGGAAAACAACATTAAGAAATCATCCTTGGGAAAACTTTTTGCAACATAATCATATTAGAAGTCACTAAATTGAGGAACATATCTGCGTAGTATTAAATGACTAACACTAAAAACCAGATGCCATTCATCAGTTTTATTATGTGTATGCCTTTTACAATTGCTGTAATTGCTCAAACAGTAGCAGTTCCCTATTCTTTTTTTAGAAAAGGGGGTCCCCAATCAGTCCATTTGTGATGTCATGTAAACAGGAATTCCCCTTTAGGTAGAATTTGTCTCTTGTAAAATTGGATGCAAAAACAGATATTGTTTGCCAGGACCTTTTTACCATGATGCCATAATCTTTCTCGATGGTTTCATCAGCTTGCTAACACATCACTGTAAAATCCAGCACCATATTAAACTGTTGGAACTTATCACTAATTATTGGATAGGTTTTGCTGACATGTAAACTAACATAGAACTATTTAATAACATTTCCTTCAAAAACACAAACTATCTGAATCTCTTCAATACCTACTTGTTCATCTTCATACTGATCAGCATGTTGTTGAACATTAAATGGCTGATTGTTAACTGTTCCCATTCATCTTTGGGTGATTTGTACTCAACCAAGGTATCAGAAAAGGCTGGAGGGATATGCACCTTTTGAAGTACGACTACCAGGTTAAATCAAGAGAATTCAACTCCACCTGCTGTATATATTTTGCAACAATACTATGCTCCTAGATATAATGGAGATAGACACATTTTATGAATAGCTTCAACCTGTCTGACATCATCTTGGTCTCCACCTAGAAGGGGTTACCATCTCATCAGTGCCTAGTCTTTCATCTTCATACCAATCAACATGTTGTTAAACATAAAATGGCTGATTATTAACTGTTCTTAGTTTGGTTTTTGGGTAATCCACACTCTATCAAGGTATCATAAAAGGCTGGAGGGCTAGTACTATTCAGCTTTTGAAGATGATGACAAAGTCAAATCAAAACAATTCTACTCCACCTACTGTATACATTACAGCAATACAACTCTCCTAAAGACATAATGGAGATATACACATTTGTATTGGTTAGTCTGAAACCCTCATAAGAACATGTATTTCTTAAAGCAGCACATTCTAAAAGCAACACTTTGTGGTGTAATCCCTTTCATGTATATTATAATGAACAAAGTGACCACTAAATCTAAAAAGCCCATATACATTGCAGGTAAACTCTATATCCACTGTATACTAAATATCATTAGGAATTTTTACCAAGCCTGAGAATTTTTGTTCGTTAAAAGGATCTTGAGTAACATACCAATAAAATACTAGCATAAAATCAAGCTCTTATATGAGGTTAGTTTCACAGTAAATGAATTATATCAACCTCTCCAACGTCATCTCAGTCTCCTTCTAAGGGAATACCATCTGATTGTTGAACATCATAAACTTGATCATTCACTGCTCCCATTTTGCTTTTGGGTAATGTGTATTCTAAAGTTTCCCAAAAAGTGGCAGAGTTTCTTTCTATGTATGTATACCTATCAAAGTATGATTGCAAAGTCAAGTCAAGAGATTTCATATCCACATCCTCAAATTTGATTGCAAGAAGTCTATGGGTACCTTCATTTCCATCCAATTCAAGGGCAACAGTGAACTCCCACATGCACCATGCGCTCTCTTTGAAATTGTTTGAAAACACAGCCAGGGTTCGTTTGCTATTCCTTATGCATTGTTCAATACTTAAAGTTATTGGCTGACCACCAGGAAAATTCACACGATGAAAAGCAATTTTATATCCCCTATTCTGGAGGTTTGGAATGAGATAATCTTCAACATAGTCTTCATCATTGTTACAATATGCTACAAAAATATCAAATTCCTTACTTTCTCCTTCACACTCGTCTATATCAAAGGGATGCCAGTTAAACCTTTTGTACAACCAGATTCTTTTGTACTTCAAGATAAGTGCCAAAGCAACAAACAATATACCTATGCCAAAAGCAGTTCCCCCAGCACCAAGATAAGCAGATAATTCTTTATCAGGTGGATTTCCACATATAAGTTGATGTTCGGTGAGTAAAAGTAAGTTAGAGCCCTTCAAACGTGGAGGTTCTTTGCAGAGTAATCCCTCACTATCAGATATAAGATGTTGTGTTTGCAACATCCAATTTCTAGTCTCTTTGATTTTGCAATCACAAACCCATTCATTCTTACTTAAAAGGATGTCTTTGACAAGAGACATGTTGACCAAACTTATATTTTTGGGTAAGTATTTAAGTTTGTTATTGTCCAAATGTAAAGATTCTGCTTTTGTTAGGGCTTTCAATACATCGATAGAAATGTCACCGATATTATTATTACTTAGTATAACATTCTGTGCCCTATTGAAATATGGATAAAGGACCACATCAGTGATATTATTGTTCTTAAAATTGAGATTATATTTATAGTTTCTTTTAGGACATTTTGGTAACTCTGAAGGAAGACTGGTTTTGCTTAAGCCTTCACAGTTAATGGACATGTTTAAGTTATTAGGTTGGTCAATACAAGAACAATTGATTGGACATTTTACTTTGACATGACAAACAAAATCATCCAATGGGACAGAAATAATTCTTTTATGATATAGAACTTTTGGCTCATGACAACGCATCTCCGATACTGAAGTGGAATACCTGACTAGTTTCATAAATTTAAAAGGCTGGAAGTCGACACAGTCACAAACAAAAGGATTCCCATTAAACTGAAATCTTATCTCAAGGAAACAAAGGTGAGACATATCCCATTTCAAATTCCAGCTTTTTATGCCATCGGTTAAGTGAGAGATCTTATTAAAGGAAAGATCAATATGTGCAATATGCATATTTTGTTGACAGTTGAGGGTCCAATTGGGAAAATTGGTGAATTGGGAAATTTTATTCTGAGAGAGATTAATGATGACTGGTTTGAAAGTATATTTTAGTGGCCAGATATCAAGTCTTGTGAGCTCATTACCATGAAGAAGAATTTTGCTTAAACTGATACGCTCATCCTGCAAGAAAACATCCATATCAATCCTAGATATCTGATTTGAGGCTAAATCAATGGTGTGCAAGACAGGAAAATCATAAAAGGAACCATTTTTTAAGGTCTCAAATCTATTGTCTGTTGCCGTGATAGTCGTCAGAGCTTTCAGTTTCTTCAAGCATGGCCATGGTAAATCTGATAACAGATTCTTAGACACATCAAGACTATTCAGCAGAGACATTTTACAAACTTGAAGTGGAAGTGAAGTTAAGGACGAGTTGTAGATTATCAATTCTGTCATGTTCTGGTTGGTTTCTAGTAGGGAGGAAAGATGATTTGCTGGATCCTTTGCACAGTTTATTACTGACAAACAGTCCCAATTCCTTTCACAGATGCAGAAATAGGGGCTGCTACCAAGAACATTGTCTTTCTCAAATGTTTTTTTAGAATGTTTGTCTGAGTTTTCATCATGCAAACCAAGCTGTGCAGAATGTATTTGTTGATTTTGCTTGCGGAAGGTAGAAGTGCTGTGACTTTGAAATACAAATGTAAAGGTAATCAGGACCTGGAACATCATTTTCCTGCAAATATGGAGCCCTTAGAAAACTTATCCTGTCTGTTTCCTGAAACATAAAGCAGATAGGGCTAACCAGATCAAATCAAATTTGACCTGTGACATATTTAGGTGCATTTTATCTATCAAAAACTTACCAAACAATACAAAAAGGGTTAAAAGGGCATACAGGGTATATTGATCAATGATGCACATGAAATGTTATTGAAAATAATGTTTTTAAAACGCAATCAAGCTTACAAATAAAGTGTCTATTAACTTCAGAAGTCAGAAAAGATCAATCATATTGTGACCCACAGTCTTATCAAGAGCTTTGAAAGAAGAATGTGGTGGTTATCACAATTTGTAATGCTTTATATTAACTCTAGTGAAAATTCACTATTTATTCTCTATACCTTCTATCCCTGTATATACCTTTTTACTCAAAATATATTGTTCCAGTGCTCCAGTGCTCCAGATGTCAGAGAGAAAACAACTGTATTAAGTAGTGGACATGTTATAGCTACCACTTTGTAGTTAGGTTAGACCAATCCTGTAACAAGATAGTAATGAGAAAGTAGGAGCCACTTACAAAGTAGTCTGAGTGGACACACATTCATTGACTCACTGACCAAGACGGCAAACTCTGACAAGTTCATGTACGGACAGAAGAAATAACAACATACATATATCAAACTTAAAGTGCGTTTTCAGTTCTGTGATTGAACCCTGTGCTGACAACATATAGGATTATCTGACTAATTATTGAGCTTACTTTTTCAGTATTAAGGAGACCTACACATACCAAATGATAAACAAACAACAGTTCAGGGAATCTAACAAGGCAGTGCTCTGGGATCATATTTGCGAGGATTCACTATGTAATGCTTGTGTTCGTGTTTGTTTTTATTGGGTTTCTAGCCCTTTTTGCATGGTCAAGTCTTCAGTAAGCCTCTTCCCAGTTGTCTAGATCTTCAGTCCCAAGACATATTGACAGAAAGGTAGCGATGTCAACAGTTGGAGTAATAAAAGAATACTCATTTTATTCATGCTTAGTTATTAGTTCTTACAATATTCTACTGGTTGATACCAATTGGTTGCATTTCAATCTTTCATTATTACAAGATTTGTGCCCATTTTTGCGGCCAACTTTGTGTTAATCCATACAACAGTTTAACAGCATTGTAGCCTGTGGCAACAAGAGGCCAAGCCCAAGGTAAGTTCATACACTTGGTGACACAATTATGGTCAATACTAATAAGTCTTCAGATTTATCATGCTATTATGACTTTGAAATTATAGGAGTTGGTACTTTGTAATAAATGTTGGTTTGCCTGATGTGAGGTTATATAGTAGATTTGCCCGTTTGCACTCATTGCTAGATTTTGTGTGTTTTAAGCATGATTATGTGCACATTTTTTCAGTTCTTAATTTTGAGAAAAGATTGAACTTCTGTGTCCCAAAGGCTTTTACACTACTCAAACTGCTTTAAATTTACGTATATCATGTTATGATCAGAACATTAGTAAGCAAGGCATTCATGCTTTCCTGAATTGGCCGACCATCACAGAGGTCTATCCTTGAAATATACAAGTAGAATGTTCAATAGCAATACTATACAATAGCTATATTATAGGTGGTAGAAGATGAGGCAAGAAGGCAACTTACCGTGTAAATTCTAAAGCACGGTTAGTGCACCAGCAGTTCAGGTGTCATAGGCTCTTTATGTCTATACTGATGCAATAATCATCGTGTTGGTAACTCAACCATTTCTACGCTGTACATGTGTTTTGCAGTGCTTGAAAGAATCGTTTCTTCCCTGTGTTGAAACTCCTTCTAGCTGGAAAGCTCTGTATGTTTCTCTCTATTGGTGATTTTGTTGACAAGATTTACTTTACTGATAGGGAAGTAGGTCATTCAGATTGACATTGAATGGGTTGCTAAATCAACAGCTCTACTTTGGAGGTGTTAGCTGTAACTTGGTATAAGGAGTCAACTAAGGATTGATAAGGGGTCTTGGAGTTATGCACTGCATTCAGACACACACAGTGACAGATATGGTAATGATATAAGCATATTATACATCATTTTTAAGGCAGATATTTTCTCTATTTGATGGTGTATGAACTAATAAAATCAGCAGAGAATTTTGCAAATAATAAAAATTAAGAAATGTCACTTTCATTCTTTGAACATCAACATTTGATTTAACTTTCAAATTATTGATATGAAATTCAGGAGTTAGATTCTTAATGTTTCTGTCAATGAAACGGGGTTTCAAGTTTTTTTTCAGGTCTTTGTTTTGATTTTATGACAAAAGACGGGTAACTTTTTGTGTATTTCTTTTGTGTATTTTCCAAACATTATTTTCTATATTTCATAAAATCAAAGCCAGGACAGATATCAGAATTCTGAGACAAACTTCCCTTAGACACTCTTTAAAACATACACACACACACACACACACATATATATATATATATATTTATATAATCAGATTTAGATGTCAGAAAGTAACTGAGATATCAATATCAGTTATTGCCTAAAAGGCTCGTCACAAAAATGAAATTTGTGTATTCCTTGAACTGTATTTTAGTGAATTTCATCTGTTTCACATGTGCTTAATATCCCAAGAAATTAGAATATTCAGCTATCTATTTATATATATTGTATTTTTCTTCACCCAAACCTGAAGTAAGGAACAATACATATTATAAAGTGCAGGTACAGTGAACCACACATTGTCTCCAATTATCAATCCTTAGGTCCTTCACAAATTCGAATCATGAAGTGGAAACAGGTTTTCTGACCCCAAATCACACTTCCCCTTGAAAAAGAAAATCAACAAAATCGTGAAAATGACAGGGCCTATAGACTTTAAAAAAACCATTTCAGAAAAAGTAACCTATTTTGGAAACAACAACATCGAAAACATATCTTATCTCTTTGTTTTACCTGTAAAACAACAAGTTCTTATCGATTTTCTCTATGGTAAAGCACCTTTCAGATGCAAAGAATCAGTTCATCACCGACCTGTCCAGAGGGATCTCACTCTGTGACATTTATTTTTACCTTTTTCCACCTTGTCAACTTTGAAAGAACAAGCCAGGAGCCACATTGACAATATTTGTTTCCCATCATGAGGACATGTTAACCTTTTATGCTTATTGTACTAACCCTAGCCCATGGGTGATTGAATTACTTCTTTTAACATTTTGTACTCTGACTGATGTGATGTTACACAGGGCATGTAAGTTAGATACATGTACCCTTTTACTTAAATTGATATCTATCACATAGTCCTATGTAAAGGGCATTTTTGAGTTTGAATATCAACTCTTGGGCAGATCTTCCTAAAAAAGAATCAAGGAATCAAGAATCAGTCTGTAAATGAAAGTTTTCCACAGGTTAATTCATCAGATAATATAGCAGACATTTCCTGAGCATGCTGCAAAGCCGAGCCATAATTAGCATTAAAGCAACCACTGAAAATGGCATTAGGATCCACCACATGAAAACCATTATAAATTCCGTCGAGAATGAAATGAGCATCTGGATCCCAGGAATTATCACGATATAAAATATCTAACCAAGCAGCTGGTTTTGTTTGTGATGATATCCCACCAATGATATTCCAATCAGATATATCAGCACACGAGAAAGCCAAATCAATGAAATCCTTTTGTGTAACAACAGCTGTTGTCGAAGCAGTAGGAATACCCGAGCACGTTCACTTAGTGGATTTTGCCGGTTTTGATTCAGTCGTAGAAGATGCAGCCGTTTGAATTTTAGCTTGAGGACACTCTTTGGCAGTGTGATCCTTCCCTCGACATTTAGCACAGATATGTGACCTTTTACAGTGATCCAGATTGCATTGGCGACTGTTAAAAAGCCAGCAGATATCATTAGGCCAAGAGGAAAGATCCGTGCCCACTGAATTTCCGAATGAACCCTTGTTACGGTTGGTTGACCACCGGGACTTGCCCTGAATAGCATAGGTAGCGTCTACTCCTAAAAATAGCGCTACGGACTCGGGATCAGCTGAGATCCAGTCGTCAATTTCTTCATTGAAAACCTTATCTGTGACAGCCATGTCGTATTTGATCAATGCGTCTGTGAGATACACATTTGTTGCCGCTTTACTGGCGATGAAACGCATATGACTAGCATAGCCCTTTGGGTCGTGGCCACAGGAAATGATATGTGACAAAACCTGAGTCATTCCGCTTACAAACTCTCTATAAGAGGTACGTTCAGGTCCTTTATTTTCAGGGATGTAAGATAATGGTCGGAACTTACTCAGGGCAGCCTCCTCCTCCTTGGTTCTACGGCGTGGTTCAGGCACATTGCCTCCCTGGATGAGAATGGCGGCGGTTGAATGACCCTTGGGATCCTTGCCGCCGGCGCCTCCTTCCTCGAGAGTAAGCTGTAAATTCAGCTCCTTCAGCTGATTTTCCAGCCGCATAACCCTGTTCTCTTCTTGCACCAAGGCCAGCTTATCTCGTTGGGTCTTGATTCTGCTCTCCAAGAGGGATAGATAATCCGAAGAACCACGTTTCGGGAGGTCCGAGTCTTCTGGGAATAACCCACCGTCCGCCATAGTGTGTGTGTAACTGCGGGTTTTCCTAAATGAAATACCTGAGGTCTGCTCGGCACAATGTTCACAGAAATTTCCCGAATAACGTGTG
The DNA here is from genome assembly GCA_936440205.1 of Lepidonotus clava. NCBI lineage: Eukaryota > Metazoa > Annelida > Polychaeta > Phyllodocida > Polynoidae > Lepidonotus > Lepidonotus clava. Next base: position 51,822,795 of record OW387142.1, read on the forward strand.
AGGCACAAAGCACAATTCGGCATAGCCAAAATACATGCCAGAAGCCAGAACCACACAAGTTTCATGAATTTTTTGTTGAAAAATCTCTGGTACATGTATGTCGCACCAAGGCCCACAGGTATCTGAGGGGTCACATGTGTACAGGGTTAGAAACAGTATGTGGATAGTAACAGGCAGGGGGCAGCACTGGGGTTCAAACCACAATGACATCTACCCATTTATATTCATATAACCAATGCTTATATGACACTGTTCTCATTATACCTCATGAATGTCCCCACCAAACAAAAGTGTATAATATGTGTAACCATTAATTAACCTACTGTTATTACTGGTCATATAAATAGAGACAGGTACAACTGATTGATCCTATGCTGCCACCTAGTGTCATATATCTTACACAGGTTACTTACACCTGGCATTGGATCAGTACCTGTCCACCACCTGCTCCATGCACACGGTTTTCCCTTCATAAGCTTTGACATGGTGAGTTTACCACTGTGCAGATATGTTCTTTGGTTCATATTTTGCGTTATTATGATCAAGAATTGTAGATCAGGCTGTGGTCTGGACCATGCTCCTCCTTTTGGTTCACGTTGCAAGACTGTAATTGCCAGACAAACCATGGAAGAGTTATCGGGCACTCAAGGAATGGCTGCCGGTAAACCGGACCGGGACGACCCGGCTTATATTGACTACATGGAGCAGGAGATACTCAAGTCAATGCAATTCAAAATTACGCATGATACTACGATGCAACGCATTTTGGATAGGTTGGACGTTATGGATGAGAAGGATTCTGCCCGTGATAATGATAACAAGGAACTTATTTCACGATTGAAGCGCATTGAATCACACAGTGCGGAACCCCATGCTGCCCGGGACCTTGGTCAGCAACCACCTTTGTTCAATGGCGGACAAGGCGGAGTCCAGTCCGGTCTGGGTGTAGGTGCCCGTCCCAAACAGCATATTTCCCGTGATTTTCCTCCTCCCCCGGGTTTTCATCAAAATGTGTCTATGGGTACTTCTCAAGGATCTACCTCCAAAGTATCACATGGAACTTCAAAAGGAATTTCTCAAGGCCTTTCTCAAGGAATCTCTCAGGGAATCTCTCAAGGATTTCAACGCGGAGCCCTTGGTGGCCAACGTTACACGGTGCTGGATCGAGGTGCACACGTCCCGCTGACGCCATTGATTCAACAACAACAAACTTCCACGGCAGCCGCTGACTACGTTGCCGGGCCTCTCACCTCAGCGTTGCAGCAATTGTCCTTGGCAATTGATCCCACACCCACTACTATGACAAAAGGTTTGATCTGTAGACCGGAATACTATATCCAACATTTGGATAAGGGGGTTGCTGTCAAAAATCTAGATCATACAAAGCTATCATATAAGGAGTTGGTGTCGGGCATGGGCCGTGTATTACAATATCTTGTGTCAGTTGGTGGTGACAGTTTGTCGTACTTAAAGCATTTCAATTTTGTCATGTCCCAAGCAGCCCGTCATCAATTTAACGACCAAGCATTTGTGGGCTATGATAGGTGTATTGTAGACCAAGTTATCCGGGGTGAATCACCAACGTTTCTCGCAGGTGATTCGCTATCAGTAGCAAGTCACTTCCATGCCGGTAACTATGTTGTAAAGCAAGCCACTCCTACTCGAGGCCGAGGTAGATCGTATGGTTATTTTCGTGGTAAGCCGAGATCCCAGAATTTAGATCAGGACAAACACTCTATGCCCGATGGCTTCCCTGAAGATTTGTGTTACAATTATAATTACAAATCGTGCACGGGCAGGTGTGGGAAATCACATGTTTGCAGGTTATGTAAGAAGGGTCATAAAGCGGTGGATTGCCCAGACAAGAAGCAGTGACTAACACAAATTGGTTCCCGTGCAACGGATAGTTGTTCAGCCGATGCCTTATGTAACCAAACTCCCTCTGACCTATTGACCGATATTTCTGATTCGGAGGTAGTTTTGATTCCTGATTGGTTATATTTTGGTGACAACCAGCGGTTTGTCTCTTGTGCTGATGTTCCTATTATTGATTTTGATGACACAGATCCTATATTTAACCAGCGGTTATTATCTACGTGTCAGGTTGCTACTGATTTCCCTAATCATGTTGGGTTATTACACTGCTTTGATACAAGAGCCAGCGGCTCAGATGATGTTCACGAACAAATTGATAACAACAATTTTGCGGAGGTATTTCCCGATTATTGTGCCTTTCCATGTTCGAATTTACCATGTGATTTCGTCCCATTGTATCGCATTGAACCAGTAATTCCCGGTGTATGCCCGTTGTCTGTACGGCTTTGGGCAAACCACAGAATAGGAAATGTTGTAAGTGATCTCAATATTAATGCTTGGGAATATTACCTGTCCTTTGAAACGGACCCAGTAGTCCGTGCCTTCCTCCATAATGGTATTCAGCGAGGCTCCTCTATAATAGATGATAATGCTACCATTAAGGAGTACTGCTGCCCCAATTATAATTCTGTTCTTCATGGTGATGCCTTTAACTGTGTTGATAAGATTATTAAAACGGAGATTGAGCAGGGCAAATATATTGTTTCTGATGATGTGCCTAAATGTGTTCATTCCTTAGGTGCGGTCCCCAAAGGTGATGGTTCATTCCGTCCGATAACAGATTGTCGCTAACCTTTGCACGAGTCAATTAATAATTATATGGAGACAACCCATCAACCATTTAATTATGTCACTATTGATGAAGTTGCTGCAAAACTTACCCGTGGATGCTATATGGCAACCGTGGATGTATCCTCCACCTATAGGTCGGTGTCTGTGTGTGAAGACCACTGGACTTATCAGGGTGTCCAGTGGCCTATTGATGGGGATAATTTCTACCTTAAGGATACCAGGTTGTGTTTTGGCCTGCGTTGTGCCCCCTATTTGTTCGCCAATATTACTGAATTTGTGGTTAGAACAATGTCTAGGCTAGGATTTTCACATGTGTGTGGTTATATTGACGACTTTATTGTTTTTGGTGAAGATGAAAATGAATGTTTGTTGGTGCAATCCACCCTTGTCAATGTTCTTGGGGATCTTGGCTTCAAGGTTTCATGGAAAAAGTGTATTTCCCCGTCTACAAGTGTATGATACCTTGGCATTGACTTTGATTCCATGCAAATGTCCCTTAGCCTTCCAACTGACAAGATGGATAAACTCCGTCGTGAATTGCTGTATTTCCAAAACAAATCCCGTGCTACAAAACACCAACTCCAACGATTGTGTGGGTTAGTTGCCCACTGCGCCAAAGTCATACGAGGAGGTCGTATTTTCTCCCGTAGATTGATAAACTTATTGTCCAATCTGTCAGAGGGAAACCCCCGTATCAGACTGAATGATGACTTCCATCTGGATATTCAATGGTGGTTACGTTTTTCTGAGTCATTTAATGGCAAAGAAAAAATTATTCAACCTAACTTTGGTGACGGCCCGGTTCTGTATACGGACTCTTGCCCCCGGGGTTATGGTGTGTTGTGTGGTTATGACTGGCAGGTGGGCTATTTCAACTCATCATGTGTTCCTACTGGTGTATCTGATTGCGATTCCTGCCATCACCATTGGGTGAATACTCCGTCCATACAAAATGGTCATATCAGTTACTTAGAATTAATCCCGATCTTGCTTGCTGTTAAAAGGTTTGGTGAACAATGGAAGGACAAGCATGTTCTTTGCAGAACTGACAATACCCAAGTTGTTTCCGCGATAAACAACGGTACTAGTGTGAATCCTTTGACTATGTCTGTTCTGCGTGAAATATTTTGGGAATGTGTTACCTGGAACATTTATTTATGTGCGCGACATATTCCAGGACTTGATAATGTAATCGCTGATTCCTTGTCGCGTATATATGCATCAGATTCCCTCAGTGATTTATCAGGGTTTCCTATTTGTTGCAGTGGACTTATCCGATCTCTCATCCACTATATCTGCCGCCTGGTCGGTCAACACTCTCTCAGTCCGGAACTCACAATGGAAAAGGTTTTTGACTTTCTGTAATGACATTAACCAGGATCCTTTGCCAGCGTCAAATGAAACTGTTGTAGATTTCTGGTCTGGATTGCAAGGTCCTGCAAATTTTCTACTGTGAACAATTATTTATCCACCATAATTTCGTTGCATAAATTTTATGGATATACACCCAACTTCAGGGAATGTTTCTTCATCAAGATGGTACTAAAAGGACTTCGGGTACGGCTTGGTACTACTGTCAAGCAAATGCAGCCCTTTACTGTAAACCAATTGAAGGAAATGCATTTCAAGTTTGAGCGTTCACCATCGAATCAAACTTTGTGGTGTGCTATGATCTTATCTTACAGATCGTTACTGCGCAAGTCGAACTTACTCCCAACAACTAGCTTGGATGACAGACATGTTATTCGTCGTTGTGATGTTAATTTTGCAAGCTGGGGTGTGATGTTAAACGTCAAGTCTACCAAGACTTTGCAGTGCTCGGAATATGTTCTTCAAATTCCTATTCACTTTGTCCCGGACAAAAGATTTTGTGCCGCGTCTTGGTTATATAAACATTTTTGTGATTTCCCAGCTACCCCTGCAAGTGTTCTTTTTCTTAAAAGGGGTCCCAAAGGGCTTGTGCCCGTGATCTACAAAGACCTACTTGACTTCATAAAAACCTTATCAACTGACATTGGTTTGGATCCCAATATTTATGGATGTCAGAAGTGGTGCAGCACTTTTGCATCAACTTAACATTCCCTTACAGGACATAATGTCCATGGGAGACTGGCACTCAATGTCAGTCTTGGATTATTTGGTCACCCCGTTATACAGGAAAAGAGACATCCAGGGGATTATTTCAGACTTTTTTACTAATTAATTTTGGGTATTGGCGGACACTTATCGCCGCCGACTCCAAGTCCATCTAATTATCTTGTTTGTTTTCATTTGTTGATGGAGCGTTTTATGTGTAACCATTAATTAACCTACTGTTATTACTGGTCATATAAATAGAGACAGGTACAACTGATTGATCCTATGCTGCCACCTAGTGTCATATATCTTACACAGGTTACTTACACCTGGCATTGGATCAGTACCTGTCCACCACCTGCTCCATGCACACGGTTTTTCCTCAATAAATTGGAGAAAAAAAAAAGAGCGGACACTTATCGCCGCCGACTCCAAGTCCATCTAATTATCTTGTTTGTTTTCATTTGTTGATGGAGCGTTTTATGTATATATATATAAATATATATATAATTATCATATATACATATCATTATTCTCCTGGTTTTGTTTAGGCTTGAATTATCAAGATTATGACATTACAAAATCACCATGAGTTCCCCTTCTTTTTACATTCACATAATTATTGCGCATTAGAATAGGACAAATCTACAATCTGTATGACATCATTCTGCATTTCAGTCATGCACATACTTATGACGCTTGGAAATTCCCACTTATATGTTTGTCGGGTAAAGTCCCACCTTTTCTGTATACACTTTATGTATGAGTCAGGAGTAGGCATGTGACTATAGCAACGTTGTAGACCTTGAATGCCTATGGACTTACTGTAATAGAACCTGAATATCTGTTTCATTGAACTCATCATCATTATCATTATCCACCTATTTCTACTTATTTACTCACCATTGGCAGGAAGAACATGTTTGTACGTGATGTTGATTGAAATAAACAAAAAAAAAAAAAAAAAAAAAAAGCAGCATGCACCCACGCTCTCTGCAGGCCATGAAACATAATAAGTAGTACAACAGACACGCCAAGGCCCCAAAATTTGATTTTGATTTCTCTTTGACTTAGATGTCTGATTTCAGAAATGTTCATACGGAGTACAGATTAAGAGCATATTTCACACTAGGGGAATTGAAAATGCGTTTCTCACATTACACAAAATTTACGATAAGATGCTCTTAATAATCGATGATCTAAACTATAATGATATATTGATAACAATAAGAACATAAGATTATAAAATCTGAAACTTAATCATGAAAAAGTAAAAATATCTTAACTTACAGTACGATCTTAAAATTATGACCAGTGTGAAACTCCACCTATGTGTATTCAGTTTTTCTGTCATCTCTCACTTGTGTGTCTGTCCTAAGTACTTCTTCTTCATATCCGTTGAACTCATAAAATAAGAAATTTCGATAGAAATGTAATTTATTTATTAGATTCTGTACCAGTTGTGATGAACGGCTATTCATCCAAAATACATAGAGGTCAAAATAATAGAAATAAGGTAATAGTAGAAATATATGTAAGAGAACGAAATAGATGTAAAGGAACGAATATGTAATAATGAACGAAAGTATAGAAAGCCTGAAAAAGAGGCACGAATATGTAAAAGAACGAATATGTAAAGAACGAATATGTAAAGAACGAATATGTAAGGAAAGAAAACGTAAAGGAACGAAACCCGGAAATATGTAAACCGGAAGTGAAATGTAAACCGGAAACGGAATATATAAACCGGAAGTGATGTCAGTTGTAGGTCACGTGACCGAAAGCAGCCAATCAGGGCTGACCTCTCTAGTATATAAAGGGGCGGTGAGGCCCGAATAAACAGAGTTCTTTAACAGTTCTCCTGGTGTCCAGACGTGTCCTCTTTCCTGAAACAACCGCTAAAGATGAGCCGATCAGAGTAATTAAGCCGAAGTTAGGACAAAACAGTCGAAGTTCGAGATAGGTAGTAGAACACAGGGTAAGGGGCCCGACGGCCCGAAGAACGAGGAACGAGGGAACGAAGTAAGGCACGAAGGCCCGAAGTAGTCCCGGAAACCGAGGCGTAGTATGGTACGAAGACATGGGGAACGGAGCGAAGGAGCGAAGTCCGCGGGGACGAGGGCGCGGCATGCTCGGCCCCACGCTACCAAACAATAGGCGACCGTCGGCCCGTCGCCCCCGCGGACCGGAACTCAGGGGTGGACCGCCCGGTCGGGGTGAATGCTGGTCTGGGAGATAGAGCGAGACGAACCCCGGCCGACCCGTACCCCTACCATAATTTCCCTCCCCCGCAGTCCTTCGTTGACATCGAGTGCCGATTCCCGATCGATTCGCTCAGCCCCCCCTCGTGCGCGAGGCACGACTCTAGAAACACATCTCGGTTCTTGGCCCGGATTCCCCGTCCGCCCCGAGACCCGAACAACCCCCACGTTCCTCTGTTGTAAGAATCGGCAACCCCGACTTACCAGAGAACGTCACACTGGTGGCAGCGGTGGTGCTGAAATAGGCACATACGGACTTGTGGATCTTGGGTGTTTCGTCGGTATTGGATACTCATGGCGACCGCGGCAGTCTTCGAGCAGATGGATTCTGACGTCGCCTTCAAGGAAGGTGGGGAGGAGAAAGGAGGTGCGAAAACCGAGACCAAAGGGGAGGACACGACCATCATGGGTAGGCAGTTTAATTTTATGGGAACGTCCACCCCGACGGATGAGCAGAATGTGCGGGCTCAACAACAACAGACCGGCCAGGTAGGAGCGAGTTTGAAGAAGTTCAGTTTACGACCAGAGAAGTATGACGGTAAACCGGATTTCGAGGGATGGATCAACCAGTTTGAGGAGTACGCAACATTGGGACGCTGGACGGCCGAGGAAAAAGCGGCGATGCTTTTTCTCTCGCTGACGGGAACGGCACGAATGTACTTTGTCGGACTCCCGGACAGGGAACGACTCCGTTACTCAGCGAGGGTGGATGCGTTGCGCCGGAGGTTCGGTCAGGAGAAGGACACGTGTAATGCTCTGCAAGAGTTGGCGGGATTGAAACGTGTAAAGAACCAGACAGCGAAGGAGTTGGCTGATAATGCCCGGCGACTGGCATCGAGAGCCTACTTCTCCAACGACTACGCTAGCCAGGAAAAAGCAGCATTACATGCGTTCCAGGCTGCAGTTGGGGAAGACCTTCAGCTGAAGTGTGCAGAGAAAGGATGCAAGACACTAGAGGAGGCGGTAGAGGTGGTAGAAATACAGGAACGATACTCACGCCGCCTCCTGCGGGCAGTGAAGCCCGAGGAGGACGCCAATACACAGATCATGGCCTTAAACGGTAAGTTGGAGGAGATGATGAAAGAATTGGCAGAAGAACGGGAAGCTAGAAGACAAGCAGCGGCCCGGAGGGAGGCGTTTAAGAAGCGAAAAGAAGATTTAGAGTGTCATCAATGTCACCAGAAGGGCCATTTCGCGAGAGAGTGTTCTCAGCATCAGGGAAACGGACAGTCGCCGTCGCAGTAAGCGCGGGGCCCCCTTCGGGCGCGGCGAGAGAAGCAGTAGGCATGGGAGAATGTGGACTTTATGTGGCCGGGACGGTGGGAGAGAGTGTCGTCCGTTTTTTGGTTGATACCGGATCTATGATCAGTCTGCTGTCGGAACGCCTCTGGAGAGAGTGGGGACGAAAATGAACTGGATGGATATGAAGGACGTCTCTGCTCGGTGGATGGTAGTCCGTTGCGGTGCTACGGATGCACGAACTTGCCAGTAAAATTGGGAACGCGCGTGTTGAAGTGGACGTTCATGGTGGCAGACATCGGTAGAGATGAAGGGATCCTGGGAAACGACTTCGCGGTGAAATACCGGCTAACAGTTAAGCCCCACGCGAGTGCTATCTTCCTGCCCGCCGAGGGGGAGGGAGAGGGGGAACGAATCCCGGGAGCAGAACAAAGAACGGATGGGATTCGGGCAGTTACCGTCGGAGGACAGGTCGTGCGAATCGAGGAAACGACGGAAATACCCCCACTCCAAGTGACCCGAGTAACAGTAGTAACGAGAATAGACATAGGACAGAGTGGACAGCTGGCTGTCATCATCGGCGCTGGATTACTGGAGGTGATCCCAGGAACGGTGACATTGGGAGAAGAAAATGAAGTTTGGGTGGCCAACCGAGGGACCGAGAGCGCGAAATTGGAAACCGGCGGGGTACTCGGAGAAGCCACCTTCGTACAAGAGGTACGAGGAATAGGAAGTGAAGCAAAAGAACCCCCTGGAGCGCTCGTTGAAATGATAGAGGAGGCTAAGAAAGACCTGACCACGGAGGAAGGCGGAGAACTGGAGAAAGCCATCATGGCCCGGGAACAAATGTTTGCGACCTCGAAACATGAGTTAGGACGGACAGATTTAGTACAACATCGAATTAAAACGGGGGATCAGATGCCGATCAAGCAGAGGGTCAGACGGTATCCGGCCACCAGGAGAGAGGAAGAACGAGCACTGGTGGAGGATATGTTAAATCTAGGGATTATCCAGGAGAGCGGGAGTGCGTGGAGTAGCCCGACCGTTCTAGTCAAAAAGAAGGACGGAGGAACGAGGTTCTGTATCGACTACCGAAAACTGAACCAGGCTACAAAAGTGGACGCCTATCCGCTCCCACGGATAGAGGACAGCCTCAACACCTTGGGAGGAAGCCTATTCTTTTGCAGTCTGGATCTCGCAAGCGGATATTGGCAGGTGGAGATGGCACCGGAGGACCAAGAAAAAACGGCCTTCGTGACTCAAGGAGGATTGTATGAGTTCAAAGTGATGCCATTCGGGCTAGTGAACGCCCCAGCCACCTTCGAGAGACTGATGGAAAGAATCCTCAGAGGAATCGTGTGGGAGGAGTGTCTGGTATACTTGGATGACATACTGGTCTTTGGACCAACGTTTAAAGTGACTCTGGAAAGATTGGTACGGGTTCTGGACCGATTGAACGCTGCAGGACTGAAGTTAAAGGCGCGAAAATGCAAGCTGTTCCAGAAGAAGATTCCGTTCTTGGGGCACGTTGTCTCATTCAACGGGATCGAACCCGACCCCGAAAAGTGTCGGCAAGTAACCGAGTGGCCGGTCCCTCGGGATCTCCACGAGGTACGAGCCTTCGTGGGATTATGTTCATATTATAGAAGGCATATAAACGGCTTCACGGAATTGGCTGCCCCCTTGTATGAATTGGCAACGAAGGAGGAACCGTTCGTGTGGAGCGCGAGACGACAAGAGGCATTTGATGCGATGAAGAAGGCGCTAACGGAGGCCCCGGTGTTGGGATTCCCGGAGGAAGATGGACAATGGTGGCTTGACACGGACGCCAGTGACGTGGGGACGGGAGCCGTGCTATCACAGGAGCAGAGAGGGGAGGAACGGGTGATAGCTTACACGAGCAAAACCCTGGAGTCAAACGAACGAAAGTATTGCACCACGCGGAAAGAACTGTTGGCGGTGGTGCGAGCTTTGAAGCATTTTCGGTGCTACATCTATGGTCAACGCGTGATAGTCCGGACGGATAATAGCGCGGTCAGTTGGCTGCAGAGAAGTAAGGAACCGATGGGGCAGGCTGCTCGGTGGATTGAGATTATCGACTCGCATGATGTGTCGTTCCAACACCGACCGGGCAGGAAGCATGGGAACGCTGACGCGTTGTCCCGGTATCCGTGCAAACAATGTGGAGAGGAGCACGAGAATACCGAAAAAGTGAGAGTAGTGACGCGGGCCCGGGGGTACGAGCCCGGATGGTCCCCGCAGGAGATGAGAGCAGCGCAGAGGAGGGATCGAGATATAGGGCCGATTGTCGCACGGATGGAAGAGAATGCGGACCGGCCAGGCTGGGAGGCCATATCTCCGGAATCCCGGGAAACAAAGATCCTATGGAGGCAATGGGAACGATTAAGCCTCAGGGATGGCGTGCTGCATCGGAAGTACTGGGAACTGGAAGGACATGGTTGGAGGAACCAGTTGGTCGTTCCCCGAGGGGAACGGGCCAAGTTGGTAAGGGAATACCATGGAGGCGCGGCAGGAGCGCATTTGGGAGTCGCCAGAACGACGGCCCTGTTGGAGCAAGGGTTTTACTGGCCGGGGCTCCGGGAAGACGTGCGGAAGGAATGTCGAGAATGTGATTGCGCGTTGCTGAAAAAGGGACGAGGAAGACGGGAGCCGCTACATCAGTACATAGTGGGGGAGCCGATGGAACGGCTGGCCATGGATGTTTCGGGCCCGTACCCAGTCACCAAACGAGGAAATAAGTATTGCCTGATGGTGGGATGCTATTTCACCAAATGGTTGGAGTGTTTCCCGATCCCGGATCAAAAGGCAACGACAGTGGCGGACAAACTGGTTGAAGAAGTAGTAGCACGGTACGGCGCGTTTCGGGAACTACACTCGGATCAAGGTACGAATTTCGAATCCGAGGTGGTGGCTCAGGTCTGTGCACTATTTGGAATACACAAAACAAGAACGACGCCGTACCACCCCAGGAGTGACGGGTACATAGAACGAAGTTTCCGTACTTTGGGGTGTTGTTTGAAAGCCAGCTGCCAAGCAACAGGCCGGGAATGGGACGAGATGGTCCCGCTCGTGATGATGAGTTATAGAGCAACGCCGCAAGCCAGCACGGGAGTGACACCGAATATGATGATGCTGGGCCGACAGACCATGATGCCGCGACAGGCGATTTATGGGAGACCTCTAGGACCAGAGGAGGAACCCCGACGGGTAGGCGACTATGTGGAAAGCCTGGAGGAAGGGCTAGTCGCGGCCTATCGGGAGGCCCGGACGGGGCTGAAACGAGCCGCCATCCATCAGAAACACGAGTACGATGGGAAGGTGACTCGGCGGGAATACCACGCCGGAGAACTGGTCTGGGTGCACGATACGGTAGTGGATAGGGACAAAGGAACGAAGTTGCGATTTCCATGGATGGGCCCTGCACTGATCGTCAAGGTGCTTGACCGAGGACGGGTGGTAGTACGGAAGAAACGAGGGAAACCGGGGGGGGTAGTCCATGTGGACCGCCTGGAACCCTACCGAGGACACGCTGCGCCAGCCTGGATGGTAGCTGACCAGCAAGGATACGAGGCTGCACAGTAAATGCTTGGGGTGGGGCGCGCTAGGGCACGTAAGGAAACGGGGCACCCCTTTTTGTGATGAAGTCGTTTTCGTGTCTCGATTCCGCAGGTGGAAGAGGACCAAGGGAACGACCAAATCGGCGCTACACAAAAAGGCTTTGGCCAAAAAGGACTGATCAACCTGGGGCCATTGAGTCGGGGCGGTGCGTTGACCACTACAGTAGGAGTGCAGGTCGTTAGGCTGTAGAGATTTGCTACCTAGCTGAAGATTGGTTCTCTTGCGGATGTAATATAGGTGGGAAATGCGGGGTTGGAACGAAAAACGGCGTTCGGGAGCCACGACGGCCCGAATGTCTAAAGTAGTCCCACGGAGCCGCTTTCCGGTCAGTTCGGAGGAACCACAGCGTGGAAAAGATGGTTGGATTACAACAGAAGACAGACCCGGTGGCAAGCTGGTGAAGACTTTTGAAGTAATGCCGACTTGGTAATACCGCTTTACAGCGTCCAGGAGACCGGAGGAGAGTAGATGCGGCACTCTCGGGAACGCCGGAGGAACGAACGGACGGTTGTAAAAGGCGAGGCCTGAAACGAGGACGGGCTTTAAAGTAGGTCGTAAAAGGAGTAAAAGAGGACAAAGAGAACGGGGCGGCGGCGAGGAGATGATAACGTCGAGCCCCTGTGTTCTCCGGGAAGTGTGCGGAAGCACTGTGAGGGCCAAGATGAAAAAGGCAAGAGAAGGCGACGGAGGATGAAAAGACCGAGGACGTCCGGTGGGGCAATAAAAGGCCTAGGAAAAAAACGCGTGGATGGGCGAAGGGCCGCGAGGTAAAAAGCAGGCGGGGCGGTGACCAGCGGCGGGCCCCGGGGACCGGAAAATAGTAGGGGGCGCCACCGTAGAAGTGGATGGTGAGTCTGACGCTAGGGGTCGCTAGTGCAGGCCACGCCCACTTCCGCCTGCGGCGGCTATAAAAGGCAGAGCGCTCGCCGGAGCAGGTCATTCTGGTCAGCCGATCAGGATTCATCAAATCGCAGACGAGCAGACTGAGCTAAGGAGAAGAAAACAAGAGAAAAAGCAGAGAAGCGAGACGAGCAGCATCACCACGAGACAAAAACGGAAACGGCTGACGGGACGAGCTTCAGGATTGGAACGAGCCCCGAAAGCCCGGAAAACGGACACGATGAGCGGACAGTGCTGGGAAGGACATTGTCACGGAAAGGAGTTTAAGCACTTGGTCAAGCATATTAAAGGCCAGCACGATGGATTACGGAAGCAGTACTACATGTGCCCGGTGTGTTCGAATCGAGCCTACTCGACACACCAGGACTGGAAGAAGCACATGACGGACTCACACGAAGGGAACCTGCAGAGGGGGATGCCGAAGCAAGACCCCCTTCTGAGGCTGGAGTATGCTGCGGCGTTCGCCTTGGACCCGAAAGGACGACCGCCGTACACCAGTTTCGCTGCTGGGGATGAAACGGCGGCCCGGGTAGCCAACATGGAACGGGACTACGCGGTGCGCCATCCGGAGGGGTTTCAACCCCCTGAGAGGGCGGTGGATAAGGAGGCACCGGAGAGGCCGCGACGGCATATCCGCGTACCTTACTACCCGAGGGCGTCGAGAGGATCCGAGGACAGCGACGCCGAGCAGCCGGAGCAGGTAGCAACCGAAGAAGGATCAGAGGCCGACGAGGCCGGCGAGGGAGCCCAAACAGCCAAAGCAGCAGGGAAGGGACCCCTGGCCGAGGTAGCGGAACGATCGACACCCACGCGTCGTTCCCCTCGGAGGGCCGCGAAAGGAGTGCGGAAGGAAGCCACCGAGTCGCCGCGAAGCGCGAGCCGAACCGTGGTCAACCCGAAACCACTCCTGACACCAGACCAAATATCAGGGTTGGTACAGAGTCGAATTAAGAAGTTAAACGCCCAGGGAGAACCACGGGAACCGAGAGGACGAGGACTCCCGGGCAGAGGAAAAGGACGGACATCCACACCCACCCCGAAGCCGGGTTGCTCAGGAATACCACCGGGGGCTGAGGTGGTGGAATTGGTGAGCTCATCCGACGACCAACGTCTGAAAGTAAAAGAGGAAGAGGAGCCGCTCGCTTTCAAGAGGCCCCCGACGCAGGGATGCCCGGCGGAGGAGCCGTCGCGAAAGAAGAAGTGGAAAAAGGTCAAGAAAGTCCCGAGAGAATTGGAGGAGGGAACGAGTTCGGACCAGTCGGAGTCAGGCAGGAGTATGTCGGTCCGAAGCGATCGGTCCTTGATTATTGCTGAGTCTAGTAGCACGGGAGAGCTGGGACCATCACAGCCTGAGACCTCGACAGGAGTCAAACGGACCACGGGACTAGAACCACCTTGTAGCGACGCACAATTTACTATGATGACAGTTCATAAGAAATCAGTGATATACGAATCACGACACCCGAGGTACCCCGGATATTTAAAAGGAACAATGAACCGGGAGGGATCGTTCAGGGGTTACCACGAGGCAAGATCCGACCGGGAGCTGGAGGACAGCATTCGGGAAGCACAGGGAGGCCGGCTGGTGGAAAGAGAAGCATTGTACCTAGGGAGGTTTCTACGCGAGATGGCAGAAAGGCAGGGACTCAAACCGTCGGGGCGAGTGGAGAAAGTAAAGTATGTTCGGCATGCGGCCAGACCGGAGGACACGGCGTCGATGGCCTCGACACAGCCGCTGTTCTCTACCCCTACCCCGACGAGAGCGGATTCACCCCTGGAGAAGATGGTATGTAAGCAGCCGATAGTGCCGCCCCCGGGACTGAAACGAATGAGAGACATTACGGTAGCACCAGACACGCCAGAGACACGGGCGGCGGTTGACAACCTGACTCGAGCCAGTTTGGGGAGCTCGTTTTTCGGGTCGCAAGGATCGGAGGAGACCCCGGGACCACCGTCGCCCGAACGTATGGGATCGCCGCCAGGACCGGATACCCCACTCAAGGACGAGGATAAACACGGGCGAGCGCTACAACCACGAGTTGTGATACACAGATTACAAATACCGGCTGCCCAGTCCATGGACGCGGAGGTGGAAGACTCAGAGGACATGGAGTTGGGGCAGGCCGAGACCAGAGGATACGAGCCGGAGAAGCAAGAATTGGACGAGTCGGGAGCGGATTCAGTGTTCGGGTCCATAGGAACGGAGATACCGACGGCAGGACCATCTAAAGAAACACCGAGGCTCAAGTTATTACGGACACAGGCCATTCACCAGGTCTTACAGGGACACTTTCCGGTGACGGCGCGAGCGGTACGAGACTGGGACGCGGAAGAGGCCATTCGGGTGCAACTGGTGTGGCCCCCGAAGGAGGTGCGAGGAATGACGGCCAAGACAAGAGCAATGGCTTCGGCGTCTATGGCGTTCCTGATGGCACTAGAAACGGGCCGCAAGCCAGAGACATTTGAAGAAGCGATGGCACAGTTCCCGACGGCGGCACTGGGGCCATTGACCAGGGAGTTCCCGGGGGTCGACCGGCTAGTTAACGAACACAACCGGACCGTCCAATTGGCTCAGACCCTAGTGATGTACAAAAACGAAGATCAACTGGATGACTTGTTGAAGGCGACAAGAGAGGCGGAAAAACAGAGCGGAATGGTGGATCAGCTTCTCGAGCTCCCCGCTAGGGAGGAGAGGCTGTTGCTACCGATCCGACGCCAGGAAGAAGGGTGAAGTAGATGCTGCTCGAGGTCTTGCACGGAAGAAAAACAGCGCGACGGAACCAGAGACGGAAGATGGCGCGTCGCGAGTCGGGTGGGGAGGGATTACGGGGCGTTGGCTCCTCACCCATAGTGTCAAACCCCCAGGGAGAGAACCGGGCCGAGGCGGAGGTACCTGAGCCGCACAGGAGGCCGAAGCCTGGATAAAAGACTCTCCTGGAGACCGCTGGACGGGCCCGAAACTTTACTTAAACTCATCGGGAACGGACTGGCGGGCTCGAACATTCTTATCTTAATTTATTCCTACTAGTTTCTTTATGGGAATCTTCTTGCGGAAGTGAACGAAACCACATGTGTTAGGAGGTGTTGAGTGTAATCAGCGAGCTGGAGGGTCCATGACTGGAACGAACTTACCAAGCCTGCGGGGCGAATACGGAACGGGAGGAGGCGCTAGGAGGAAAGACAAGTTTGTAGCTGTTCCTCTTCTTCCCTGGAGCCCGCTGCGTTGGTTGGGACCGAGCAGGTGGAACGGGATCGTCCGGTCGCGGAAATCAAATGGATAGCGGGCCGGGCGGCCCAGGAGCGAGAGTGAAAGTTGGGAGGCGGAATCGAAGAAAGGAAATCAGAATGGACAGATAGTGTTGTCATTGTAGTCTTTGAGTCGACGGTCGTGCCGGGGTAAATAAGGTACCGGTGGGCCGGCGACTCGCCGCTGGAGGAAAGGCTGGCGCGGGCCAAGACTGAAAACCCTTCTCCCGTGCTGCCTTGAGCGATCTGGGGGCGAGGAGGAGACGACCTCTGTCCTCTAGCGGCACTTCTACTCCCTGCAACTTTGTCTTCTTGATCTCGGATGGATCGATCAGAATGTGGATGAGCCCGGATTCATGTACCATCATCTTCTGAGTTTCCTTGTCTTCAGCCTCTTACCGCATACGAAGAGCGGCAAAATGGAATTTTTCGACCTGAATGCTGGTTTTATCGTGCCAGAGTTGATGCAGCGAGTCGTGAAAGGATTGCGGCGAGTCGTAGATGTCTCCCGGAGGACCAAGGCACGAGCAGGGACGATAACTTAGGGGCCCTGGCTCGTGACCGACCGAAGCAATACATGAACAAGAAACGAAAATTAATAGACTTACTAAAAAACTTATATTAATATCTTACCTGCAGTAACGACAGTGACTGCTTCCATGTCGTACTTCCTGGTATCTTCTTCTCGAGGAACGAAACAAAATAGTCTTTGAAACATATAGGGAAGTAGTCTTTGAAATATACAGGGAGGTGGTGCTTGGAACGTCGGCCGCGGATGCCTTGATAGACGCCTCAAGAGGTCTGCAAAGAGCGACGAGGAGCGATCCTTCTTGGAGTTCGACATCGGATGAGTTCTCTATATATGCTATTTTTTTGAGAATGGGCCCGTTCCGGATCTCAGAGGTTGACGTTGGGTGCAGATCCCAGTTGATGTCGTCCATCTTCACTTTCTACGGCTTCTTCCTCTCCTTCTCACTAATATCTTCAACTTACCAACTTCGAACCGCCGTACCTAGGAGCAGCCCGGAACGGCTCGGAGCTGTTGTCTCGGCGTTCGTCATAGGCATAGTGGCTTCATGCAATGTGACATGGCACCGTGGACGACTGTGGCCTTACTCCAGAATCAAACCAGACCGGATCTTAAACTTACTTCTATTAACGAACTATTTGTTGGTATTACAGTCTCACGAAAATCGTCTAAAAGCATGGTCCTCCGGGAGGACGAAGAGAAAAACTTAGTAAACAGAGCGAGGCCCGAGAGCCTAGGAAACGAACGAGGGCCCGAGTGCCCGAAGCAGGAATCCTCTTCTTAGGAAAATCATCATCATCACCTAAGAGAACGCAGAGAAGAGTAATAGTTACGGAAGAACGAGGGGTCACGACCGACCGGGTGGGAGAATCACGACCGATTCTCTACCCAAAAACAACGGAGAACGTCTGGACGACGGAAGAACGGACCGAGGGTCGAGAGGACTAAGGGTCACGACCGGCCCTGGCCTCTGGGTGGGAGAGTCGCGACCGATTCTCCACCCGAACTAGGGGAGAACGTCTGGACGACGAGAAACGAAGGGAACGGGGGCACTGCGGGTCACGACCGACCCATGGCCCCGGGCAGGAGGACCACGACCGGTCCCTCTGTCCTAATGAGGGTAAAAGGCGAGGAAAAACGCGCCGAGGGGCTAAGTAAATAGAGCCCAGAGGAGAGGAGCGGGGGCGACGGGGTCACGACCGATCCCCAGTCCCGAGTGGGAGAGCCACGACCGGCTCGCTCATCCTAAAGACGAGAAAAAGAGGAGGTGTAAAACGGGTCCTAATAGATCCAGGATAAGAACTCTGACGAAGATAAAAAGAGACTAAGATATATAAAACGAATTATATGAACTTTCATTAAGAAGAGAGAAAAACGAAGAACGAAAAACGAAGAAAGAAGAGAAATAATAATTAGCCGGATAGGCCCCGGGGGCCCTCCGAAGTAGACCGGGGAGGACAGAGGGTGACACCTCCTCCTCTGCCGATAAGGAGCGTAGGATTGAAATGTTTCTGGTTCTAGAGTATGTTCTGTTGTCGATTGCTGTATGAACTGTTTTGAAATTTTGTAAAACGTGTTTTCCCACCTTTCAAGAAGGTGCGGGAGGGTGTGATGAACGGCTATTCATCCAAAATACATAGAGGTCAAAATAATAGAAATAAGGTAATAGTAGAAATATATGTAAGAGAACGAAATAGATGTAAAGGAACGAATATGTAATAATGAACGAAAGTATAGAAAGCCTGAAAAAGAGGCACGAATATGTAAAAGAACGAATATGTAAAGAACATATATGTAAAGAACGAATATGTAAGGAACGAAAACGTAAAGGAACGAAACCCGGAAATATGTAAACCGGAAGTGAAATGTAAACCGGAAACGGAATATATAAACCGGAAGTGACGTCAGTTGTAGGTCACGTGACCGAAAGCAGCCAATCAGGGCTGACCTCTCTAGTATATAAAGGGGCGTGAGGCCCGAATAAACAGAGTTCTTTAACAGTTCTCCTGGTGTCCAGACGTGTCCTCTTTCCTGAAACAACCGCTAAAGATGAGCCGATCAGAGTAATTAAGCCGAAGTTAGGACAAAACAGTCGAAGTTCGAGATAGGTAGTAGAACACAGGGTAAGGGGCCCGACGGCCCGAAGAACGAGGAACGAGGGAACGAAGTAAGGCACGAAGGCCCGAAGTAGTCCCGGAAACCGAGGCGTAGTATGGTACGAAGACATGGGGAACAGAACGAAGGAGCGAAGTCCGCGGGGACGAGGGCGCGGCATGCTCGGCCCCACGCTACCAAACAATAGGCGACCGTCGGCCCGTCGCCCCCGCGGACCGGAACTCAGGGGTGGACCGCCCGGTCGGGGTGAATGCTGGTCTGGGAGATAGAGCGAGACGAACCCCGGCCGACCCGTACCCCTACCATAATTTCCCTCCCCCGCAGTCCTCCGTTGACATCGAGTGCCGATTCCCGATCGATTCGCTCAGCCCCCCCTCGTGCGCGAGGCACGACTCTAGAAACACATCTCGGTTCTTGGCCCGGATTCCCCGTCCGCCCCGAGACCCGAACAACCCCCACGTTCCTCTGTTGTAAGAATCGGCAACCCCGACTTACCAGAGAACGTCACACCAGTCAATGCCACACACTTTTCCCCTCCACTACCATTTACATCACATCCACATACATATATGTAAAACTTACCTGAGATTTCCACATGAAACTGCTAACCTTCCTGGTGTAAATCCTGAATACTGGAACACTCAAGTTTATACTCTTACTAGAAGGTTATTCTTAAGACAGGAAGTAGTCATATACCATGTGACACAAAGCAAATGAAGAAAAAAATCAAAAGTACATTTTTTAACTAAACTTCGGCATCTCTAGGATTATACATGCTTAATGTAGAAGAGACTTTTTAGAGCTAAATAAACATGCTAGTTTCTTTTAGGCTTCAACATATGCATCAGGATTCTGATAAAAGATATCATCATAATAGATCAACATGTATTTCCCTACAAAATATACATTGTGTTTTTTTAGAGATAGACAACAGTGATTGGGACATGGATGGTGCGGCCCCTTATAATCACAATCACAATATCAGTGCCTTACACCATAACTGTACGGGAAACATAACTGAATAGCCAATGAGTAACCATATCTGTAAATGTAACTTATATGAAAAACAAGAACAATAACTCTATAGTTGGATTGCAAACTTAAAAATCATTATGTTTAAATGCATATTTTGAACATCATATCTCACTTGAAATTTAACAGCTTCAGAATGTTTGGCAGATCTTCTTGATATAATACAAACAGAAGATTGTCTCAAAACCTTAATATAGGTCCTACTTCTCTTTTCATGAAATTTACAATGATTATGTTATTGTAAACACATCTAAAAAAAAGTTTGCTGTTTTTAGCCATTTTTGACCATAACATCAAATCTAGGACTAGTACTTGAAGCAGACTTCTGAGACATGCTGTCTTCCATGTGATTGTAATGAAGGTGAGGGATAAAAATTATGAAATCTCCAGCAAGAATTACTTTAAAATTGTATTGATATCAATAAAGGGGGGAAAATATTTTATTAGCATCAGTGCACTATTAAAGTATTCATGGATAGTTTCATGAAAATGCCATCAGCCACTGTTGTCCATTCTGAAGTTGAAACAGTAATTAAGTCTAAGCTGTAATAAAACCATGAGGTAGGTGCAAGATACATTAAAGATTTCTCAAGTTGTATTTACAAAATGTAGGAAACATGTCCCATAAAGAGCTACAATATATTGATTAATTATTGAAATATGAAATGAGGAAAACAACTTTGGAAATGGTCTTGGAAATGGTCTTCCAATATGATCACATCTGAAGTTACTAAATTAAGGAACTTATCTGCATAGTAAATATACCTATGATTAGAAATCAACACATAAAGGCAGATGTCATTCATCAGTTTTATTGCGTTTATACCTTTTACAATTACTGTAACAGCTCTATCAGCAGTAGTTTCCTATTCTTTTTAGAAAAGAGGGTCCCCAGTCAGTCCATACACAATGTCATGTAAACAGGAATTCTCCTTTAGCTGAAATATGGATGCAATAGATATTACTTGCCAGGACTTATTCACTATGATGCCTTAATCTGTCTCCATGGTTACATTAGTTTGTTTACACATCACTCTAAAATCCAGCAGCACCTTAAACTGTTGGAGCTTTTCAATCACTCATCATCACTACTTGTAAGATTTTGCTGACATGTAAAATAGCACAGAACAATTCGATAACATTTTGAACATTAAATGGATGATTGTTAACTGTTCCCATTTGTTTATGGGTAATTTGTATTCTACCATGGTAACAGAAAAGGCTGGAGGGCTATTTTCTATTTACCTTATGAAGTATAACTAAAAGGTAAATCCAGAGCATTTAACTTCAACTGCTGTATATGTTGCAACAATACTATGGTCCTAGATATAATGGAAATATACACATTTATATGAATCACATCGACCTGTCTAACATCATCTTGGTCTCCACCTAGAAGTCAATATTATCTCTTAAGTGCCTACTCTTCATACTTATCAGATGGCTGATTATTTACTGTTCCTAGTTGGTTTTTGGGTAATTCACACTTCATCAAGGTAACCTAAAAGGCCAATTGGTATTTCTATTCAGCTTTTGAACATGACTACAAAGTCAAAGCAAGAGAATTAAACTCCACCTACTATATATGTTACAGCAGTACAATGCTCCTAAAGACATAATGGAGATATACACATTTGTATTGGTTGGTCTGAAACCCTCATAAGAACATTTATTTCTTAAAGCAGCACATTCTAAAAGCTACACTTTGTGGTGTAATTGCATTCATGTATATTTTTATGAACAAAGTGACCACTATATCTAAAAAGCCCATATATACATTGCAGCTAAACTCTGTATCTACTGTACACTAAAATATAATTAGGACTTTTTACCGAGCCTGAGAATTTTATTCTTTAAAAGGATCTTGAGTAACATACCAATAAAATACTAGCATGATTTCAAGCTCTCACATGAGGTTAGTTTCACAGTAAATGAATCATATCAACCTCTCCAATGTCATCTTGGTCTCCTTCTAAGGGAATACCATCTGGTTGTTGAACATCATAAACCTGATCACCCACTGCTCCCATTTTGTTTTTGGGTAATGTGTATTCTAGAGCTTCCCAAAAATTGGCAGAGTTTCTTTCTATGTATGTATACCTTTTAAAGTATGATTGCAAAGTCAAGTTAAGAAATGTCATATCAACATCCTCAAATTTGATTGCAAGAAGTCTATGGGTACCTTCATTTCCATCCAATTCAAGGGCAACAGTGAACTCCCACATGCACCATGTGCTGTCATTGAAATTGTTTGAAAACACAGCCAGGGTTCGTTTGCTATTCCTTATGCATTGTTCAATACTTAAAGTTATTGGCTGACCACCAGGAAAATTTACACGATGAAAAGCAATTTTATATCCCCTGTTCTGCAGGTTTGGAATGAGATAATCTTCAACATAGTCTTCATCATTGTTACAATATGCTACAAAAATATCAAATTCCTTATTTTCTCCTTCACACTCGTCTATATCAAAGGGATGCCAGTTAAACCTTTTGTACAACCAGATTCTTTTGTACTTCAAGATAAGTCCCAAAGCAACAAACAATATACCTATGCCAAATGCAGTTCCCCCAGCACCAAGATAAGCAGATAATTCTTTATCAGGTGGATTTCCACATATAAGTTCATGTTCAGTGAGTGAAAGTAAGTTAGAGCCTTTCAAACGTGGAGGTTCTTTGCAGAGTAATCCCTCACTATCAGATATGAGATGTTGTGTTTGCAACATCCAATTTCTAGTCTCTTTGATTTTGCAATCACAAACCCATTCATTCTTGCTTAAAAGGATATCTTTGACAAGAGACATGTTGACCAAACTTATATTTTTTGGTAAGTATTTTAGTTTGTTATTGTCCAAATGTAAGGATTCTGCTTTTGTTAGGGCTTTCAATACATCAATAGAAATGTCACTAATATTATTATTACTTAGTATAACATTCTGTGCCCTATTGAAATATGGATAAAAGACCACATTGGTGATATCATTGTATTTAAAATTGAGATTATATTTATAGTTTCTTTTAGGACATTTTGGTAATCCTGCAGGAAGATTGGTTTTGCTTAAGCCTTCACAATTAATGGACATGTTGAGTTTATTAGGTTGATCAATACAAGAACAGTCAACAGGACATTTTTCTGTGACATGACAAACAAAATCATCCAATGGGACAGAAGCAATTCTTCTACCATATAGAGTTTCTGGTTCACTGCAATGCAACTGTGCTGATAAACTGGAATACCTGCTTTGTTTCATAAATGTATAAGGCAGGAAGTCAACACAGTCACAAACAAAGGGATTCCCCCTTAATTCCCATTTTACCGAAAAAAGTAAACAAATATGATATATATCCCAATGCACATTCCAGCCTTTCGCCATATCATTTATATGAGAGATGTTGTTAAAGGCAAGATCAATATGATTAAATTTTCTGTTTGGTTTACAGCTGAAGGTCCAATTCTGAAGATTGGAGAATTGGGAAATTTGATTATAAGCAAGACTAATGTGGACTGATGGTTTGAAAATATATTTTAGCGGCCAGATATCAAGTCTTGTGAGCTTATTATGATTAAGGCGAATGTTGATTAAACTGATACGCTCATGCTGCAGGAAAACATCCACATCAATTCTAGATATCTGATTTGATTCAAAATTGATAGTATATAAGACAGGAAAATCATAAAACGAACCATTTCTTAAGGTCTCAAATCTATTGTGTGTTGCTGAGATAGACGTCAGAGCTTTCAATTTCTTCAAACATGGCCATGGTAAATCTGATAACAGATTATTAGACACGTGAAGACTGTTCAGCAGAGCCATGTTACAAACTTGAAGTGGAAGTGTAGTTAAGGACGAGTTATAGATTGTCAATGCTGTCATGTTCTGGTTGGTTTCTAATAGGGAGGAAAGATGATTTGCTGGATCCTTTGCACAGTTTGTTACTGATAACATTTCTCCTTTTCTGATACAGATGCAGAAATAGGGACAGCTACCAAGAACGTTGTCTTTTTCAAATGTTTTTTTAGAATGTTTGTCTGAGTTTTCATGATGAAAACCAAGCTGTGCAGGAATTATTTGTTGATTTTGCTTGTAGAATATTGAAGTGCTATGAGCTTGGAATACAAATGTAAAGGTAATCAGTACTTGAAACATCATTTTTCTGGAAACATGGAGTCCCTAGAAAAGGCACAGAGGGTAACTTGAACAATGATGTACATTAATTGTTATTGAAAAGAGTGGGTGAGAACGCAATCAAGCTTACAATTAAAGTGGCTATTAACTTTCAAAGTCAGAAAAGATCAATCATATTGTGACCCACAGTCATATCAAAAGCTTTGAAAGAAGAATATGGTGGTTATCACAATTTGTAATGCTTTCTATTAACTCTAGTGAACATTTGCTGTTTATTCTCTATACCTTCTACACCTGTACATACATTTTTAATTAAAAAATATTTCTCCAGTGCTCCAGTGTTCCAGACGTCAGAGAGAGAACAATTGTATTAACTAGTGGACGTGTTTAATATAGGTACCACTTTGTAGTGAGGTTAGACCAACCCTGTAAGGCCATGATCCCACTAACAATCATCTATTTAATGTTGTATTATATAATAAATAGCTATGTTTACTTGTTTATATGTTCCATGTATTTGTTCTATCAAAGATCTTATCACTTCAGATTGTCATGGAGAATGAATTTCGATGTAGACTGGAAAACATTGAAAATTGGCTATATGCCGAATGTATCCTTCCAGTATAAATAAAAGGATAACAATAAGGAGAAAGTAGGAGCGGCTTATAGAGTAGGTTGAGTGGACACACATTCACGGACTCACCGACCAAGACAGGAAACTCTGACAAGTTCATGTATGGACAATAAAATAAACAACATACATAGGTCAAACTATAAGTGCCTCTTTTGTTCTGGAACTGAACCCCTGTGCTGACAAGAGATTGGATTATCTGACTAATCATTGAGCTAACTCTATCAGTATTAAGGAGACCTACATATATAAACAAAATGATAACAAACAACAGTTCAGGGGATCCATCTAACAAGGCCGTGCCCTGGGGATATATTTGTGTGGATTCTTTGTGTATTGCTAGTGTTCATTGTTACGTTTATTGGGTGTCTACCCCTTGATGCAGGGTCACATCATTACCAAGCCTCTCACCAGTTGTCTAGGTCCAAGAGATATTGACAGAAAGGCAGAAATATCAACAGTTGAAGTACCACAAAGATACTTATCTTATTTGTGATTAGTTGGATCTTGTTATAGTCCCTAGTTGATACTGATTTGTTGCATGTCATTACACTATTGTTTCAAGATTTGTGCCCTTTTTTATGACGCACTTTGTGTTATTCAACATATCTTAAAAATACTACAAAGGTTTAACAGCATTGTAGCCTGTGGTAACAAGAGGCCAAGTCCAAGGTAATACAAGGCCAGGCACATGGTGACACAAGTCTGACCAATATCAATAATTCTTCAGATTCGTCATCATATCAGGACTTCTGTATTATAGGAATTTACGCTTTATAATAATGTTGATTTGCCTGATGTTGGGCTGTATGCAAATCTTGTTACTTAATCACGTTAGTGGGTTGTTAGAAAGGAAACTTCCACCTGGCTTAATACTAAACAACAAACTGCCAAGATCTAATTCTGGATAGTAAGAAGAATTGAGATCTATCAGACAAGATATTTTACAACCGGTAACAAATAAATGATAGATACTAGCTATTCTGGTTTACATATTGTGCCTTTATGTGTACTCAAATAAGAACAGAGCACCCTTTGTTTTTCCTCCTGACTGTTCCTTTGCAATTCTTTAACGTCCTCATCATTTTTCCTATAAGAGTGTGAGTGTGAGTGTTGACTAGGAGATTATGTCAACATATTATTATCAAGGTTTAAGGATATAATGTTCGGTAGCAATACTGTATGATTTGCAAAAGTTCTGGCAAATAGGCAACTTACCGTGTAAATTCTAAAGTATGGTTAGTGCACTACCAGCTGAAGTATCATAGGCTCTGTATGTCAATGATTTTACTCCATACGTGTGGTTTTCAGGGCTTGAGATAATCCTTTCTTCCTTGCGTTTAAACTCCTTCTCGCTTGAAAGCTCTGTATGTTTCTCTCTTTTGATTATTTTTTGGACGTGATTTTCCTTACTGATACAGAAGTGGGACCTTCATA
The DNA here is from genome assembly GCA_936440205.1 of Lepidonotus clava. Lineage (NCBI taxonomy): Eukaryota > Metazoa > Annelida > Polychaeta > Phyllodocida > Polynoidae > Lepidonotus > Lepidonotus clava. The sequence goes on from OW387142.1 coordinate 51,848,694, forward strand.
TAACTAGGGCGTGAATTGGGAAACCAACATCTCTACCTTTGAGGTGCTAGCTGTAACTAGATATAGATACTAGGTTAAGTCCTACATCAGAGTCTGAACATATAGGGAAAACAATAGTTTTTCTCACCCCTTTAATTTCTCTTATTTCTACTTTAAAAAACAAATTGTATACAGTTCTGTTTGTGAAAGTAAGACTAACAACAAGTGGGCATTTTTCCACATTGTAATATTTGAGCATACCAAGAGCCACTCTTTAGGACATGTCTAGTTTTACCCATAGAAAGTGAGTAATTTTAACCTGTACTATCATTTTCATTGCAATACGTACACCTTAGTAAATGTGTTTTTTCCAAAGTCTGTAATATATTAGAATTACCCCCTGTTGAATGACAAATTAGAATTTTTAATCTCAACAAATCACCAATTATACAAAAAGTGTGTGCATCACCTGTAAGGCTTAATGCAAACCCTGGTCAGTCTTGCATATTAATACTGTTCGAAGTTAATGTGACACTTCATCTAGCAAAATATCTTGAGAAAAAGTATGTACAGGGAGAGACTGTCCTTGTAAATACTTCTTCTTAAGATAGTTTTTCATCGTCACTGAAGGGAAGTTTTGCGTCATCACCATGGGGAAATTGTTTGGCAAGTCACGACTCAGGGATCCATTATGCTGACCTGGTTGATTATTATGATTTCACCAGTTACTGGGAAGCTAAGTGGAGTCAGCTTGCCATTATATTATTTATTTGATCCATAGAAAAATAGGAGTTGGTTAAAATTGGTAGGACCATTGCACAAATGTAGAGAGTAATTCACTTTGCGCATGAAATTAGTTGTATAGAGATACAATGAAGGGAGCATCACCAGTTGTAAGTAAGGGAATTAAAGGAAGTATTCCAAATAATTATTATAGGAATTGTTATCACATAGTATAAAGGTAGCATGAGCTGCTGGTAGGTGTAAATATACCTGTGTTGCAATAGCAGACAGGGTGCATCTCCCGAGCGAGCGTCGATGCTCGAGAAAATCAATACCAGACTGCTATATATTGGGTAAAACCTCTGGGTATGGCGGAGAGCACTATTACGTTTGGACAGACATGAGTTTTAAGGATTAGAGAGGACATCTGGTGACTGTTGAAAGAACTATTGTGTTGAGAGCAGATGTAGGAGCGGGCGGACCCTGAGGAGAAAGCTTACTCTTCATCAATTGGACTTGTGACCCTAGGAATATTAACCATCATATTAACGCATCTAAGTGATCCACCAAATAAACCTGACTTACAGCCAAGCATTGTTTGCATTGTGGAAATGAGCGCCCATCTCGTGAACTTACCTACCAGCTGACTAGCAACAACGGAAGGAGTAAATAAGGCGGAAACATTAAAACATCAACCACATAATAACAACTAGTGTTCACTATATCCATATATATATAGTGAAAAAGTAGTCCGGAATTTTACTTGTTAATACAGTATTGTAATTACCACAATTGTTTGAAATGGAGTATATCAATATCATGATGACATAGATTAATACATTAGGTTTAGAGCACTTGGGCTGATAAATGTACTATAACTTTTCCTCATTATGTGATTCAGATTGAGCTCTCATTGAGTCAGACTTATAGATTTAAAATGCTGAAGCCTTTAAGTAGGCCAGGGTTATCTGGTGGGAAGTGATTGAAGTGTCTTGTCACAGTGCTGTCATTATTATTATTGATATCATGAAAATGGCCCTGAAATTATGTGAGTCGTCCTTTTTTGTTCTTCCGACATACCAAACTTGTGACATGTAATTATATATATGTACCAGATTACTGCTTTGGCATTCAACATTGTACAGTGCAGTGTCACTGTAGTCGTTGTTAGGGGAGGGTTCCTCGGTGAACTTAATGTTGGGATGTAGTGAATTCAAGAAGCTTACATAGGTTTTAAGGTTATCAGTACCTTATGCCCAGGTGAAAAAGAATATCATTGAGGAATTGTTTCCGCAATTATCATTATGGGTTTCAATTTATTCCTTTTAATATTATAAAAAAGGTATTTGCTTTAAGATTTAACTTCATACTTAATAAACATAGAGCTTACTTGGTTATAATAGTAGAGCAGAGGGAAGGCAGAAAAGTGCTTATTTCCAGAGTTGAGGTTGCCGAAAAAGTAACAGGCAGAGACATATATCAAAAAATTCCTAACATTCTGAACTTTTCTAAAACCTTCGTAGCCGGATTCAACTCTTATGGGGTTTTTCAAAATGGCCGCTCAAACATGAAGACATGTTCCTAAAAACTAGGCCTTCTAATATCATACCCATAACTGTAACTTCACAACCATCTATCTTATCATGTTGAAATTGATGGTGGGGTAAGAGGATTATGTGGCGCAAAAAATGGTTTCTATTCAGATGACCCTAGTCAAGGTCAAGGTCACATAAATACAGGCCAAAGTTGAAAAAACTGACAATTTTCAAAGTTAACTTTTTTCTCCATCCTCTAGTGTATGAGATTTTAACAGCACAAACATATATATATGTTAAAACAATCCCTACATTATGAGCTTTTGAAAAACCCATGTAGCCAGATTCAAGTCTTTTGGGTTTTTTCAAAATGGACACTCAAAACTGAAAACATGTTCCTAAAATCTAGGCTGCAAATATCACACCGATAACTGTAACTTCACAACTATCTATCTTATCATGTTGAAATTGATGATAGGGTAGGAGGATTATCTGGTGAAGAAATTAGTTTCTATTAATGTGACCCTGATCAAGGTCAAGGTCACATAAGTACAGGCCAAAGTTGAAAAAACTGATAATTTTCTAAGTTATTATTTTTCTAAATGCCCTAGTATATGAGATTTTAAGAGCACAGGCATATACATATGTCAAAATGATCCCTACATTCTAAGCTTTTGAAAAACCAATGTAGCCGAGTCCAAGTCTTTTTGGGTTTTTTCAAAATGGCTACCCAAAACTGAAAAAATGTTCTTAAAATCTAGGTCTTCAAATATTCCACCAACTACTGTAGCTTAACAACCAATTCTCTTATCATGTTGGTATTGGTAAAAGTGTTTATATTATGGTGCACAAGCTGGTTCCTATTAAGGTGACCTCAGTCAAGGTCAAGGTCATATAAATACAGGCCAAATTTGCTAAACAGATAATTTTTAAAGTTTCCTTTTTTCCTGATTCCTTTGATGTAGTAGCCTTTAATTGTTCCTTCGATATTTTGTCTCCAGATGATGTGTAGGACACATGTATTAATTTGCTTTATCATATTGAGTCAACATTGATGTTATGGTCATGCAATTATGCAGTTATGCAAAGGTCATGGTCTTCAGCTGTTAAAAATGTTTCTGTTCAATGTATATGATGATTCCACACTAATTCTGATATATTTTGGAATCCATTTATCCAATTTGATATTGGTGATGAAATAAATATATCATTACTTGAATGGATTGCCATATTTCTTGTAATCATGAAGAGAGGCATTTGGATTACAATCATTTCTCCTGAAGTAGGGCACTCACAAGTGAAGGCAAACTTTGTATTTTAATAGCAATTGATAATAATACCTTTAACAAAATAGCATTTGATATGCGACATTGTTAAAAATAATTGAGAACTGTAAGTAAGACTTATATTCAAGGAATTGAGTTTATAGATTCAGAGAGTGATTTATTTATGACATGTAAATTTAAACAACAGTTCACTTGAATACAGACAGAGATCATTGGCTTTGGTTGTCAGAGCATATGACATGGATTTTTGAGTATGTCAAGCCTTTTTTGTAAAAAAAAAAAAAAAAATCTTTTAAACAATTTAATGCAAATACCTTTTTTATTTGACTTTCTGTCCAGACTATATGTCTCAATAATGTTTTAATTTGCCAGGGTCACACTTCTATTTCTATAATTTTACAGCACAATAATATCATAGTCCCTATTACAGTCTGAAGTCCAGCATAGAATTTATCTATTCAGAACTCTTTTCACTTTATACAGGGATCTTCACTGAAAAATATTTTGAGTATCAAAAGCCTTCTCTGGCAATATTCCAAGGGCCAGTTTCTTGAAATTAGTGAGCATTTTGTACATTAACTGGTATATTAAAATTACATAGATGTGGTAATGGCCCCTCTTGATTTAGCCTAGGAATATCACTGTTATAGCATAGACTTATCTTTGATAAAGGAATGTCACACAACTGGCTGAGATATTTGTTTTTACAAAATAGGCTTGTCATAATTACAAAACTCACCATGATGAGAATATGATCCTGATGACCATCAACTCCAGTGAACTGTTATCTAATAACACTGTTATTCTTCATTATCAACAGTCACTCTAGTAACTTTACTCTACTAAAATAACTCGAAAATTCATCAGTTTTTCAATTTTGGCCTGTATTAATGTGACCTTGACCTTGACTAGGATCACCTTTATATAAACTAATTTTTGCACCAGATAATCCTATCATCAATTTCAACATGATAAGATAGATAGTTTTGAAGTTACAGTTTTTAAGAGTTTTCATCATTGAGCAGCCATTTTCAATAAAAACCCTTAAGAGCTGAATCTGGCTACATGGGTTTATAAAAAGCTCAGAATGTAGGGAGTGATTTGATATACATCTTTGCCTGTTGTTGCTGTTGTTGTTGTTGTTTAAATCTCATACATTTGGGCATAAGTTAACTTTAAAAATCATCTGCTTTTGCAACTTTGGGTTGCATTCATGTGACCTTGACCTTGACTGAGGTCACCTTAATAGAAATCATTTTTTCCACCGTAATATAATTTTCTTACCTTTCTACCTTTTTACCTATTTCAACATGATAGCATAGACAGTTGTTAAGTTACTGTTATCAGTATGATATTTGCAGCCTAGATTTTAGGAACATGTTTTCAGTTTTGAGTGTCCATTTTGAAAAAAACCAAAAGACTTGAATCTGGCTACATGGGTTTTTTCAAAAGCTCATAATGTAGGGATTGTTTAAACACATGTGTGTGTTTGTGCTGTTAAAATCTCATACACTAGAGGATGGAGAAAAAAAGTTAACTTTGAAAATGTTCAGTTTTTTCAACTTTGGCCTGTATTTATGTGACCTTGACCTTGACTAGGGTCATCTGAATAGAAACCATTTTTTGCGCCACATGATCCTCTTACCCCACCATCAATTTCAACATGATAAGATAGATGGTTGTGAAGTTACAGTTATGGGTATGATATTTGAAGGCATAGTATTTAGTAACATGTTTTCAGCTTCGAGTGGCCATTTTGAAAAAACCCAAAAGATTTGAATCCGGCTACAAGGGTTTTTCAAAAGCTTAGAATGTAGGGATTGTTTAAACATATGTATGTGCTTGTGCTCTTAAATTATCATACACTAGAGCATTTAGAAAAAAGTTAATTTTGAAAATTATCAGTTTTTCCAAATTTAACCTGTATTTATGTGACCTTGACCTTGACTAGGGTCATCTGAATAGAAACCATTCTTTGCATCACATAATCCTCTTACCCTACCATCAATTTCAACATGATAAGGTGGATGGTTGTGAAGTTTCAGTTATTTGTATGATATTTGAAGGCCTAGTATTTAGTAACATGTTTTCAGCTTCGAGTGGCCATTTTGAAAAAACCCAAAAGATTTGAATCCGGCTACGAGGGTTTTTCAAAAGTTCATAATGTAGGGATTGTTTAAACATATGTATGTGCTTGTGCTGTTAAAATCTCATACACTAGAGCATTTAGAAAAAAGTTAATTTTGAAAATTATCAGTTTTTTCAACTTTTACCTCTATTAATGTGACCTTGACCTTGACTAGGGTCATCTGAATAGAAACCAGTTTTTGCACCACATAATCTTCTTACCCTACCATCAATTTCAACATGATAAGATAGATTGTTGTGAAGGTACAGCTATCGTTATGATATCTGGAGGCCTAGTTTTTAGGAACATGTCTTCATGTTTGGGCGGCCATTTTGAAAAACCCCATAAGAGTTGAATCCGGCTACGAAGGTTTCTGAAAAGTTCAGAATGTTAGGATTTTTTTTATATATGTCTCTGCCTGTTACTTTTTCGGCAACCTGAATCTGAGATCTTTGGCCCACATCTGCTCTACTATAAAGCACACTAAACACTGACACTGAATACTATATCTAGTTTATTAAGTCAAGTCTGTATCACATTAAATATCTTTTATATATGCAAGAGTAATTGAACGAACAAATGATCTGAGTAACATTGCTATTTTTTACTTGATGATAATGTAATGATATTTCACATGTATGATGTCTCTGTCATCTATTATGGGGAATAACCTGCCAATAGAAACTGCAGCGCTGATATATGATGCATTCACAAAATGACTAAGTCTGAATGGTATGTGCTATTATTATGTTATGTCCTCCTAAAGCATATAATGTAATAAGGCCTTTAATACCACACAGGCCTAAGGCTGTATTCCACTAGCTGATTTTAACCAACAGTAATTTGGCAAGTTATGACTTTTTACCGGTTATGTATGACAGACATATATAAGTTACAAATGATTTCATTGAGAATTAAAAGTAGTTTTTGATAATTGATGTTTATGATTGACCAATAATCCCACTACCAAACTTGAATACAGGCTTTTTGTGACTAGAGCTACATGATGTTGGAAATCTTATACACGGGCCCTGGGTAGGTTGTCTGCATCCAATATAACCAGTTATCACCGACATCATGACTACATTCTTTTTTTTCCTTTTTTTTAATTTGAGGTCAGTTCGGTCAGCTGAGAATTTGCAGGTGGATCAGGATATACAGATCCAAATGAATGCCAAACCAATGATAAACAATACTGAAAACGATATGTTATTATGTATCTTTTTACAAGTAGATACCTTTTCAATACTGCAACTGATTTATATATTAATCTGTTTGTAAGAAATATAAATAAATGTCTGTAACAAACATGGTCAGAAAAACATAATATTCAACAGAGTTTATCACATTTTTCCAACTTCCTCATTATTTCTCTTGAGTAATTGGTCACTGTAGGGCATACAGTGTCCCTTCACAGAACACTTTGGTGTCTTTGCTCCCACGCCTTCACCTCCTCCCGGTGGTCCCTGTAGGCCATACAGTGTCTGTAACAACAGCGGCCCACAAGTATGAACACTGCCAGGAAGAAGAATCCTGTTGGCCAGAGTACACTGTGCAGAGCATCCTCATACTTGTGTATCTTCATGGTGATGACCCGACTCCTGTCCTTGGGGTTGTAGAAGCACTGCGCAGTGGCTGGTGGGTAGAGGTTCTGCCAGTTACTGATGAACCGGTCCACTGCCTTGTTGTTGGACTTCTCCCATTGCCCACAGACCTTGTGAGCGCATCGCTGCAATGAAACAATTTCCACCTTTTGTTAAAATACCAAAATTTGAATTTGTATTCAAAACCACTTTGAAGATATGAACTGGGATACTGCCATTTAATTAAAGAGTTAGTGTTTGTGTAATAGTGTATGATTGATGTTTCAGGGTCTACTAAAGTATGATTTTTTTTTTCAAATAGAATAGCATGTGATGACAACACATTATCTGTTACCATGTTGTCACCATGGGTACTACTGGTCAATTCCAAAAGGAGTGACAGCCCCAAACTGTCACTTACAATGCAGCTGCTGTTGAGTGCATACCCTTCCATATCCTCCATCATAATGTATGAATAAATATATAAGATTGAGGTTTTTGTCTTTGAATCATTTCCTGTTCCAGCATGACGATGGCGTCTCTGTCCAGGTTCCCTGTTTGATTTACCCATCTACATCCCAGTACGTACCTGTCCAGAGGCCTGTTCCACCTTGACGATGGCGTCTCTGTACAGGTTCCCTGTCTGATTCACCCCTCTACATCCCAGTACCTACCTGTCCAGAGGCCTGTTCCAGCATGACGATGGCATCTCTGTACAGGTTCCCTGTATGATTCACCCCTCTACGCCCCAGTACGTACCTGTCCAGAGGCCTGTTCCAGCATGACGATGGCGTCTCTGTACAGGTTCCCTGTATGATTCACCCCTCTACATCCCAGTACGTACCTGTCCAGAGGCCTGTTCCAGCATGACGATGGCATCTCTGTACAGGTTCCCTGTATGATTCACCCCTCTACATCCCAGTACCTACCTGTCCAGAGGCCTGTTCCAGCATGACGATGGCATCTCTGTACAGGTTCCCTGTATGATTCACCCCTCTACGCCCCAGTACGTACCTGTCCAGAGGCCTGTTCCAGCATGACGATGGCGTCTCTGTACAGGTCCCCTGTCTGATTCACGCCCTCTACATCCCAGTATGTATCCTGTGGGGTTACGGGGTGGGGCTTTTGCTCCTGGGAAGAATACAGGCCCCCAGTAACCCCTGCTGATCGTAAAAGGTGACGATACAGAGGACCCAGCACTGAATAATTGGTTCTTTACGTTCAATTCCCGTTTGGTGTCTGGCTTCACTTAAGCCCCATACCCACTAGGCGATTTTACCAGCAACTGGCGATGGGCAACTGCTAGAATCGCCTGTAAAATCTTTACCAATTCAGATCACCTGTTAGTATGTAACATTTCAATATTCATACTAACATCTGATCTGAATTGGTGACGATTTTACCAGCGATTCTAGCAGTTGCCCATCGCCAGTTGCCGGTAAAATTGCCTAGTGGGTATGGGGCTTAAGGGATGGGGTGCAGCAAAAATGATTTCCAGGTTTTGATCCACTGCCGTTTGCCCACCCTGTCACCTTCATCTCATAGATACGATCACCAAAGACAGAAATCGTCCCAACTTGCTTTTGCCTTTAAAATAACCCTAGCTGTCGGTACACCGTAAAAGATCCATCACTCACTAACTCACATCCCAGTACCTACCTGTCCAGAGGCCTGTTCCAGCATGACGAGCGCGTCTCTGTACAGGTTCCCTGTATGATTCACTCCATCTAGATCCCGGTACTCCACCTCCAGCGCTACACATCGGAAGTGACTGGTGACACAGCGCTCTCTGCTGCGCGTCTCTGAGCCAATCCTGAGGACAGAAAACAGGAGGTTATTGTAAATATCCTGAAAACAATCTGAGTGGGGGGAGGGATCCAGGGGTTCTTGACCCTTCCATCGGTATGAGTATAGATCCTTAAAATTGATAGGCTGGCATGGGCATTTCTGTAATTTGACATGGGACATAGCCAATCACTAGCAACAATGACCGGGGACATGGTCATATGCATTTCTTAAAATCAACATGGACATAAGGACCCCCATAAGCATTCCCTAAGGTGAAAACTTAAAGGGTTTCTTGCACCTTAATTTCCAAGTTGCCAATTTTAGTATATTTCACTTCACATTTGTATTCTGAATATTTTTCAAAAGAAAAAAAGCCAGATTTTTTGCAGTTGTTTAGGAAATTAAATTAAATTTGGGAATTCCATAAATACTGAGGTTTTATTACTCCCCTTGCTACATCATAATAAAGGAAATTCCCTCTCAAAGTAAATTGGGAATTCCAAGATATGTAAAGAAGTTAGGTGACTGAAAAATACAATTAATAGCCTGTATGTGGCCTAATGTAAATACTTCATGCTAAAGCTCAATTCCCTTTCTAAAATTCTTTTAGGGTTGGGGATTCCCTTTTATGAAAACTGGGGAGTCCTAATAAGTGTCCATGTGACGTCACAAACTTAGGAATTTCCCTCAAAAATCAAACAAATATACCAAATTTTAAACACTCATAATCCTGTGTACACTTGAAAAAGTCGTTATATTTCTCTCGCATTATTAGTTTTGATACAAACTCAATGCTCAAAGTTGTATTACAGTACCAGTACGATATAAACTTACTTCATATAAAGATTTAGTAGCACAATATAAACATGCTTTGTATAAGTGATTTAACTGTATTGAAAATTGTACACTTACTTTGTGTATGTGGTATTACTCATCAATGTAAATATACCTTGTCAAAGTGAAAACTGTTCCAACAATATATAAACTTACCTCCTGCATGTTGTATAACAATACCGGCACAATATAAACATCTCATATGAGTGATGTAACAGTACCAACATGATTCTAACTTGAGCCTACATCTTGTTTGTTGTGTAGAAGTACCGACACAATGGAAGCTTACCTACTGTATGTGGTAAGACAGTACTAAAACAATGTAAACATACCTCATATAACTGATGTACCAATACAAACTCATCATATACTTACACTCTCTATGTGGTGTAACAGTACCGAAATGTGTACTTACCTATAATACCGTGTGTGGCGTAACAGTACAATGTAAACATACTTTATATAAGTAATTTAACAGTACAAACAGAATTCAAAATGACCTTGTATGCATGGTATAACAGTACCAACAGTGGCGCATTGCATAACCAAACCGTCGCAACAAGGACGTCCTTAAACAAGGACGTCCCTGTAGCGATGGGTCCCGCTGTTGATTTGCAGCTGTTCTGCTATACCGATTTTAATTCTGCAAAAAGTTCTGGAAACTAGACATTTAGATCTAAAATCCCTGAAATTTTCAGCCCAGAGAAATGATTAGAAATGGGTGAAAATCGATGCTGAATTTTGGTACAACAGCGAGAGTTTGACCATGTGCCAAAAATTGTTCCTTATTTCTGTTAGTGTTATGCGACGCGCCACAGGTGGTCCGGCCGTGATCCCGTTCTCAGAGCAGTGCGCAGTACAATGCAAACATGATGTAAACTTACCTTGTGTGCATGGTATTACAGTGCAATGTACTTCGTATCTGTGATTCAACAGTACGAACAGAATTCAAACTTACCTTGTATGTGTGGTATAACAGTACCGACACGTGGTTCGGCCGTAATCCCGTTCTCAGAGCAGTGAGCAGTACAATGTGAACATGATGTAAACTTACCTTGTGTGCATGGTATAACAGTGTAATGTACTTCGTATCTGTGATTCAACAGTACGAACAGAATTCAAACTTACCTTGTTTGTGTAGTGTAACAGTACTGACACGTGGTCCGGCCGTGATCCCGTTCCCGGAGCAGAGAGCAGCGGGTCGGCTCAAAGTTCCGCGAGGCTAAGCTCTCCCTCATGACCACAGAGCCTGTGATGATGAGGACAAACACAGAGATGAAGGCCAGGATGAACAGGCCCATGTCGACCAGTTCGGGCGAGCAGGTCTTCGTCCACAGGTTACGGAGAACGGGCTTTTTGCCCGGAGATCCCATGGTGACTGTTCCACTCAAAACTGGTAATCACAATAATATCAAGACGTATTGTCTCTAATGCTTGTCCAAGTGCCCTTGAGAGGTGTATACACAAATAAATATATGTCAACCGTTCGGAGTCCTTGGTGTTTATATAATTATAAGGTGTATATTGGTGTATATAATATTATTATATTAATGCTTGTACACCAGCTTCGAGTAAGTGCCTATGAGAGGTGTGTGTGTGTTGGTATATAGCTCTATGTTGTGATTACACCGAGTTCTACTACTATATGTCAGATCCTGGAGGGTCCTTTTCCTGAAGTAACCCTACGCTCCCTGAAATGTGTGTATATATCCGTAGTCGGGGGTTTCCTCGTTCTGCGTCATAACGACCGTCCTCCAGGATATGGGACTCTCACGGCCAGGGAGTGGGGAGTGGCGGGGGGAAGGCGATTCCGGGGACAGCGAAACCCTCTTTACATTCTCAAACAGGGTCGATACAATATATCATATAATATATCCACATTGAAAGGCGTGTTAATGCATTGATATTTCAATAAGAACATATATTCTGAACCCAATATAATTCATTTGCGACCTATCCCTCAGTTTTCTCCCCCCCCCCCAACCCACCTCCTTGATCGAACCAAAGTTTTAGTACCTAGCCTTTTCCCCTTCTCTCATAGGGCCCTAGACCCTTAATTTCAACACTGCGGCATGGCCTTTTCTTTTAATTGACAATGCGACATGAGGCTTAGTGACACGAGTGAAAAAATAACATGACATGGCTTGTTTCTTAAATTCGACACGCAATATGGCAACATCTTAGAGGCGACATGTGACATGGGGAGTTAAGTGACCGATAACATGGCTATTTTTTAAATTCAACACGCAATATACATACCCCCCCCCCCCCCATTCAATGGTCCATCTAATGGGTTTACCCGAAACCAGGGAACTTACCACTTTAAGACATGGATGAAAGCCGATGAGTTATGTTAAAGGGCTGGGTTTTTACTCATGTTTAAAGGTGCGCATACACCGCGTCGTCTTAGTACTCAACCTTTCATTAAGTTGACCCCCTTTCCAGTGGCTGATTCAGAGCGTGGCAGGAAGTGTGACATGCGGTCACAAAACTGAAAAGGGTGCAACCCCTTTTCCAAAATCCGACATCCGCCACTGTTTTCTAAATTCAAAATCTCCCTCTGTGCCCCGTCGCATAACGGGTCTCGCTGTAGCGAACATTGGCACATTTCAAAAGACCTCTCCCTGTTCAACAGGGAGCGAATCCACCTTTCATCCTTACAGGGATGGTTTGACCACCCCTTTTCTTTCATGTCCCGGGGGGACAATAGCAGTGTCCCTCATCTTATAAAATATATAGGAGGTAAGTGGCGGAAATGTATTTATCAATCAATTAAATTAACTTCAAAGTGTGTGCAAAACCATCGCAACAGGGACAATTGGCACATTCCAAAAACAAGGAGAGAAAAAAACAGCGAGAAAAAAACAAATCCATCCTTAATCGCTCCCTCTTGTGAGAGTTTGGTTATGCGACGGGCCACATTACCTCTCTAGGTGGCTAGGTCGAACTGTCATAATTATTGCTTATATTTAAAACCTAACCCTAGCTGTTACTTATTTATTGTGCTTATTAATTTGTATTCGTTGATTACTACAGTTCCGATGTCTTTAATTCCTCCACCCCCCCCCCCTCCCAAAAAAATAAATAAATAAATAAATAAATAAACTATGGCCCTAGAGCCTTAAATTCGACAGTGCGACATGGCTATTTCTTAAAATCGACATGCAACATGAAGCTTAGTGACTTCAAGAAAAAAGCGAGCGACATGACAGGGGCAATTTCTTAAATTCAAAATTAGACGTGAGGAGGTCTTACAGGCGACATGTGGCATGAGAAGTTAAGTGACAAGGGGCATAACAGGGGCGGATCCAGGTTTTTGGAAAAGGGGGTAGTGCTATAGCAAACTTTTCTCCCTCACCTGCAGCTGACTCAAAAAAGGGTGGGCGCTTGGCACGCCCCCCCCCCCCCTCCCCATCCGCGTAATAATTTATCAAATTTGACATGCGACATCGGGACCCCCATCAAGGACCGGCTCCCGACCTATATGACCGGCTCCTGATCCATCCCTGGGGACCCACTGACCGAGGTCTATACCTCCAAGACTGAGTACGTGACTTTCAGCACGTACTATTAGACACAGGGACACAGATATATACAGACACAGATAGGTGGGGCACAGAATGTATGATATCCAATGTTTTTTTAATCTTTGTGTTAGGTATTGTGTTTGTGTTTATCCATATGTATTTACATTAAGAAAAATCAAAAGATGACGGAATACTTATAAATACTTATAAATTTTACATTACATTGCTCAGAAACGTTTCAAAGCTGGGATGGATTTAGGGGGACAGCACGCAACCCCCCCCCCCTTTTTTTTTCCCCAAATATTGATATTTTTAATGTAAAATTATTGTTCCCGGAGGACGCAGAGAAAATTTGATTATAAAGCCGGGTCCCCACTGGGCAGACCCACACCTCGCCGACAAATCTGCGAGCGACCAAATGCCCTGGCGCCACTTTGGCTGACGACAAAGCCCGTTTTTAGGGGGTTTGTCGGCCGACTAACACCCAAAAAAATCAAACAGGTTAGATTTTTGTGGTAGTTCGTCGTTCTGGGCGACTAACTTTGGTGTTTGGGAACGATGTTTCACCTTTTGCGGCCGACGAAGTCACTTTCGGAGCTCAGTGGGGACCCGGCTTTAACTATAAAACTTTGAGATGTATCTCCTAGTTTACTATCATTACAATATATAAATTGATGTTCTGTTCCCAGCACGTTAGCTGTTCACAAGTAGCAAAATTCATTTCGAAAAAGTAATGTAATAATTATTATGATGTATATCCGACTATAGACCAATGAGTAATAAAAGCACGTGTTGGCAGTTACCATTCTAGGTTCCGAAACGATGTGGCCACGTGACCCTGTCCGGGTCAGTGGATCCAGGATCTTCTCTACAGAGTCAGGTTTCTATTTACTACAACGAGGTCCGTCTGGATTTGGTAATGACGGAAGTTATGACTAGACGATTTAGTTTTTTTAATGTAAAATTCTGCCAAATAGTAAGGACATTTTTTCAATAAGCTCCCCCCCCCCCCCCCTCCATTTGTGTTCAAAATCATGGATCCGCCATTGACTTTGAAACATACCCTGAAATCAGAGCCGATCCCACCAGAATTGGGTTAACGGTATAGCCCTGACTCCTCTCTGTGCTATACGTACTATACATCATACTCCTTATAAATGTAAATACAGGGATCCATGTATCTCCAGGGGCGGATCCAGCCCAGCCAAGGATGCGTTGTTATCATAGCGTTGCAGCAACATTCTTGTCGTTTCTGTATTTGGTTCTTGTTACAATCTTTTGATAATACACAATTACATTGCTGCACCCTACTGCTGTGACGTCACATTGTGACAATATTACACTGTTCTGATTAAATTCTTCAACAGAAACAGAAGGTTCTTATAACATTCAGTTATGGTTTGGTCTTAATCTCACGAAACAATAATGTTATAGTATTGATCAGATTTGATGAGGTTTCAACCTCACCATCAATAATGTAATTGTTATGTGCCTTCTAAGTAAGGAACATACTGACTAAAAAAGTATGGTTGCAGAACGTCATGTCGTAGGTTGGCTGGGAGTGTGTTGGGGGGGGGGGGGGTCATGGGGGCCCTGACCCCCCCCCCCCTTCCCCCCACCTACTTTTGGTCGAGACACAAACTTGCCAAAAGGAAACAATTTCACATATGTATGTTTGAATGCATGCCATTTTAGTACTTAGCCTATATGTAGACCCCACTTTTCAAAATTCTGTATCTAGATCTGCCCCTGATTTCTATGTCAAAATATTGCTCTTTTTGTTATGTTAATAGGGAGATTTATTAAGGGATACACATTAAAGAGTTACCTGTAGAAACTCCCAGTGATTCTGACGTCAAACTTCCCCCTCCCCAAGCTACGGTTGGGTGGCCACACACCCAGGCAAGCATGTGACGTTATTATAACATTGCAGCAACGTTCTGTTTGGTTCTGTACTGGTTCTTGTTACGTTATTTTGATGGCTTCCAATAACGTTGCTGCAACGTACTGTTGTGACGTGTCACTGCGACGTTATTATAACATTCTGGTTACGTTCTTCAACCTAATCAGGACGTTCTTATAACGTTCTGTTTTGGTTTAGTGCTAACCTCACAAAAAAATAACGTTGTAATAACATTCTGATTTGGTGAGGTTTCAACCTCACCATCAATAACGTAATTGTTACGTGCCATCTAAGTAAGTAACAGACTGACTAAAAAATTATGGTTGCAGCACGTTTCTGTTACGTTGCAGCTTGGCTGGGCAGGCCACCTTCCCGCCACTGGCTGAGAGATGGTGAGGTCCTGCCGTGAAAACGAGGACTCCAGGCTGGAACTTTGAAGGAAACAGACAGAGTTGATCCAATCCTCTGTCAGTATAGGGATCTAAAATAAGTATCTTATAATTATATTCCAAATTACCTTTATTCTTATAGTCAAGCATTCTTGGTGGTCACAGCTATTGAATAGTTTCAACACACAATGATAGAGAAACGAAATAAAGCAACCATTCTCACATAAAGGTCACATATCAAAGAACCATTGTAAACTTTGCATTTTCCCTCAAAACCAGCAAACACACATGGAATTTGTTCAAAAGTTCTAGTCCACATAATTATATACGAGAAGCGAGGAGGGTTCATTGTCACAGGGATTTCCCAGTTTCACTTTCAATGGTTCATAGATATAAACCTGTTGTAATATAGATAGTTGGCAATTCTAGTTGTTCACTGTAATTCAGGGGAACACCCCTAACCTCTGTCGTTATCTTGTTAAAGTTTTATTAAAGTTTTATTGTCACCAAACAACTTGTCATGTAGATACGGGCCTAAGCCCTTGAAGATTCATGAGACTCTAACAGAAGCAAAGGCATTACAGGTAGGTGGCGCCTCTGGTGTTTCAAACCTGAACTAAAGTGAAGTATATATTGTATATCCGTCAAGTGATAAATACATAGTACAGACCAAGGGGGCACAAAGCAATTCTCGCAACCACGGATAGGTGATTTACAGTATTTCAAGCACCTGCAGGCTAATTTGGACTAATTGTGTCGACAAAATCACTGGAAAAGCTATAGAAGATAGACAAATAATTATGATATATCCATCTACAATGAATGAATTTTCAAACAACTTAGAAAATACTAAATATATGTGTATACAAATTAGGAAATAATGATTAGTTGAATTACAAATAATGAAAACATTATTGAAAATAACTATGCTAAAGCCTTGCAATAAAACCTAAAGAAATTGGCTATCCATGGTTGGGAGAATTGTTAATGCCATGGTTTGCGCATACCACCAAGAGCTTCCACCCAGAACGTACATGTGTGCAAACTAGGGCAAATGTAATTGCTGAGTGTGCCCACAATCTGTAAAATTAATTATCTATTCTATATCAATTACTCAAAAAGAAACATTGAAAACATTTACTGACAACACAAAAATTGGCTTCAACATTTACAGACGGGCATTATTGCCCTCCAGTGCTATAACAGATCTTTTATTACGATCCGATCGTTTGATTGTGCACGCCCCCACGCCCCCTAGGTATAGGTGTTGGTATCCTGATGTAAAATAAAGCCTTTTATCAGTTTCACAGTATTGAAACAGGTATGTAGGGGACAATGGCAGTCCCGTACAAAGGGGGGGGGGGCATGCCATCAACCCCCAAAGGAAATGTTTCAAAAGGTTCCACCTTTCCTTCTAAATTGTATTTTAAAAAGCCTAAAATATTGTAAGAAAATATTGGAAAGTTCCACTTGGGGAACCTCGCCACAGCCTTGTCTAGTTGAAATTATTGAAATTAGTTCCACTTGAGGAACCAACCTATCCCCCGACAGCAAAACATGTATACGGGACTGACAGTAGTATATACTAATTTCCCCATATATATTGTTTAATGTATGGGTGATAGGCCTACTTTCTGAATATACCAGTGGGCATGTCTAACAGATGAAGGGTCTAGACTCCAAAAACTTAACAGTCTTAAATTCAACCCACAACATGGCCTTTTAGGTACAACAACGGGCAACAGGGCATTTTCTTAATATATTATATGTTCAAGATTGTGGAATGACTGTTTCATAAATTCAATACAGGAGACCGGCATTTTTACTTTTCCAATTTACCCCACGGTGATACACGTTTAAGGGCCGATTTTATCGTCGCCCAGTGATGGCACGGACGTCAAATTACCTCAAATTACCCAACAAAGTCGCTGGGCGATTAAAACCACTGGGCAATTTCTCGTTGGTATGGTGTGCGATGGGTGACTGGTGACGGTCAACGGGTATGCCGGGAAAATCATTGGCGAAATATCAATGTTTAATTACCAAACTTGCTATATCTTTACTTAAAGATATGCATGAACATAGTGGAGATATAATAAACCAATAACCAAGTGAGAAGAGATTACGAGGGCGTTCACAACCCCAAGTGGGACCCTGATACCAGCCTGCTTGGGGGCCCTGTGGGCCCTACCCTTAGACTGATATCGGGGTCTAACCTAAGGTTGCTAAGCCCCCGCGTATTTGCTTCTCAGTTGGTTTTTTGTATGTAGCAACAATGACAAGCGGTATGGACATTTCTTCCCCATTCAGAGCCCCATTATACGTCCCTTCTGCACCTCAGTGCCACCTGCCGTTTTGTGGTGAATACTCGAAGTAAAGTGCTCCTATGAAAAGTGCTTTCCTTAACGGTGAATCTTTTTATATGTAGTCAAAGTATAGGGTATATATGATTATGGATCAGGAACTTCATCAATATAAACTCATTATTTTTCTCTGAGAGTCTTTGTTAAAAATAATAAGGTCCTCCAAAAAGAATGAGTAAAGATGTCTATTGTTTACGATCCTCTGGCTATGCATTAATTACAGATAGTTGATAGGTCTCTGAAATATATAGAAAATACCACTGGTAGTTCATATTCTATGAGAAAGGGGCAAGTACCATTAAATGTGTGTGTGTCTGTATGTTTTTGAGAATGGATCTATATGGTTGTGTGTGTACGAAGATATGCATGTGTGTATGTGTGTATTTGTATGTATGTGTGTGTAAATATGTATGTGTGTAAATATGTATGTATGTGTTTATGTATGTATGTATGTATGTATGTATGTATGTATGTATGTATGTATGTATGTATGTATGTATCTGTGTATGTATGTATGTATGTATGTATGTATGTATGTATGTATGTGTGTGTGTATATATATATATATGTATCTGTGTATGTATGTGTGTGTGTATGTATTTGTATGTATGTGTGTGTAAATATGTATGTGTGTAAATATGTATGTGTATGTATGTATGTATGTATGTATGTATGTGTGTGTGTGTGTGTGTGTGTATGTATGTATTTGTATGTATGTGTGTGTAAATATGTATGTGTGTAAATATGTATGTGTATGTATGTACGTATGTGTTTATGTATGTATGTGTGTGTGTGTGTGTGTGTGCATGTATGTGTATGTATGTGTCAATAAGTGTGTATGAGTGTATTTGTATATGTATGTGTGTATACAGGTGTGTGGGGATGGTGGCTATGGTTCACTGAATCCTAACAATCCTCTTCAAAATTAGTTTGAAAAAGACATGTAGTATCTTATGTAACATATATTTATTACCCTGTCGTACAACGAGTGGTAGGTAGAAGAAATTTCTGTATGAAGTAGCTGTACATACCACTCCTCATTTGGAAAAAAAAAGTTGCAGCATACTACAGAAACATTTAATTCTATGGCAAATCTTTGATGTTTGATGAAAAATTCTGAAAATCAAACTGAAAAGACCTGAGGCTATACAGGAAAATATTAACATATCAAACACATTTTAGGATTTTTTTTCCTAGAGTGCATAGGAATACAGGTTGTACTCCACGAAGCTCATCGCATTATGCATGACTTTGCACTATGTGAGAAGAATGGGTCCTTTGGGGTTTTTTTTATAATTGTGTGGTAATTTGTCTTTTGCTTGGGTAATCAAATCATAGAAGTGTAGGCAGCCACGTACACTTCTATGGTAAAATACAGAAGACCCTTAGAAGATATCCTGCCGGCCTAGGATGTCCCCCATGGACCTTCTTATATTAGTATCTGGTCATATTATTCATGTAATAATACTTAAAGTCGGGGCAGGGGGTGTAGCCCTTCATCTAGAGCCCCATCTATTTATAGTTCGGCCTACGCACGCATGGCCTATTTATGGTCATGGACTACTAAAATTCACATTGAGGCACAGGCAGTTCTTGTATTTGACACACCAGTAAGGTCATTAGTGATTTAAAAGAAAAGACACATACATTAAAACACAAACATACATGGAAATTCAAAAATCTGGCATTTGACATCTGGCCCTGCAAACAGCATCGGCTAATAATGTAGGTATTTTCAGAGTTCCCCCAGTCCAATGGGGATCCCCCCCCTCCTATCCTAGGCCCATAGGAAACCACCCAACTCCCTGGACCATGCACAGGGTCCCCTTTCCAAGTGTGATATACACGTGATGTTATCAACACGCCCAAAGACCTGAGAGCAAGTAGAACGGATTCTATGGTTGGATCCAAGGGGCCGTCCAGGGTGTCACAGGATTTATCTACTGGCCAGGATTTGGCTATCGCACCCATCATAGTCTCAGGCTATGTTCTGTCAGGCATGAGAAAATAATCACAATCATAATGAAAATGCAGGCATTTTAGTACTTATCGAGTAGACAGATTCCCCTTCTCAAATTCTTGTATCCACCCTCGGTGCTATCAACCTGAAAATTGATATTGAAAGTGGTTCCAGTAGAAAATAGTTCCATTGGTTCAGTGATTTTAAAATTTAAAATTTCACTTTTTTGAAAGGGGGAGTTCAGCATAAAGGTTAAGTACTAAAACAGTGTGCATTTGCACATATGCATGAGACATTTTCCCCTCTTTTTGTAGTTTAGGGGTCCAGCAAAAGGGGGAAGATCAGGACCCCCCCCCCTGGATCTGCCCCTGGGTCTATTGTTTATAATGTGTAATATCTTATTTCTTAGATTATAGAAATCCCTTGAAAACAATCTCAGGGTGTGTAGCCCTGTTGTTTTGATCCCCACGTGGTTATATTTATACACCATGACCTCATTCCCCACCACGTGGTCCTCAGTTCCCCATATATACACTATCATCCTAAGGGCACCTCCCCACCTCCAGTACTGGACACCTGTAGGACCACCCCCTACCACAATGACAACAGTCCCCTGGACACAGTACCTTCTACTTCTGACCTGCCTGTCTCACGTCACGGCCCAGCCAAACCGTAAGTCAACCTCCAGGGGCGGATACAGGGTTTCGGAAATGGGGGGTTTCCACATAAAGTTAAGTACTAAAGTGTTGTGCATTTGCGCGCATGTGACAACTTTTTTTCTCTTTGGCAAGTTAAATTCCCTACCAAAAGAAGGGGGGGGGGGGGTCAGGACCCCCTGGATTTCCCCCCCCCCCCCCCCTGGATCCGCCCCTGGCCTCTCTCAACGTACACCGAGTGAGACCCAGCTGGCAAATCATTGTTTTCATGGTAAATCATAAGAGACCCTATCTGGTGTGTTATGATTCTGTTTTTATTTTTTCCTGATCTTGGCAGGTTTTTCAGTCACGATTTGTAAACTTTGTCCACGGTTGGAGTGCTACAGCGCAGTTTCTCGAACCTTCTGTGGTTACCTAGAGATACTTGTGGTTACCTGGGACGCTCCCCACCTGGGGTCAAAACAGGGGGCTCCATGCCAGCTCTGGGGCCCTGGATGGGGGGTCCCCAATGTTTCATGTTGAATATAAGAAAAGACCATGTCACCTTTAGCTTTTTAATAGGAATATTATGCGTTATTTGATTTAAAATGTCCCATGGTAACATAGTATACACGTGTTTAAAGTTAGTGATACATGTCTGTATTCTCTAATAATATTATTGTCTATCTTGTTATATAAAATATATCATTACTTTGTGATTCTAGGAAACATAGACAAAAAGATGATGATTTATATATTTCTAACATGTACATGAAATATAGTAATAGGCCTATGTATAGTTATATAGGATCTTCAATAGGTTATCTAGGCACCTAACTATGATTTATAAAAATGTTATGGGCATTTAAGGATATGTGCCTATTTGAGGGGAGTCCAGTGAATTAGCCACTGAGAACTATTTTCTAGCCTTCAGCTTTTGTAAATATCCAGGAAGTTTCTATTATTTCTTATGAAAACTTGAGTTGCTATTTTAAGATGCTTCGTGAATGCATGCCAAACCTAAGGTAGTTATTGGGCCATTATTCTGTGAAATAATCATTTGTAAGAAAAGATTTATGTAATCTAATATCCTATACAGGAATTGTATATGTAATTGCAATTCACGGGAAGAATTTGAACTCATACATTAGACAGGCTCGGGCGTGTCTGAAACCACTTGCTCTAAAACGTGTCAAGGAGTGTAAGTCACACGCCCAACCTTCTCGGCGTGTTAACGTACCCACACTCCATTCAGGCACCAATATAATTGCCAGCAGTGGCGTATCCAGTTCCCCCCCCCCCTCAGGGCGGGAGTGGGGGGGGGGGGGTCCCCATGTTCGGTTGACCCCCCTCCGATTTCTCAAATTTTACGCAATTAAACTACCAATAAAGGGAATTATCCAAATTAGGGGGTCTCTGGAACCCCTCAGATTTAGCAAAGTTTCTATGCCTATAGACCTATACGGGGAATGTGGGTTGTATTTGATGGCCGCGCTTTACCAGTGTTCTACTCTCACTGTACTTAGAAGTTAGTAGGCATTTAAAGACTGTGTTTCACTCCGATCTAGTATATTTGTAAATTTAGATGAAACATATATTATGACTCACATTATCTGTTCAATATACTCTGTACGATCGGCCGTAGACTGCCAGGTACACACAAAAAACATAGTTTAGCGTGAAGCTGTGATTTAAGGTAAATTCTAACCTATAGCTATCATGCTCCCAAGGTTAACTAGTGTTACTATATAAAAACAAAAATAAAAGGACATTTGACACAAAGTGTAGTTAAAATCTAGTGTACTATTTTATTGCTGAATCGATTCTATTAATCTTTATCCTCGGCGCACCACTCGCACAACACCTCGGAGCACATGATGCTGGCAGGCTCGCCCCCCTCACAGTCGGCGTGGTAGCACCGGCCGCAGTAGTTGCAGACCAAGTACATTCTGAAATATTACGGAGGCATGTTTAAATACACATTTTTTTAAATTGTGTGCACGAACTAATCGGACCATCATCAATCACAATTTTTAGTAACCGTACGAAATTCGGCGTTCACTCCAACGTCAACATTAAGATTCTATGCCCTCGTTATTTTTTGCCTAGTAGCATCATCGAAAATCATTGTCGCTATATAATATTATTTATTATGAAAAAAAAAACCGGCGTACCTGTAGTTGCCATCCAAGAATATGGCCTGCGGTTGTGTGGCGTGTTGGTCTTCGGCAAACGTTTCCATCGCCTTCCACCTTTGGTCCGTTAAGTACTCCTCCTGCTCCTGAAAAAAATTGTGTGGTTATAGTTAAATGTGCAAAAGTCAATTTTGCACTTACTACATACCAGCGTGTCCATCGTAATATTGGCAAATTTCAGAACAATTCACGGGAAGAATTTGAACTCATACATTAGACAGGCTCGGGCGTGTCTGAAACCACTTGCTCTAAAACGTGTCAAGGAGTGTAAGTCTTACTCCACCATTATCCCTGACACAGCAAAGTATCATTATACCACCAATAGCAGTGGGCGTGTTAGGTAATACTTTTGCACCCACCTCAAAGTTTCCCTTGCCCTTCTGGCGTGTATATAAGTGTAAGTCAGGGGTTGTTAACTATATTGTGTCACAATAGTCCCGTCCGCTCATAGTTCTCTTCACACGCCCAACCTTCTCGGCGTCTTAACGTACCCACACTCCATTCAGGCACCAATATAATTGCCAGCAGTGGCGTATCCAGTTCCCCCCCCCCCCCCCCCCGGGGGGGTGGGGGGGGGGGGGGGGGTCCCCATGTTCGGTTGACCCCCCTCCGATTTCTCAAATTTTACGCAATTAAACTACCAATAAAGGGAATTATCCAAATTAGGGGGTCTCTGGAACCCCTCAGATTTAGCAAAGTTTCTATGCCTATAGACCTATACGGGGAATGTGGGTTGTATTTGATGGCCGCGCTTTACCAGTGTTCTACTCTCACTGTACTTAGAAGTTAGTAGGCATTAAAAGACTGTGTTTCACTCCGATCTAGTATATTTGTAAATTTAGATGAAACATATATTATGACTCACATTATCTGTTCAATATACTCTGTACGATCGGCCGTAGACTGCCAGGTACACACAAAAAACATAGTTTAGCGTGAAGCTGTGATTTAAGGTAAATTCTAACCTATAGCTATCATGCTCCCGAGGTTAACTAGTGTTACTATATAAAAACAAAAATAAAAGGACATTTGACACAAAGTGTAGTTAAAATCTAGTGTACTATTTTATTGCTGAATCGATTCTATTAATCTTTATCCTCGGCGCACCACTCGCACAACACCTCGGAGCACATGATGCTGGCAGGCTCGCCCCCCTCACAGTCGGCGTGGTAGCACCGGCCGCAGTAGTTGCAGACCAAGTACATTCTGAAATATTACGGAGGCATGTTTAAATACACATTTTTTTAAATTGTGTGCACGAACTAATCGGACCATCATCAATCACAATTTTTAGTAACCGTACGAAATTCGGCGTTCACTCCAACGTCAACATTAAGATTCTATGCCCTCGTTATTTTTTGCCTAGTAGCATCATCGAAAATCATTGTCGCTATATAATATTATTTATTATGAAAAAAAAACCCGGCGTACCTGTAGTTGCCATCCAAGAATATGGCCTGCGGTTGTGTGGCGTGTTGGTCTTCGGCAAACGTTTCCATCGCCTTCCACCTTTGGTCCGTTAAGTACTCCTCCTGCTCCTGTAAAAATTGTGTGGTTATAGTTAAATGTGCAAAAGTCAATTTTGCACTTACTACATACCAGCGTGTCCCTCGTAATATTGGCAAATTTCAGAACAATTGTACTCGTGAAATCGCCCCACTCATCATTTTGTTTTGTTTATACATATTTCCCTTCATACGCTTACATGTTTTATTTCCCACTTAGCTTCATCGTGTAAATACAAATGTACCAACCTGGGTCGGATCCTCCGAACAGTAGACGCACGTCCACTCTGATGGGCCGTCCGGGAGCTGTTGTTGGTCGTGCGTCCTGGAAAAAATTTCAAAAATCATCACACCGTCCATCATTTCAACATAGGTGGTCGAAACTACCAAATCATCGGCATCTCAATTTTTCTCATCCAATCTCTATTTCATGTTATTGTGCCAGTCTGACAAATTTGCAATTTTTAAATTGTCCAAAAAAGAGCCTGTTGTTTCAGCATGTTACATGAATTCGAGCGACCACAACCATGTCCGACCGCGAGTCCGTTGTCGGGTTTTAGACAGTGTGCATTATTTGGCATGACGATAGTCATCCTACCAGATAGTAAGTTAATAATTTTCTTTCCATGCTTCTCTTCCATCCCTGTCCATCAACAGTGTTGAACAATTTAAACCTACTTAGGGGTGAACAGGGGCGCGCACTCGGTCCATTGGGGTTCCGTCCAGATCGTTTCCTCCTCTTCAATATTTTTCTCCTCACGCGGTGTCCATGCCTGGGATTCCTCTTCCTCCTCCGACCGCACATGGTTGCTTGAATGAGCCAAAAAAAACAACCTTTAAGTGTCTGGAATTGGTTATCTACGTGTATGGGGAGAAAACGAAAAAAAATGGAAAATATCTACCAAACGTAACAGCTATTATCCACACAATTATACATTTTTTAACAAACACTCTATATATGGAAGTGTAACCCCCAAGTCATTCTCCCGCAAAGCCTGAAAAAACACTACTTCTCTATATAGGCATGTTATCTTATCAAATTATAGGCAAGTTATCTGATTCACCTACCGGGTTTTCTGCGCGGTCGCCATTGTTCACAATGTGGTGCTTGTGTTTAATATCAGCAAACTTCTGCGTACGTACGGCTTTTATGGTCGTGAGGCTGGCGCGGGACTGTGTGTGTGCACGTGGTGGGCACCTCCTTATAAAGCTGGTGCCCCCCCCCCCCCACCCCCCCGGGGGGCAGGGTAATGAGGGGCCATCTAGGTCAGCCGAGCAGCCTGAGCGACCGGTGTCAGGTGTTACATAAGGTGTCGCTCGCGCAGCGCAGCCCTGGCAGCTGGAGGTGCACGTCCTGACACCTGACTCAAGAAACCACCCGTAAATGCACACAGCCCCACACCCCCAGCCTGTGAAATAACTTCAGAAAACGTACCTCAAAGTCGCACATCCTGGCACCGTAACCTTGCGAAGTAATTTCCTACCTTTTATTTTAAATTTGAAAGTAGTCACATTATAAGGTTTAGGGCGTAATATAATTATTCCTAATAAAAAAATGTTGCTTTTGTTGGCAAAAGCGTCTAAATCACATAATCCTAACAATGCATATAAAACACCGGACATTGTCCGAAATTAAGCTGCTGCACCCTATAGGCCGGGCCTATAGGCCTTCACCCGGGGATCACACTCACACTCGTGAGTCTAGATCTGCACACTCACACTCGTGATTCTGCACACTCACTGCCAGGTGCGTTATTTTTAAGTTTTGCACTTTTTTTTATACATGTGCACACTTCTCATGGAATTTTTTCATTCCCATATATCGGGGGGTGCATATCCAATATTTGTGGTGCACAATCTCATTAATGATGCATACGTTTTCAGCTTAATTTCGGACACTACGTGCACGAGTTCGATATATCTATAGGTCCTCTAGATCTACAAGAAGTCGTGGCGCCGAAGGGGACATACGATCATATTTTCTTGTTCAACCACATATCCAAAATGTCCACTTATCCGCATAACAGGCAGGAAAGATGCCCATGAAGGTTGCTCGAACTTTTCCTTGTGCCACATTGTATAAGGACTTATGTATCTGGATTCGACGGTGCTGGGTCGGTACCACTTCACAGCTGCAAACACATGTTGCCTCTTCTGCCCGGTTGCATTACATTGTATGTAATGTTTCATGTAGTGGGTGGCGATGCACGGTCGCTCCCGGGGGTCAGTCTGTCCGTCTTCGTACCAATTTGCCATTAGTCTAGACAACTTTTTACCACTGCTGGAATTTGTGCTGGAATAAGTCATGGGGCCATATTTTACGACTTTAGACTTCACGTAAACTGAAGGCAGAAATGACTTCTCTAGGATCTCCTGTTCTGTGGGGTACATCTTTTTGTATGTTTTTTTGAGCAGCTCAAGATTGTCCGAGTCGATCCACACATTTTCTTCTCTAAATGTCTCGAAGCCGTCGGGGAGACTCCATAGGCTCTCGCACTGCGCGAAATCTCGCTCATTGGGTACATCGAGTGTTTCCAGGACCGTTCTTGCTTTCTTCTCTCCTTCTCCCAGCTGGCAGTGTTTGCCAAATTTCCCCTCGTGTTTGGACGGCATTTCGGCGCGCGCCTGACTGACACGACTCATCCTGTGAAACCTCTCAAACAATTGTTTCTCTATCTGGCGATTGTTAGTCGGCACATCCCCCAAGTAACCATTATACCGCTCAAAACTGAACAGCCAAGTACTGGGAGCTGGACCATACTCCCGGAGACACTCCTTTAAATGGAGATGTAGATGCATGTTTGGGGTAATGAAATCAGAACCGAACTGGAGCTCTGTGCTCTTGCAAAAGTACAATAGTTTCCTGTGTGCCTGTTCTATCTCGTGGTATGTAATACAAGGCTTGCACAGAAGTCGAGTGGCTTCTACGAAACGCTGCCAGCTATGAAGCATATTCTCCGGCAAAAGGCCCTGGAGGCAGTATCCAGACGAGACTGTAACCCAATTCTTCCACTCCTTTGCCGTCCACATCCCAGCGTTCGATTTGATGTTAGTTACCACGCAGTCATCCGGTAGTCCCTCTTTAAACTGATTCAGACGAGCATCAATAGTCAACACCTGATTAGCGCTTAGTACAACGTCATCTGTTGAATTCTTCTTCTTCTTTGACAACTCTTTGTCGGTCCACCTCTTCCACATTCACTTGGCAGTCCCTGAATCCCAATAATAAAAGCACATATGTGAAATCGGTATTGAAACCCCAATGAACTAATAGTCCAAATTAAAGGCAAATGCAAGTTCCATTTCAAACACATTATCAGTGCTAAACATTAATTAACGTTAGGTCAAGCTTCAACACTTACCCAACAGTACATTATGCATCACATCGATCGAGAGGAACCTGAAGAATGAATGTCATATAATACAGTTACTGCTAATGGAAACATTTGTATTAATGTTTATTCAAATGTCAAATTAAAATTGTTAATATTTTGGTATAATTCTGTGTAAGATTGGCCTTTAAATTTGTTCGGCCTGGAGATTGAACTTACCTGATGGGATTGAAGTAGGGCAATTCTAGGAGGACACAGGAACGAGCTCCATACTGTTTCTCAAGTTTACTTTTCTCTCTCGGGGTGGATGCAGCTGTAATCTCACTCACTCTCTCCTTGTGTTGGTCCAGAGTACGAGGAGTCCAATTCGCCATGTTGAATCCTCCACGGTTTGAATTCTTGAATTCCTTCAGACATTTTGAACAACCCATGATAGCATTAGGTAGCAGGAAACCGCAGGTCTTCCTCCCTGCAGGCAGGTCGGCAGCAACGTTCAAAAGCGCCAACTTAACGGTCTTGCCATTTGGGCAATCGTTGGTTATAAGCCTTTTTCCCTGATGCCAGAATTCCTTGAGTTCGTTGACTAGGGGCCTCAGAAAACTGGTAAGGTCGGCAGGTTCTTTACTTAAGTTTGGAATGATACCGTATAGTATGACGTTCTCAAGTCTGTACCGCTCATTTCTGGGTAGGTTAAGTATTGTTAGGTAAATGCCCCCTACTGACATCGAAGCTTTCCGAGAGAATGGTTGAAACCAATCGATATTCATCTGAAGAGCCAAGTTGTTTTCATTATCAAGAAAGCCGTCGTTGTTCGCGTTAAATTCTTTCCATACCGAACCGTCGTAAATGTCAGCAAACACTCCGTTGGGTATCCTCCTGCCCTTCCACTCTCTACATTTCAGCTCAAAACCTGGACGTTTCATCATAACCTGCAAACTCTTCTCGAGCGACTGGTAACAGAATGTCCTGACTGGAAGGAAGGTAATTTCCCCCACAATCTTGGTCTCATAAAACAATTTCCTGTTGCAGCGTTTTAAATCATCACCGATGGTTGTACACCTAATGGGTTGCTGATTACCATTACGATCCGTGTAAAAGCCTAGACCTCGCACACGCTCAGTGGTGGACAACACAGAATGCGACAACGTATAACAGGCCGGGCAGCATACACTGATAGAGTAATTAGTCATCGTTAGGTCTGTACCCAACCATTTGTACATCATCCGCATCGTTTTGGGGAATACTGCCTCCGCTGCTTGTGAAACCCGGTCATTACCTGCTACCGTCAATAATTCACAAATGAAGCACATAACTTTAGCCATTTGCGTATCACTGGTGAAGGTGTGGATCTGCCACTGCAAAAGAAAGAACAGAACCCATGAAAATAGGCTTTGGATATTCTTATTAGGGGTACCACTAACAAGCCTTGCCAATGGGCTAGGACGACCCGTCCCGTCACCGAAAACCACTTTTAAGTGACGGATGGCCCTGTTGCGAATCTTGACTGCCTCTGGATCAAGCTTATCATTTTCTTCCGTTTCTTGGGAATCTTCCATGGTACCGTAATAGTCTTCCATATCATCACCTGACTCCTCATCGGCTTCCATGGGTACCGCCTCTTCAACAGGCTGATTGCGACCCACAGGCTGACTGTCTGCTTCTCCCGGATTCCCGACTTCAGCCTGCCGCTGATTAGCAGCTGCAGCTTCTTCCCGAATACCAGCTCCAACCTGGATACCACCTTCAGCCCGAATTCCCGCTTCAACCTGCATACCACCTTCAGCCTCAATACCCGCTTCAGCCTGGTTACCTGCCTCAGCCTCAACACCCGCTTCAGCCTTGTTACCTGCCTCAGCCTGAAAACCTGCTTCAGCCTGGTTACCTGCCTCAGCCTGAAAACCTGCTTCAGCCTGGTTACCTGCCTCAGCCTGAAAACCTGCTTCCGCCTGGTTACCTGCCTCAGCCTGAAAACCTGCTTCAGCCTGGTTAACTGCCTCAGCCTGAAAACCTGCTTCAGCCTGGTTACCTGCCTGAGCCTGAATATCTGCAGCTTCGGCCTCAAGACCCACTTCTGCCTGATTGCCAGCGCGTTGAGGTAAACCAAATGGGAGTGGTTCTGCAAGACACATGTATAAGAATAAATTAAATGTACAGTCGGGTTTCAGAGTACAGACTTTCCCACCCAATGTTGTTTCTCTGACTCAAAAGCTATGATAGAAAGATGCATGGAGGGATACATATATATAACGTCCATTGTTCAAGTCATTCATTATTTGAACAATTGTTTAATTGTCAAGAAAAGATTTAGGCTGGCGATAATTTTCCAAACACTAACTGATCATTAAGAGTATAGTAGGTATTTGAAAATAATATCTATGCGCGCAAGCTAGCTAGGAAGGTTTTGAAGGATATCGATTTCAGGTGAAAGTGACTTTATCCTAGTTATACTATTTATCTGGTACTCACCATGCTCCATAAGATGCTTCCTGTTATATGTACTTTTTGAAACTGCACGTTTACATGTGTCGCACCATCGGTTTCGGCTAGTGTCCATATTTCTTCTGGTTTCTGCCTGGTCACTGGTCAGACCCTTGAAACACCACGATCGCGAGGCCATGGCGAACTTGAGTTAGACAGCAGCACTTCAGGGCGATGAACCTTCCCCATTTGCGACCGCGACACAAGTATTTATATATGGTACAGACCGACGCCTATGGTCCCACCAGCTGAAAGCCGCGAATTGCCGCGACATGCCACAGCCCCGACCCAGGGGTAGTTGCACTCGAGCTCCTAACCTCAGACACCCGTGTGAAATTAAAGCCGAGAACAGCCTGCCACAGTATTACCAGGAGATTACTGTCGCCTCCAGCCTGGCCGTCACGGTAGCGCGTTGTCGTGATTTGTCGGGCGCGTGAAGTTTCTTCAGCTTTCGAAACGCATCAACCGCCGTCTGGACTGGTGAGGGCATGACACCTGCCATTAAAACCTAGGGTCTATCCATTAAAGGGCGGTGAAGTTTCCTCAGCTTCCGAAACGCATCGGCTGCCGTCAGGTCGACTGGTCATAGGATTTCATCTGCCTTGAAAACTGAGCTCGAAGTTTAGCTCGAAGGTCAAACCTTAAGCTTTCTGCTACTACTTAGGGCCAGCTTATTTCGTTATATAGTGCGTTTGGTGTACGGCTACGTGAATATCATGAGTGTCAAAATCCTGAGTGCCACCCTTGGTGAGAATCTTCTTAATTACTTTTGTTCTACAAGTGATACGAGTCGATGGCCGACTTTCCAAATTATTCAAAATAGGTAAAACATATGTATTCATTCTGGGGGTCGCCCTTCCTAATTAAATAATATGGCCAGTTTTCTGAATTCTAGGGTGTGGCCATATGGCAGTTATAGTTTATTCTGTCTGTTTGAATAGCCTGGCCATGGTAATTTGGAACGAAGGTGTTTGTTTAAAGTTGAGATGACAACCTTCATGTTCTCTTCTTTCTTTTTTTTTCAATATATAGCTGCCGCGTACTTGGTTCTTGTATCATGCGTGGAATTTGTTCGAGCTGCCAGTGGCGGACACTGGCCTAGGGTCGTTCACAATAAGCCTGGAGTAACCCGTACCCGGTTGGTCAACCTCACTGCTCCATTTACCGGTCACCCTCCACCAAAACACGATGCGATGACCGGCCTCACCTTTCATGACACCCTGCAAGCCTTGTTGGACCAGGACCATACCGTAACTGACACTGGATCTGAAGCCAACCCAGGAGACGGAAACATTAAAGAATTCCCAACTGTGGTACTTCTCTCTTCGTACACTCTTCTTCTTATCCTCGCCGTAGCCATAATTATTAGCATATTCTTTGTTTGCTCCGGAATTAATCGCATCTTCGCAGATGCTCGTTTTCGTGTATACTTGCTTGTCTCGGGCAATCACAGTGTATGGCTTAAAATAGGCACGTTCCCTGGACATTTTGGAGATTATATCTTTCAAACAGACGATCCTATCACACTGACTAAAGCCGAAAATATATGCCTAGGCGCACGATACACATTTAACTGTGTCATCCAAATGACCGACTGCTATACCGGCACATCGACACGACTGCCCACACATTTAAAGGTTAATAAACTGAAGGACATCATGTTGACAAGATTGATGACTAAGGACATTATACGCTACCAGTTGGTTACCATGGGTATAGGCATAGGAGAGCCTGTTCTTTTGGGGAAATACCGGCCCGGTGAGCTTGCAATTAGTACTAATACTTCAGTCGACTTAAGCCGTGTTGACCTTGATTAAGTCTTGTGTGAAAAATGTTGTATTTTTGTGTGTTTACTACCAATATGCTGCCGAACGTGCGTCAATTGATACAAGTGTTATGGTTATAAATTGAATTTGTAGCTAAATAAAATTTCGGTTTTGGAAAGAGCAGTATGACGCTGACAAGAGCACTTTTACTCTGGCTCGGGCTAGGGTCAACCCCTTAGGTAATCTGTGAGACAGGCCCCTAATTTAGGGGCCTGAGGCTAAACTAGGTCTGCAACCAAAACTAGTAGTGGAATTAAATGTGGTTAACGCCACAATCTGGCGATCGGGCTCCAACCGAAATTATGGCTATAGCTAATTAAGCTATCGTCCCTTAATAAATCTCGACACCTAAATTGACTTGTTTGTTTTTTAAATTATTAATTTTGCAATGTCACAGAAGCTCCAAGTTACCTATACATAACTCCCGGAGAACTCCCACTTTAAAGGGTTACACTATATGCATGAGGTTTTTTTATTCTCTCACAGAAAGAATATAGGTCACCATGCCATACAAATCCTAGAAAGTATTTCGGGTTCATCAGGAGACTACATGGTCACTTGTAAATTTTGATAGGTCCTACTGGCAGCGATGTATTTGATCATAATAAAATTTCTGAAAAATTACTTTTGCACCTTACTGCATGGAATCTAACTAAAAAGGATCCACTAGAAAAGAAGTAACAGTTCTTAATTAAAACCGGCTTCATGCAACATTATTTTTTCATGACTGCGAAATAAGTACGAAGAGATGATTCATGTCGCATCATTTTAAAAATCGTATATCGAGCTTATGTTTGTTTAAAATACACTTTTTATGATTGATTTATGCTATTATTGATAACAGGCCTAGGTGTCATTCCATTGCTCTTCTAATGGTAGAGACCTTGTACCATAACACTCATCAAAAAAGTGTTGTATTGTAATCGATTTCAAGTTCGTGGTCTATCTTCAAGAAATAGCACATTCGGGTTTTCAACAAAATGACAGGTCATTATAGTTAAATGCGTTTCGTATCGTAAATAAAAAGTATTCATAAATTTAAGATTCACTTATGAGAAGGACCTGGATAACGCGTACGGTTTTAGACTAATATAAGGCGAGTCTTAGGCAACCAACATATCTATAGAAATACTTCCCTGCTTATCGAGCATGCCACAATCAAAACAAGAAGCGCAAAGTTCTTTGATAAAAGTTTATAAAACGACTATACAATTGAAGAAAGTACAAAGACCTAACATACAGCGTGACACAGACCATACAATTAAACGTAGTGTAAAGAAAACATAAAGATGATAAACATAAACATCACATAAAATAGAGCTTTAAACAGACCCTTTAGAAATAAGTTAAATTGGCTGTGCATCGGCGATACCCGACCGATACGCGGGCTTCACCGCCCAGTCTGGGGTGTTGGGAGGAGGCTGTTGGCGTTTTGGATTATCGTCGGGGACATCGTTCCGCTTCTTGTCCAATCTAACGCCCCGCTGACGGCGGCTAAGTTCTTTTTTCTCAATTTCGTCCAGGTGGGCTTTGTAGGCACTCAGCTCATCGCTCTCCCACACGAGCGGTTTGACGCGGCGGTGATATCGCTCGGTCGTCTTCCCGTCTCTGTCGACCGGAAAATAAAGTCCGCGCTCCTCGTCGCTCGTGTAGTCGGGGGTGAGGAGGCGCCTCACGGAATTCTTTCGAGCTTCGTCCCACGTTGTGACGATATTTTCCAACCCCACTATCCGTCTTCTGAGCTTCTGCAAAGTTAAAAAGACACTTTTTTATTTTAATACAGTTACGACATACTTGGTCAAGAACATCCAATAAACACAAACAAGTTTTTCAATATTTCAGTTGCCTTAATTTAAAAGCTGGTCACTGCAGTTAATTTCAAAAGCGTTGCTTTATCCTTGGTCTCTATAACATACAGGCACTTTTTATTAATTGTGTCATATCCATTCTAATTGTATGTCAAGATTATTGTCCAAGGAAGCAAGTAAGGTTACAGTGCTCTATAAAAATTCATAATGTAAAAAAATTATAATTGTTTCCCAAGTTTCAGTGTTACAACCATAAGATCATTTCACAGCCGGGCCCCCTGTTTTAAGCCAAATTGCCGATTCACAGCTACAGCCCCCGGTATAGTTCCGACCGCAGTTCGTACGTATACCCCTTTTTGAACCGAGTGGGTCCCCGGGAAGTCACACCCCCTATACCATAGACCCCCAGTCTGTCTACTCAGATATCAAAGTAGGACATATCATCGTTCTTCAAAATAGAAAACAACCCCTTTCCACTGACATTTATACCAAAAAATCGACCCCTTATTCTTCAAAACGCAGACATTTTGTGGCCAAGAAATACCCTTTTTTCGTGAAATTTCATATTTCCCAGGAAAAAAAAGACCCTTATTTTCATATCATGGATATTTGGGATGAAAAAGTAACCTTTTTTCTAGAAACAAGGACATGTGAATGTTGTCAAAATAGACCCTTTCTTCGCGTTTTTTAGAACAATGATGCGTATCCTTCCACCCAAGGAGTGGACAGACTGGGCATAGACCATAGACATTACTCTTTCTCCTCGGCTTTGCACTTGAAAAGTGTAAAATTTCGGCCTGCCTGAATCGAACTACGTCAAACAATGTTGAGAACAATAGTCCGCAAAAGCCATGACGTCAGGCGGGCCCCTAACGGTCACTGCACGCTGCTCCCGTGCCTAAACATGGGCCGGGCTGGGCCGGGGGTCCCCTCTATGAACTTTAGTAGGACCCAGCTGTCAGATTTGCTATTTCCACTAATAATGCTCGCAAACTTATGAAAACATGTATTTTCATAGGGGAA
Source organism: Lepidonotus clava (assembly GCA_936440205.1). NCBI lineage: Eukaryota > Metazoa > Annelida > Polychaeta > Phyllodocida > Polynoidae > Lepidonotus > Lepidonotus clava. Next base: position 51,883,494 of record OW387142.1, read on the forward strand.
CTATCAATGTGCATTATGATATACTTGAAAAGAAAAAGAGTTAATAAATATCAAAGTTATAGGCAATGTTATTGTCTGTGTGTACGGGTGACCGCGGTCCAGCCGGGTGTTATCGGTGCCCCCTCCAGGGCGGGCCGGGCCGGTGACCGGGGGTGTAGGGTTACCGGGGCCGGTCGTAAAAGGTTTAGGCCCAACACGTGTTGCGGGAGGGGTCCGTGACGTCAGACTTTTGTGGTCTATAGAGGAAGTCTGTAACAAAAATGTATTTACCTCGTTCACGTGGTGACGGATGATAGCCTTTTCATTGTCAGCCTTCATTCGGTTCTTCCGGATTCTGTTGGCCCTGCTTTGGAGGGTCTTGAAGTAGGTGTTGGCAGCAGCTAGAAAAAGAGGAAGGACATGAAGTATGCTTAAAACTGGAGCCATTAAGTAGACAAAGGCAATATAAAGGCAATAAATCAAGGGAATACATGTTAAAAATGCAAAGTGAGGGTCAACATATTATTCACGAATTAAAACCATCATTACACCGGTATTATATTTCTTTGTCCAGATAATAGAACTTACGTTTTTTTCAGATGACTGGGAGGATAACTTAAATTATAAAAGTAACAATTTACAATGTAAGTGGAGCCTATTTAGACACTAAAAACAGATTTCCAGCATTTCAAGCATGTTAAAATTTGTGTTAATTGAAGGACCAATACTTTGGAATCATGGACATTAGATGCATGAAATGTACAGCTGCAGGTTAGTTAACAAAGAAACTTACTACCTATGGGACTTACCTAACACCTCTTCTCTGGGGGTATCTGGCCCCAGGCACACGTTGTCAACAACGGCCTTGATGATCGCAACGTTATCCGGGTGTTTGATCCCCGCCCTGAATGTTGGAATATATTTATATTGTTCAATTCATCGGCATCACGTCAAGTGCTCTATGACTCTATTAACATGAAAAAAAAAAACAGCAAAACTTATATTCAGCTGCAGCTTCTGTTGTTCAGGAACACATTACCCATTGCTTACTTAAAAACAATATTATTTTCTGTACTATTCATGTTGTTATGACGTAATCAACTTACCCAGGGTTCAGGTTGAATCCCCAAGCAGGCTCACCTCTCTTGGCCTTGTAGGCCGAACGAACGAGTTCCTACAAACAATATAATAAGCCAATAATTAATAGTGGACTTCTAACTATATGTCAGTGTACGAAATCATTACGGATTTTCGTTGTTTTCCGGGATGTTCCCTGGCGGCGCGGCAAAAGAGAAGAACATCAGGGCTATACTAGGAATGAGATCATTTCTAAACAAACCGAGAACTATATTAAACGGTAACGTTTTCAAGGTGAGATTATTAGTTAATTATAAGCTGTAAAAACAAACTTTAGAACTTACACATATTTCATTGCGTGGTTTGGGTGGTTTGTCAGCTGCAGCTGGCTTCGCTTGGTTCACGAGCACCTCCACCTGGGCCTTTGCCGCAGCCGCTTCAGCCTCCGCCCTTCGGCACTTCTTCTCCAGCTCCTCCATCCTGGCCAGCAAATGGGCCATGGACGGTTCAGCTGTAGACGTGGAGGGGCCGGACGAGGACGAGTATTCGGGCGTGCACGTGAACGACCTTTGGGAGGTCGTCGACGAGAACGACCCTTGCGATGTCAAGGGTCCGGGCGTGGACGACGTTCTGGACGTGGAGCTGGGGAACCATGGATGGGATTGCGACGTGGAGGGCGTCATCCCCCAGGGCGTGGATCCGGAGGGCGTGGAGGGCGTGGAGGGCGTGGAGGGCGTGGACGACGATGCGGATGCAGTACCGCCTTGAGAACCACCAAGGCTAAGCTCAACGTCGTTGAGGGTGGATCCCTCTTCCGCGTACAGGGAGTCGTGAAGAGACTGATCCGCAGAGAGATCCGGAAACCCATTCTGAGACCCATACTGACGCGCATCCTCAGACATATCCAACAGCAGAGTACCTATGCCTGCTGATGAATCATGGTCGGTTATTTTCTCGCCACCCGGTTTGGGGCTGCTGGTCAAGATCCTGCATGAGCTCGTAGACGGGTTTGACAGAACAGCGTCACTATAATCAGTTGACCCATTCATGGTGGCAGCAAGTTTTCAAGTGATCTATATAGCCATATGCCACGCCGTATTTATACATGCCGGGCAGGCCCCCCTGTGGATACATGATCTGGTGAAAGCGATCTTTTATCGATGAGGCAAGACTTTGAACATAAGTTACGTGGTAGACGTGACGGGGTGTGGACGGGGTAAGAGAGACTTTTACCATAAGTTACGTGCTAGCCGTGACGGGGAGTACATGGGGTATCAGCGACACCCTCACCGCCGCCCCTTGTGAGGCCTGTTACGTGTCAAGAAGTGTTAAGACTACCCCGCGGGCCGCGGGCCGCGGTACTCCTGTGAGGGACCTGACACAGAAGCTAGTTGACATGCGCCACCTCAGATGGCCAACAGCTGGACGCGGTCATCATAGACGCGTGTCCCGGTGTCAAACGCGACAGAAGTCATTTCAGATGAACCCCCTGTCGATCGGCTCTCTGAAGAAAATAGCGGCCTATTAGACGTGCTTCGCACTACCCAGTGTAAAAACTTGTGAAGCCCCCGGCTAGAAGAAGTCGTTTTAGTTGTACCTTACCTAGCGTTTAAGTTGTCGACCGAGGGTTAACTTTTCGCTAAAGACTAGACGAAGCCCTTACAGTACCTGGGGGGTTGTGATGTCGTGTGGGGTGGGGGGTATAAGTATGTGCCTGTACTATACACTGGTTCAGAACAGCCACTTGATGGCCATGGACATCGAGCGACTGTTAAACGCAAGTCTGCGTCTGCGTCTTGTTCGGGAGGAAAGGCCAGTGCTGAGACCTAGTCACCTCCAACCCGCGGACCAATCCGACCATCAGTGGCTGCTTCTCTTGTTAGTGATATACCTGGGGTGGAAATTTATCGGTATCTTCTGGAAATTGGCAGCAGGCTGTCGCTCGTTGGCGCAGGGTCAACGTCGGAGGGCTACAGTGCAGTGCTGTCTGAGAATCTACTGCCGATGGGAAACGCTCCTATTTCCACTGGCTCCCATTCCCGCCGAAATGGAAGCCGTAGGAAGTGCTGCCTGCCCACGAATGATCATCCAAAGACCGAGCATCCTGTCCAAGGCCCTGACCGTCGCCTGGTCGGGCCCACTCACGGTCCATCTGAATGGCAGTGACGAACCCTTGACGTTGGAACTCCCGCAAGAAGTCAAGATTCCTCGTACGGAGCGCGTGCGCCTGAACAAATTTTTCAGGCACAGACTTTGTAGAGCGAGCGTTTGCCTGATAAACAACAGGAACAACATGGCCCAAGAACTACTCCCAGCCGAAAAACTGGGCTGCATGCCTGACGTAGACTCTTGGGTGTGATGAACAGTTATATAAAAGTGTACGATATGTTTGAAGTAGATATGGGAAAATTTTAATTGTGAAATGCATATGTTCACGAAGCTTTCGAGTTACATATGTACATTAGTGTATGGTCAGTAAATACAATTATGGGAAAATAGGCGAAACGTTGACACGTGGACATCATAAAACCTTTTCCGCATGCATAACAATAAAACATTTTGATATCATGAACGTGTGTAGTCTTATGTGGCTGTGACTAATTATAAATGGGAATTCATGAGGATAATGTGAATGAATTGCAGCTGTACATGTGTGACGAAATTATGAGGGCGAGTATATATTCTAAACAACAAAAATCGAACATGAATGAGAACTGATAACTTTTGAGCTGCAATGAAAGGAAGAGTTAATAGCTAATGTATATATAACCAACTCAATTTAAAGTCAAGCGTCTGCATGCGCTTTGAATCCTACGTTGTCTGAAATACAGAATTGAGATGAAAACAAAAAGTGCTGGTACCATTATAAAAGTAAGTCCAATGTTCAACAGGTAAACAGTACCATGCACACTGGGGGGGAGGAATGGTACGTGGGGAAGATGCAAGTCACCACGAAGTTTCTTGTATTCGACCTCATTCAGTCGAATCTCTTTCATGTATGTACGGAGGGAAAGGAAATTGTCTTTTGCTCGCTTAAATATATCCTCTTGGCGGACTCGCATTTGCGGGCTAAGAGGTAAAATTGGGAATGGTTTATCGTAAGAAAAATCCGGGTTCACAAGTCGGCTAAGTGACAGGTTGAGGTGTTGAAGACTAGCAAGGTTGACGGGGAAAACTGTTCTTAAGGGGCCTGCTGTAGAAGGCAAACAGTTAACACTTGAGACTGGAATTTCCCATTCTTTGGCGGACACAGAACAACCACATTCAAAGGCACGAACGCACGATTCACATCCAGGATGGGTTGTTGTTCGGTTGGGGCAGCGCACAACGACCTCGTCTTTGTGAGAGAACAAATAGGTCCCTGTTGCAATGACTTGGATGTTCGACCTTCTGAAATTAGACTGAATGAGTATTTTGAAATCACAATAAAGTTTGACAGACTCATGATCACGTAGATAGATAGAAATGAGGCACGACAAGGGAGAAAGCCTGCGAATTGGTAGGTCATAATGACAAAACGGAGAATGGCAATTATCCAGATCTGGGTTGGAGGATACCGTGTATTGGGTTGCGGACACCAATAAATAAGCCGGTGTGTTGGAGAGGCGAGTATAATGCCCATGGAAGGCTAGAGGGAAGGTGTTCACTTTTAGAACCTTGAATATTTTGTCTAAGGAAATAACGGGAATCTTCAAAATAGTTTTCAGAACATTTCGCTGTAAAACCGGGGGGACTAAAACAGTTACACTTCTATACATGTCGCGAGTGTTTGGAATATAAATATTTGAACGATTGGACTTGGAAAGGAAAAGGTACCGAATCTTCCTCATATCAGTCTCCGATATCAAAGAGTTACTCAGCCTGTTCTCCGTTAGGTCGCGAATAGCCTGTAGCAAGACATCAAGGGAATAGTCCAGTTTAAAATCCAGTAGACGCAATTCTTGCAAATCTTGCATCAACCTGACCATCAATTCCCGGTTACTAATGTAAGCCTGGAGTCCTCGGGACAAATTGTATATGGAATGAGTGTTCTCTATGATGGCCTGGAGTTGGATTTCCAAAGTGGAGTCAACTACCTTTAGGACTGCATTTATTTTGCCATCGAGGAAGCCAATTTCATCGGCATTTACCTTGTCAGCACGAGTCTGTTGCTTCAAGTCATCGAGTGTGGCCGTTCCAAATAAAGTCTCGGAGAACTTGCCGATTTCTGGAATCAGAGCCCGCTGCTTCCTGGATTTTGCTGATGGAGGTGTTGGCTGGGCCGTCGATTCCAAAATTGATTGCACTTCCCGGAGTCCGTTGGTGACCTTCGCTGCTATAGTCTTCCCAATAGATGTTATGTTATTCAACATAAGTTGGATTTTTCGACACTGTTCCATTGAACCGGCTGCCAGGGTAGCGCCGTGTCTACAATTTAGTGCGGCTGCCTGTTTGGGAGAAGGAGGAAGTGGTAAAATGATATCGACTTCGGTAGTGAAGTACTCATTACCTATGTGGATGGACGGTTTACTCTCGAATACTACACCATAGTTGGTACGAAAACGGTTTACCGTACTGGTGCATAGGCATGGCTTAGCTGAGACAGTGCCCAGGATAAAGAGTCCACGAAGGAGGAGTATGAATACTGTTGGAGCCATGTCTGATGCAGGCTAGAGACCGCTCTAGTCTTTTATTACTTTTTCCCAGTCACGGTAAGGAGTAGACAGACAGTCGCCACGTGCACCTGGGATCTAAAGGTTTTGACCTCCGTGCAGAAACCTTACGTTAATGCCAAAAGAAAAGCCGTGCGAAGAGTATAAGCTTAGGCGTATGCTTGCTAGTAAGCTTTCGTTGGTTAGGGTGTCGGCTTGTTCTAATTGAATTGGAAGGCAGACTTCAAAATGAATTGTTGGCATGGGGTTCCTTAACTTGTGGATGAGAAGTGAGAAAGCCTGTAAATGCCATTACTGCCTGATATTTATAGGTTTTATTTGCAGGTGGTTTATATGGAGTTCAGGCCGATTTAAGTCTGGACTGGCTGAAATTAGTCTCAAACCTTAAGGTCGGCTTTATATCTAACCAGCTTAGACCCAGTTTAAGGTGAATTATTTAGGGTCGTTATATAGGCCGGGAGGTACCTTTTATCCATACAGAAAATGTTTAATGAATTTTTAATGAATCTCATCTCTCACGGATGACTTCAAAAGAAGTTAATTTCAAACACTTTTAATACTCCATCTATGGATGGTAAGGGTAAATGGTTTTCCGGGTGGGAGGGGCGATGGATGGTAGGGTGAAATAGGCCTGTCAAAGATTTAGCTACATGTGCTTTGCAGGCGAACGTAGGTTGGGTATGGAAGTGCCCGACCCAGCAGGTTCCCTGCATGGGGCAACTCTGGCCCGTGTTAACTTGATAACTAACCCCTGATTAATGGCGGGGAGTCCGTCAGATGACACCCAGCATGATACCTGTGTCGCTCTTGAGTGGGTTTGGTGTGAGTTATGTGATTACCAAGACTGTGCCCCTGCCCTTGTCAGATGTCAGAGGGGGGTACAGATTAGATGGGGTGCTTCCGGGTACTTATGGGTGTTAATGGATTAAGGCCGGCCATGATGGACGCTTCCAAACTTTGCCGCCGTTAGGAATGGACCTGGTTTATTAGGAAATGTTATGCACAAGGGAACAGGGGAGCGAGGGATAGCTGCAGAATCGCGAAAATGCTTTCTGTCATGTTACTTAAAAAGTACATGGAACTTGTTAACTAATGGTCATATTTAACTGAGACAATTAATTTAAATGAAGTGTGATGCCCAGTGTCTCCTGTTTATTCAGATGCTAAGATCGGGAAAGAAGGTTATTTAGAATGTTTGCAAGAAGTATATATAATAAATTTATAATATTCGGAATTTAAGCCGGATCAGTCTCATTACCATTAGGACTATCATGTTTAAAAGTAGTAGTTGAGGAGAGGGCGGGTTCGAGCAGGTTTTTTTTTTTTTTTATAATTTTCCAATTTTTTTTAGGGTCTTTTTGATTTAACAACTTTTCGATTACAAATGGAGAGTTCTCCTTTAAAAAGCGTAACGTCCCGATCCTGTTTAAAATAAGTTAACAATCAACCTCCTCTCTTGACATGACGATTAGGGTTCAGAGTAGTCCTATCCTTATCATTAATTTGATAATACAAGTCTGATGGATGAACGAAAAACGTAAGGCATGAAGGGGATTCGAACCCGGGGCCGGGAGAGATAGCTGGTAGCCAAAAATCCACCGGGTTCAATAATACGATGACGTCAGAAACCAGCGAAAAGCCGTCTAGAGGTCCTTCCGGTCGCAGGACCAAATACGTCGAAACTACGTTGGGGAAAACGATGACGGGCAATGTAAATTGAAGTTGATAGAGACACATCAGTGACAATTGAGGGCGATCAAAATTAATAACTTGTGGTATTGCTTGTTTTCCAAATCGGAAAACCCACTGAAACACAAGGACCGAAGCTACAAAGTGTCTCTTTTTGGTAAACACCTTTCTGGTTGCCCCGATTACACCCACGGTATATATATGTCGCAAACTCTGTAGGTTAGTGGGTCTGGTTGTGCAACCAACGATGAAATGCAATGAACTGAATATGGCACAGATGAGTTCGCCAGACCTGGGTGGTAGGATCTAATCGAACTTGATGCACTCGATTAGCTCCTACCACTCTAAATTTTCATTTTTTTCGGAAGTTTTATTTGTAATAATGGTGTTAAAATGACCAGATGGCCCACGGGCCGGTCAGGGGGGTTGCAGGGGTGGACCCAGGAATTTATAGAGGGGGGGGGCTGGGGGCAAAGCCCGTCTGCCCCCCCCCCCCCGGATCTGCCCATGAAGGACCTTAAAACAAAGTTAAGGTGGAGAGTTCTAGTTGAAATGGTAAACAATAAATAGGGCGAAATATACAAATTTAGAATAGGTTTATGAGGCTATAACTTGTGAATTGTATTAGTTAGCGTGTTTTATTCTGTTACTGAGTTCAGTAGCTAGGTTGGGAAAGGTTAACGTTGGGACCAAATTATTTTTGCCTTATAATGCTTACACGAGTCTCACAAGCGAGTTTAAGAAATCTGGTTTAAAACAGGCTTAAACCATATTTGCTTTTTGGAAATACGCCCTTAAAATTTTTAGCTACAAGTTTGGTTGAACTAACCCTATTTTTTTTTAGAAATAGGCCTATTGGACATCACTTTCATGGGATGGAAAACCATTATTGATATGATATATGTGATAAGATTTCTCAAAAATATTACTTTCATTTCATGATAAGGGTTGTACCCAACATCATGGGAGACAATTGCTTCATTATTGATTAATCATAGAGGTTATAAAGTTAAATCACGCTTTATCGCTGTTTTTACGCATTTGATTAATTATTATGAATTATTTTGATTTTATATAACTTTTGTTTCTATATGTAAGGGCTATTAAAACTAAATGCGCTAATGATATAGGCCTACCAATGTGAGCGATACAACCCTGTTTTACCCTAGTTGTGTGCACACTATAGGCTACTCCTTCTGCGCTTCAGCCTCATCTATTCTTATTAGGTCAGGAAACTGAGTATTATTTTTGTTGAGCTTGGAAACCAATATCAACCGGCGTTTATAGATTATATGCACAAATGTGGGAAGGCCAGTGTAGCCCTGAAGTTGCCCTTTTTAAAGGTAAATGAATAAGAATGAACGGTCGGTGGTTATGTCGCGCATTTAAACTTTGTATGGCGGATTTTTATAGGCTCATTTTTGATAGAACACGAGAAGTAATATAATAAGAAATTCCAAACGAAATTTTCAGATTGTGGAGCCAAATTCCTTAATCCAATCGTGAGTGGGGGGGACTGGGTACGCCACTGCTGGCAATTATATTGGTGCCTGAATGGAGGGTAGGTACGTTAAGACGCCGAGAAGGTTGGGCGTGTGAAGAGAACTATGAGCGGACGGGACTATTGTGACACAATATAATTAACACCCCCTGACTTACACTTATATACACGCCAGAAGGGGAAGGGAAACTTTGAGGTGGGCGCAAAAGTATTACCTAACACGCCCACTGCTATGGGTGGTATAATGATACTTTGATTTTTCAGGGATAATGGTGGAGTAAGACTTACACTCCTTGACATGTTTTAGAGCAAGTGGTTTCAGACACGCCCGAGCCTGTCTAATGTATGAGTTCAAATTCTTCCCGTGATTGTATTACAATTGTGTTTATGTAGGGGTGTGAATTTGTGTGAATAAGTGTATATAAACAATTCTGAAAAAATACCTCCTAATGTCCAGCCATCTATAAAACAATTCTCTCCTCTAATGCCCCCTGATGGTCTTTTAGTGGGGTCTGTTAAGGTCATTTTTTTGAGAAATCGTTACGCGGCGGATAAAAGCACCAAATTTGGTATGAGGCACCTCTGAGGCATAACTATCAAATCTGGAAGGGGAGCCACGTTGAAATATCAATAGGACGGATGTGGGGGCCCAAAAACCAATATGGCCGACTTTTACTATAAAAATTCTTATATCTCAACTTCTAAAAAGACTAAAGAGACATGGTTGGTGTCAAAATTGAGGGATTATGGGTCAGGGAATTCAATTATTTATGTTTCAAGTCAATGCGGAAATCCAAAATCCAAGATGGCTGACCAATTTTGAGAAATATTATGATTTTTAGCTATTTAGGCATAAGGCCAGGGGAAATGGTTCCAATATCAGTTGTTAATAGCCTAGAGGGGTCAATGAATATGATATTCATTCAACACAATACCATAAATTTCAAAATGGCTGAATTCATTAGCATGATACCTTTGATAATGACCACTGGATTCCAAAATAATTCAAAAGAAGGGATATAGACTTTACTCTTTTGCCACAAGATTTCTTGATTTCATTTAGTATGATGATCCCCTGGGACCCCTTCATTGAATTTAAAAGGGGAGCCACCTTGAAATATCAATATAACCCGTATGGAAGCCAAAAGTCCAATATGGCCGACTTTTATTGAAATAATCTTATATCTCAGCTTCTGAAATGCCTAGAAACACATTGTTATTGTCCAAATTGGTAGATTATAAGACAGGGAATTCAATTATTTACCTTTCGAATCTATACAATAGGTCTAATCGAAGCTAGCCAAAAGTTTTGGTTAAATACCTTAAATTTCAAATGCTAAAAACATACAAAATTTGTCAAAATTTCATTTTGGTATTTCAAGATGGCTCCCCTTCTAGATTCAATAGTTATGCCTCAGAGGTGCCTCATGCAAAATTTGGTGCTTTTATCCGCCGCGTAACGAAAATGTTGTTAACAGACCCCACTATTTTGGGGCTATGACATTTGAACCATTTATGCTAATTACCCTCTTGCCCCTCCCCTTCTACTGCCACCTCCCCTCCACATACACTCCGGACAGGACATGAAATGTACATGGTTGACCCTAAGTGACCAGACTGGGCTGTATAGAGTGAAATGTACAAGATGGGCCCTGAGCAGCCAGGCTGAGTGGCCCAGTGATGTGAAATGTACAATACTGGGGGTCAACACAAAGGCTGAGTGACCAGACTCAAGATATAGGGGTAGGGGGAAGGGGGTGGAGGTTGGTAGAAGGGGAGGGGTTAAAGGGTAATTGGCATACATGGTTCAGCTGTGATGGCATCACTCTGAAAACCACCAGAGGGCATGAGAGCTGAGTATGGTGAGACAGGAAGCTTGGGTTTTGAGGTGTTTTATTTGAACTAAGTATACACCCTGTACAATTTTCCTTTTGCTTTTGCACGCAATGCATACTTTGAGTCTTGAGAACATAAGATTCAAGTTATTTCTATAGGTAACTGTCCCTTTGACTCCTCATAACAACATCCTCTTCTAATATTTTTTTTTAAATTAAATTTATTGTAATTTCTAGAATCAATGCTGCTTTTTAAATCCTAGTTTGTGATTTGCAGTTCAATTTACTGTACTTGTAAAAAAAAACTTTGCAGCCTTAAAGGTGAGGTTGGACCAAGGGGACCGTGGCCGACTGATCCTGGACATCTACAATGTGTCCGGAGTGGTCTGTCCCGAGGGCTTCAACCAAGGAGCTGCCCGGGTCATCTGCTTCATGCTGGGCTATGGGTAGGTGAATTCTGAGTTTACATGTAAATACTTTTATATTCACTGTTGTCCTCTTGAATAGATTATAACGGGGTGATTTGTTAATAACAATGAATATGAGGTGATTAGTGTGGACAAGAATAAATATTCATTTAATCCTTTCTAGTTACATCAACTCTAAAAGATTCAAAATTGATGAAGTGTATCATGTGGTGGTTGAAAAGCAAGTGAGAATAACAGTTATGGCACCCAGTTTTTACAATAAAATGACAACAAATTGCTAAACTGTGGTAACAGAGCTTGCGCAAAGGTAGAGAGTAATTCACTTTGCGCATATAACTAATTGTATAGAGATAAAATGGAGAGAATGTCACAAGTTGCACATAAAGGAAGTAGGGAAAGTATTCCAAATTATATGAATTACCATATCATATAGTATAAATTTAGCTGTTGAGCAATAGCAGACAGGGCACACCTCCCAGCGGGCATCAATGCTCGGGAAAATCAATACCAGACTGCTATATATTGGGAAGAGCCTATGGGTACGGCGGAGAACACTATTACATTTGGACAACACGAGTCTTAAGGATTCGAAGGGGTTTAGATAGCTACAAGTAGAAAGGACGTCTGGTGACTGTTGAAGGTACTTCTGTGTTGCAGTTGGATGTAAGATCAGGCGGACTCTTAGGAGAAAGCTTACTCTTCATCAATTGGACTTGGGATCTTAGGAATATTAACCATCATCGTACTGGCTTTGTACGCATCTATGTGATCCACGAAATAAAAGCGCTGTTCGCGTTGTGGAAATGAACGCCCATCTCTTGAACTTACCTACCACTTGACTAGCATTTATTGAAGAAGTGATAAAGGCAATATCGTTGAACATCATAAGAATAGTTCCCCAATTATTAATTAACCACATAACAACAACTAGCATTCAAGCTGTTACATCACAAAATATTAAGCAGGAATGCACCATCATTATGACAATGCAGCAAAGTTCTTTTTAAATCTTGTTTACTTCTTGTTACTGTATTTTGATGGCATCCAAAAATGTCTTTAAAGCCTAACATTGTGGCATTTCACTGTGACTTTATTCGAACGTTCTGGTCAGGTTCTTTCACATAAAGATAATGTTAACGTTATCTAACATTCTGTATGAGTAAGATCTCAACATTACTAAAATGTAAAGGTATTTTAACATTCTCTTTAGTCGGTCTCAACCTAACCTGAAAAAACATTAACAAGTGACAGACTGACCAAAAAAGTATGGTCAAAGGACGTACCCATTACATCAGTGCTTGCCTAGGTTATTACTCGTTTGTATTAAATCAATTGTTTGAAAGAAAGATTATACCTGAATCATCTGTATACCATTTGAGTTGTTGATAAATCTTATAATCTTTAGAAAGAATACCTAAAATTAATATTGTCAGAGAAAAGAATTTTCCCCCTGTCATAAGAAATTCTAGGGTGGATACAGGATTTTCAATGGGGGGGCAGCATATAGGTTAAGTACTAAAAAGTGTGTATCAGTATTTATCCGTGCAGCATTTTCCACACTTATCATAGTTTAGGGGTCTACCAAAAAGGGGGTAGGTCAGGAACCCCTGGACCCGACTCTTGTTCTGCCCCTGCAAACACTTTTTAAAAAAAAACACATCAAATTTAAACTACTGATAAACTACTGGCAACTATGTTGCCAAACTTATACCATAAATTTAACGGGTGACCGTAATACTGTGTGACCATATTTTGTGACAGGTAAAATCTGTTTCAGTTAAACAGTAATATACCATAATATGTACAGTGTACTTTCATTTCTATGGATGAAAACCGTTTAAATTTAACAATAATATACCATAATGAATACCAAAAAAATGTACATTTTACAGGAAAATACTACTATGGTATTATGCCATACAGTTTACACTGGCTGTAATGTTAACAGCATTGAAAGTTTTATTTTTCCTGTAAGCACACTACATGATAATTTAGTCAATAACCAATTACATCCTTCCTTCTTGGTTTAGCCTTGCATTGGTTGTTTGATTGTTGGAGGTAAAACCTACAGGGCTATAGCTGATAAAGTTATTGTACTAAAAAAGTGTCTACATGTTAATCCTACTGAAAAGGTGTTTTAAAACATTTTGTAAATGTTTTAGGGGTGTTCTGGTTGGTTGGCCATACCAAAAATAGCAGGCCAATAAGGTGATTATCTTAATGACGCTACAAAAACTTAAGAATCTAACATTTTTAATTACAAAGTTCCAAATTCCTAAGTGTATGAAAAACTATTTGACATGGCCAAAAATATGGAGGGCATGTTACAAACCACTACTACTGATAGTACCACTACTGCATAGTAGTAATTTGATAACTTGAAAAGCCAAGCTTCAAACCCAGGACCTCTCACATGCAAAGCCTGTACATGTGCTCTACCACTGAGCTATGGAGGCCTGTAGGGAGACAAAGCCCAGCTCTGGTATTTAACTGAATAAGTAGAGGTATGAGTACTGACCTTATATCTGTCTAATGTTGAACACTTGTATAGTCGTACTGATCCTACTCATTTGTGCTGACTATAAAAGTGTGCACTGCATTCAGTCCAAGTTAGGTCAGTTGGTTAGGATTCTACCTTGAATGTGGAAAATGTGGGTTCTAATCCCAAAGTGTCTATTTTTCTTTTCTATACCAGTATATAATTCCCAAATACGGTATATCATATGCATGTTATATTACTGTGAGGCCAATTTTAGTAATACATACAGTTATATACTGTTAATTGGAATGATATTATGGTAGATAGCTGTAAAATAAAATGTGGTATTATACTGTTGAGGTTTACAGTACATATCTGTCAAAGTTATGTTTTTTTAAACAGTGAATATATAAGACTTGTATAATTTCATTCTTCTGGTAAAAGGAGAGTGGGTGGCATGGCGAAGCCCAAGCCATCAGGCAACATCAGCAAGGTGTGGCTTAGCCGACTTTCCTGTCAGGGGCATGAGATAACCATACGGGACTGTCTCACTTCTACCTGGGGCCAGGACGCGTGTGATGAGCCAGGCAATGCAGCCGTGCAGTGTGCATGCCCTCCAGTACCAACCATAAGAAATGGAAGGTAAGTAGCAACATACAATTTAGATAGAACTATCAGTATTTTGAGATAATGATGGAAGAAACAGTTTTAACTTGCAATTGCACAGGATATAGACCTGCTGATGGGATCTGATGGCCTGATCGCATTTGCTTTGGAAAATTCTTCAAAATAATGTCAGATTTTACCCATACCCTTTTTTTTATGAAGCTTGTAGAGTTAATTTTGTTTTATTTTCTAAAACTTACAAAAAGTATCAAGATGTTGTCATAGAGCCAAACCCCATTCAGAATCTTGGATTCACAGAAGTGAAATTAATTCACTAGATTTGAATCTTGTCTGCTTTCAAAAAATACTTATGTGATTCTTTCATCCCAATGTCCACTTCATCCCCACAGACAAAGCCCTAGCAACAACCGGGTGGGATCAGTGATACAATATACCTGTGATGCTGGGTATACGCTGAGAGGCAACAATGAAACAACGTGTATACAGAATTATACAGATATTGAAGCACCACGATGGGACGTGCCTGCTCCAGAATGTGACAGTAAGTTTCAGAATTACATGACACTGCCCATAGTCAGTTATGGTGCTTAGCCACCTTGAAATATCAAAATGAAATTTTGGCAAATTTCTAATGTATTAGCATTTGAAATTTAAGTTACTTAACTAAATTCATTGGCTATCTTAGATTAGATCTCTTGTGTAGATTCCAAAGGCAAGTTAATTCCCTGTCCCTTAATCTCCCAATTCTGACAGTAACAATGTGTTTCTAGGCATTTCAGAATCTTAGATATAAGATTAATTTATTGAAAGTCGGCCATTTTGGATTTTTGTCCACCATTGGGGTCATGCTGATACTTGAGGTGGCTCCCCTTTTAAATTCAATGAAGAGCTCCAAGGAGATCATCGTGCTAAACAAAAAAAAACACAAATCTTGTGACGAAAGAGTAAAGTCTATATCTTTTGTTTTGAATTATTTTGGAATCCAGCAGTCATTGTCCGATGTAATTGTCATGCTAATGAATTCAGCCAATTTCCACGTTATGGTATCATATTGGATGACTCTTATGTCTATGGAGCCCTCTAGGTCATAAAAAAAACTGATATTGGAACCATTTTCACTTGTCTTGATGCTTAAGCAGCTGAAAATCACGGTATTTCTCAAAATTGGTCAGCCATCTTTGATTTTGGATTGCTACATTAACTTCAAAAGTAAATACTTAAATTCCCTGACCCATAATCTCCCAATTTTGACACCAACCATTTATCTTCAGTCATTTTAGAAGCTAAGATATACAATTGTTTAGGGCAAAAGTCAGACTCTACATCCATCCTATTGATATTATAAGTTGGTTCCCCTTCCAAGTTTGATGCTTATGCCTCAGAGGTGTTTCATACCAAATTTGATGCTTTTATCCACTCTGTAACGATTTATCAAAAAGATGACCTTAACAGACCTTACCTTAATGTTGTATATGTATTGATATGCCCATATGGAGACATTCCAAAAGTGTGTTGTTGAATGTAAAATAGGCCAAACAGAGCTACAAACACGATAGATGCTTAAACTAAAAGGGTGGTTACTTACTGACTAGCCTAATTAGTTTTGGAACCCCCTTAAAGTATGAAATGTTTTTAGCTTCACTGGTAAGACTTGAGCAGAAAAGCTCAGGGCGACTGCTGCTTCACGTCTTCAACGAGACCCATATAGTCTGCCCCGAGGCCATTGACTCGCGAGCTGCAAAGGTCATATGCTTTATGCTGGGTTTTGGGTGAGAACATATATTCTAACTAACCTATAACACTTTAGAATTAGTATTTAAATCATAGATTGATTCTTAGGGCCCAACCTGACTGGATGAAAGTTCAATCTGAGAGAGATAGAGATGAAAAAAGATGGATGCATCAATTGTTGTCTATCATCCCAAGGGGTTTAAACCTAATGGATTAATCCATGTTATCACCACATTGATCTAATCTTTTGAAAATCAATCTTGAATTAAATATCACCAATAAATTATGGAATCTAATTAATTTTCTAGTATTCACAATAGCTACATCTGTCAGAACATGTATGTGTCTTCTGTCAAGCAAAAATTACCTTTAAGTCAAAACTAATATATATAAAAAGTAAAAGAGCAAGTCTTTCTAAAAATAGTGATTAGTAGTAGAACCTTTATCTTTTTCATAGATACAATGCTAATAAAGCGAGATAAGCTCCTTTAAGAACATCATCTCCTAGTTTACATATCAATTCTCATATATTTATTTTTGTACATTAATTTTGTTTTTTAAAAGCGTCTCCTAACTGTTGTGACTTATTAATTTTCAAACCAGGAGAGTTGGTGGAGTAGTAACATCCAGTCCATCCATACATAACTATAAGGTTTGGCCGTACAGACTTTACTGTTCGGGGCATGAGATAAACATACGCCAGTGCCTTACTTTTGCGCTGAGTCATCAAAACTGCACTGGGCCAGGAAGTGCAGCAGTGCAATGCACATGCCCTCCCGTATCAGAAATAGAAAATGGAAGGTAAGTTCTTTCATATATTCTCCAACCTTACACACACTTACACATACTTTAAATGTGACATTATGAATAATTCAGTTTTTGTTCTACATTCAAAATATTACTGAATGTATTCTGATAAATATCCTCAAAACAGTTAGTTATCTTTCAAGAAATTATGTACAACAATGATCCTTTTTGTATGGATACTGCTAGAGTTTCACTGTCAATGTCTGTCCATGGCCTTCAATCACCTTGTATGCCTTTCTGATGGTACATAGCTAAGCCATCAATTGATGAGACATGGCTGCAAAATTCTTTCAGATTATTAAGAATGTTATAATTAGTCCATCAACACAATTAATTTGGTATGAATAGTCTCAGCAGGTTAGGGATGAAACCCTTATAAGTGGCCTGTTGCATGAGCATCTCCTAAGCTACAGAGAAGACCCCTCCCTATTCAAAAATTAAAACAATACAATGTCTCGTAAAACAAGGACGTTGCTGTTGCGACAGGTCCTACTGTTGAATTGTTGCTGTTTTTACTTCTTTTTACAGATTTTACTTCTGAAAACGGTTCTGAAAATTAGACATTTTTCAGCCCAGAAATATGATTAGAAATTGGTGAAAATTGATGTTAAACTTTGCATATAACAGTAAGAATTTGACCAAACCCTCATTACGGTTGGCACTGTTGCAAGACCCATATCTAAGTCCTCCCTGTGGTCTCGCTGTTGCAAGAGTTTGGTTATGCGATGCAGCACTGGTATAACTGTCAAAATACAGGTCAATACCGTAAATAACATCACAGTTACTCCTTAAAGTGCCCCGTCGCATAACAAAAATAAGGAACAATTTTTGGCACATGGTCAAACTCTCCCTGTTGTGCCAAAATTCAGCATCGATTTTCACCAATTTCTAATAATTTCTCCAGGCTGAAAATTTCAGGGATTTTAGATCTAAATATCTAGTTTTCAGAACCGTTTACAGAATTAAAATCAGACATTAGAACAGCCACAAATCAACAAGGACGTCCTTATTGCGACGGTTTGGTTATGCGACGCGCCACTTGGCACACTCCAAACAGACATTCTTAGCTAGGAGATAATCAAATAAAAATGTAATTTGCTATTAAGAGCTTTAACTCAATTAGTGACTGAACCAGTTTTTAACCAATTCATATTTTCCTTTCTATTATCTAACAAAGAGGTAATATTTTTGTTTTGGTTATTTCTTTCACTGAAACAGACCTAACTCTCTCAGCACTCAAGTTGGATCAGTAGTAAACTATATTTGTGACACTGGCTATGTCCTAACTGGGATCAATCCAATAAGGTGTGTCCAAAATGCTACCACTCAGGTGCCTCAGTGGGACAGACCTGCCCCTAGGTGCAACAGTAAGCCAACCTTTTCTCTTTCTAAAAATGTATTTTATTGTAAGATAACCAACTCCTACTGCCACCTACTTACATTTTCTGATGTTGTTACCTATCAACTGCTGAGCTTATACATGCAGATACTCTTGCACATACAGTAACAATCTCAGATGCAGATGTCCGGTCGCATATAAAGATGTTGCTTGTATGTGCGATTATCAATGCACTAAAAAATAATGATGGTCTTTCATATGAACTCTAGATCTGGAATTCTCATTAATTTACAATGGAATAATTCTTTTTGTTTCTTGAGAAAGTATAAGGGGGGTGGGATGGTCTAGTGGTTAGCGTGGCACGTGGCCGGCCAAGGTTCGATCCCAGGTGCTACCTGTTAGAACACCTCATGTGCCATCATTCTCACCCCCATTGATTCAATCGCCAGTACTTCGTACAACCCCAAAAAAGTGAGTTGGTCTCGATATAGTTGAAAAATTGCTGAGTAGACCTTGAACTCTAATACATCATCATCATCATCATCATAAAAGTATAAATAGTACGCGGAAGCCCACATTAGCCCACATAATTTAGTGACAATGGGAATAAGGAATTCAATAAAATAATCCTTGCTAAAGAGAAATTAATAGTAGAAGTTGAAAGTTTTACACATCATGCAAATTTTGTGAAATGCTTTCAAAATTAGACTAGGTTTGTTCTCCAGGAAGGTACACCAGAACACTTGCCAACAAGTCCCTAATGAAAATAAGGGTGGTTCAAGTCCCTAATGAAAAAAACTAATTAATTGTTTTTGTATCTTAAGAAATTGTCAAATTAAAAATATAAAAAGCTGTTTATGTAAGGCATTCACACACATAATTCTAGTTTACATACTTGAGCATTAATGCTTTGTGAGGTTAGAGCTGGAACACACAGGTATACAAATCACTCTAAATCCCTTGTTCATTCATATTAAATCATGTTTATGAATCAAATGTAGAGCATTAATGCAGGAATTGGTTTTTAATGAGAAAATCCTGTCTTGTGTTATAAGTTAATCTATCAAAAATCCAATAAAGAAATCATAATGATGATGAAGTACTTGATGATAGAGACGAAGACAATTCTTGTCTTTTCCAATGACCTATTTGGGGCAGACTTGTATGACTTATTAGACTGTTATGGCTTATAAATAACATTCTTGCATATGTCAGTGCAATGTAATTGTTTATAACAGTTAGGAAAGACACATCTAAACAACAATCTAACAGTATATTATTGTGAAATATTCCTTTACTTCTTGCTTACAGATTGTGGGATTCGCTTTACCCCGAAGTTGTTTGGTGGCAGGACAACAAGCATTAGGTCATGGCCTTGGATGGCACCGTACCTTTACTTTAACGACTTCAGCTGTGGCGGTTCCTTAATAGCTCCCCAATGGGTCCTCACCTCTGCCCACTGCCTATCGTAAGTGTTCTTTATTTGTCAAGGTCAACATACAGAATTCTTGTTCCAATAAGATTTGCAATTGTCCTTTGGTTAAAAATCTAAGCTTTCTATTATTAGTTTTCAACAAATGTGACAAAAGCAAATTTTTTGTAACATTTCAAATTCCTAGAATTTTTTTTTGAAAACCTTTGTATATAATTATTTTCATTCTGTACTTGATCATGTGTTTTCTTCAAAGAAGTGTTTTGTGTTATCTAGCTTCAGTTGAATTGAAGTGTCTGTGAGGTGTGTCATTGACTGTGAGGTGAGTTGTACTGATCATGAAGTAGTAAGGGTGAAGGCTGTTAGGCTGGGAGTTGTTATAAAGGTAATTATGCACATCATATCAATATAGTTATAATAAGTATTAAGACCCAAAACTTACCACTTTTAAAAACTAGCATATGAATCATACTGGCAATTGTTAGAGCCATACATACACATAACTTATGGTCTGAAATATGTTGATGTTGAAATTTCACATGATTACAGGAAACCAAACCGCACCCGGTACCTGTATGGATTACAGGTACTATTGGGGACAACCCACCTTGACCAACCCCGTATGAGGGTCTCGGTGTCCAGGATCGTCATCCATCCAGCCTATAACTACAGCGAGCTGAGATATGATTTGGCACTGCTGCAACTAAGTCAGCCTGTTACATACAATGCTATTGTACAACCTGTTTGTCTGGCTGATGAAAATTCAACGCCCCCTGGTCCATGTTACATAGCGGGCTGGGGCTACACTCATGAAGGTGAGTGAAAAAGTAAGAGCTGGCACAATGAACAGTAGGGTCTGTTAACAAAATTGTTGTTGCAGAGCAGGTACAAGCACAAAATTTGGTATGATGCACCTCTGGGGCAAAACTATGAAATCTAAAAGGAGAGCCACCTTGAAGTATCAAAATAAAATATTGGCAATCTTTTTTTAGCACATTAAATTTAAGGTATTTACCCATTTGATTAATGGGTCATCTAGGATTAGATCTCTTGTGTAGATTCCAGTGGCAAATAATTTAATTTCCTGTCCTCTAAACTCCCAATGTTGACACTAACAATGTGTTTCTAGGCATTTCAGAGGTGAGATATAAGATATTTCACTGAAAGTCCGCCATTTTTGGCTGCCATTGGGATCAATGAAGGGGTCCAAGGGGACCATCATCCCAAATGAAATGAAGAAATTTTATGAGGAAAAAGTCTATACATCATTTTCTTTTGAATGATTTTGGAACCATTTCCACTTTTCTAGATACTTTGGCAGGTAGAAATCTTAGTATTTCTCAAGATTGTTCAGCAATCTTTGTGCTTTATCCTTTAATGCAAATAATTGAATTCCCTGACTCATAATCTCCCAATTTTGACACCAAACATGTCTTTTCAATTATTTTAAAAGCTGAGATATAAGACAGTTTATGGCATAAGTCAGTCATATTGGTTACTTGGCCCCCACATCCATCCTACTGATATTTCAGGAATAATAAGGGTTACATTCTTCATGGTAATTATAATGAAGAGTTTGATAAAAACAATCCTAGCTAAAGAGATAGAAAATAGTAGAAATGGAAAGTTTTATACCTCATGCAAATTTTGTGAAATGCTTTAAAAACAAGAGGCATTGCTTGCCCTCCATTTGCAGGAAGGTTCAGTGAAACACTTGCCAACACACTGAACGTGGTTCAAGTCCCTATTGTGACTGATCGAGCGTGTGCAAGGACTTTTTCCAACTTCCACAGCGATATCCATATCTGTGCCGGGTTTCAGAATGGAACGGGTAGTATTTGTGGGGTAAGTGAAAGATTGCGTAATATTGAGAGCATCATACATGTGACTTTTGACCGACTTAACTTAAAATATCATATCCTTAATCGGCAAGAGTAGTATCATCACAGCCTTTGTTTCCCTTCTTTAAATAGATGACATACATTATTAACAATATTTTTTCCCCAATTTTTTATAGTTTTTATAAACTCAAAACAAATGTTAAGTTTTGTAAAACTCACTTCATCCACAGTGTGATTTTCACCCTTTCTGAATTTCAACATTCCACACTGTGACTTATATAATTTCCACTTTCAACCTTATTCTAAAGTGTATATCAAGAGACAAAATGGAACATTTTGATTATCCTGATGAAGACTGATGAAAAACATGTTGATCCAGCCATATGTTAAAATCAGTTAATAAAATCAACATCCCTTTACTACTGCCATCAAGTTGGATGTACTCATAATAGGAGGGGGTCCCCTGTGGCTATCAATCATTTCCAGTGTACACGGTAATGTTGCTTGTTACTGACTAACACTAACTTATCTCCTCAGGGTATAAACAACAGAAGTGTCATGCTTAGTGGAAAAACCTCATCTGAGCAATGTCCTTGATACATTATTAAGATTCTTGCTTCCAATAACATTGAATTATCAATTCACAATTAATTCAAAAGTTAAATCTTTGGGTTTGCTGAATTGATTGTTAGATTTTATGGGTTTTTTAAACTAACATTGAAATCCTTTGCCTGTTGCAGGGTGACTCTGGTGGGCCCCTGATGTGCCAAAGACCTCATGAGGATGTCTTTGACCTGTACGGTGTGGTAACCGCTGGCCGGCGATGTAACGAGAGCCAACTCACCTACAGCTTCTTCAATGATGTGAGACGGGTTAGGAGATGGATAGACAGTGTTATCTATGGCCAGAATAAAAAGGCAACCCCTTAAGCTGGGCTAAACACAGCAATTCTGACTTAAACTGAACATTAGAGACTCTTGGGTATGTTTCAAATCTACCCTGGCAAGCAGCGATGCAACAAACACGTTCTTCAACTTCATACTTTTTTGGTCAGTCTGTTACTTGTCCAATTTTCCCATAACATTTAAAGCCTTTTACGTTAGGTTGAGATTCACCAAGGCAGAGTGTTATAATAATGTTATAATTTGATGAAGTTGAGATATTACCAATATAGAATGTTATGATAACATTATTTTTATGTGACATGAGGTAGTAAGAATGTTATGATAACCTCACAAATCAACATCACAATGTTAGGTTCTAAAGATGTTCTTCGGTGCCATCAAAATAATGTATCAACCACCCAAAAAAGAACTAAAACGACTGTTACTGCAAAAAGTTACAATAGCATTCTTGCCTGGGTAGGCTTTTAGTATCAAAAGGCCATGGGACCTACTTTGATTAAGGCATGTATTTACTGTGTATCATGGAGTATCTCATACTATAATCAGGAGTTAATAGATAGCTAGCACTTGACTTGTCAGCTATTATTTCAAACATCTGCAATGTCTCATCTAATAATTCAAATGTCTATATAAGTTGTTACAAGATAATCTTCTTAATGTGCTTCTCAAATGTTATTTGACCTTCAAAACTTGTATTTGTATCAGAAATACATAATCCAGACATTTAATCTGTCTGTAGTGATCTCCACATGACAAGAAGATTCCCTTGTTACATAATAAAAACATAGTCCTGATTGGTGTGATCATCTGCCTTCTTTATCAAAAGATTACTAGTGTAGTGATTTTTTTGGAAGGCTGCAAGCTTGATGTAGTAATCTAGTAATTAACAAAAATATTCAGATAGATAAGAAAAATGATGAGTCCATGTTAAATGATCTCAAAACCACAAGGAAGAGTGTAAACAGGCAAGCTTACAAACTTTTCTTTATAAGCAGGAATACTAGTTTTGTGTTGCAAATGATAAAGCAGTCATAAAGGCATCCACAAAACAGTCATGCATTCCTTAGAATGCCACTGACTCTGCTAATGCCACGTGTACATACTAATGAGTGATCAAGCAAAAACAATTTGTGTCGTTCCAATAAAAAATAAAAAACGGCTAGGTATAGTGCTTTATAAATAGGTATAGTGGGTCTTTTTCCAGCATTATGTTCATATTTGAAACAACGTTTTGTGTTTTTTGCCTGAAGTGTTCAACCATGCAGTAGAATCATGCTAGCATTCCACCACTGGCTGAAAACCTCAGAGATTGACTGAACTGAAAAGTATAAATTTGTGTGGAATAGTCTTGATCAATATCTTTCTGCTTGTTCAAAATGATAAAATGCCTCGATTTTGTCACTGTCATCATTTTTTGTGTATGTCATTCAACAAATCTAATTTGGCAGTTGTAAAGTCAATACCACATGCTCTAAGAAAGTCATTACTTGTATTGCATTGTATCTTTAATTATGTTTAAGAGTACTGGGACATGTTTTTCTCTTTGGTAACTTTTCTTTTTGGTAACCAAGACAACCCATTTCAGCCTTCTATTCCATAGAACTCTAGGAATGCTTGGTTTTGGTGTCTCATTTGTATTTCTAACTTGAAAATTAAAGAAGATACATCAAAAAATACTGTCATTTTCAGAATTAACTTATTTTTGGGTGGTTGCCATAGAAACCAGTCATTTACTATATTCTGGAACACATTTACTTTAGTACAAACTATCAGGCCAGCTGTGGGACATGGTTAATGAATGGAAAAAAATTGTCTCAGCTTGTTATACGTCCGGTTGTGGTCAACTCCCAAAATGCCTCCTTGGCCACAGTGCTACAAGCTCTAAGCGAGATAACAGGACTTTTTTTTTTATTGTATCCAATTATCTCTCTACAAGGAGCTCTTCCAATAATATTTGACATTTTTCGTAACATATTTACAATCAAATTATATGTACTTAAATAACAATTAGAATATAAAAGGAAGCATATAAACTTAAGATAATTAACAACAATTTCAATGCATTACATCCATATCAGTGGTCAGCAATTTCTTCGAAAATGCGGTTATATCATTCCCACACTGTAAATCAGCTGCTAATTGGTCCCACAATTGTACACCTCTATACATAGGACTATGCAACACTCTCTCTTTTTTGGAATTTATCATCTTAAACCTAATTTTGTTCTGACCACCTAATACAATTTCAGGTCGATACTTATCTAAATTACTGTCAATACAGCTCTGTCTAAACATATTTCATAATATTGTTCCATAAACATTTTTCCTCGTTTGATAAGATTTCCAAATGCAAATCTATTCTGAAGAGGTTGCAACTTTTTGATATATTTTTGAGCACTGGAATCAGTGATCAGAGCAACATAATCGAAATGTGGTAAAATATATTGTTTATATAGTAGACTACAAATTTTTCGGTCAATGTATTTCCGTACTTTCGAAAGAGTTGTCAATTTGCCATTTATAAGGCCAATTGTTCTCTTTAACTGTCATACAAAATTCAACCCAACATCAATATCATATCCTAAATAAGTATAATGATCAACAATACTTAACACTAAGTTATCTAGTATTACTCCCCATGAGGGATGGTCTCTTTTCTTATTGTGTATCAACATAATTATGCTTAGATTTAGACTGATTTACACACACTCCATTAGTTTTACATCATGAGCTTACAAAAGCTAAAGCATTTGTACAACCCTGGATTGCCAATTAAATATCTTTATGAGCAGAAACTATTACAGTATCATCGGCATAAATGATGCAAAATATATTGTTGTATGGTAAACAATTAAACAAATCATTTATTTAAACAATGAAAAGAATTGGACCTAAACAGGATTCCTAAATAACACCTTGTGATACCGTAACACTATCCGATAGTATCTCCCCAAAGCGTGTAGTTTGGGTTCTAATGATTAGTAAACCAGTCTACACTAGGTGTCGCACCATACATATTCAACTTTTCAATTTCAAAAAAGTATCATGAACAACAGTATTAAATGCCTTACTATGATCTACATAACATAATACTATTTACCTTTTCAAGTGCAATGTTATTAAATATTTGTTTCAATAATTCCATCAGAGCACTCTCAGTACAATGATTATTACAAAAATTGTGTTGCAGTGTGTTTAGTAAATTATTATCTTCAAAGAACGAAGTTAATTGTACACAAATACATTTTTCCAACAGTTTTCCAGGTAATGGTATATTTACAATCAGTCGCCAATTATTGGCAATTAATTTACTGCCATTTTTTGGAATTGGTGTTACTGTACTGTTTTTACAATCAGCTGGAAACCCTCCAGAAGCCAGGGATAGACTAGATATGGCCAATAGTTTATTGAGACATAGTTCAAAGGAGTCCTTTAAAAAACGAGAATCCAGATCATTGATGCAGGACAATTTTCCATATAACCACCATCTACATTTCCTATATATATAAGAAATGATTCATATAATTGGAAGCATCCTCATCATATAATAATGAACCAGTTTTGTCTGATATTGCAAAATTACTTGTAGAATCGGTTGTTTGACATAATACATCCCATTTGTGGAGAGTAAATTTGAACAAACATTATCGTGGTCATCATGAGATCTCATTCAGAGCAAACTAAATATTTACACCACCTGAACTCAGCATTCAGGCAATTTTGCCATGGCTTCACATCAAAAGCTCAACTTAATTCAGATGAAAGTGATTCTACCTAACATTTCACTTTTATGTTTGATCAAACAATGTTTTTGAATAATGAGTAGAAATATAATCTTTTTGATGGTTAGTAGCACTAGCATTAATAAAACTTCAATTTTGGTTGTTCCTTTTAATCTGTGTCTCATTCCTGACCATACTGATAACAGAAGCCCAGAGCCCTCCCCCTGTTTTAATACACAAAAGAAGATATCAGTGGACTTCAGCAGTCAATAAGGATACTGAATTACATAATAAGAAAAACTGGATTCACTGCTTAAAGGAAAACTGGCACACAACTGATGGATGATTATTTTTCAATGAAATTGATGGGACATGTTCTTTATGTCAAGGACCAATAGTGTGAATGAAATCTTGAGAATTCACAGTTTATACAAAAGTATGAAACATGCATTTTGACCCATTTTGGCAAAAGAAATTTGAAAATAACAGATTATTGTTTAAGAAATGTACTGATGAAAAAACTTGAAGTGTTACTGAGCTTCTGAGATTCATTTTGAACCCTCAGTTGCTGTATTTCCTAAAAAATAAAAAAACTGCAGCATGAAATGAAAAGATGAGATATACTACCTGCTGAATATGGAAACTGAAGAAGAACACACAACTTTTAGACTATTTTGTTAAATATTATATGAAATAATTGTGAATTTTAAAAGACAAATATATTTCTAACATACAAGAAATATTGTAAACGGAAAGCTCCTACATCCTCTGACGGCAACCATGAAGTGAGGGGTAACTCACTTTCCAACACAGCAGTCTGCCTAGTATGGCTCACCTGATTGGTCAATGGGTGGTCAGGTGGGTTTTTTTCATATCCATGTTGGTGGTTCTGGGGCCCATGTGAGGTATGAAGGGGAAACATTGAGAGTGGAAGATGCTAGGGTTTTGGGTCTATGAGGGGAGTTGGGAAATGGAACTGGCCATTAGTTCTCTATATGGAAAATGGTTCGATGGAAGTGGCAGGGGCCACGCTATCCAGTCGGGGCATTGTAAAGGGGCCACTCTGCTTAGGTGTAAGAATGTTGGAATGTTATCAAGGTCCTAGCTGGATTTTTAATGGGTAGAGGTTATTTCATTGGATTTTTTGCTGTCCCCGAGCTGCCCTACTTGGTGCATACAAGGGCTAGGGTGTCCTCATACGGTAGACCGACGGCTGTAGTGTGTTAAGTATGTTGAGGGGTAAGGGAATCAATTAAAATAATAAAGTTGGAGCTCATGGTGGGGTATGTCACGGTTTTGGTAAAAACCTCATCAGGCCGTATTTGTTTGGATTTCACAACAGGATCTTTTAGGTTGAACAAGTGACTGGCGATTTATGGCTAGAACGAGCCAAAGCTGAGCATCCGTTGTCCTAAAGGTCCGGTGGTTGGTACTAGGCAGTGCGTCATTTCCATCCTCTTAGTGGTGAATTGTTGGTTGGCTAGGTTAGTCTAATATTTGAGTTGACATTTAGGTCATAAGGAATACGCATGATTTAGGTGAATCTGAGCTAACTTGGTGGAAAGTCTAATAGCTGTTGTCGATGCTAACATACAAGAAAGATTTTTCTAGATATATCTTGATAAATCCGAATGATGAACACTAAGTACATTGTCAAAAAACTAGTTACATTATGGTGATTTATATTGAAAATCTTCGAAGAAACTATCCAGAACTTAATAAGAATGATTGCAGGGTTAAATTTACACAATATTTAGAGTAATAAAAGATTTCCGTTTTGACACAATGTTAACTTTTAAGCCATGAATGTATTTCATATAAAGATATTAATCCCTGTGACATGCACCAAGCCTCAAGTGACATCTTACACAAAAAACATTTTTTCATTCCACTAGGCCAATCTTTTTATTATTTTTTGTCAAGAGGTGAAAGTCGAGTACCAAGCTAAGTTTTTCCAATCAGCCTCACCACAGTTGATTTAAGGGCTGAGAGATTTCTGGAGACAATTGTCAGTGGTTCAGATAGGGCCTCATGTCTTGCATACATTGATATAGATTACTGAATTCTGCCGGCCAATAGCCTATTCTGTGCTCTATAGAAGGGCAAACGAGACATGTACCTTATAAAAAAGTTTTTAATGAATGTTGTCATGCTCCAATACCTTGAAAGACTAACTGTCTACACTGACATACATGAGATCCAGGGACTTATGTATTTACCATCTGAAAACATGGTTCCTTCTTGTGACATCTCACAAAAACAAATATAAACTTGTCTTTCATTTCACTGGACCAAACCGATATTTTGGTCAGGACATATAAAACACAGGCCAATTATTATTTTTATTTTGAACAAGTTCCATTTACCCTGTCATACATAATGATACATGTGACCCCGTCCATTTCACCCCCCCCCTCCCCCCTCCTGTCATAAAGTCTGTGAGGCCCCAGCTTAACTGCGTCATAAGGGAGGTGTGCGGTAAGAGATGGTGGTGGTGGGGAGGGGGATGGAAGTACACTTTGAATATCAAATTATTAGACCACTTAGTAGGTAAGTTCATGCAAAACTAGTGGTAGATGTCTAGTGTGTATGCCACTAAAGACCCATGCACTAAGAAATGTTTTCACAGTCATTTTCAGGGGTGATTAAAAAAATTTCGGGGTGATTACCCCATTTTCTTGTTGACCACACATTCTTCCTAGGAAGCCTTAAATCACAACTTTATCATCAAAAAAATGTCATTTTTCATATTTTGGTTCTCAGTAGCATATCATCATTCCATGATGTGTCATGTAAAACCAGTCCAGATTGATTGTTCAATTTATTCTGATTCATATGACATATGAAGTAGCCCTATTCATCTACAAAGTTACTTCTGTTTGAATAAATGCCTTTGTCCATAACTTTTAAAGTCACCCTTTCTTGGTGCATGTGTCCAGGGAAGGATTCCACCCTTGCTAACTCCGCTCTGATTGACAACATGGTCTGTGCCAAGGGGAAGGCAGGTGATATGCCTACACACTACAGTGACTTTCAATTTACTAAATATATAGGACATCCTCATGGTAGGGCCTTGGGGGACTATTTAATAAGTATTTCCATAGGACAAGATCAAAAGCCTTACCCATTTTTGGCATGTGTGTAGTAAGACCCTTTAAATCGCTCCTATAATAAGAAGGCCCGCGGGGGCCCGGGCCGTACAGCCACTCGATGACTGCCCCCGCGGGCCTTCTTATGTTTATTACCCGATACTAATGTAAAATATTGTGAAATATTGTGAATTTTTGTTAAAGAATGAGTAAAAACAAACCGGAAATGATGCAGGGCATATGGCCTGGCAATACGCCCGGCACACAATACGCCCGGCTTGTCGATCCAGAGAGTAATAAAGGCTAGGAAGACATCCATTTCCAACAAGTTCCAGTACAGAAACGCTCAAGAGAAAGTAAGTATCTTACATTGCTCTTTTGTATACACAATATTTTTGAGCATGAATTGTTTTTACATTGTTATCATACATTAATGACACTCCATGGGAAATCCAAGCTTATTGTAGGCATAGGTTTATTCATACAACCAGCTACCACATCAAGTTTCAAGAATATAACACGAGTTTTTATATCCATATCAAGCATTCCATTCTCTGTGTACCACTACCTGAATGTGTATGATCATTGTTCGGGCAGTATAAACTGCATTTGGGCCAATATGAATACCAATCACTAATCCCAGGTGAAATGTGGTTTTGGAAAGAATTGTAATAAAAGCTCCTTTACATTACAACAAATCAACCAAAATACCTCAAAATACCTTGCCTCATATATATGTTCCAACATTCATAAACATTGACTTAGTAATTTAATGAAAACCAGATAATACTTTTTTGGTAAGATTCATTTTATTCCTAAAACAGATTTAAGATTGCCTCAGAGTCAGCCAGTAAAAAGGTTGATAACCACTGATTTCATGTCATTGACATGATAAATTATGAAGTCATTTTTAAGATTTTCAGAGTGTAGATAGTGGGGGGTTCCCCGGGTGTCAGGAACCCCTGTTGATTTCCCAAACTAGATGTAAGATATATGAAATCTTGTCAAAAATGTAGGTCGGAACCCCCTTAAAGGAAAGCTTGCACATAAATACAGGATGGTCATTTTTCATTGAATTGAATTCAGTGGGTTACTCACTACTTGCAGTATCAGTGTTAGCAAAATGGAAGCAAAATATTAAGTCTACACACAGTTATGGGACATTAATAAACTTGCATTTTTTGACATTTTTAAGGGAAATCCACCCAGTTTATGACGTAGCAAGGGGAGTTCTTGGGGAATCCCATCTTCCCTTAGAAGGGAATCCCCTTCCCTGTAGAATTTGTAAAAATAGTTATGCTCTCTTACCCTTAGTATATATATTTGGCCTAATGCAACTCATAATAAATTAAAATATATATTCATCTACAACCATTGATTAATCAGGGAATCCCAAAATAACTTTAGAAGGAATTCCCATGGCTGTGACGTAGCAAGGGGAGTACCAAGCAGCCCAGCAATCAGGGAATTCCCTAAATTAAATTTCTTTCCTGAATAATTCCCTGAGATATTGACATTTTCGTGTTTTCACTTTAGAAATTATTGTAGAATACTTAAGTCAAGTAGATTTCATAAAAAATAGCAATTCATGGAATTATGTGCAAGCTTTCCTTTAAAGTTACCTTGAACCCCCTTTGACTTAAGGGCTGACCAAGCTGCTGGACTTTTCCTTGCATATTTTGTGGTTATGTATTTTCAGATATCCGTTCTCTGGTGGTTCTGAGTGTGGCCATTCTGCTGCTTGGTCAGCTGCTGACACCAGTGGTCTCCAATCGTATGTTTTTCAAATTCCACTCATTTTTAGAGAACTTTGCCTTTGCCTCTTTCATTTGTCAAGTTTTCAGATTTTCTTCTCTTGTGCTATAGCTGGTTCATAAGCTTTTAGATATATATACCTCATAAATATGATCTCTGTTTCTTAATTTATGTTCTATTGCAGCTAAACCTGATGCACAGCTTGCAGATTCCCCTCCTTCAAAAGGAAAGTAGGTAAAAATATAATTAAGAGGAACTGTTGGGGCCGTTTCAATGGCATTTTTGGCGACATGAATAGCAAACGCGAATCTAAAAGCCGAATGTGAAGTGTAATATAGTGAAAAAAACGTTCAAGTTAGCATTCGCGTTGGGGACACATTCGCGTTGGCATTTATGTTGGTATTCACATTGGGTACTAGATTCACATTTTTCCAACTTCGGCACAAGAGTCGCATTTATATTCACATTATCTCTCAAACTTATCAATTAAGGCCATATAATATTTTCGTTGGGTGACTTGTTTTACTTATATAGAAAACATGATTCATGTTGGGATTCACGTTGGGTCATGCTGGGAGCCCCGTTCGGGTCAGAATTTTACAAACATGTTTGTAAAATAACAAGAATCACACGCGTTGGGCCATGGGACCCAACGCAAACGTGACCCGACACATAGTGTAATACGGCCTTTAAAGGGATTTGGGACTGACCACACCAAAAATTTTAGGGGCTTGAAATTGGATTTATGTATAAAATATCTTTTATTTCCAAAGAAATACCAAATTTTCCACAAAAAAATTAACTTAAAATGGGATAATGTGAGATTTAAAGAGAATTTGTTTACATAGGAATATACAGGAATTACCGTATTATTTTGTTTCTAAGGGTTGTAGCTCTTTAATAAGCATGGTGACCCCCACTTTTTTTGGCTGAAATATATTGGTACAGGTCCACAGATGGTGTTAAACCATGTTTGATTAATATATGGTGGTTGAATTTTTCAGGAGATGAAAAACTAGTGTTTTTCCATAGAAACCTATGGTAAAACCTAATTTTTACAAGCCCATTTATCTTGAAAACGAATACGGTGACATATGATTTTTATCATGGTTATTTATTCCCATGATATTGGTCTAACCTCACAAACAATATCAAGACTATATGCTGGTTCATTTAGAAACCTGCCAGACAGTCCTTAATCCCTTAATTTAAGCCTTGTCAAAGTGGATGCTGGAAACCCAGGCAATAAGCCTTAAGCTTGATCATGTGGTCCGTGCATGATGTGGTCCGTTGCACGATGACCAATCAAAACAACAACAATTTTAAAGGTCTCTTTAGGATCCTCATTGTAACAACATCATTATTTAGATATCTTTGTTACCAAATGCCTATTTTTTTTCTACTGAATCAAATTGAATTCTGTAAATTGATATATGGAGGGACACTGTAGGACTATAGCAGGTATGCGGGTCTTAGAATAGAGCCGAAATTCCCGCCAAATCGGGAATGGAGCTTGGGGGTGCTTTTAACAGGATCCTATGGGGTAAATGTGGTTATTTCGCTCTAACTTTTTAAATATTGGTCCAATCTTCATACAGTAAGTGAGAAAAAGTTTAGAATTTTCCTCATACATGTCATACAATACTTCAAATTTTCCTCATATATCCAGTTTTCCCACATTGGCCGAAATTATTTTTTCTCCCATAGGCGCCAATGCTAAAGTAGCCAACATACAGAGCCCAAAATGTCACTGCGCGATGACGTAAATGGCAAGGATACCGCTAACCTGTTTACTCCGTATAGCCTGTAAAGATTACAAGTCATTAAGAGCCTTCTAAATATGTTTATATGAGGGTGACAAATGCCCAACAATGATCAAAGTTGACAACAAACATGTTCCTTGTTATGAACGTGTTTGTTGTTGTGAAATTCACTGTGCAGCAGGCCACATGTGAGAGGGAGGAAATGTCGCGCCCGTGGCCCATTGCATGACTGGTCATAACAATTGTGTTCATCACAAGGAACCCATTCCTTGTTGTTTTTGACCTTGGGTTAGAGAGTCAGGCAATGCAAAATTGATATCAATAATATACTGAATTCAATACATAATCTCTAGACCAAACAGAATGATAATATGAAAAAAGTAATTCTAAAAAAAAAATAAAGTGAGTGCACAAACTATTGATTTTGTGTTTTACATTAATAACTACTTTAAGGGGTTATCTAATTTTGTTGAAATCTATGTAAATGTTTTCTTTCCCTTTTTCAGAATACCTGGGGAGAGTCCAGGCCGGCACTGCTAGGGCAGGCGCATTCCCGCCGGGTACATGGGTTCATCAGCCAGGCACAGAAGGCGATAGAAAACAGATCCTGACCAGATTCCCTCCACCCACTCCAGCCAGCACCTAAATATCTTCCAAACAAAGTGACCCTCATTCTAAGATAATTAAAAAAACTATTTAAATTAAAGTTATGTCAAATTGATAAACAGACTCTAAGAAGTTGTTAAATAACTTTAGTAGCTTCAAATGTGGTTTTGATTTAAATATAAAACAGAATTTGTTTCATGTCTAAATCACAAATATTTGTTCTTTTAAAAAAATGTCTAATTTGATAGTTCACTGTCAGCTTTTTAATACTCTAATCTGTCGATGATACACAATTACAACCTATTTTAAATTGAAGTATGAACCATTATATTTTACGGTAGCTTTTCCTCTTTATTTTCAAACAAAAATCTGCTGTATGTTCTTGCCAGTGTCAACTTCTTTAATCTTTAACGTGCCTGCAGTCATCAAGTAACAATACCTATGCACCTGTGCTGTGAATACAATTAGTCACAAAGTCACACCACACACACACAACACACACACACATGAATTGTATATCTAGAACGATCTGTAATCTTTTTACATTATTTAGGACCTTAGTCCTATGTATCTTCATTATGTACATAAGTCACATAAAAAAAATAAGAATAAAACTTACTCTTTGTGGATACAACTGATGAGGTAGTCTTCCGAAACTACACCTAATTTTCCTGGCTAAAGATTATGCATATAGTTATTGACACCAAAAAAATTAAAAAGCACACACAAACACCCCCTGCCACCCCTACAAACACACACAATCACACACACAGCACACACACACAACACACACAACACACATGCACAACACACACACACAACACACACACAACACACACAGACACACAACACACACAACACACACAACACACCATACACACACAGACACACACACACACACAGACACACACACACAGACACACACACACAGACACACACAACACACTCCCCTCCCCCCACCCACCCCATTAACTCCCATTCACAGTGTGATTGATCTAGCGCTAGCCCTGCCCCTGCTGCTAGTGGCAGACAGGGACCAATGAGAACCACTGTCATCCTGACATTGGGCTAATGCATTTTTCAATGACCAATGATAACGGCAGTAACAAATCAGCAGGAAAAGCCACCCCAGTGAAATGAAAACTCACTCACCTGGCTCAGAAGCAGTCTTGTCACTTAGAGAGTCACAACAGCAGAGTCTACACCTACTAATAAGGTTTGCAACTTGCCAACAAAACTGTTTATTATAAACATTTTGTCATATATGCATAGATTTGGTCATTTGATGATTATTCAATTACTTTTTCTATTTAGTAATGCTATAAGAAACAAATCTTGTGATTATGATCAAAATTCACACTGCAATCACTGGTGTCTATCCTTAACTTACATTTTGTGAACCAAGATTACTTATCTACTATTATACCCAAAACTTTCAGAAAGATTAATCCTGTAATAACATTGGGAGAGAACCTAGTTTTGAATTTATGTCAAAAAGTTGCAAACCAATTTTATAGATTATATCATATTAGATAAAATTAACAAATCTGAGACATTGTCAGGAACTAGCACCTGAATAACAAATCAGAGACATTGTCTCTAACAATGTCTCTCAACTACAGGTGTACCAAATTTTGTGTGTTTCCCTTTCCTATGCAAACTGGATGATTCAACATGCTCCTTTTTATTATGGAGAACAGCTGTGGAATTCTTCACCCCTACATGTTAAACAGCTAGACTCTAAAACAATGTTTAAGATTGAGATGTTGAAAACGAACGGTCCTTCCTCCTCAGACAGCAACCGTGATGTGTAGGGTAGTCCACTTTCCAACACGGCACTCTGCCTAGTACATGGTTTGGGACTCTGAGGCCTCTGTGGGCCTCTGTGGGCCTCTGTGGGGTTCGAATGGGTATTTGGGAAATGGAGCGGTGGTTTCTTGTGTATTGGGGACTGTAAGGGGTTTTGGGAAACAAAACAGACACATATTGCAATTGGTGAATGATACATGGATCCTGGGTGATGACATGTATCAGATTGGAATCATATGTTAGTTGGTGATGGTTTCGTGGTTCTGGAGAATGTAAGGGTCTTTTTGGGAAAGAGCAATAGACACTTATTGGTGAACATTCGTTGGCCAAAAGCCACAGAGAATGACATGTTTCTAGTTTATTATAAGCAGGAGCCAACTATCATGTTTGAGATGTACAAATAATGAAGACGTTGACACTATAAATATGTGTTATTTAATCAAATTCACTCTGTTGAACTTCATAAAAATGTATAATCATTTTTCATCAACCTTACATAAGAATTCTAATCAAGAGTGTTTGCTAGGTTGATTCTAAGCAGCTGCTGCTGGACTTGTGATACATAAGATTGTGATGCTTTGATATTCGATTGAGAAATTTACCAAATCTACCTTATTTATCAAAATGATGAAGTGAAACAATTTTATTGTTTCTGATAAATGGAGTAAAACCCTGTAAGACAACAATTCACCAACCAACATCATTTGAATAAATTAACACTAACCTCCAATAGCCTATCATTGAGTGTGGATTCAGCATAAGTTGAGTATAAGAAATCACTCTCTGTATATAAATAAAGTAGAATCTTTGAATATTCTAAAGATTCAGGTCAGTCTTAGTATATAATCTCTTAAAGAATAATGAACAAATATTGAAAACCAATCTTAGATACATCATTTGAAAGAACTTTTTATGATTGTGAAGACTTGCTTTTAATCAATACAATCTAGAATGAACAAAGGTTATTGAATAGTTTAATGTTGGTGGGGATAAAAATGTCCAGTAATACTTATAGTCCAAGACATGTGGCACTTTTATTTATATGTCTGAGGCCGAAGTTCCCTCAAATGCTGTACAACCTCCTCGACTGGTGCCTCGGAGGATATATACCATAACCTCCATCTCTGCGACGGTTTACCTTCACTTATATTCATATAATTCACAGCAAAGGAACATCAAGAGGCATTTAACATTAGAATCTGGCACATGACCAGTTGCAATTATGCCTAATCGAAACCTATACAGAATACTGATACTGAATATATAATATTTGTTCTGAAGGGCAGGTTATTAGACATTGACAGTGATATTTGTATTTGAATTTTGTAGACAATTTAACGTACATTAATGTACATACATAAGTGAAAATTCAAGTGCCCGGGGCATGGGGGAAATCTTTGTTATAGCATGCCCCTCCCCCCCCCCCCCCCCCCCTTTTAGTTTTTTTTAAATTCGTGGATCCACCCCTGACGACATGTACGGGAAAGGACATCAATATAGATGAGGTATTTAACCATGACAGGTTAAGTCATCTATGGGCTAGGTAAGTATATGCATTATAGCCCTAACTGTTAAGACAGGAGGATCACGTGGATATCACTCAAGACGCACCCTATACACCTAGACTCTTTCTCTTTAAGAAGAGGAGAAAGGTTTGCCCTCATCCTCTTGAAGCACACCTCTCACTCCCTATTATACTTATGCTTGGTTCATTTGGTGAGGGATTTCGCTTCAAGAAAAAGAGGACATACATGCACCCCCTGGTGGTATACATCAATACTAAACCTCTAGGTCTCAAGAAGAAAACCTCACCTTATAAGCCTCATATGAGATATAACAGGGAAAATCTTTGCTCTTAAAGAGGAAGAGGATATACCTTCCTCTTCCTCTTCCTCTTAAATAGGCAGAAAGTAGGTGTATGGGGTGCACGACCACAGCAAAGCTAGCTCAGAATTCCCTCCTTTTCTTTGGGGGGGGGGGGGGGGGGGATATACCATATGCAGTCCACATAAATAAGGCAGAGGTCAAGTTAATGTCATATCCTTTTTTCTCACCTGTTGAATTCACTAATTGTTAGGGGGGGGAAAGATAACTACTTCATGCAATTTAATGTAATTATTGTTATTATCTACTAAATCATTCCAGACTTAATTGGTAATGCGTCATTCTGGTTTCACTATGTTAGGGGGTGCAGCTGTTTAGTTCTAGTTTGCCCCCTAGTGGTGGTTGTGACTTGTTTGGAGCCTGGACAGACAGCCTCAATTGAAATCTGAGACTGGCACCTACTACTGGCGACCTTCACCTTGTCTACCTTTGGGTCCAAGATGGCCATGGTGGGATATGTAACATTAAAAGTGGTATACTTTCAAAAGTTTACCATCAATTTCCATTTTTGTTTTCTTTAATGTGATCATTAGGTTCTTGGGAACAATCAGAAACATGAATCAGACATGCACACTATAAAATAAATAAAGGGAACCTACATTTGAGTAATGGCTGCCAATTACTAGCAAATGGGCCTACTCTTATGAACATCTAATTTTACAAAGTTAGTGAGGAGGCAAAAGTAGTGGCTTGTGACTCCTTGGTTCATCAACGGACCTCCCAGCCAACTTGCGACATAACAGAAATATTCTGCAAACAAGCTTTTTCAGTCAGCTTGTTACTTAGTAAGATGGCACATAACAATTATGTTATGGATGATGAGGTTGAAACCTCAACAAAACAGGACATAATTTTAACATTATTTTTAGGTGAGGTTAGGAGGTTCAGTAATGGAAAGTGCCCCCTCCAGTACCAGCAAACCCAGCACTCCAAGCTCTGAAATGAGTTGAATACATTGAGGCGACTTTGCAGTCCCATCAATTTGCCTCTGAGTAATTTCACTATGGAGACACTCTGCAAATCTGTCTATGAGTATCACATTGTTTCATAATGTCCCCCACAATAGGCCTAGGATGAGAAATGTGTGCATGGGTAAACAACACTTTTGTTCTTAACTATCCCTGGATATCCCTGGATCTACCTTGTGTGATCAACATTATGTAACTCTAGTATTAAGTACATTAATAATGAAACTTTTTACAAGTTTAGTTTGTATAATTTTCATATCTTAATGGTTTATACATTTATTATACTGCAAAGATGAAATGTTAACATTGTAAACACTTGTTCTATTTTGTATCACCATAATGTGACAGTCCCAGGGAAATTGCAGCTTATTTGTAACTACGATAAGCTTAGATTTCCCTTGGAGTGCCACATATAATAGTGTTTGATGTAGTTAATTAAGTTATGCTGGACTTATCAATTTGAAAATGTATTATTGTAACTCTGATGTTATCAACATTTCATCTCATTTCATCTCATCTCATCTCATCATGCCAATTTTATGGCTAGTTTAGGATGATGATGTGATATTAATAAACCCGCCCACTAAAACTTAGAAGAATTCATGTAAAGTGGGACCGGGTGGAAGAACAGCCATGCTGAACCTGATTACCCAAAATAAAAACAATTAAAAATTTTAAAAAATCAGAAAATCGGTTCCCTGCCAAGGTGCGACGTAACGGTCACGTTCTGTGACGTTCTGCGACATTATTAGAACGTTCTTCGACGTCACATCCTTGGCTGGGTTACTACCGAGATAAGCCAGGATAATAAACCAATTTAAAGAAAAAATGTTAACCAATTCATCTGTTAATTAGACATAAATAATGAACAATTAAATTTATTAGATCTAATTAGAAGTGTCTGAGCCAGTTTGAAGTAATTTGATGCTAAAAAAAATTTGAAGGTTAATTGATATCTTGTAACTCCCTCACTGGAGCACCAAATTCACGACATGACCAAAAACCTCACTGGATTACATTCCAAAGGTGGAAAAAATGTCGCTGGCCGTCTCATCATTAGGCTTACATTGGCAGAATATAAGCCTAACACCACACAGACAAAACAGCCACTTTAAATGCGGATATATGTTAATGAACTCATTCTATAAGACTTTCACGTACATTTATATGACAAGAATTGCCATGGGAAACATAGTTGTATAATATTTACCATGAGTCTGTCCATGGTTTTTCTGGATATCTCCTTATTGAAGTGAAGACCATCATGCATTTTCGCCCTATATCTATGGTATATTCCTCTAATGCCCTTAATTGTTAATCACGTTGACAATAGCAGGGGTTTGGGGCCTTTTAGGTATTTTTCTAAATATTTCCTAAATGTATGCATTGCATTTAATTGCATACATCTTGTGACTATAGGCATTTGCCATCCTACAGTAGTTATTAATGGTGATGATGAAATGGGTACCTTACCAAATAAGAATGCTATTGTAGTGTTTTTTGTGATACCAATGAAAAACAAAACTTTTTGACAACATTTTTGTATTGGTTAAACAACATAACCAAACTGTTGCAATAGTTTTGCAATGCAGAATCACAGCAATATGTTGCAACACTGATATTACAACCATCAAAGCAATAATTATAACAAAAACCAAATTTGAATGTTGCTGCCATTTTATAATTAGGTTGCATGCTTGGCTGGGTTTGCTCTTCCCACAACTCCAGCCCTTACTACTATAATAAGAAGGACCACTGGGGTACATCCGAGGGTGGCTGTAAGACCCCAAGGGGATCGTCACATGCCGAGGGCAAAGCCAGAAGTTTGTATGATTTCCATGGGTCATAATGGCCACCTGAGGATGACCCCAAAGGTCCTTCTTTATTTTATGTTTTTTAGAAAACAATGAGCAGTACACACAGACTGTCAATATGTACCACCCCTTGTATGTACCACTCGTTGGCAGTGCGGGTGATAAATTGGTATTTTTAGGTTTGCCGCTATATTGAACAAAGGTTACCATGCCTCACACATTGTATGAAACAAGATTGAGTTCATGAATTACAAAATATTGAAAGTGAAGGCCATTGAATGTTCTTTCTGAGCACGTATTGAGAAAAAATATATGTTGTAGATCAGGCAAAAAATAAACAATCCATGAAGGCCTGAATCAAAAGGTTGAATTAATCCCTCTCAAGAAGGCACCATCAAAACCAGTTTAACGAATATTGTGCATACTAGTACTCCTGGTGTATAAAGGAAAAGATAGCGCTTCTTACTTTACCTTAAGATAGCTTGTATTCCTATCATGAAAAGATTTTATTTTGAATAATGTACGTCATAAAAAAAAATCATCAGCTCCATGTTGTTGTTTATCACTGCGCAGAAACATAAGGATCATTTACATCCAAGCCATAGTCAATTGGAAACATTACACACAAGTAAACCAAAAGTTGTCCATGATATCATTGTTCTTTGAAACATGTCATTAGATCTTTTTTTCAAAACTATCTAGTCAAATTCAAAGCATTAATTTGTTCGTCACATAATCATTCTCAATTAAATGTCATTAAGAAATTTTAGATCCCTCACATGACCAGCTGCCCCTAATTAAAGGCTATAATACAGGTGCAAAAATTATCATCAAAGTGAACTGAAAGCTATTCCATACATAATTGTTCCAAAAAATATGTAATTAGATGCAAAACTATCTAGACAAATTAAAAGCTTTAATTTGTTTGGCACATAATCATTCAAAATCTTTTTCTTTTTTTTATATGAAACATAATTATCATTCACATGCATGCCATTCTATATGTAATTGCTTTAAGAAATATGTAATTAAATGTTGGCAAACCTAGCTCTGTAAATCAAAAGCTTTAATTAGTCTGCCACATATTCAATCTCAATTTTATATTTTACTTTAAATTAACTTGAAGAAGGTAGCTCAACATACACCAGGGTCATTCTTTAGTTCGGGCTCTCCAACTGAAGTGTTCAGATCAACGATTTCAAGAATTAAACAAGGAAGGAACAGAAGATCTGCTTCGGGAAGATATAAGGTAAGTAGGGTGATAGTTTGGTTAGTTGGTTGGTTATTGGGGTTTTACACCATATCGACATCTATGGTCATAACGCAGTGAGAAAAAGGTCTTGACAATTCTGTCTGTTTGATGATCGCATTTATGAAATGATTGTATCTGTAAGAAGGTAGAGATCGTTCCCCAACTCTTTTACTGAGGCAGGTGTTCTTTAATGTGCAGGGTCCCATTGGCAGGGCCCTACACACAGCAGCCAGTGGCCCTCTAGGAGCCTTTGATAACCCAGTCTTTGCCACTGGGAGACATGCAGAGGGGAGTAGTAGCGCTAACCACTTCACCACCCTGCACGCAGTTTGGTGAATATATGAAAGGCCTCTAGTTCAATAGGATCTTTATTGTTTGTCACCAAACATAATATCCCTGGTAAAAGTTTTCCTATGATGTAAATGTCCAGGACTCCTTTGAACAGGGCTTATGTCTATAGGGCCATATTCTTTTAATTACGTATGCTTGCCTACTAGATTACATTTTTGGTCTCAGATGTTGAATATATCACTCTTGTTTACAAGCCTTGCATAACTTAAGTTTTAATACCCAAAGCATGAATTTGAGCTATTTTGTAGCTACAATAGTCTAAAACATATCTACCAGTTTTCAGGTTGCTCACATAATTTCTAAGTACCAGTATCCACAGACTTTTGACTCACCAATTTGCATATAAAGACATTTCTCAGTTTTAAGTTGCAGAAAAGAATTTTCTTACCCTAATTATCATAGAATATGTCCTGTACATAAAAAAGCTCTTTTCTTCACCAGATTGGTATATGTTGATAGCAAAGAATTGGTTCTCAGTAACTTGTGACTCACTTTTTCGGGACACATTTCAATTGACAATTGTGTGTACCTGCAATACATAGTAAATACACCAGTCAGAAAATGATGAATACGTAAGGTGCTCTCTCTTCTGACGGCCAGTCAGAAAATGAGTGGCAGATAGGAAAGCTCTTCAACATGACATATGATGATCCATGATAAATATTATGGACAAACTAAGCTAGTCCTTGCAATCAAATAAAATGTTATCAAGAGGTCAAGAGGCAAAAAGGCAATGTTTCTAACTATGAAGAAGGTTGGCATTGAAACTATCCTCATCAATTAAACTGCAGATAATTCAGAATTTCAAATACTTTCCTGGAAGTCTGTGTACTTCATGATCATTTTTGTAGCCACACTAGAAGAAGTGAAATATGAGCAGGTCACTCATGTTGACTTCATAGCATGATCATAGTTCCTACAATAGGGAAAGGAGAAAGAATCTAACAAATCTAGTACTGCACTGTGGTCGAGAATTAGGGCTCAATTACATTTCCCTTAGCCTGTATATAGATTGGATTAAATACTTCATGCAGAAATTCGCAAATTTCTATGCTTTCTCATTTGCAGACAGGAAGATGCGTAGCCTTGTGATTGTGACTGTAGCAGCTCTGCTCTGCAAACAGGGTATGGCTTGGCCTCTATGTCTATATGATCTCCATATATATTGTTCTCCTTGATTGAGGTCTTAATCAAAAATATATACAAGAGACGAAACATAAATATAAGAATTATGCAAAGGTCACCTCTAAAGGCATCTCTCGTTTAAAGACAAACTGAAAATTCTCATAAAATGATCAACTAATTATCAATCATGGAAGTTTTCTATCTTATCTATATGGGTTGAAACCCTTAAATGGCAGGATTTTGTTGTATGAAAATTAAAACTTTGCAGATTTTTGAAAGTTCAGTTGAAAGTCAAAGATCGCAAGTTGGTATAACAAAGACACAACATAGGGTGGATACGTTTCTTTGTAAAGAAAATAATTTAAATATACAGGGTTTGTATAAAATGTTGGAAGCTACACTGAACCCGACACAAGAGTGTTGATGACTTGGTTTTATTAATCAGACGTGTTATAGTCGGCGAATCAACTAGTTTCGGCTTTTCACGGCCTTCATCAGGATTTCATTCAGGGTTTGTATAATTACATATACAAAATTTCATGTTCTTTTCTGAAACAGTTCTAACTGGATGTCCTGAAGACTTCCCTGAACCTCCAGGAGCAACTATTACGTAAGCTGTATGCCTATACATTGTTAAATCTACTTTAGCATTTTCTGCTGTGGGCAATTTAGCCTCAATATTCTGACTCAGGTCCGAGAATTTTACATTTAAATTTGAATACTTTCCTGTGTCACTGAGCTCCATGTCACATGTCAAATTTAAGGAAAGGGTTATGTCACATGTCACTAAGGTGGCCATGTCGCATGCTGAACTTAAGAAACAGCCATGTCACTG
Organism: Lepidonotus clava; assembly: GCA_936440205.1. Lineage (NCBI taxonomy): Eukaryota > Metazoa > Annelida > Polychaeta > Phyllodocida > Polynoidae > Lepidonotus > Lepidonotus clava. The sequence continues at coordinate 51,926,789 of OW387142.1, forward strand.
TGTCGATATTATGAAATGGCCGAGTATCCATGTCAGGTTTAGGGGTCTAGAGCTCTATGTTCGGTGCAAAAGTGTTTTGTTTCATTGTCTGGATTATTGGCCCAGTAATTCAGACTGAAGTCCGACCAAAAGATACTTCCAACTCATTGCGTAATTCTTTAGATATACTTAATTATGTCTTCACTTATGATGCTTGCTGATTTAGTAACCCTGAAGTAGCTGGGTTGCAAACCTCCTGTGTACATGCTTGGGTGGACTAGAATTGAAAATGCCCTTGCCACTGTGGCAAATTTGCCACCAGATGGATTAGTCACATTCACATTTGATTAGCCACCCATTTTTACCTATTTTCTAAAGCCACGATCAGTGCTTTTTAAAAATTTATATCGATATTCTAACTGTATTGTAAATTTCCAAATTGTGAATATTACATTGCATCTTTTAGGGTTCCAGTCTAAATTGGTGCATTACTACCAACTGACTTTTCTTTCCTCTTTAGCTTCCTCAAAAAGATTTTTATCAAAAATATTTAGGATCTCCATACCAAATAGAAAATATATATCCCAACAGTTGGATTGGCTTGTTAAAGCTCACATGAAAATAAAATCTAAATTAAGATAACACTCTAATGAGCGATCGAGAATATGAAGATCTATTGTGTTAATTTCTGTAATGGAAAGGAATGAGCATGAAATATATTCAACAATAATTATAATGAGTACAGGGAAATCACATGGAGAAATACAGAGACATTTGGAATATTTAATCATAAAAAGATATAGTTTGTTAATATAAGGGACTCGCACTGTGGTCAATCTAAGAGTTATATGACCTCACCACACTGGCTTTGGACTCCATTAAAAGATTATTAAAATGTTAACACAGGACTAAGAATGGGACCATCTTAGTGAAGCAGAACATGAATTTTGTATTAGATAAAAATGAATGAGACAAATTCCCTGTTACAGTTAATAGATTGACTTGATGACTGATGTTCATCTATTCTCTTCCATTCTCATAGAATTCAATAGTTTTTTTAATTAGATTTTTGAATTGCAGTTGAACTGAGATTTTAGAATATAAAACTAGAATCATTGGGTTACTGATATATCAATATCTATCTATCTGATAACTTAATTTAAGATGACACTTGTTCAATCTTTAGTGACTAGTATGCATAGAGTAAAATTATTGATTGATTGCTTGAAACATGTTTATTTATATTTTTGTCTTGTTTCAGGTACACTACCAAAACAAAAACCGTCTGGGGTCACACCTTTACATACCGCGTGGCTAAACTGACTTGTCCAGATGGGAGCATGGCTGAAAAATGGTGCATTAAGAATAAGTTGTGGGTGCCATGGTGGACAAAGTTTGAATGTTCTCCTGCAGATGAGGTACAAAGGAAGGCAAAATCTCACGAAGTTGCTTGTTTCATAAAAGATTATGACAGTTTGTGTTACATACATGTTTCCTGTAACCATTTTCCTGTTTATGAGCTATGGGAGTTGGATTCTATTCAAAAGCAGAGAATATATGTAGCAACCTTTAATGAAACAGGCTATCTAGATAACCCAGAAATATATTCATATGCCATTCATATTGTAGTCCTATTCGTTCATGTATCTTTTATACCAGCATTAATACTATACGCCCACCCCTGAAAATATAATGGAGTAATAATTTGGGAACAGAAATTTATTAGTGAACATAAGGTAATTGTAACATTCATTGTAACAATAAGTATGGTCGCATGGTGCAACCCATGTAATACCGACACCAGTGTTTACTAATAGAGTAATCCCCCTTCTTGGGGTAATGTGGTAAATAATATGATATAATAATAAGTTGCAGGGGTGGGATGGTGGCAAGAGTAGGTCTGTACCCGTCCGGTGTCCGTTGGAGAGTGGTGGTAGGCGGGAAAGTTGGCGTGGGTGCCCGCCTACATAATGAGGGGGAGGGGGTGGCAATTGTCCATGAATGCCTGCCCACTCACACGGGTTTGATTGGGCTCACCATTAATACTATACGCCCACCCCTGAAAATATAATGGAGTAATAATTTGGGAACAGAAATTTATTAGTGAACATAAGGTAATTGTAACATTCATTGTAACAATAAGTATGGTCGCATGGTGCAACCCATGTAATACCAACACCAGTGTTTACTAATAGAGTAATCCCCAAACCAAATAATTAGTTCATGTCTATTTAGCCAGATTCTTGAAGACTTGCACAACAGCTGACTGGCTAGCTGGTTTGTTTGCGTAGGCTCGCCAGGCTGAACTGGTCCACGTACCGTGGGTCATCAGGTCGGCGTCCGTAACTAGGCCACTCTGCCAGACCATTGTCGCGGCACCCCGCCTGAGGCTATGGAGTGTGAGTTCACCCACAGGTAATCCCAGGCGCGTAAGAGCTGCGCGCCACTGTTTGTTTATGTATCCAAGTGACAGGGGGGCGCGGTCCGGAAACATGAAGAGGGGGTCAGTAGGGCAGCGAGTAGGCCTCTCCGCTGTCATACGGTCATAGGCCTGAACCGGGCAAAGTGAAGAGCCCGGCATGGAGGGGAGGAATACTGTGGTAGCATCCCTATAGTTCTGTATAGTCTTTGACCACTTCAGGGTGACGTTCAGGCCATCTGGGGCAGGCCTGACGTCTGCCCTGGTGAACTGCCGGGTAGAGTCGAATTTTGCCACAGCCTGGGGGGCAAGGTTCGACTGGCGAAACATCCCCACATAGGCGAAGATGATGGCACATATCAGGGCACTGTCTGTGGTAACGGCCCGTAAGTCCCTTATTATGTCCTCCAGCTCTCGCACCGTAATGGCCCTCTTAGGGGCCGGGGTGTATCTCTTGTTTATGTCAATGGACCGAAGTGCCGCATGGACCGCATCATGTGTAAGCGGGCCAGGGTCCAGTCCGCTCCTCCTAAAGGCAGTAGTAAGTGCCCCGATGGTGTTCTTAACTGAGAGGGGGCTGGCCATGTATGTTGCTAAGTATTGGATAAAGGCCAATACATGCCGAATAGTAGGATTCCTATACGGTTGGTCATAGTGGACTGAGAAGGCTACGAACAGTTTTATAGCCCTCTTATGCGCGTATACCGTTCCTGGTCTGTAGGCCTGTCGCTGGGTCTGCTCTGCTGCCCGGAGGAGCTGATCATACGCTGGCACTATAAGAATGAGAGAAAGCAGAACCACTCAGGGGCCGGGTCGATCCACACGAGCCCCTTCGCCCTGACCAGCTCTCTCGCCCTGCCCTCCGCCTCCAGGGATATAGGAGCGCGGCTAAGAATATCCACCGCCGTCATGTGGATCCCTGGTACGTGGACGAATTTCAGGTTGACGTCGCAGTCAGCGGCGTGTCGCCATAAGGCCCTAGCGCAGGCCAGTATGACGTTATCCCTGCCCCTGCCCATCGTATAGACAGCCACTGCCGCCTGGTTGTCGCATCTCACTAGGATAGTGGCGCCCTTGTGGGTGGGGTTAACGAAGGCCCGCACAGCCGCCATCACATTCACCGCTTCCAGCTGTGAGATGTGAAGCCCGGCCACTGCCTCGTCCTGGTAGCGGTGGGTGTAGGCGTGTATCCCATCCAGTGCGCCGCCGCCCACCATGCAGCTGTCTGCTTCTATGATAATAGTGGGTGCGGGCGCCGGGATGGTTGTGACACCGTTAAATTCTGGAAGGTAGTCGAGGAACCACCGGAGGTCGGCGCGTGTACCCTCGCTGACAGGAGTAAGGCCCGGGGGGTGGCCCCTAAGGTAGGCCAGTATCCTTGACATGAATAGTCTAGCTGGGCGGCATGCCCTGGCCAGGTGGTTGATCCTGCCTGCCAGTGACTGGACCTGTCGTCGGGATAGGCGCGGCATGTCATACATGCTACGCATGTCCTTGAGGGTATGGGCGATCTTAGCCTCCGGTATTGTGAGAGTGCGAGCTTCGATGTCGAGGTTAATGCCCAACCACTGGATGGCCCTAGTAGGAGGGGACATCTTGTTTTCGGCCAAAGGCAATCCCAGACGTCGAAGCAACGCCTTGAGGGTTTCATAGTTCTGCCATGCTTCCTGGAGGTCAGGGGCGACGCCAATGACATCGTCCAGGTATATGAGTACGTGCATCCCCATCTGCTCCAGGTGGCGGCAGATGAAGTTTGCGATGCGCTGCATGTAGAGAGAACTAAGCCTGGCCCCGAAGGGCATGGCTATGTCGACAAAGAGGTCCCCCCCTTCCGATATACCCAGTAAGGGCCAATCGAGGGGGTCAGATCTAAAGTTCCGATAGGCTCTCGCTATATCCACGGAATAAGCGTAGCCCTGGTAATTCGTCTCCTCCACCTTCCTCACCAGGTCGTCGACTTAGGGGAGTGTATGGGTATAAGCCATCCCGTTGACCACGTTCTTAGTAATATGGGAGTTAATATCACTAGAGGGGGGGAAAGACAGGTCGACGATAATGCGCCGCTCATCCTGTCGGTCCACTGCCTTTTCCCTGGACATGAGGGGGGACACATGCGTCCAGGAGAACGGGGGGTCACGGAAGGGGCCGATTAAGGCTCCATGCTCCAACTCCTTAGTGATATAGTCCCTGACCTGGGTGGGGTAAGCGCGAGCTGAAGAGTGATTAGGTTGTTCACTGAGCGTGGGACACGGGGGGCCTGTGTATTGGAGGCTGAATCCATAGGTAACGCCATCCAAAACCAGGCTGTCATCCTTATGGCCGGTGGCAATGTCCACCCACTCACTAACAGGTAGGTGGAAGGGGACATGTATGCGAGGGCCCAAAGCGTTGGGCACACCGGCCGCCGCTACCGTGCTATATATAGCGGCGAGTTGAGGGTACTCCACCTGAAGTGCCGTTGCAACGGGCCACGAGTGGGACCGTGCCGGCAAGGAGGGGGTAACACAGGGGTTCCCATCCTGGGGGGAAGGAGGGTCGTTGCGGTCATCGCCACTACCCGTAGAGGGGCCTGTACCGCCGACAGGGACATCCTGGGCAGTATCAGGCATGGGTGGCCTAAGGCCGATGGGGCTGCGACATGCCGTCCCATCAAGGAAGGAGAGTCCTAGGTCGTTTCCGCGTTCGTCATCGGTCATCCGGGAGGGGGGTTGAGCCACCTCTAGGCCGTCCCCGTCCCGGGGTGGCACTAGTTTTTTGCTGCCTGATTCGCCGGGGAAGAGGCCCTGTGCTTGTTGCCCGATTTATGGGCCTGCTGATTGGGCTGCGTTCCCCGCTGGGCCTGGTGATTCTTCTTTGTTGTGCACTGCTTCACCGGGTGGGGCTGAAAGGCACCCTGGCTATTGAAATAACAGTAGCCACACGCATGTTTATATTGGATATCCTCAGTAACATGCGTGTCGGACTCGGCGCACTCCTGGCGGTTGTATGCCAAGCAGAGTGTAACAATTCTCTGCGGCGGGGGAGCGCTGTAGCTAAGCTTCATGCGTTCCCTCTGGATCTCGTCGTAATTCGACCACGATATCTCCTGTCGATCTACGCGGTCAAACACAGACTTCGTCCACCTACGTACATCCTTCCACTGACGGTCGGCGGCATCCTCAGCCACCTCCCTTAAGTGGCGGCATATTGAGGCAGGGCGAGAGGCCTGGTCCGGAATGGCGTTGAGTATAATCCCCGTCATGCCATTCACGTACAGCGGGAACGACAGGTCCTCCCTGTCGGCCGCCTTCTTAGGCCTAAATCTGGTCGGTATAAACATATGAGGCTTGTAGGTAGTCGACTTCTTACCTCCTGTAGCTCCCAGTGACGGCTCTAGATTTTTCAGGGCCTCGGCCAGGTGCTCCGCCACTCGGGGCTCATCCAACATGGCCTCCGGCGGCGGGGGTGCCACCGGCAGCTGATTTGTCGGGGGCCTGGTCAGGGTACTCTCCGTAAACTGCAGGGGCTGGGGGATCGGCAGAGTCGACGGTATCGTAATATCCGACTGCCGGCGTGTACTCACAGGAGTAGAGCGTGAAGACCTGGAGCTAGGAGTCCCAGCCGCCATCTGCTGCGTCATCATGGTGGTGAGGGCCGCGATCTGCGCCTCGAGCCTGTCCATGCGGGTGGTCTTTCTTGTAGCCGTTCTCCTTTCTGATTTCGGCCTCCTCTTTGGCGGCTCGGTACGGGCTACACGGGGGGTACTTGGTGCCTTAAACACCTCCTCCAGCCTCTTCTTTGCCGGGTCCTGCTTCCTCCTGGCCTTACTGGCCCTGGTCTTTGGGGAGGACGGCATCGCCCAAGAGTAGGTCTGTACCCGTCCGGTGTCCGTTGGAGAGTGGTGGTAGGCGGGAAAGTTGGCGTGGGTGCCCGCCTACATAATGAGGGGGAGGGGGTGGCAATTGTCCATGAATGCCTGCCCACTCACACGGGTTTGATTGGGCTCACCTTTAACACAAGTCACTACAGACAGGCCATGAATTATAGGTTTTCAGGAAGATAAATAGGTTTACATAGAGTCAAAGTTCAATCCATGTCCAACCCACTTACTTTTCCTTTTTCAGATAGAATCAGGAATAGCAGGAACTACAGGCAGACCTGATCATACTCTGCACACTGAAGTGTTTAGCAGAACAATGTTTACCCCACTACTGAGATCCCCTGGACAAACAGCTTTTGAGTAGATTCTAACAAAATAACAATATGGAGTATGGCTGTTAGTTGCAAAATGCAACAAAATTGTCTTTCGGTATTGATACACAATTTTGATTAACAGAATTAACCCAAGATTCTGCTTTGTTAGATTTTTTCATTGTGCAGACTGGAATGAATAAGTTGTACTTTTTGATAGTAAAGTTTTTGTGCTGAGAAATAACCACATCACACGCAATTGAGCAGGTATTCACAGATACTGCACAAGTAAGCTGAAATATCATAAATCAATGACGCAGTTAGAATCTAGATGTTATCCCATGCTTGACTCTTCACACCTCTAGCAGGACCAATGCAACAATAAACAAACCACACTCTCTCTGACTTGTATTTCGAACTTCTTCTGGTAGCATAAAAAGTATACTGGATCTCCAAGAGTTACCTCCTGTCTATTTACAAAACTTTGGACATCTCTGGATATTATCTGTTCACTAATGTGAAGATAAAAGACACCAAATGAAAGCGCAGCTCTTCCTCTTTCAGTTGACTAGATCAAAAACAGGTTTCCACTTCAACAAGAAGAAGAAAATATAATGTCTTTACTTATATTTAACCCCAACTTGTGATTCTGCTTTGTTTATTAAAATAATGTACTTACAAAGAATATCAGTCGTCCTGTTATCTCTCATCTTCATCTCTGTCGATGTGCATGCAAGTAGCATAATTCTGTAAAGAATTATTTCTTTATCATACTCATACATCATAATTATCTACACAAAGTTTAAAGTCGCGTTATCATCAACAATGTCGTTACCACAGGCTTTGTTGTAACCATCCTATTTTCTCACCCAAATCGTGACTTAACTAATAATGTTGCCAGATTGCATTCCAAGAGTGGAAAACACATCACCGCATTGTTAGGTTAACATCGGCAGACATGGACCTAAAGACAGGAGGACAAGACCATGGCTTTAAAGATACAGTTAAAATTGTAAGACAATATTAAGATGTCTGCAGACACCATGATCATCAAGACTCCACAGTTCCTTAGTTCCTCCAATTCTCCCTACCACAGATAGCTGATTTACAGTATTTTAAAGACCTGCAGGCTAATTCGGGCTGGTTTTGTCGACAAAACCCCTGGAAAAACTCTAGAAAATAAACAAATAATTGCTATTCATCCATCTATAATAAATGAATTTTCAAACAACTCAGGAAATACAAATGTATATGCATACTAATTTAAAAAATAATGATAGCTAGATTTATTCAATGCTAATCTCCAAAATAATAATAGCATAATTCATTAAAATTCCTATGCTAAAACCTTGGGTTTTGTCGACATATTACCCAGCATGCATTCTGTTCTAGGCTAAACTGCAGGTAAAACACATGAAATTGGCTATCCATGATAGGGAGAATTAAATGTATTATTAAGTCTCTGTAATCATTTTCCAAGTGGCTATAGTTTGAACAAATCAGTTACTTATGACCAAAGGCCTGGCCTAGCTATAGTCCACGAGCCTATTCTGATATGCAATGAAGTTGTATCTTTAACATGATAATCGGGATACTTTTTACCCTTTGCTTACGGCACCAAAAGTGGTGTTACCAAGTAATCTGAATTATATTTTTTTAAAGTGATCTATTATGGCTAAATATTATGTATGTCATCCTGAACATCAATAATACAGGTTTCTGAAAATGCATAAATATTTAAGATTTTGGTTGCCATGGTAACAATAATACATTTTTAAGAAGAGTCACTTTTCTTTAAAAAATCATTATTTAACAGGCAGTTTTCTCAAAAATGGCACACAAAAAATACATAAATATTGATTATAGAGAAAAGTTTTGAATTAGAAAGTTGTTCCTTGTGTCATTTTGTATTATTTGTTGCAAATATTTTTATGTTTTGCTCATTTTTGTTTTGCTCATTTTTAACACAATGGAGGATACATTGGGCTGCAAAAGACAAATTTTCCATGGGTCACATTTTTTATGAATATGCACATTTATAAATTGAATTAAATTCGGTTAAATATCAAAGAAAGAATAGAACAAAATAATCAAAGTCAACACACTAAATGCTAATGTCCTATTTCTAAGGTTTTTGGCAATGTTTGTCAGGCAGACACTGAAATTAGTTATCAGAAAAGTAAACTATCTATTTTCATGGCGGCCATCTTGAAAATACTTCAAAATGGTTGATAAATAGCGATTTTCAGAGCTAATAGGGTAGAAACACCATGACAGTAATCCAACGAAAATAGATATGAAGAACTATATTAATTGCTAGAATACATAGAAATCTTGATATCGTATACACATCTAAATCCACTGGAGAGGCAACAATTGAAATTAGAATAACAGGAAAAGGTTTTTAATTCAAAATAATATTGATTTTATAGGCAAAATAATGGAGACTCATCAATAAAGTGCTAAAATTGCTTAAGGTATGACCCACCACACCCTCACAAAATTATTATTGAGGTAAACATGAATTTGATTTATTTTCCAATTGTAATAGCATATCATCTAAAATAAATATTTTAAAAATCATTAACTGCTATGAAAATTAAAGAATCTATACCCTAATCAATGAGCATCAATCATATGTGATTGATTTCCTACGGGGCTGTCAATGATTCCTATGTTTTGTCAATTATTCCAGTGTGCTAGCTCTTTCCAATCGCAGGCTTCTTTCCGTCTTAACTGCAGGTCATCTTGAGATGTAGCTGACACCCTCATCAGTAGAATATCCATACAAGCGCAATTAGGCCTTTCATTTGGTGCATACACACATTTTCGACAAACTCAGAATCTTCCCCTTGGCTGAAGTACACATCGAATTTATACAGGAAAATAAGCCTGGTGTATACATAGTTAAGGAAAGGCCCTTAAGTAGCTGACTGCTTATTTATATTGAAGAGTAAAGGAAAACCTAATTTTTAAAAAACACCCAATGTATCTTTAAAGTAAATATCTGTTTAGAAAACATACAAAATGAAACGAGAAATTAATTTTGCTCGAACAACTCATATAAGACAATCGTGGAAATTATCTCTTAATCTGCATCCTAATCTTTAGGGTCTGGAGATGATTGTTATCTGAAACGGTAGCATTCTAATTTTCATTTTCTTTTGCTAGCACAGTTTGCTTTTATTGATTTTTTTATGACATGACTTTAAAAGTACAGAAAAGAAAAAATGCTTTATTCTCGAGAGCGATGTCTCAGATGTATTTAAAAAGTGTACACCAGTGTCAAACTAACAAAATTATAAATAGATTGAACGCTAGTTGTTGTAATGGGTGTTTACTTGTTAAATGGGGAACTGCTATTACTTTATCGCCTAGGTATATTACACCCACCAGAAGCCCCTGCCATGTTAACATTACATAATGCAGTAATTTGTATAATTTTTGATACCCTTTATAATATGTCTTCTACAACCTGGTGACTGTTCCTTCTTTTTGTTTATACACTACTAATTACATGCACAAGGTGTTTTACTAACTATCTTTGTGCAAGATCTTGCCTTTCTGATGTCATCAGCCAAACAGCATCAAAATTGGATCAAGAGGTTCAAAAGTTATTGAGGAAATAACATTCTTCTGAGTTCCCCACTGGGGGCGGCCATTTTGAATAGATTTCCCAGCATGCGCCTCACCATTAAACCAAATTGTGGTTCCTGTTGAAGGATTATCTGTATTTCATTCATTTTTAGAATGCTTTTGTGAAAATGTTATTTAATGAAACATGATGAAACTTCATATCCTTAGTGGAGATATATTGAGGTATATTTTGCAACAAGGATTTGATAGGTGTCTACATCCTTATACAGTAAAATTGCCAAGGCAACTTTAGTTTATATAGCAACCCCACCATAAGTATAACAGCCCCTATTAAGCTGTTTATCAGGTATCTAAACTTAACAAACCATTTATACCATGGAAAAGAAGACACAACAGAATCATTTCAATGGTTAAAATTCAATAAATTGTTACTTGTTGCCTAGCAAACTACATTTTTCATACTAGTAGTATAGTTACCATTGGTTCTGCCTAGCAACAGCCTGTTGCTTAGCAACCCAATGTCAGAATTAGTTGCTAAGCAACCAGGACACATCATTTTGAACTATGGGGATTTATTTTATTATTAAAGCCACTTTCTCATCCGTGCGACGGAAGGGAATTCATACATTGTAACAACCTAAATGTGGTGCCAAATTCACGATGTGACCAATAACATTGGGTTATTATGTTCTAACACTGCAAAATTCAGCATTAAGCACTTATAGTATGAGAGAAATAATAAGAAAATTCTTAGTTTAGACAAATTTATTGGACTTTAAAATCTTACATGTTCCCAAACATCACCATAACGACCTCTGTCACCTCAACACTCTCCAAACAGTCTTACCCCCTCTCCTTGCACATCCTGTCACACTCTTCAGCCAGAATTTGGTCTTTCCAAAATTGGGTACATAGCTGTTGGATTGATTGCTTGAAATTGCGCTGTGGTTCAATTCGAGTAGTGATGTTAGTTTTTGCTTTTGGTCAGAATCACTTTGTTTTATTGGTGAAAAACGTGTCTATGTAATATGGTTTAGCAAATATGTGTTATGTGGGGAGAGGAAAATTAAACCCGGGCAAAGGGTTTCTCCAACGTGCTCCCAGCATTTGTACATTCCATCATTGGTGTCAGCCGTTCCCCTCTAATTGATAGAATGGACAGGTGTGTGTGTTGGTCATATGTCTGTACCCTGGGCTCGGGTGCAGGGACATGGACTGGGCATGAGGGCATAAAGTGGTCGAGGTTTCTCTGACTCCTGCCTCACGCATGAGGGACAGCAGGCTGGGATGTCATTCCAAGGGGCACAAGCGGACCTCAAGAGAGCAAAAAGAGTGGGGAGGCATGACTTGTCATGAGCTCTAGTAGAACCTATACTTTGGGCAGCAGCTTACTGGGCCATAAATATCCCATATGAGGACAAGGATGCAGGGCTGTTGCCGATCAAAAGGGGTTGGTAGTGTGTTGGCCGTCCACCCAACATTTCTTTCCCCGTGCCTAGCTGTGGACTCATCCTATCCCTTAGCAGTGCCATGATCCCCATTTCTCATGACACTTAGGCCAGAATTCTTAGTTCAATCTTCGACTAGCCTAACTAAACTGTCTAGGCATTCCCAGTTCTTTGAGCATAGTTACTTGGAATATCGTCAAAATTCTAGGGATGTTTCCTCATGGGGGAAAATGGTCTGAACAAAATGCCTTAGAGCAGTGTAAGGGCTGAGATTGCAACTCTTCTTGAAGGTGCAGGCAAAGTCAAGGGACCGATGTAAAGGCAGGCCGAGGTGAGCATAGAGCTAACAGTTGAGTAACACCTCAGATAGGAACAGGCCAGGAAAACTGGGATTCTGTTAATACTTGTTTGGACCTTAATAAACAACATCCTTTTACACAAGCATTCAGTCACCTCTAGATGAAGAACTACCTCTCGAGATGACCTGCAGCTTTAGTAGAGAGAAGACTGCAACTTGGTCTAGATAATATAATGGCATAATTAAAAGAAACATAATACTCCCTATAAATGACACTAAATCAAATTATATAAATCAATAACTAAGCCCAAAGTTGTATTCTTTCAATGCAGATTTGATCTTAAATATGATTTGAGATCTGACAGATGCATACAGAAAACCAACTTATCTGTCACACATCTGCAATACTAAATGCTGGAAAATTCATATAATGTATTGTAAATAATTGTAACTAGGAATTTGCAAGAACATTTTGCTCTAGAAGATTGTGCTTTACTTTTGCAGCTTATAATTATCTGTTACACATTAGGATTGAATTTTCCAAATGTATAAATATAATATGTTCATATACATATATATGTAGATCTTATAGAATAAGAAGGTTTGTAGAATTTGGAGGAGTGTACCAAAGGTCAACTCCAGCCAGTCATTCAGGTAAGGTAGGTAAATGCTGGTTGGATGGTCCTTTGATGTGTGGGTGTTCCTCAGTCAGATGGTGCTGCCACCTGTCTCCCCACAATACCACCACTCTTAGAAATATATGTCACTATTAGTTTAGTAGTTCTATCATACACATTCTGGATCATTATGTCTTTTACACTTTATACAACTGTTCATTTGTTTGTTTATCTATGTATATCATTTACTGTCAAAAGGGATGTGAATAAAGATTTGAATTGAATTGAATTGTCTCTGATATAACTCCAGTCGGTCTCATTACCTCCCATTCTCATTGGCAAACTACCAGATAGTATCACTGTTAATTGTCTGTGGCCCAGTTTAAAAATGGTCCTTTTCAGAGATACTATATAGCTAGAGACTGCTCATTTCCTTTTTACGTCTATATGATCAGTTCCCTAGCTGACCATATGATAATATCTGGTGCATCGATTTCTTGAGCATTGTAAATAAGCCACTTTTGCAATGGACAGTTAATAGAAGTCACAATCTCTTGACAACCTACTGCAACATCATCCAATGCATGTACCTGCCAACAATCTAGTAAAGATAAATCCCACATCCAGTAAACATTGGTTTGTTGTAGGGAATTAACGTGTTATTGAATCTATTGAAGGAATTCTATGTGAATTGAATGATAAATAACTTTTTATTTTGAGTACTGTAAGATAACATTGTACTGAAAATATGTAGCACAACCTTTTGCTCTACAAATTCAGCACTTCATTTGGTGTATATTTCCAGCAACTTGACTGTAATACATCCAAAATACTAAATACAGTAGAATATACAATATATGAAGTGTTGTACTAAATTAGATATACAGGAACCTTACCTGTAAGATGTCTACAGTATCTAATGCTGTAGAATATATAATGAATGATACATTTATTTAATGGAATTTATTATACATTACATATTTACTTTTCACATAGCAGACTTACTGCTTGGTAGTTTGTCAAGCCAACCTACCTCCACCTTAAATATATAACAGGGTCAGGATGGAGTATCTCCTTGGTGCCCTTTCTTCTTGATCTGAATTCTTTGGCCTATTCTAACAGTGATTATTACCAAATAGATTGAAACGACTTAACCTATATTTTCCATTGCAGAGCCTGTTTCTCATAAGTAAAGTTGATTATTTTATAATTACGTACAGTTGTGTCCCAATACCTAGATATATCATTAGCAAGTCATGTAATTGCTCAGAGGTTACTAGGCTCAATTTTCATACTTGGAAAATTGATATTACAGGTTCAAAAAAAAACTAAGCATGCTCCATAAGGAGTCTTTGATTAGCATACATCACAATGGAGACATTTAAAATCAATTATTATTAAAAGGTTGAGGAGCTTATGATGTATGGCAATGTAACATATCTTAATAGTCTTGTTCTGGTTCTGCTATTCCATAGCCCTGCTTCTAATGTGTGACGTTGCAAAATTGGTTCACCGTTGTGAGTCTTTATTATCCACACTGCCCACAAACAGTCCGTACAGGGGGTGGTGCATATTGACAGTTGTATATACCGCTCATCATTCGGAGTAGTTTTAACATAGTTTGAATATTGCTTGGGTGATGAAATATCAAACCTTTGGGGTCATCCTCGCATGGCAGTATGTCCCATGGGGATCATATAAATCTCCGGCTTCTTCTTATTCTTCTTATTATAGTATACTAGCAACCGTTTTAGGCATGAAACCACCCCATATACCATCATTCTTTGGGGCCACTGGAGTAGAATACATGTAACCATCAAAGGGATCACCAAAGCTATACACAGAAGACCAATAAATGAAAAGTTTTATTATATTTGAAAATCCCAGTCAGAGCCATGGCACCTGTAGGTGTACAGACCCACAACGTATGTGCTAATCTAGGTCAGCTGAAGAACAGGCTACTCCCATACCTCAGTAATCAAAGGTAATTTCGGGTATCACTTTTTATATTGTGTGTCACAATAAAGAGGACATGAAAGTTTCAATGAAGATAATTATGTTACATATACAGAAACTGACTAACATTGTTCTATATCTATATAACGTCTAGGCGGGTAGCATAATAAGACATTAATGTAACATCAAGAAACTCAATAGTTGGTTGCAGCGACAATATTAAGAGTTATCAAAAGAATGCCACTGCAACCTAACAGTGTAATGTAACAAGAATCAATCCAGAGCATTGCTGCAATGTTATTAGAACATCATATCCTTGGCTGGGGTTGCTTCTTGTGACATCTCCGCAAAATTAATGAAAAAAAACTTGTCTTTCATTTCACTTGAATTAACCAATATTTTGGTCCAGACATTTACAACACAGGCCAATAATTATTTTTATTTTGAACAAGTTCCATTTACCCTGGCATACATAATGATACCTGTGACCCCATCATCACCCACCTGTCGGTGAGGCCCCAGCTTAACTGCATCATTGAGGAGCCCTGTGGTGGTAGGAGGGGTGGTGGGGGAGGGGGGGTTGGAATTGTACTTGGAATATCCAATTATTAGACCACTTAGAAGGTAAGTTCATGCAAAACTAGTGGTAGATATCTAGTGTGAATGCCGCTATAGACCTATGTGCTATGAAAGGTCGACTTTTCCATCCTCGTACAACCATTCATGATGCGTGAAAAACTCATCATAGGAACTCTAAGTTCATTTATTGGATACCTGTGGCCCTTTGCACAATACCCATCATTACAACGGAAGGTAGCAAATTAACAACACCTTCAAAATAAGCCTATCCAGAATGCTTTTAAGGAGCTGTTATTTTTTCTATGGTGCCCCTTCATATCTATTCAAGTTGATCCAGTAGAAACAAAGATAGAGGGGTTTGTGCAACAAAGATATCATAACTAAGATATCATTGTAACGACATCTCTCTTAAAGTTATTGTTGTTAAGATTTTTTGTTTTATTCAAATCTCCCATATTTGAAGTGTCCATTAAAAAACTGGACCCTAAAGCCTTCTCTAAGTGCCTGTAACTAAGCCCCAAAGTCGAGCAATGCCTCAGTTATCTGACACAAAAGACCCTTGCCTCAGGTCATTTTTCACTAACTTCGCAGCACGCCTGTCGGTCCGCATTCAATCCCATCGCCATGTTCCAGGTACCTGCTAAAAAGACACAAACTGAACTGGCCAATGACAGGCTCTGATTTGGAATCCATGGCCCTTTGACCAATCAGAATACGTTTTCCCAATGGTGGTCCCATAAACAAATGTTGTCAATGAGGTCACATGTGCAGTATGTGGCGTGTTGATTGACTGAGGGCCCATGTGTCTCTTCCGGTTTCAGTTGTTGACAAAATTAAAGGGACGCATGGCAAGAAGGATGTACATATGACATCACTTCTCCAATGACTTTACCTGTTTTAACTCTGGAAAACTGCTGGATTTTAATGTGGATTACCTCCCAACACCTTCCGGAAGGACATGGATTGCAAGGAGGATGTCCCAGAAGGAGGCTGTTGCAGAAGTGAGTACTTTCTCTTCACTGAGAGGGAGGAGGACAAAGAAGAGGCCCTGGAGGAAGAAGATGTTTAGAAGGATCTAGCGGAACTAGAACAAGATGAGGATGAGCCACTAGTCATCCATGACCCCACAGACCAGCTGCTACAGGAGGAATGTGACACATGTGAGAACTTCAGATGAGTTTCAAAAGTTGTTGTATCAATCGACATGCAGTCGTAAAATTCTTCTTAAAAACATGTAAAAGTACATAAATCCCTTTCAATGTCACTGAAACTGCTCATGATAGTACTCTAATATGTATTCTAACTGCCTACCTAGTTTTTGTTGGGTTTTAAGGTTTATTTCATGCTGAGATGATCTGTCAAGGGTCTCTGCTGACCTACTTAATGGCATCAGCTGATCCCACCAGTCTCTAACGGTCATCAATCATGTCTCAGGCTCTTATGACTCTCAGGAAGTTAAACTAACTCTAAAATTATGTACATTATCATCTTTAGATGCTCCTGATAGCACTACAAAGATGCTGAGTGCAGCAAACAATTCACGACGACGGAGTTGGTTGAGCGTCAGAAGGAAGTCCATCAGCTGTCCTCAGGTATTTAGCATTTTCTCATAAAATACATGTTTTGAAAAACTGTCTGTGCAGCCATGTAGTTATGTCATTCTCTCTCAAAACTACTCTATAATCAAGGACAATGTCTTGAAGTATAACAAACAACTCTTATCAAAGACACAGACTGTTTTTCATTAGTGTTTAGGACCTGTTAACATAGTTCCTACCTCAAACTAGAAACATCATTCCTTGAGTTACACGCATGTCAGAATATTAATGTCTTCATGTACTTCTTTTCCAGCGGAGAAGGATATGTTGCTACTGGGCATCATCAGTACCTGCACAGATAATAGCAGCATGCTGTCCACCTGGAAGAAGGGGTCAAAGGGGAAAGGGGAGAGGCACCACAAAAGAAGGCACTACCTGGTCAGCTCTCAGCCTATCTGCAGGGACACTTTCAAGTTCATCTATGTGTGAGTACCTTTCACCTTTTCTGCTCAACAATGGTGTAGCATGATATCCATAATATCTTATTTCTATGATCCACCTCTAATAATAAAGTAAGAGTATTATCATTACATCTAATAATAAAGTAATAATATTATTATTACTTTATTATTAGAGGTGGATTTTAGAAATAAAATTGATATATTCATTTATGGCACTTACCTGTACAAAACTTCATAATATTCACTTACCTGTACAGGTTGCCACATAGGCATAGCATAATTCTAACCTTATGTCTTTTCTAGCATCAGCCAGAAGATGCTGACATCCTTCATTAAGTGGTACAAGACTAATGTGGTGGTGATCAGGCAAAAGAAGGCTGGCAGGCAGCAGGTGGAAGGCAAGTATAAGGATTCTCCAGCTGGAGGACATCAGGCAGGTTGTTGACTTCATCAAGTCTTATGCTGAGACCAACGCCCTTGTCCTGCCTGCCGTGTGTCCTCCCACAAACGGGATGACATCCTCCTCCTCCCCTCCTCTTCCACTAAGGTTGACATCTACGGTTGTACAAAAACACCATGGAGGAGGCTAACTTCAGGTGTGTGGCTGACTTAACTTTTAGAAACCTGTGGCTCCAACTCCTTTCTCCCATAGTGTGTTCCTGCCATATGACAGAACTCTGCTGGGGATGCCAGTGCAACAACTACCTAACTGATATCAAGTTGATTGATGGAAGCCACTGTGGTAATAAGGGGTCAAATGCTGTTATTTCATACCCGCACCACTATTTTGAAACTTATTCCCTCGGAAGAAGGCTGTGGACAAGCACTGTGACAACTGTAGAGGACAGAACAAGAACAAGTTTGTACTAAGTAGATACTAACCGGGCTGGGATCCTGGGTGCCGTATTTGGTCGAGGGGTCTAGTGCCGCAGGGTCCCACCAGAGGGCTGCAGGGCCCGAGGGCGGGACCATGTGGCACTAGACCCCGAGACAAAATACAAGGCCCAGGGTCCCGGACAAGGTTAGTATCGTTTTTTTATTTCACCTCCTCATGCATTTTTGTGCTTTTATAATACGAATTTTGATCTATTTTGTTTATAAAATCGCGTCGCGTACATACGGCGCCACCTAGCGTACTTACGGCACACCTTGGCATACTTACAGCACCATCTAGTGTATCATAAACAAACTTCGGATCAATGTGAACAGTCGAAAACATCGAAAATAAACTAATTTACAAATAATGCATTTTGCACAGCAATTATGCGTTTATTATGCGTTTTTTATGCGTAGTTGTTGACACAAATTTACGTTTGTTTACGTATGACGTCATAGCAGGGCTGATACGGAATACGTGACGTCATGCCAGGGCTATACAGACCCTGTATTGCCCTGGCCGGCTCGCAGGTGTTCCTCAGTGTTAAAAGATAGGAGACTACGTATAGGGGGTGAAATAATAGGTTTTCTTCTCTAGTGTGTCCTGACTGGCTGGCACAAGGCCATTTCCCTAAACTTTTTTATCACTGGGCCATACCAAGGTTGCACCTGATTGGTGCTTTGGTTTGCTTAAACAAAAGTTTTGTTGCAAGCCGGTCTCAAGCCTCACATATATGGTGCAGACTGTACTGAAGAGTACCCAAGACCATGTCAACCTGGCCCAACTCATGGGGGACGAGAACAGAAAGGTGTTTGTCAAGTCACATGACTGGCAATATTTGTTGACCCCTTTTATTAAATTTGTGAGTGGTATCTCTTCAAGAACATCCGGGAGTTTTGCACTGAAGACGAAGGATGTCTTGCGTCCTAAGCCCTCTGTACGAGACTCTGCTCCCGGCCCAGCCCCTCTTGATTTTGCTCCACTGGCAGAACAAGAGACTGAATCAGAAGCTGACCAATAATCTCCCAATTTTGACACCAACCATGTCTCTTTAGTCATTTTAGAAGCCGAGATATAAGATTGTTTATAGCAAAAGTTGGTCATATTGGGGTTTTTTGCCCCACATCCATCCTATTGATATTTCAAGGTGGCTCTCCTTCCATATTTCATAGTTATGTCTCAGAGGTATCTCATACCAGATTTGATGCATTTATCCACCGTGGAACAATTTCACTAAAAATGACCTTAAGAGACCCCATTATAGACACTTGATGGATACCCAGGGTACCTAGGGTCATCACACAGTCATTTTTAAGCTGACAAGATGAGGTGATTCTTTGTGCTTGCCATTCTAGGTTAAGTTTTTGTGTCAGTTTCTGATTTTTTTTACTTTTACCACCACCATGCAGCAAGAATAAAAGTCACGTCTCCAAACACATGGATTTCTGGTATTTGTTAGCTAGTAAAGTAGACCACAATGCACTTTCATATAAAAGGCCTATAAACAGAGAAGAAGTTACCATTTTTCCATAATTTGTAACCATAATTTCAGTTTCTCTTCTGTTTCTGTTGCCATAGCAACCACAAATATAAGCATAACAAAGCAAGACCTATTTCACTTGAAGATTATATATCCCTACTTTATAAAATCAGGTGGTTTACCTAAAGAACATATACTTGGAATGTAAAACATAACATGTTTCCATGGAAACAACTCAAAATTCATGTTTTTCAAATTTGACAGTATTTGGCTGATATCTTTCTTAATATATAAGTTAGAAATAAAAGTGAGATGTCAAAATAATACCCTTTATAAGTTCTATGGATTAGAAGATTGAAATGGGTTGTTTTAGATACACCATTGCCATGGTGACCAAAAAGAACCCTAAAAATGGATCATAATTTCATTTTCCCTTCAATCTCTGTTTCCATGGCAACCATGAATATAGGTTTTCAAGTAAAGCATGATGCAACCTGCTTTTTCTGTAGTATAGGTGTTCCTCTTTGAGAAAATCCAATGTTCTTGTAAAAATATTCAAGTAACCAGGAGAAATTGCTGGTTTCCATAGCAACCAATGCCAAACAAATAGGTTATTCGAAAAATGAACATTCTTTGGGTCATATCTCTCTTGATATCCAAGCTAAAAGCAGCACTGACATGTCAAATTGAAGCATTCCTAGAGTTCTATAGGATAAAAGAAGAAAATTAGTTGTCATGGTAACATGGTTGCCATGGTCACCCTAAACAAGCTCAAAATTGACCATAATTTCAGTTTCTCTTCTATTTCTGTTGCCATAGCAACTGCAAATTTAGGCATAACAAAGCAAGACCTATTTCACCTGACGATTACATATCCATACTTTCTAAAAATCAGGTGTTTCACCTCAAAAACAAATACATGGAATGTAGATAATGACGTGTTTCCATGGAAACAACTCAAAATTCATGGTTTTCAAATTTAACAGTATTTGGCTGATATCTTTCTTAATATATAAGATAGAAATAAAAGTAAGATGTCATAATAATGCCCTGTTGGAGTCCTATGGACTAGAACATTGTAACGCGTTGTTCCAGTTATACAGTTGCTATGGTAACCAAAAAAAAACCTAAAAATTGATCATTACTCAGTTTCCCTTCAATCTCTGTTTCCATAGCAACCAAGAATATAGGTTTTCAAGTAAACCATGGTGCAACCTGCTTTTCCTGTTGTATCTAGGTGTTCTTCTGTCAGAAAATCTAAAGTTCTTGAAAGAATATTTCGAATTGCCTAGAGAAATGGCTGGTTTCCATGGTAACCAACACAACAAATTAGGCTATTTTAAAAATGAGCGGTATTTGGGTCATATCTCTCTTAATATTACCGATAGAAGGACCATTGAGATGTCAAATTGAAACACTCCTAAAGTTCGATGGGAAAGAAAATTTGTCGTCTTGGTTATTTGGTTGCCATGGTTACCCAATACAGGCTCAAAATTGACCATAATTTCAGCTTCTCTTTTAGTTCTATTGCCATTGGTACCAAAAATATAGGTATAACCAAGCAAGACCTATTTGATGTTCAGAGTAAATATCCATACTTCATAAACTTATGTGTGTCTATCAAGTACATGAAATGTAGTAAAAGGTGTATTTCCATGGAAACCACTTAGTATTCTATGGAAACCACTTGTATTCAAATTAGCCCAGGGGCGGATTCAGGATTTTTTTTTCAAATTTAACTGTATTTGGGTCATATCTTTCCTATTATGCAAGATGATAGTGGGGTCTGTTAAGTTCATTTTTTGAGAAAGTATTACAGAGTGGACAAAAGCACCAGATCTGGTATAAGGCACCTCTCAGGCATAACTATGAAATCTGGAAGGAGAGTTACCTTGAAATATCAATAGGATAGATGTTGGGGCTGAAAAACCAAAATGGCAGACTTTTGCTACAAACTTTTATCATAGTTTCTAAAATGACTAAAGAGACATGGTTGTTATCAAAATTGGGAGATAATCGCCCCATCCCCAACTATGAATGGTAAACTGGGGTTTATCGTCGACGATGAAGGAGGGAAGCCATGTCCTGGTAGACAGTCTGGCACTAAGTAATTATAGAAGCCACACTGTTTTCCGACGATAAAAAGGGCAGACAAAGAATGACCCTTTATCATCGAAGATGATAATAAACAGGGCTAATTTTATGGTGAAAAACATCAACAATGAACAGGATTTATCGTCAGACAGCCTGGCGCCTTTTCCTGGACAATAAACACCTCTTCATCATCCGAAATTCATCGTCCATCGCATCGTTCATCGTTCATCGTCCATCATCCCGATGATAATGCGTTGTATCGTTGAGGATAAACTCCCCGTGGGAACAGGGCTTATGGGTCAAAGAATTCAATTATTTGTATTTGAAGTCAATGGCGAAATCCAAAATTCAAGATGGCTTCACAGTTAGCATGGCTTTACAGATGTGTATTGTTCCTTAAAATTCAAGATGGCTGTCAAATTATGAGAAATACCATGATTTTCAGCTGTTGAGGTATCTAGAAAAGTGGAAATGGTTCTAATATCAGTTGTTTATAACTAGAGGGTTGAATAGATATAATCATCATTTAATACAATACCACAGATTTCAAAATGACTGAATTTAGGAACATGCTTCCCCTCACAATTAACACTTGACTGCAAAATAATAAAAAGAAAAGGCATAGACTTCGCTCTTTTGTCACAAGATTTCTTCATTTCATTTGGTATGACGACACCTTTGGAGCCCTTCATAGAATTTGAAAGGGGAACCACTTTGTAAAATCAACATGACCCCAATAAAGGCCAAAAATCCAAAATGGCAGACTTTCAGTGAAATAATCTTATATCACGCATCCAAAATGCCCAGAAACACATTGTTAGCGTCAAAATTGGGAGAATACAGGACAGACATTCTAACCCAAGATGGCCAATAAAACAATAAATGCCTTAAATTTCAAATGCTCAAAACTCACAAAATCTGTCAATATTTTTGTTGTTGATATTTTAAGATCGCTCCCATTCAAGATTTGATAGTTAAGCCTCAGAGGTGCTTCATACCAAATTTGGAAGTTTATCTGCTCTGTAATGAAAATATTGTGAACGGGCTAATAAAAAGAAGTTTTGATATCTAGCTACTTTGTCTAAATCAAAATAACCGGTACCTCATCATAGTACCTCAGGGTGCTCCGTAATCACAGACTGGGCCATCTTATCAGTAAAATATCAATCATCTGTACAGCCTCCTCCTAGTCTACAGGAATACATTATTTTTGAAGAGGAGGGAATGAGCCTATAGGCTAAGTATGACAACTGTGTCCATTCACACACACACACACACACACACACACACAACACTTTCCCCTCTTTTTGGTTCCATGAGGTTCCACCAAAAGGGGGCTTCACACCGCCTGACTTATTCCCCCCCTGGGTCCGCTCCTTGGCTAATTTGAAAAACCTGAATACTAAGTTGTTTCCATGGAAATACACCTTTTACTACATTTCATGTACTTGATAGACACACATAAGGAATGTTTCAATTTGACAACTCAATGGTCCTTCTATCGGTAATATTAAGAGAGAGATGACCCAAATACCGCTCATTTTTAAAATAGCCTAATTTGTTGTGTTGGTTACCATGGAAACCAGCCATTTCTCTAGGCAATTCGAAATATTCTTTCAAGAACTTTAGATTTTCTGACAGAAGAACACCTAGATACAACAGGAAAAGCAGGTTGCACCATGGTTTACTTGAAAACCTATATTCATGGTTGCTATGGAAACAGAGATTGAAGGGAAACTGAAATAATGGTCAATTTTTAGGGTTTTTATTGGTTACCATAGCAACTGTATAACTGGGACAACGCGTTTCAATGTTCTAATCCATAGGACTCCAACAGGGCATTATTATGACATCTTACTTTTATTTCTATCTTATATATTAAGAAAGATATCAGCCAAATACTGTTAAATTTGAAAACCATGAATTTTGAGTTGTTTCCATGGAAACACGTCATTATCTACATTCCATGTATTTGTTTTTGAGGTGAAACACCTGATTTTTAGAAAGTATGGATATGTAATCTCCAGGTGAAATAGGTCTTGCTTTGTTATGCCTAAATTTGCAGTTGCTATGGCAACAGAAATAGAAGAGAAACTGAAATTATGGTCAATTTTGAGCTTGTTTAGGGTGACCATGGCAACCATGTTACCATGACAACTAATTTTCTTCTTTTATCCTATAGAACTCTAGGAATGCTTCGATTTGACATGTCAGTGCTGCTTTTATCTTGGATATCATAGTGGGGTCTGTTAAGGCCATTTTTTTGAGAAATCGTTACGCGGCGGATAAAAGCACCAAATTTGGTATGAGGCACCTCTGAGGCATAACTATCAAATCTGGAAGGGGAGCCACGTTGAAATATCAATAGGACGGATGTGGGGGCCCAAAAACCAATATGGCCGACTTTTACTATAAAAATTCTTATATCTCAGCTTCTAAAAAGACTAAAGAGACATGGTTGGTGTCAAAATGGAGGGATTATGGGTCAGGGAATTCAATTATTTATGTTTTAAGTCAATGCGGAAATCCAAAATCCAAGATGGCTGACCAATTTTGAGAAATATTATGATTTTTAGCTACTAAGGCATAAGGCCAGGGGAAATGGTTCCAATATCAGTTGTCAATAGCCTAGAGGGCTCAATAAATATGATATTCATCCAATACAATACCATAAATTTCAAAATGGCTGAATTCATTAGCATGATACCTTTGATAATGACTGCTGGATTCCAAAATAATGCAAAAGAAAGGATATAGACTTAACTCTTTTGCCACAAGATTTCTTGATTCCATTTGGTATGATGATCCTCTGGGACCCCTTCATTGAATTTAAAAGGGGAGCCACCTTGAAATATCAATATAACCCGGATGGGGGCCAAAAATCCAATATGGCCGACTTTTATTGAAATAATCTTATATCTCAGCTTCTGAAATGCCTAGAAACACATTGCTATTGTCCAAATTGGTAGATTATAGGACAGGGAATTCAATTATTTACCTTTCGAATCTATACAATAGGTCTAATCGAAGCTAATCAAAAGTTTTGGTCAAATACCTTAAATTTCAAATGCTAAAAACATACAAAATTTGTCAAAATTTCATTTTGGTATTTCAAGATGGCTCCCCTTCTAGATTCAATAGTTATGCCTCAGAGGTGCCTCATGCAAAATTTGGTGCTTTTATCCGCCGCGTAACGAAAATGTTGTTAACAGACCCCACTATCAAGAGATATGACCCAAAGAATGTTCATTTTTCGAATAACCTATTTTGGCATTGGTTGCTATGGAAACCAGCCATTTCTCCTGGTTACTTGAATATTTTTACAAGAACATTGGATTTTCTCAAAGAGGAACACCTATACTACAGAAAAAGCAGGTTGCACCGTGATTTACTTGAAAACCTATATTCATTGTTGCCATGGAAACAGAGATTGAAGGGAAAATGAAATTATGATCCATTTTTAGGGTTCTTTTTGGTCACCATGGCAACGGTGTATCTAAAACAACCCATTTTAATCTTCTAACCCATAGAACTTGTAAAGGGCATTATTTTGACATCCCACTTTTATTTCTAACTTATATATTAAGAAAGATATCAGCCAAATACTGTCAAATTTGAAAAACATGAATTTTGAGTTGTTTCCATGGAAACATGTTATGTTTTACATTCCAAGTATATGTTCTTTAGGTAAACCACCTGATTTTATAAAGTAGGGATATATAATCTTCAGGTGAAATAGGTCTTGCTTTGTTATGCTTATATTTGTGGTTGCTATGGCAACAGAAATAGAAGAGAAACTGAAATTATGGTCAATTTTGAGCTTGTTTTTGGTTACCATGGCAACATTGTTACCATGACAACCAGTTTTATTCTTTTATCCTATAGAACTAAGGAGCGCATCGCTTTGACATGTCAGTGGGGCTTCTAGCTTGAATATTAAGAGAGATATGACCCAAAGACTGCTCCTTTTAGAATTGCCTGATTTTTGCATTGGTTGCCATGGTAACCAGCCATTTCTCCCAGCAGCTCAAATATTTTTACAAGAACATTGGATTTTCTGAAAGAGCAACATCTATACTACAAGAAAAGCATAACAAAATGTGGTGGGAAAAAATGGTAACTTATTTGATCCCTTAGCTGCCAGTGTGTTGTGGCCTATAGTGTAGAATGACTATGTTAAGTCTCAGGACCAATGAGAAATTAGAAGTGTATGCTGCTAGGGATTTTTTGGATGACCACAGTAGTGTGTGGTAAGAAAACTTTGAACTCATTTTTCGCGAAATACCTACTTGTTTTCCCATGCAACGCAGGCAGAATTCAACTGTATAACTAGTAAGACAACCAGCATAGTTAGTCATTACCAGACTGAATACTAGCAGTCCATAGAAATATTTTCGGAGAAGGTTTTGTAGGTGAAACGCCATGGGTTTTGTCCAGTACTTGTTGCCAGGTTGGCACACTGTAGGCATCTAAAGGAACCAGGTTCTATGGCCCTATGGAACAGTGAGTGTTAGTTAACAGGGGGAGGCACTGGGCTACCCACTGGTGCCCTCTTCATTTATATCCATATAATACTTATATGACACAATTCATATCTTCAGACAGTCGATTTATTAGGCTTCTAACTTATACATACATATTTCAGTAAATGTCAAGACAAAAATAGTTATTACATATTGTTTAGAGCACAGTAAAATGGCCCTGCAGTACCATTGGCTAACCTGAAAGTTCCTCTAGTTCTTGATAGGTGTTCTGAGTAAGTAAAGTTTGCAGACTACAAGTCCAGGTGCAGATTTGTGGGCGAAAGGACATCAATATAGTCGAGGTATTTAACCATGACAGGTTAAGTCATCTAGTAAGTGTATGCATTATAGCCTTAAATTCCTTCCTTTTCTGGTTGGGATATCCCATAAGTTAGTCCATGGGTTTTCCATATTTTGCCTCAATATTGTTATTTGACCTAGAAGATCTGGGACATAAGAAACAACTAAAAATTCTAAACATTTTCTGTCACCTCCTGTTAGTTTGTCTTTTCCTACGCTCTTATAAATTCACAAAAATGCAACTCTAATGGCACATTCAAAGTGTAATAACAATATGTGTCCTGTTAATGTACAATACTTCATATAAATTAACATTTATAATAATTAGTCAGACCTCTTAACTATCGCTATATCAAAATAAAAGGAACACAAAATGAGCTGTTTCTTGCTGACCAGTTCTATAGTTGTGATGTGAACTCCAATCTGATTGGCTAGTTCACGTTATTGAGACAGAGGTGATGGTATGGTTATGTCCTATACTTTCACCTGTTGAATTCACTAACTCTATGGGGATAAAAGTTAACTACACTATAAATGTAATTATCTACTATATCATCGGCTTAATTGGCAATGTGTCATTCTGGTTTCACTATGTTAGGGGGTGCAGCTGTTTGGTTCTAGTTTGCCCCCTAGTGGTGGTTGTGACTTGTCTTGCTTGTAGCCTGGACATGCAGCCTCAATTGAAATCTGAGACTGGCACCTACTACTAGCAACTTTCACCTTGACTGCCTCTGGGTCCACCTATCCAAGATGGTGATGGTGGAATATGTTACATTAAAAGTGGTGCAATTTTAAAAGTTTACCATAGATTTCCATCTTTTTTTTCTGATCATTAGGTTCTTGGGAATAATCAGAAACATGAGTCAGACATGCGCACTATAAATGAATAAAGCGCACCTACGCTTCAGTGATGGCCACCAATTACTAAGAACTGGGCCTACTCTTCGGATAGGCCCAAGCGTCCACACCGGTTTGTTCATAGACAATTAGATGAAGTGTTTTGGTTGGTTGGTTGGTTATTTGGGTTTAACGCCGTAGCAACATCTAAAGTCATATCACGGCGAGAATAAGGTTTGACAATTCTGTCATTGATGATCATATCTTTGAAATAAACAGATCTATGAGAAGATAGAGACCATACCCCTACACATTTACCAAGGCAGGTGTTCTTTAATGTGCAGGGTCCCATAGGCAGGGCCCTACACACAACAGCCAGTGGCCCACTAGGAGCCTTTGATAACCCAGTTGTTGCCACTGGGAGACATGCAGAGGGGAGTAGCAGCCAGCCCACCTCAGCCCAGACTTGAACCCGGGCCGCCCGCGCAACAGACGGACCGTCTAACCACTACACCACCCCGCACTCCAAGCTTTTGAAAGAGTTTAATACCTTGAGGTAACTTTGCAGTCCCATCAATTTGCCTCTGAATGATTTCACGATAGAGACACTCTGCAAATCTGTCTTTGTGCATCACATTGTTTCATGATGTCCCCCGCAATAGGCCTAGGATGGGAAATGTGTGCACGGGTAAACAACACTTTTGTTCTTAACTATCCCTGGATATCCCTGGATCTGCCTCGTGTGATCAACATTATGTAACTCTAGTATTAAGTACATTAATAATGAAACTTTGTACAACTTTACATTGTATAACTTTAATATCTTAATGGTTTATACATTTATTACACTGCAAAGATGAAATGTTAACATTGTAAATGCTTGTTCTATTTTGTATCACCATAATGTGACAGTCCAAGGGAAATTGTAGCTTATCTGTAACTACGATAAGCTTAGATTTCCCTTGGAGTGCCACATATATAGTATTTGATGTAGTTAATTAAGTTATGCCAGACTTATCAGAAACCGCTTACTACCGAGATAAGCCAGGATAATAAACCAATTTAAAGAAAAAATGTTAACCAATTCATCTGTTAATTAGACATAAATTATGATATGTTGTAACTCCCTCACTGGAGCACCAAATTCACAACATGACCAATAACGTCACTGGATTACATTCCAAAGGTGGAAAAAATGTCGCTGGCTGTCTCATCATTAGGCTTACATTGGCAGAATATAACAGCACACAGACAAAACAGCCACTTTAAATGCGGATATATGTTAATGAACTCATTCTATAAGACTTTCACGTACATTTATATGACAAGAATTGCCATGGGAAACATAGTTGTAGAATATTTACCATGAGTCTGTCCATGGTTTTTCTGGATATCTCCTTATTGAAGTAAAGACCATCATGCATTTTCGCCCTATATCTATGGTATATTCCTCTAATGCCCTTAATTGTTAATCATGTTGACAATAGCAGGGGTTTAGGGCCTTTTAGGTATTTTTCTAAATATTTCCTAAATGTATGCATTGCATTTAATTGCATAAATCTTGTGACTATAGGCATTTGCCATCCTACAGTAGTTATTAATGGTGATGATGAAATGGGTACCTTACCAAATAAGAATGCTATTGTAGTGTTTTTTGTGATACCAATGAAAAACTAAACTTTATGACAACATTTTTGTATTGGTTGAACAACATAACCAAACTGTTGCAATAGTTTTGCAATGCAGAATCACAGCAATATGTTGCAACACTGATATTACAACCATCAAAGCAATAATTATAACAAAAACCAAATTTGAATGTTCCTGCCATTTTATAATTAGGTTGCATGCTTGGCTGGGTTTGCTCTTCCCACAACTCCAGCCCTTACTACTATAATGAGAAGGACCACTGGGGTACATCCAAGGGTGGCTGTAAGACCCCAAAGGGATCGTCACATGCCGAGGGCAAAGCCAGAAGTTTGTATGATTCCCATGGGTCATAATGGCCACCTGAGGATGACCCCAAAGGTCCTTCTTTATTTTATGTTTTTTAGAAAACAATGAGCAGTACACACAGACTGTCAATATGTACCACCCCTTGTATGTACCACTCGTTGGCAGTGCGGGTGATAAATTGGTATTTTTAGGTTTGCCGCTATATTGAACAAAGGTTACCATGCCTCATGAAATGACACATTGTATGAAACAAGATTGAGTTCATGAATTACAAAATATTGAAAGTGAAGGCCATTGAATGTTCTTTCTGAGCACGTATTGAGAAAAAATATATGTTGTAGATCAGGCAAAGAATAAACACTCCATGAAGGCCTGAATCAAAAGGTTGAATTAATCCCTCTCAAGAATGCACCATCAAAACCAGTTTAACGAATATTGTGCAGACTAGTACTCCTGGTGTATAAAGGAAAAGATAGGGCTTCTTACTTTACCTTAAGATAGCTTGTAAATCATCAGCTCCATGTTGTTGTTTATCACTGCGCAGAAACATAAGGATCATTTACATCCAAGCCATAGTCAATTGGAAACATTAAACACAAGTAAACCAAAAGTTGTCCATGATATCATTGTTCTTAGAAACATGTCATTAGATCTTTTTTTCAAAACTATCTAGTCAAATTCAAAGCATTAATTTGTTCGTCACATAATCATTCTCAATTAAATGTCATTAAGAAATTTTAGATCTCTCACATGACCAGCTGCCCCTAATTAAAGGCTATAATACAGGTGCAAAAATTATCATCAAAGTGAACTGAAACCTATTCCGTACATAATTGTTCCAAAAAACATGTTATTAGATGCAAAACTACCTACACAAATTAAAAGCTTTAATTTGTTTGGCACATAATCATTCAAAATCTTTTTGTTTTTGTTTAAATGAAACATAATGATTCACATGCATTCCATTCTATATGTAATTGCTTTAAGAAACATGTAATTAAATGTTGACAAACCTAGCTATATAAATCAAAAGCTTTAATTAGTCTGCCACATATTCAATCTCAATTTTATATTTTACTTTAAATTAACTTGAAAAAGGTAGCTCAACATACACCAAAGGCATTCTTTAGTTCGGGCTCTCCAACTGAAGTGTTCAGATCAACGATTTCAAAAATTAAACAAGAAGGAAAGAACAGAAGATCCGCTTCGGGAAGATATAAGGTAAGTAGGGTGAAAGTTTGGTTAGTTGGTTGGTTATTGGGGTTTTACACCGTATCGACATCCATGGTCATATCACAGTGAGAAAAAAAGGTCTTGACAATTCTGTCTGTTTGATGATCGCATTTATGAAATGATTGTATCTGTGAGAATGTAGAGACTGTACCCCTACACTTTTACCAAGGCAGGTGTTCTTTAATGTGCAGGGTCACATTGGCAGGGCCCTACACACAACAGCCAGTGGCCCTCTAGAAGCCTCTGATAACCCAGTCTTTGCCACTGGGAGACAAGCAGAGGGGAGTAGTAGTCAGCTATAGCAAGACTGAATTCATTCACCAACAAATTTGTTTAATAATCATGTGTTGGCCGGATCGTATGGTGGTTAACAAAGACCAGTTGATATTGGAATCACTTCTTTTATTTTCCAGGCTCTGTAGTACTCTGATGTTATAGTTGCCCCACACTGGGCTCTGCTGGTGAGTGACCCGTCCATTCCCTCTCCCTGCCGCCGCACCTCTGACTGTCCAGAGACGGTACCCGGCACGTAAAGGGACGCTAAGTCACGTGGGGATCCCTAATAAATATTCATGCATGGATCCCCACACACCAGTCATATCGAGCTGGTAAAAGTAATGTAAATAAACACACACTGTGTAACACATGTTTATAGTTGTATGATGGTAAAACACTTTACATTTAAAAAGAGAAGCTAAGATACATATTTTTTGCAAAGAAATATTTCAAAAAATATCTTTAATACAAAAGAATGGGGTTGTAGCCTATAAAAGATTGTACAATTGAGTAGAACTTAGCTAAAGAACCTGAATTAGAGATAAAATTGGTTGGTAACTCGCAAGATGGTAATTCGCAAGGCCCGAGCCCGAAAGACCGTCCAAGTACGAAAGCCCGAAATAGTAAGCAGTCGGCCCAATTCCACAGGAACGAAGGAGCAACCTGCTCTGCCACACGCTACCAACTTCTAACTGCGAGCGACAACCAAACTCCCTGGGCGGGCCGACCAACCAACACAACACTTTAATGCCTGAAACTAGCCCTACCCCAAAACTCCCCATGGCTCCACCATTGAAAACTCCACCCTAACCGTCCCATTTGTTCACCCTCGTTTTAGGGGCATGACTCTTGATCTTGCAAATCGGTCTCCTACTCGGACTCTGCGTTCGGCTCGAGACCGAGGCAACTAGAGTTCGAGTTCGGAAACCCCAACTCACCGAAGAACGCACATTATCAAATAATATCTATATGGCAATATTCTTTATTTGGTTACATTTGTTAGAATTCGGCAACAAATATTTGTTGATTTATTTTAAAAAGAAGTTAAAATTCCAATAGTGTTGCAAGATAACAATACACATGCGATACAAGATTTAGCAACGATGTAAGATGTGCCAATGTTGCCAGTTTCAGACTTGTCGCTAACCTGTACATCATAATTATCTCAAAGTTTAAAACTGTGTTATCGTCACCAATGTCGTTGCCAGAGGCTATGTTGTAACCATCCTATTTGTGCACCCAAATCATGACATAACTAATAATGTTGCCAGATTGCATTCCAAGAGTGGGAAACACATCGCCCGCTGTTGCATTGTTAGGTTAACATTGGCAGACATGGACCTAAAGACAGCAGGACAAGACCGTAGCTTTAAAGATACAATTGAAATTCTAAGATGATATTAAGATGTCTGCAAACACAAGGATCATCAGGACTCCACAGTTCTTCAGTTCTTCCAATTAAATTTATCATTAAGTCTCCTTA
Source organism: Lepidonotus clava (assembly GCA_936440205.1). Classification (NCBI taxonomy): domain Eukaryota; kingdom Metazoa; phylum Annelida; class Polychaeta; order Phyllodocida; family Polynoidae; genus Lepidonotus; species Lepidonotus clava. The sequence goes on from OW387142.1 coordinate 51,958,910, forward strand.
ATCATTTTCCAAGTAGCTATAGTTTGATCCAACCAGTTACTTATGACCAAAAGCATGGCCTTAGCTATGGTTCAGGAGCCTATTATGATGTGCAATGAAGTTGTATATTTAACATGGTATTGAACTATCAGGTTTTATTTTACTGTAAATCATGGGGATACTTTTAACCCTTTGCTTATGGCACCGAAAAGGGTATTACCAAGTAAAATGGGTATCTGAATTATGTTTTTCAAAAGTGATCTATTATGGCTAAATATTTTGTATGTCATCATTATGAGCTTTCATAATTGACAGTGCTTCCCCTGATAGCATAATCAAATTAACTAAATATTAATGTCATGCTTTGTGTTTAATTGATGATATCTTTTATATTAATGGTAGACATGACTACCCCAAAGTAATGATGAAACACCAGATCGATGACATTTCCTTGAGACGCAGACAACATTTGTTGAGTTAATTTTAAGAAACCAAAACAACACAAATAAACCTCAGGAGTGATGCAAAAATGTTATTTATTAAAAGATTCACTAGGAAAACCTCAAAACAATAGAGCCCTCTCTACAAGGGTATTGCAGAATGGAATAAATTACTGGGTCACATTCAGCATACTGGAAGCCTTTTAGATTTTAAGAGAGTTACTAAAGCAGTGTGTAAATAAATGATGAAGAATCAAACCTTCCAATGTTATATTGTTGTTACAATTACTTTCATCCCCATGTATCGCATGTCATGATATTACAGAAGACCTTCTATGCTTGAACTGTAACAGGATCTTACCAGTTATGACAAGACTTGAAATGAACAATGATTAGTTGTGAGCCTATAATTGTGTCAATATTTGTATCATTACTTTGTTTATGTACTTTGTATGTCTTTGAAAATATTTCTGTGAATATTGTGACTGTTCTAATTATTCCCATCTCATTATTCCATCATTCAATGTTCTCTTTTTCAATTTAATTAATGTAACTAAAATACACAATTGCATAGGAAGATCTCGATGTAAGTTTAAAAGTGCTGCTTTTGCAAAAGAAAAAGAAAAGAAAGGAAACTTTTGACACACAAAATTCACAGAGGTTTATTATGAAACAGGAAACAGGATGATGATTTTGAAATATGGGGATATATTTTACTAGTATCAAACAATGGGGTGCTTATAATCACTATGCTGTATTAGATATACCAATGTGCTCTCCCTTCCTGTCTTGGCTGCAAGTCAACTCAAAATGTAGCTCATTATTGAGAGGTGACAGAACACTTTTGTGAAAGGATGATGTTTATTCAAATCCAGACATATGATATACGCCGCTGTGCTCCATTGACAATCAACAGTCCATAGAGGCTATCAATTCAACCCAAACAGGCAACGCTCCTAGCTTTAATTCCTACTTGTCTGCTCGCTCACTTGCCCAACAGTAACCTGAGTTTGCGGTACCATTTATTGAATGAGGTGTTTAGCTATCTGTTTCCATGTACACTCTGATGCTGGCAGTGCTCAAGCCCCCTTTTTACCATACCTATGACATAGCCTCCACCCCTAGCAGAGAGCCACTTTTAGCCCTGAGTTTTGCTTTAGTTGTAAGTTGGTCAAAGTTACCTATTGGACTGATACCCGCATCAGTACAATTTTTTATTAAATCAATTCAGTATTAAGCACTTATAGTATAAGAGAAATAATAAGAAAGTTCAGATTAGACAAACTTATTGCACTTATCCCCTCCCCTTGTACATACTGTCACACTCTCCAGACAGAATTTGGTCTTTCCAAAATTGGGTACATAGCCGTTGAAGTGATGGCTCGAAATTGCACTGGGATTCAATTGGAGTAGTGGTGCCAGTTTTGGCTCTTGATCAGAATCACTTTGTTTTCTTGGTGAAATGTCATGCAACTAAGGCCAGAATTCTTCTAGGTCTTTTACTAGCCTAACTCCTGTCTAGGCATTCCCCGTTCTTTGTGCAAAGTTACTTGGAATATCATCTAAGTTTGTTTGTTTTTTTGTTTTTTTTTATTTCACTGTTTCCTGTACAATACAAGATCTTCCAACAGATTTCATACATGTTATGATTTAGTTAATAGTAACAATTCAAGATTATAAATCGAAATACAAATTATTGTTCAAGAACATACATCTATGCAACCCGATGTCATAATATTATTATAATAATATTCTCATATACCAAAATACATATACAATATACCAAAATACATATACAATAGGTACCATATATTTACACATCAGAAAACATGCCTCTGTGGATGTTTCCTGAAGGAAGAAAGAGGTCTGGACGCAACTAGTACCGAAGAGATGCTGTTTAATTCATGACCACACAACTGATTATATAGTTAAGTCCCTTGTTCCCATTGGTTAAACCCAGCCACATGGTCTATAAAACCTTGGATGACATCATTTCTGGTGACATGCTTCTTGTGCTACTAATTAATTACATTACTCATTAACTCGGGTTCTCATGCCATTGTTAAACAATCGCTCCATCTTGGAAACTAAAAACTAAACTAGTGAATTTATAGAAAGAATTAGATATATACATCATCCTTTAACAAGCATATACTTAATCCATAACTTTAGCATAAAATTTGTACTCATTTTGATTGCTTAAAACTCATGCCATCATAATTACAAGGTTCAAAAATTTATCATGACGGATTCATCACATATGTATCAAAAATTGAGCCTGGTGCTTCGGAATGGCCACACATCACAGTTGTCTATTTTTAAACAGGGATTTAGGTGGAGAGGTATCAGGTCCAGACTTACACAAAGATTTTGAATGAGCTCTGGTATCAGGACGTTTTATTTTCCTAGGCAACAGACCATCCTGCAATTGAATAAACAAAACAAAAAATCAAAAAAATGATAACGAATAAATAAGAATAATTAAGAATAACAAAAAGAAATATGAGAGAAATACAACAATATTTATATTTCTTTGAGTGTAAAATTGGCTGTGGACTCGTGTGTTGCAAGACTGCTTCTGAGCCAGGTAAGTCAATATTTATATTTCTGTTTTCAGCTGAAGCAATACTTCAAGTTAACTGCCTTATTTTCTACCATTCCTTGCCAAATAGAACAACATTGGACTTTGTATAACATTTCATCTTCTGCACTTCTACTGTATAAGTAAAATTTAGAAATTGATAATCTAAAGGAACAAAAATGTTATAAAAGTTTTGTTAACAGGTTACTTATTCCTTGCAATTCTAATTAGTTAAAGGAAAACTTGCACATAAATTCAATAATTCTATTTTATTAAGTAATTAAAGTGAGTTAAGTATTCTAAAAATATTTCAAAAGTAACAATGTGAAAAAGTCGAGTTCCTAGGGAATTATTCAAGAAAGGAATTTAATTTTGGGAATTCCCTGAATGCTGGGCTGCTCAGTACTCCCCTTGCTATGTCACTGCCATGGGAATTCCTTCTTGAATTAATTTGGGATTCCCTGTGTGATGAATGGTTGTAGATTAATATATTTATTAGTTTGTTTCATTGGGCCACGTATATATGATTATAGAAAGCATAACCCTTATTACAAATTCTACAGGGATGGGGATTCCCTTATAAGGGCAGATGCGATTCCCCTAAAACTCCCCTTGCTACGTCATAAATTAGGGGATTTTCCTTAAAAAATGAAATAAAATACAAGCTTTTTAATGTCCCATAACGATTTTGCTCATATTGATAGTGCAAGTTGTAAATAATATGCGGAATTGAGTTCATTGAAATATAATTATGCTGCACTTATATGCAAGCTTTCCTTTAATTATGGATTAAAATGCATACACATGCTGGTCTCAATTAAAGGAGCTGCATGTGGCATTAGCAAACACGTTATTTTGATCTACCAATACAAAGCTCATTGTCTTTTTTCAAAATAAAATTATTTGATAGTCTTGAAATAGACTTAAAAGGTAACACCTGTTCAATGTTTCTATTTGTTCATACAACAGATACAGGCATGTGTGAAAAGTGTATGGAAATATCTTCATTAATAGAAAATAAGATAGAATCAGCAAATATCTCATTGTCCAGTCTAATCAGTATATGGATGGAACATTAATATTACTGATAGAAAGTAGAATAATGGAGAGGATGATGATGAAAGCATAGATGATTCTATTTTGCTGGGAAGGGAATAAGGGTTTGTAAGGTAAGCTTTTTCATAGTTATATCTCTTATGATTCAAATGTTACAAACAACACTAAATTACCAGCTAGCCCTGATTGTAAGTTGTTAACATAATACATAGTCTCATTTACAAGTAGAACCTTTCTGAAAACCTTCTATAGATATAAACTATGGCCAACCACCCCTAACTGGCAACAATGTGTTTGCCTTACTAAAGGGATAATGAGCAGACTGGTGAAGCATAGGTTATAAGACTCTTCTGACTACATTTGCACCAGTGAGAGTATGTAGTTTAGTAATAATATCTGAGCATGTCTTTTCATACATTATTAATCAATCAGTCAGTCAGAAGAATAGAAGGTTTGCAAGGGTTGCATTATTAAATGATCTAGCAATGATATTCTATATAATTTTCAGATACTACAGTCCAATCATGAGGTGCGCTTTTATTGTGGCTGTTTGTATGCTGGTCGCTGAAGCCTGGGCAGCAAATGATGTTGGAGAAGATTTAAGAAATGACCTGAAAGAAATATCAAGCATTTGTGAGAAATCTTACTGTCCAGCATATACAGTGAAGGAGACAGCAGACGTAAGTACTACTGTAAAGAGTGAAAATTGTCAAGTTAGTCAATTAACGTATTATTAGACTATGGTAAAACATATCCTTATGCTATAGCAGGATTCCACTTCCTGTACCTTCACCATTGTCCTAACCTCCCAGAAACCAGTGAATAAAAGATCTGTTATTGCTCCTGTCTGTGAATGCTACTGACAACATTTGTGTTTTCAGTAAAGGTTTTCAACAGTGTTTGTGTAATCAATATAGAATAAGTCAAGTGCAGACCATGCGGGTACTCAGCATTTGTTACTGCCCCAGTTTGCACACACCTATGTCTCGGGCCAAAGCCATCAACAACATGTGCAAACCAGGGCAACAACGATTGCTTTGTGCCCCCTTACTTTGTGAGACACAGAGTATGTGTGAACAGAATGGATCGTATTTCAAACGTAATATACATATAACTAAGAGAAGGTAGTTCGCTTTATGTCTGTTTACCAAGACACTGTAAATTGGTTATAAGCAAGAGCCAGTAATTGTCATTGACATGCCACTGCCCTAGCCTACGTAGTCAGATCTCTCAGTAAACACTTCTTGAGTAATCCATCAAGAAAATCACCTATATCATTTCTATATTTCTATGAATCTCACAATACTAAAGTTTTACTAGAAATGTTAAAGAACTAATACATAGTATTTCTAATATTTCGATAATTCTCGAAATATATTTTTATATTTATTTTTGATAATGGCTTGAATAGAACTCATCCATTATTTTAGATATAGTTTAACTTTAACCCTCTCCTCAATATCATATAGGCAAAAGGTTATCAGTGTACCACACCAGGAACTTTCTCTACCACTGGGTTAAGGCAAGGTACACTAACAACCTATATCTGATACCCAGTGGCCCAGAAAAGTAATTCTCTTCCTCATTAATTACATTGTCTGATTATTCTTTCAATTTCTGACGTAATTTTTTATTGTAGGACTATGAATTGCGTGAATACATGGGCAACTACTTCGTTGAAACTGGTATCACAAATATTGACAAAAAACTAGCCGAGTATGTGCTACTTCTCAGACTGAAAGGCTACACCATGGGCGACAATGTCGCATGTAAGTTGTATAGACCAAGGCATCGTTTCTTGCTTTGCCTAACCAACATTTACAAGTACTTTTGTTACTCTACATGATCTCACATAATAGCTATACGCCAATGGACACAAGGCCACCGAACAAAATTAGTCACTCTCAACCCTTTCCATTTTCAGCAACCAATACCTCCACAGTAGCTCTCTAGCTAGTCAGAGAGGATAGAAAGGGTTAAGAGCAACTAACTTTAGTCAGCGGCCCCGCTTTTGGCCAGTGGGGATGCGGCTTTAGTGATTCTATTTCTCTTCATATAGTCTGAATTAGCACCCTAGTCTTCAGGATTTGAGAAAACAAATGAGATGAATCACTTAAACATGCTATATTCTCACTCTGGTTCATGCAACTGTCTATTTTTGCTTTAGATAAAAAGGTCCAAAGTGGTCTACCTATCTTTGCACGTTACTACATTGAAAAGGACTGGACTCTTGTTAACAACTTTACAGAGTTCTTATATGTTGCTAGTAAGCCCAGCAAGCAAATTCCAGCCCCTCTTAACCCCTTGCTACAAGTCATCACCTGGCCGACCACGTCCTTCTATGCTGCCAGGTATGTAAGCACTCTAAAGGTATGACTCAGTGCCGGCTGGACCAACTTAAATAAGATATTAACAAATACTTAAAAGTGGATGTAATATACAATCTCCTCAAGCTAAAATGGTAAAAATGTGATCACTTAGATGTTGAGAAAACGGATCTTCTCCCTTCAGCCCTATGTGAAATATTGATTTCTAGTGAAGATTCTTTGCCCTATGCACCTGATGTGGCAAGAATTTGTCTTTTCTAAGAGAAATCAAATGGAGAAAATTATTGCAATATTGTACAATCAAAGATATGGCATGCACAATACAAAACAAGGTTCTCTGCAAATAGATAATTCTTCAGTGAATCACTAATACATTTAATATTTTCTAAGTTGTTTTAAAATGGTTTCATTATAGATGGAAATATAAGAATTATTTGTTTATTTTCTATAGATCTTCTTATGTTTTGGTCAAAAAATTGGCCAAAATTAACCTGAAGGTGCCTAAAATACTGTAAATCAGCTATCCGTGGTAGGGGAATTATGTGAAGATTATATCTGGGTCTCATCAAACTAATGAATGTTGTTTTATCTTACTGAAGATTCACATAATGCAACTGAAAATATTTAAGGATAGAAGATAGAATATCCATATTCAAAAAGGAAAATGCAAACAAATCTGTTTTGTACCTTAGTTTGCGTAATTGGCACCCTGAGATGTGTTCTCTATCCTCAAAGACTTGTTCATGCAGTGTGATTCATTTTTCTAAGTGCAATGCTGAAATATCTAGATGCAAGCTTAAGTTTAAATGATAATTTAGTTTTCTCTTTAAATGCATGAACTCATAAAACAAGGAATTTTGAAATGAAATGCCTGTTAGATCATTTAAAGGTGAATCTAACTGAACAACCTGTGACCCTAGGGCTGTGTTCTTTGTTTAATTTCAGCTACACACGGGGATTCCTCACTATAGACGAGACGATTGGTCATGCATACAGCCTAGCTCAAGCTCTGAAGCGAGATAACAGGACATTTGTGGAGACTGAATTTGCAGTTGCCCACTATGACAACCTTGACGAACGTTATCGCAGGCATCACGAGATTTTCTTCATAGCAAATTAGGCAATTGTCCACCTGAACTCAGGATTCATGTTCTGACATGGATTCATGTCAAATGTTTACAAATGTTTGGTTCACTCTATTTTCAAATATTAAACTTGATTCCAATAAATGTGATTCTACCTAAAATGTTGCTCTTATGTGTAATGAAAACAATGTATCAAAATCATGTGTAGAAATAAATCTTTTTAGCATTGATGAAACTTTAATGTTTTTTCCTTTTGATCTGGGCCTCTTTCAGCACCATACTGATTACAAAGGCCCAAAGCCCTCACCCTGTTTTCATACACAAGAGAAAGTATCAGTGCACTTCAGTAAAGTCAATAAGGATACTGAATTACATAAAAACAAACAATGAATCCACTAAAACTAGCACGTAAGTGTAGGATGATTATTTTTCAATGAAACTAATTGGACATGTGCTTTATGTTAAGGTAATGTGTGAATGAAATCTTGAGAGAATTTAAAGTTTAAACAAAATTATGGGACCTTGTTTTTATCTTTTTCAACCAAATCCTCAATTCTGTGACTCACATGGAGGAGTTATTAGGGATCTCCACATATCGATGAAGGGAATCATTCCCTCCCTTTAGAATTCATATTGAGGAATATCCTATCTAAAACAATATTTATATTTAGCTCCATGCAACCTATAATCCATTGTGAAATATAGCTATCTACAATCATCCAGCACCAGACAGAAGAGGACCTTTTAGCTTTTAGACTGGCAGTCAGAACTTGTTACATGAAACAGAAGAGTATGTATGTTAAAAATGTGAAATTGAAGAGGCACTCCTGTGGCCTGTCACATAATGAAACCATCAAGACAGTTTATAACACACGTATAATAGGATATTGTAATAGCAATATCCTTATCTAAAGTGACAAGCGTCAAAACTGCAGGAGAAGCCATTGCATGATAAAATCTAAAAATGTCAGGTATTTTTCATTTAATATTAATATATATAAATCTAATAAACAAAACTCAAAAATTTGGTTTTGTATTCCTGTTACTGTTAACATGCAGACAATACACGTTTTTATATGATCTATATGAGTAGATACAGTATTTGATTTTTATTGTGTTATTAACATGTATTGTGGGTTATGCTTGGTTTAAAAAACAAAGAGTCATTTCCATAGAGCAGGAAGCCCATACCAGCCTGCCACCTTGTGAGAGAGGTTATAACTGTGTGTGTATAGCTCCATTGTAAAGGAGGTAATAAAAAGGAGTTCCAGTTCCTGTATAACGTACTGAACCAGTGTCAGTCCAAAGTTGATGTAGCCACATGCCTTAGAGCGATGTCAGGACTCAGATTGTAACTCTTCTTGAAGGCACTTAAGAGTGTAGGTGAAGTCAAGGGACCAATGTAAAGCGGGACCAGCAACGTGCATAGAGCTAACGGTTGCGTAACACCTCAGATAGGAACAGGTCAGGGATTCTTTTAAGGAGTTTCTGCTGACTGGTGTTGGCTGTGGGGGTTGACCAGACTAAGCCTCATGGACTGATAATGGCATAATTAGGGAACATAATACTCCCCTATAGATTACAGTAAATTAAAAATATATAGTTCAATGACTAAGCCCAGGGTTGTATTCTTTCAATGCATATTTGATCTTAGATATGACTTGAGATCTGATAGATGCATAAGGAAACAACCATTTATATATTGTATATATAACTAGAGATATACAAGAACATTTTGCTCTAGCGCTTTACATTTACAGCTTATAGAGGAGTGTAGCAAAGACCATCTCCAGCCAGTCATTCAGGTAGTTGAAAGGTAGGTAAATGTTCGTTGGACTGTCGTTTGATATATGGGTATTCCACAGTGAGATGGTGCTGCCACCTGTCTCACCACAATACCACCACTCTTAGAAATATGTGTAACTATTAGTTTAGTAGTTCTATCATACACATTCTGGATCATTATGTCTTTTACACTTTATACAACTGTTCATTTGTTTGTTTATCTATGTATATCATTTACCGTCAAAAGGGATGTGAATAAAGATTTGAATCGAATTGAATTGTCTCTGATATAACTCCAGTCGGTCTCATTACCTCCCATTCTCATTGGCAAACTGCCAGATAGTATCACTGTTAATTGCCTGTGGCCCAGTTTAAAAATGGTCCTTTTCAGAGATACTGTATAGCTAGAGACTGCTCATTTCCTTTTTATGTCTATATGATCAGTTCCCTAGCTGACCATATGATAATATCTGGTGCATCGATTTCTTGAGCATTGTAAATAAGCCACTTTTGCAATGGACAGTTAATAGAAGTCACAATCTCTTGACAACTTACTGCAACATCATCCAATGCATGTACCTGCCAACAATTTAGTAAAGATAAATCCCACATCCAGTAAACATTGGTTTGTTGTAGGGAATTAACGTGTTATTGAATCTATTGAAGGAATTCTATGTGAATTGAATGATAGATAACTTTCATTTTGAGTACTGTAAGATACATTGTGCTGTATATATTTCCAGCAACTTGACTGTAAAACATCTACGGTACTAAATACAGTAGAATGTACAATATATGAAGTGCTCTACTAAATGAATTATATAGGAACCTTACCTGTAAGATGTCTACAGTATCTGATGCTGTAGAATATATCACATATGACACATTTATTTAATAGAATTTATTATACATGATACATTGTCTTTTCACGCAGCAGACTTACTGCTTTGTAGTTTGTCAGGCCAACCTACCTACAGGGTCAGGATAGAGTATCTCCATGGTGCCCTTTCTTCTTGATCTAAATTCTTTGCCCTATTCTAACAGTGATTACCACCAAATAGATTGAGATGACTTAACCTATATTTTCCATTTCTTAGTCGGTTTCTCTTCATAAAGCTGATTTTTATTTTTCAACAATTAACCACTTTCACATATTATGTGTGTTCTTCTGTGTAGGTGTACGAGGTGACAGCAGTACACTGTATCGATGTTATTGAGAGCCATCAAAATAAAGTAACAAGAACCAGAGAGAATGAAACAGAAAGCTGTCACAGCCTTTAACTAATACTAAATGCTTGGCTGGGTATGTATGTACAGCAGTAATTATAATATGATTAACAGTGTTTGGTTATATAATTCTGATTCTTTGTATTACCAAATACTAGTACCCCCAAAAAATGGACAAAAGAAACTAAAAATGAAGGCTTTACTAAAAAGTATGTTACAAGGGGGTTGTTTATTATTGAAGTCACACAGCAGGGGGACAGCGGGGTTTCCATGTGCCATCTCGCATAACCAGGCAGGACTAGGAGGAAATTGGGGTCATGGGGTGTATAAATTCATGTTGAAAAATTATTGTTTTTAAAGAAAGAATGGAAAGATGGGGGGAAAGGATGGGAAAAGTGAGGGGAATGTCAACCGGGAAGATCTATGCAAATCATTTCATATATATTATCTTTTCATACCCCTGTTGCCTCTTTCCATACATGCTCTAGTCTTAGTCTCAGTGCCTTTGACTATAATTATTTTACAACTATTCTGAGATTCTGACATTAAGTTTTAATGATAAACTCTGAAATAACGTCTCTAGGAATTTGGGTATAAGGGCTAGGTATAGTTAATGAATTAAATCCAAAGTGTAATATCAATCATTTCGCTAGGGAAACCACAAATAAAACGTAACTAAAGAATCTAACCAGGAGACTGGTCACTACATATGGTGATTCATATATAAAAGATCTGAAAAGGAAACCTGAAAAGAAAACTAAATATGAATGATTACAAGGTTAAGTTTACATGATCATTAGAGTAATAGACCATTTCTGTTTTGACATGATGAAAAATGGAAAGACATGAATGTCTTTCATTTAAAAGTATTGTGACGTTCCTCAGTAGTTTGGGGTTTCCGATTTCTACGGCGAAGGGACGTGGGGGTTATTTTGGTCTCGAGCCAAATGAAGAGTTCGAGCAGCAAACCGAGGTGTCAGACCAAGAGTCGTGCCTCGCACACAAGGGGGAGCGAGTGGGCCGATTGGGGAATCAGTATTCTTCGAGGGGGGAAGTGTGTGTCGGTCTGTCTAGCCTGGAGTGTTCCGGACATCAGGCACTGGTGGACTAGTATTTCAAGTGGAAAAGAAATGGAAGGGGGGTGATGGTAGAAGGATGGATTTTGGCCCTTCCTGCTATCTGATCCGATCTTCCATAGGGGTCGGGCCGACGCTTGCCTAGTGGGTGGTAGCATGGGGCAAAGCGGGTCACCCCTTCGTCCCGGCGGTCACGGGACGGCCACTCACAATTTCGGGCTTCCGTACCTGTCCGTTCTTCCGGTTCAGTCTTTGGGCCAGTCCGGGCTTTCGGGCCATTCTTCGGTCTTTCGGTCCCCCGTTATTGCGTTTCGATATAAATACTAAACTTAGACTAAATTACTTGGGTACTACCGGTTATTTAGCTGCTATCTTGTCATATCTGCATCTTAAACCCTTTGAAGGGTTGTACTACGGGACGAAGACACATGTGAATACAAGAAGTACCAAGATGGGACTTTTTGTTTCGGGCCTCACCACCCACTTTTATACTCTATCACTCGACTCTGATTGGTCACTTTAGATCACGTGACTATTCTGACGTCATATCCAATTTACAATAAGTTTTCGGACTTTCGGAACTTTCCGATACACTTCTTCGTATTTTATTTATTTACTACATTATTTTAATACTTGGTCACGTTTCTAAAGATGAAAAGACATTCTACACAGTATTAAAGAAACAGTCCTTATGACACACATTAAGCCTCAGGTCACATCTTGCCAAAACAAAACAAAAACTTATTTTCATTCCAGTAAACCAATCTTCTTCTTCTTTTTTTTTTTCAAGAGATGAAAATACAGTACCAAACTTGCAATCTGCATCACCAAAGTTGATTTAAAGGCTGAGAGATTTAAGGAGACAATTGTCAGTGGTTCAGTTAGGGTTCAGTTAGTTCAAATTTACCTTAAAAACAAATTTCATTCCTATGATATATGAAGTAGCCCTATATCTCATTTATCTAGATAGTTTCTTTTGTTTGAATAAATGCCTTTGTCCATAAGTTTTAAAATCACCCTTTCTTGGTGCATGGGTCCAGGGAAGGTTCCCAGCCTTGCCAACTCCGCTCTGGTTGACAACATGGTCTGTGCCTCATGGTAGGGCCTGGGGGACAATTAAATAAATATTTCCAAAGGTCAAGATCAATTAACCTTTACCCATTTTTGGTATGTGTGTAGTAAGATCCTTTAAACCACTCCAGGCTAGGACAACATCTATTTCCAACAAGTTCCAGTACAGAAAAGCTCATAATCTTTTTAAGGCAGTTCATATCCGTTCGCACAAGAGAAAGTAAGTATCTTACATTGCTCTTTTGTATTCACAATATGTTTTAGCATGAATTGTTTTTACATTGTTATCATACATTAAAGCTGGAGTATCGTCCATGCGTTTCTAGCGTTAGGGACTCCACCCCTTAGCTTAACAACGTCGCAACAGGCAACGTGTTTTGCAGTGTTAGAACATAATCCTGCGATGTTATTGGTCACTTCACGAATTTGGCGCGGCAGGCAGGAGGTTACAACGTAGCAAATTACGGCCGCCACAGGGACGATACCCTGGCTTTAATGACACTCCATGGGAAATCCAAGCTTATTGTAGGTATAGGTTTATTCATACAACCAGCTACCACATTAAGTTTCAAGAGTGTAACAAGAGTATCTATATCCATATCAAGCATTCCATTCTCTGTGTACCACTACCTGAATGTGCATGATCATTGTTGGGGCAGTATAAACTGCATTTAGGCCAATATGAATACCAATCACTAATCCCAGGCGAAATGAGATTTTAGAAAGAATTATGATAAAAGCTCCTTTACATTACAACAAATCAACCAAAATACCTCCCAACATTCATAAACATTGACTAAGTAATTTAATGAAAACAAGATAATACTATTTTGGTAAGATTCATATTATTCTTTAAAGAGATTTCGAAGATCGCCTCAGAGTCAGCCAGTAGAAAGGTTGATAACCACTGATTTCATGTTTTAAGACTTTCAGTGTGTAGGCAGGGGGGGTTTCCTGGGTGTCTATAACCCCCGTTGATTTCCCCAACTATAAGTAAAATATAAGAAATCTTGTCAAAAATGTTGGTCAGAACCCCCTTACATTTACCTGGAACCCTGTTTGAATTTAGGGCTGGCCACGCCCCCAGACTTTTCCTTGTAATATTTTGTGGTTTTGTATTTTCAGATATGCGTGCTCTGGTGACTCTGACTGTGGCCATTCTGCTGCTCAGTCAGCTGCTGACACCAGTGGTCTCAAATCGTATGTTGAAGATCAACTTATTTCATTAAAGACATGCTCAAAAAATGTAATTGATACTGCATCAGACACAGTAGGATTCCTTAAGGACTTTCATAAAGCTTTAGACCTTGCGCATTTCCAAAATGAATGTAATAACACAGAATCTCGTTTGGTTTATGATACATATTTCCTGGTTGATTGATATCCAAGTTGCTCAAATTTCAAAAAGAACAAATAAGAAAACATTGGAAATATTGGTACCACAGCTAGGTTAGGGAAACTATCAATAGGCAGCTATGGCTAAAGTGGGGTAAGGTGTTAAAGGATAGTTTCCTGCGAATAAGATATCAAACTAAATTGAAAAAGTGACTCTACTATTGGCATATGTTAGGGTTTGGTTCAAATTGACTTAGTATGGACAGACAAGTTTTTGTTATAGTCCATCTTTTTTGTTTGTTTGTTTTTTCCTTGTGTTACCATCTGAGATATTCCAGTTTCTGGATATATGAAAGTATAAACATGTTTTCATAGTACTGATTGTTAGATGATTTGAATCAAAGGGCAGAACGTTAAACACTCTATAATTATAATGATATAAAACAAATACATGGACAGATGACAGAAATATAGGTGTTGTACATTGTTGCAGGAGGCATAATTTCTTAACTGAAGCCAAATGCTATATTTTAGTCAAAAATCAAAATATTATAATTATTAAAGGAGAATTAGTATCTTTTTAATACTTCGCCCAAATTCTATAAGTTTTAATCACTTTTTCACATTCCACTCATTTTTAGAGAACTTTGCATTTGCCACTTTCATTTGTCAAGTTTTCAGGTTTTCTTCTCTTGTGTTTTAGCTGGTTCATAAGCTTTTAGATATATATACCTCATAAATATGATCTCCTTTAATTTCTGTCCTATTGCAGCTAAACCTGATGCACAGCTTGCAGATTCCCCTCCTTCAAAAGTAAAGTAGGTAAAAGTATAAATAAGAGGAACTGTTGGGGCTGTTTCATTGGTGTTTTTGCCAATGTGAATAGCAAATGCGAATCTAAAGGCCCAATGCAAAGTGTAATATAGTGAAAAAAATTATCAAGTTAGCATACGCGTTGGGGACACATTCGCGTTGGCATTAATTTTGGTATTCACATTGGGCACTAGATTCACATTTTTCCACCTTTGGCACAAGAGTCACATTTGTATATACATTATCTTTCAAACTTATCAATTAAAGCCATATAATATTTTCGTTGGGTGGCTTGTTTTAGAGTACTTATATAGAAAACATGATTCATGTTGGGATTCACGTTGGGTCACGCTGGGAGCCTAGTTTGGGTCGGAATTTTACAAACATGTTTGTAAAATAACGTCAATCACATGCGTTGGACAATGGGACCCAACGTGGACGTGTCCAAGTGGATGCTGGAAACCCAGGCAATAACCCTTGATCATCAGTGGTCCGTTGCACGATGACCAATTAAAACAATAACAATCTTAAAGGTCACTTTAGGATTCTTATTGTAACTACATCATTATTTAGATATCTTTGTTACCAAATGCCTATTTTTTTTTCTACTGAATCAAATTGAATTCTGTAAAGTGATATATGGAAGGACACTCTAGGACTATATCGGGTATGCGGGTCTTCAAATAGAGCATCGCGCACCAAAATTCATGCCAAATCGGGAACGGAGCTGGGATTGCTTTAAACATAGGATCCTATGGGGGAAATGTGGTTATTTCGCTCTAACTTTTTAAATATTGGTCCAATCTTCATACATAAAGTGAGAAAAAGTTTTGAATTTTTTGTTGTTATGAAATTCATTGTGCAACAGGCCACAGGTGAGAGGGAGGGAATGTGGTGCCACTGGTCATAACAATTGTGTTCATCACAAGGAACCCATTCCTTGTCGACTTTGACCTTAGGTTAGACCATTTTACCTCCTCAAAAAGCCTATTTAGAATTATGTAAATGAACTGTAATTTTTAGCGTTATGATAAAAATTGATATGATTACTATAAAAATAATCAATATACAGTCAGGCAATGCAAAATTGATATCAATAATATGCTGAATTCAATACATAATCTCTAGACCAAACAGAATGATAACATGAAAAAAATTATCCTAAAAAAATAAAGTGAATGCAAAAACTATTTGTGTTTTACATTTTATGACTAGCCTGAGAGGTCACCTTACTGGTCAAATCTATGTAAAATATTTTCTTTCCTTGTTTCAGAATACGTGGGGGGAATCCAGGTGCTGTTAAGCTAGGTGCATTCCCTCCGAGTCCATGGGTTTATCAGTCAGGCACAGAAGGCAATGGAAAAGGCAGCAGAAAATAGCTCCTGACTTGAAGGCAGACCCCATTCTCCCTACCCACATCAGCCAGCGCCTAGATATGTACCCAACAAACTGACCCTCACTCTATGATAAAATTAAAACTATTAAAATTAATTTTATGTCAAATTGACAAACAGACTCCAACAAGTTGTTAAATAACTTCAGTAGCTTTAAATGTGGTTTTGATTTAGATATAAAACAAAATCATGTTCAAATCACAAGCATTTGTTCTTTAAAAATAGATACTGTCTAATCTTATGGATCACTGTCTGATTTTTAATACTCTAATCGCCAATGACTTTGATGTGCAAATTATCCAGAAAAATATACAATTTCAACCTATCTTAAACTTTGAAGTATGAACCATCATATTTTGTGGTAGCTTTAACGGTGTCTTCAAACCAGAAACCTACTGTATGTTCATAACGTCAGAGTTAACTTCTTTAGCGTACCTCCAGTCATCAGATTAAAATATAATATGTGCTCTTGCTGTGAATAAAAATAAGGTTGCATAGATTTTGGATGTTTTTTTTTGTTCTTTAGCAAATTTGTTCTTATACCTTTAATACATTGTATACCTCCTTAAAAATGTTAAAAATGAATATATACTATACAAATGAAAAATTCTAATCATTATCAACAGCTTTGGCACCAGGATAGCCTGCCATAAAAAAATTGCGATAATCATGTTTAGGACATCATACCAGAGATGTTTTGGCCAAATGGAATTTTTTTTTTTTTTATTTTACATTTTTCGTTTCATTTTTTTAATCAAACTTAAACTCTATAGTATCATTCCTTGGTCGCATGCATATATGTCACTCTAAGTGAAGAAATATGTGTTTAAGATCGCAATTGTGAGAGCTTGGCTATAATCTTTTTTTACGGGTATTGTGAAAGTTTTATGGACGTGATTTGGCTTGCAATATTTATCTCAAAATGTTTATGGAATGGTCTTCGGGGATATGAGTGCCAATAGAGGAACTCCTCCTACCTGACCTGAGATCCACCAGGGGAAGCCAGGTGTCCCATTGATTTTAGAACAAGTTAGCTTCCTGTTTATATACCTTTGAATGATATATTAATTTTTTTTTTTTTTTTTTTTTTTCCTTTATTTAAACAGACAAAAAATAAGTTTAACATAAAACTTGTCTCACTTTTCTGCCTGTGAGTATCAATCAAGACCAAGAATAAATACACATTTCACAGGTTTTAGTGTATATACAACAACAGTTTCAGTAAGATTCCAGGTTGTATAAAGATAATAATAGAAATCCACAGGTATCACACTTAGTATATTACATAAAGCATTATACCAATGTTACAAAAGTAATAGTAAATAATAGTAAGACACGATTTCATTAATCTTGTAAGACAAATATTAATAATATTCATATAAAACCAATATAACTTGAGTAAAAGAAAATACAGTTTAGCCAATATTAGGACTCACTCAAATAGTGATTTAGTCATCATTTTAAATTTCTTATTATTATCAATATTCCTAGTAACAGGAGGTAGAGAATTTCAATTTATAGCACCACGATAAAAAATATTTAGTTTAACTTTCTCATAATTTGGTTTATAGGTATCAAATACTGGGGCCATATGTAGGCGTGTTTCCCTAACAGGAAATTTTCTAAAATTGACGTCATCTATATAATTGTACATAAAATTTAGTAAATGTATGTTATATCTATCTTCCAGATTTTGAATTCTACAATAATTGCACAACTGTAGCTTATTCATGGCATTATTTGATACACAAATTCTCAGACCCCTATAAAAAAATCTCTCAATACGAGAGATATTAGCACAAGATGTACCTCTATACAATATGTCACCATGTTCCAATATAGGTAAAAACATAGTTTTAAAGATTATAATGCTGGCATTTTCCGTTAAATACTTCCTAATTTTAGCAAAAATATATAACTTATGTGAAATCTGATTACAAAGTTCATATATATGTTTGTTAAATGTTAAAGTCTCATCTAAAACAAAGCCCAAATATCTATATGAACATACATTTTCCAGTATCTGATTGTTCAGGGATAGATCTAAACCATTGGTTTTACTTCGCTTTACCTTTGACCTCATACCATATATACAATACTTTGATTTCTTGGTATTTATAGTTAGTCTATTTTTACAACACCATTTGAAAACATTATTCAAGTCCTCTTGTATGATATTCATTAAAATATTAAAATCTACATTACTATAATACAATACGGTGTCGTCAGCATACAACGATACCTTACAATTTAAGATAACAGATACAATATCATTAATATATATATACTAAGAACAACAATGGCCCGAGGACACTCCCTTGTGGAACTCCACAGCTAATATCTAATTTAGTTGAAGTCATATCATTGATTACTGTATATTGTCTCCTATCAGATAAATAATTTTTCATCCATTTCAAACTCGAATCAATTATTCCATTTTTCAATAGTTTAGCTAACAATATTTCATGATTCACAGTATCAAACGCCTTTGTTAGATCCAAATATAGTGCTACTGTAATCATTTTATCATTAATAGCTTTATATATATCATTAATAAATAGAGCTGTAGTTCCAATAGTGGAGTGTCCCGGTCTAAAACCTCCCTGTCTGCTATCTATTCTATTGCCCTGATTAAGATGCGATAACAGTCTATTATGTACTATTTTCTCTATCAATTTAGCAATTACAGGCAAATTAGATACAGGTCTAAGGTTGTTAACCATATATTTATTTCCTTGCTTTTGTAAGGGAGATACCCTTGCAATTTTCCATGCATTAGGAATAATACCAGTATTAAAAGACAAATTAAAAAGATTCACTATTTGCTCACAACATACTTGCAAGGCATCTTTAAAAATTGTGGCTGATATAGTACTTAAGCCTGACGATTTGTTAACATTTATTTGTTTACAAAGCCTCTCCAATTCCGGAACACTTGTTTGAAATTTACGTAAAAATGCGTGATTTATTGTTCCATCATAGTTCCATGGATCTTGGTAATTTTCAGCCAATCTGTTTCCTATATTAACAAAGTATGCATTTATATAATTTGGTAAATCCTCATTTCCAATTACCTCATCTGAGTCAGGATCCTTTAGTACCAAATTTTTTACCGATTTTTTCTTTCCTGGTAATACTTCATTTATTTTCTGCCCAAATTTTTTTGGATTTTCAGCGTTATTTTCAAGATTCTCTTTAATAAAATTTGCCCGTGCTCTCCTTAATCTATTTGTACAATGATTACGAAGCCTTTTTGCAGTATTCCATAACTCTATATTATCTCTATTTTTGTATTTTTTTGCTTGTTTTAAAACCCTGTCCTTGTCTTTAATTAATTCCAATAGCTCCGCAGACAACCATGGTTCTTTTTTGTTGGATATTTTATAATTTTTAATCGGACAGTATCTATCTAAATAAGCAAGTATTTTAGATAAAAATATCTCCCATTTAATATCAATATCAATTTCATCCATAAAGAAATTCCAATCCACATTTCGCAGATATTCTTGAAAATGCTCCTTGTCATAGTTTTTATATGATCGTCCTTTAAATCCACATTTTACCTTCCAGATTTTAATCTTTTTGCGAGTAATAAAAATGGCCTGATGGTCACTGACGTTCAGATTACATACTTTTTGTTGTGAAATAATATCACAGTTAGTAAAAAACAGATCAATACATGTATTTTTAGTATTACCATAATGTGTCGGGTATTTAATCAATTGTTTTAGTCCTTGCTCCTTAACGAATACTTTAAAATCTTTTGTAGTTTGACTTTGCTGATCAATAAAATCAATATTAAAATCACCCATAATATTAACTTCGACTTTTGTCAAGTCAATATTTTCTAACGAGTTAGCTAAATATTCCATAAACTTATCAATATTTCCTTAAGGAGGTCTATATAAGTTTCAGACAACAATATTCTTATTTGGTTTCTGAGTGATATTTATCCATTGAGCTTCGATATCAATTGTACTAATATTCAGAAAGGAATAGGACGAATCAGAAAACTGAAGACTATCATGTATATACATACACAGACCTCCTCCTCTTTTAACATTATTATCTACATTCAGCCATTCTCTATCATTTCGAACCATACTGTAATTCTTTAGTAAATACATTTCTGATGGTAATAACGAGTGTAGCCATGTCTCAGTAAAACCAATAACATGTATTTTAGAATTTTCAAAAATAGATTGGACTAATTCCCATTTATTCACTATACTTCGCAAGTTCATATTTAACAAATGCATTCCTTTTGCTCGAGTCAAAACATTTAATTCTTCCATATTAAATACATAGTTTGTGAATAGTGAACAGTCTTACTCACTCCAAACTTAGTGAGGTATACATTCCAATGAGACAAAATTCGGCTTTCAATGCCATTGCCTCCACTTGTATTTTTCTTTATACAACCCTTTACAATTTGCAGCGACTCAAATAACCTAGTCATAACTATACAGTACATAGGCTGGGATATTTTATCTAATTTCGTATATGATCATAAATACAGTACATTCATTTATATCTCAAACAGTGATCCTTTCAAATTAGGTTAGTACCTGGTCGATTCACTATTTATTATCCAATACAACAAATGCATGCATACATGTCATAAAGTAACATTCATTTGGCAGATAGTATTTCATCACGATAGTCACATATCAGATCTCCAAGTACATTCTGACCTGGTATTGCATCCCTAGATATGTCTTTGGCTTTGTCCAGTGTCAGGCCACACGAGAAACAGTCACCTTTAGTGGCTTCGTATAGGTAACCTTTGAGTCCTAATAGTTTATCTTTTAAGATAGGATTTTGATCAAATTTTAGACGTATAATTTTTTTCATTACCCGTGGTTTAACCTCATCCCATTCAGGTTTTACTCTGATTTTTTTGCTGATTCTTTTAGCATGATATCCATCTTTTGCATTTCTTATTTCCTCGATGAGATCCAGTCTATTATGAAAGCTTGACATTTCACAAAAATACAGGTGTTCGGCCGACCTATACAACTTCTCTTCATAGAGTATATCACAAGGGTACATATTGCTTAAAAAGGCGTGGTGAGATTGAAAAGCATAACCGTCTTTGGTCTTTAAGATTTTAATCGATTCCATCTTTAAGCCATGTGGTAAATTTGCAATATCTTTGTGGACATACCTAACCCCATCAATTAATAGCGCATTACCCTTGAGTTTAATATTCAGTTTTTTTTCCCTCCCTGCTGCGAACAAGCACCTCAAGTCCCTCCTCTCACTTTGCTGTTCCTGTGAAAGTGCATCTGATATATGAATGTTTTGCCATGTTTGTAAGTCCTTCAATTTACTAATATTCTTGAATACCTCGGGTTTCATTGATGGTTTGCTGAATTGTATCCTGATGGACCTTGGCCTAGTTGCTTCTTGGTTGAGGACCCCCAGTCTGTAGGCTAGAAATATATCAGCATCTACGTGTTCGATACCTAAGTCCGTAAGCAACGCTTTAGCTAACGCACGCGGATTTTTACTAATATTTTCTTTTACACCGTCAATTATCAACAAACACTTGCGTTGTTCTTCAACGTCCGTGGTATATTTCCTATCAAGCTTATCCAACGTTTCGGATTTGGCGTGCAGATCTTTTTTAACCTCACTGAGATGAGCCTGTGTGGTGTGTAGTTCATCATTGGCCGATTTAAGTTCATCCTGCAGTCCCTTTACTTTGGTATCCAGTGCTTTTAGATCGGCTATTACACCCTTCATTTGCCCTTCTAGCGTGTCAACCCGATTGTCATTCGATGCTATATATTGTTCGATCGTGTCATTTGACTTAGTTAGTTTCAGATCCAGTTTCTCAAACCGTTTCTCAATTTTCTCATCACTAGTTTCCTGGTTATTAAGTATTTTTCTCAGTAAACTTTCATTTGTCACTTGGTCATCGACAGGAGTCATACCTACTGCGCCTTCGTCTTCGGTGTCGGCCATTGTTGTTGGTGTTATTGCCGTTCCGGTAGACTGACCTCGACCCTGCTTGTACTCACTGCGGGTTCTCACGCCTGGCATTGGCGTTAGTAATCCTCGTGAAAAACACAGATATATCACCAGAAAATCTGTAAATCGCAACATCTAGGTGGTCACAGAGTGGTTATCCCAATTTCTGCCAGTTTTCAGTTAGCAAATCCGTCCAGAAACCATCGAAATCCCCTGTTATTCACCAGCGCTCTAGTCTGCGTAGCTTACTCGGTTGCTTACTCGGTTGCCGCCATTAATACGACGCATGTACATGATTATATGTATACCTATTATGCATATAGGCCGTGTGCAGATGTGGTAAAGTCATCACTTTTTGGTGATCACCACGTGCCCTTGACACCCACATGGTGATCTGAAAAGACTAGAATTTTATAAATTCAAGATAATATGAATGTCAGATATTGACTGAATTAGATAATAAATGATGGATGTTTCATGAATAAATGCCCTAAGTGTTCTTGAGTTTTGAAAATTATTGATTTCACATTGATCACCAATATCGTGTCCAAACCATTTCAGTGCATTGTGACTTCATCTGCACAATGTCCACATGTATGTATTTTTTTAGAAAAAAATTATTGATATTATTGAGGTATTGAAAAGAGAGAAATATAGTGTCCCCTTTTTGCACTGTCTTAGCTGGGTTAATTAGCAACAACACATAATGATGCCACCTCTGCCTGAACCGCTGCCCCTCTTCTCAGTGCTAATACATTTAAGATGAAAATGAAGATGATGATGTCAGCAATTTTTCAGCTATATCAAGACCAACTCCAGTTTTTGACTTCACAGGTCTGTGAAAGGATCTATGGGGGTGGAAACGACAACAGGGATGGTGGTCTAACAGGTAGCTACCGGGCCTGGGAGCCGAACCCAGGCCAACCGTGTGAATACCAACATACTAACCACTAGACCATCCCACCCCTCTAAGATGCCAATGTCTCATTCAATCATCCTATTTAATGGCCAAATGAAAGTTGGAAAAAATCTTGAATTTCTAACATATCATAATCAAATACAAATTACTACTGAGTCACGAAATGGTTTGATTACGGGAAAAAATTATTGAAGGATAGACACAGTGTTCGTAGGCTGAATCAGAATGTTATCAATGGTGTTTTACTTGGCACTCCGATTCTTACATACTATACACCATGTGAAAGGTGTTGACTGATTGAGGTTTTTTTAACCATAACAATTATTTTATGATAATAAAGACGAATGATAAAGCCTACAAAAAGCCACATCAAAATATGGTTTTAGGGTCGGAAAAAACAATCAGGGTCAACATGCTCCCTTCAAAGGCCATCTCCATCCTAATAATATAATTTCAAATAAAATAGTCACTCTCATAGGCTTCAACTCTAGAGTCTCCTGAGCCTAATTTTTCATTTAGAAGGATCTAAAATCGTTTTACAAAGAGAGTGCCAAACATTATTTTAGGGCCTTAGTCCTATATATCTACATTGTGTACAAAAGTCACATAATAAATGAAGAATAAAACTTCTCTTTGTGGAATAAACATATATGTGACCCGTTTTGGCGAAGTGAGTCGGATGTCGCACGGGGAAGATTTTTAGTTAGGTATACCATCAGAAAATACTAATTATTAGCTTTAAAACGAGGTATAGCATGTCTAGGTCCGATATCTAGGGCCTGAGATAAGTTGCGACGAGAATAAAAAGAACCGTGCCTATGCAGGTATAAGAAACAGAGATAAATGAGTTGAAAGCCCTAGCAACGTACACTTGTAATCAATCCTTGGTCCTGAAACTTTACATAGTCATTCTACACTATTCTAGCTAACAAATACCAGTAATTCATGCGTTTATATACAAAACTTTTATTCATGCCGGCGCTGCAAAAAGTGACAAAAATCCGGATCTGAAACAACAACTTAACCTAGAACGGCAAGCATAAAGGATCACAATACCTCATCTTGGCTGCTTAAAAACGACTCTGTGATGACCCTAAGTACCCTGGGTATCCATAATGTGTCTATAAAAGTTCTTGGAATGTTCATGATTGTTTTTGGTCGTTAAAATAGTGAAAAGCCACCGAGGTAAAAATCTTAAAATCAGAAAAAGTCTTAACAACTAAAAATAAGTTAACAATGTTCAAAACGAATTCTTAATAGTTCTCAGGTGGTCCTGGGCCTGCCACGACCACGTTTAGCACGTTTACTAGGACGGCCCCTGCCCCTAGGTGGGGGTGGGGGGCCTTCCTCCTCTGAGTCAGATGAAGATTTTGATTCCCTCTCCAGCTGTCTGACCAACTCCTCCTCCTCCCCCTCCGATCCTGATGATGTGTCTGGAGTCTGTCCTCTCCCTCTGCCTCTGCCCCTGCCCCTGCCTCTTCCTCTACCTCTACCTCTACCTCTGCCTCTGCCCCTGCCCCTGCCCCTTCCCCTGCCTGGCCCATCCCCCTCGCCAGCCTCTGGCTCTGATTCCGCATCTGGTTCCGGCGGAGGTACGGCACGGGGGCCTGGGCCGGGTGCTGGTTCTGGTACAGAGGGCTTAGGGCACATGATGTCCTTCGTGTCCTCAGTACAAAAATCCCGAATGTTCTTGAAGAGATACCACTGTCTTTTGGCCGGGAGGCCAGGGGATTCGGTGGGCTGAGGGCCTTCCTGGGGGACAGCTTCAGGGGCGACAGTCAGCATCTTGAAGGTCTCGGGGGCCGAGTCGGCATACTGCCGGAAGGTGACGTGGCCCTTGTTCTGGTCAGAGAATACAAAGTGATGATACTGCTTAATGCCCTTGAGTGGCTTGATGAAAGGGGTCAAAAAAGATTGCCAGTCATACGACTCGACAAACACCTTCCCATTCTCGTCCCCAAGTTGGGCAAGGTTGACACGTTCTTGGGTACTCTTCACCACAGTCGCCTCCATCTCCGAGAGGCTCGAGACAGGCTCACGACGAAACCTTTGTTTAAGCAAACCAAAGCACCAGTCCGGGGCAAACTTGGTGTGCCCTGTGATAAAAAAGTTTAAGGAAATGGACTGGTGCCGGCCAGTCAGGACCCGCCAGAGAAGATACGCTAGCACAAACTTGTTCTTGTTCTGACCACTACAGTTGTCACAGTGCATGTCCACCGCCTTCTCCCCCAGGGAATACGTTTCAAAATAGTGGTGCAGGTATGAAATAACTGCATTTGACCCCTTACTACCGCAATGGCTTTCGTCAATCAAATAGTTCACCTGTTGGGGGATGGCCTCGGCACAGACACCGAAAATGCCGACCTTGCGGGGGACAAGGAAATACAATGGGCCAGGCTGCATAGGAAAGGAGGGAAGGTGGACCTGCTGGGCATAATCAAAACTGATGTGGACCTTCGTGTCAGAAGAACAAGGGGGGTGGGGGCCAAGGGGAGGGGACTCTGCTTCCTTGTAGGCAGCCTTGGCAGACTTGACCATGTCCTGATAAAAGCCCCTCTCCCGAGCCACCACCTCCAGGTGAACTTGTTGCTTTTTCAGCTTGGCCTGTTTCACAATGTCAGGTAGGTTACTAGAGGCAGAGATATCCCTGTTGTTGCGCTGGCATTCCCAGCAGAGGTCAGTCATAGGGCGGGAACACACTATGCGAGGGAGGAGTTGGAGCCACAGGTTTCTAAAGGTTGAGTCAGCCACACACCTGAAGTTAGCCTCCTCCATGGCGTTGCTGTAAAACCTGTAGATGTCGGCCTTTGTGGAAGAGGAGGGGAGGAGGAGGATGTCATCCCGTTTGTGGGAAGACACACGACCAGGCAGGACGAGGGCGTTGGTCTCGGCATAGGAGTTGATGAAGTCCACGACCCGCCTGATGTCCTCCAGTTGGAGGATCCTTGCAGTCGCCTGTCGCCCGCCAGACTTCTTTTGCCTGGTCACCACCCCGTAGCACTTGTACCACTTGATGATGGACGTCAGCTTGTTCTGGCTGATGCTGGAAAGGTCACAAGGTAAGAGTTACATTAGGCCAATAATTATTGGACACAGGCAACAAGTACAGGTAAGTATTGTAATATTAATATGGACGATTTGTGATGGTAAGTGCCATGATCAGATTCTGTTATGATTCATTACAGTTCATCTTGTAATTTACCTCAAGTAGTACAATAATAGTAGGGATATCTAGGTAGACCTTAGTTGAGCAAAGAAGTTGAATATCAAAGCTACTCACGCGTACATGAACTTGAAAGTGTCCCTGCAGACTGGCCGAGAACCGACGAGGTAGTGGCTTCTTTGGTGCTGCCTCTCCCCTCTCCCCTTAATCCCCTTCTTCCAGGTGGACAGCCTGCTGCTATTGTCTGTGCAGGTACTGGCGATGCCCAGTAGCAACATGTCCTTCTCGCCTAGAAAACAAAGTAGATTAGGATAATAACAATCTGTACATGATATGCAT
Organism: Lepidonotus clava; assembly: GCA_936440205.1. NCBI lineage: Eukaryota > Metazoa > Annelida > Polychaeta > Phyllodocida > Polynoidae > Lepidonotus > Lepidonotus clava. The sequence continues at coordinate 51,985,476 of OW387142.1, forward strand.
GTGACTCAAGGAATGAGGTTTCTGGATTGACCCATGAACTAGGTTAACACACCCTAAATACTAACTTAAAAACGGTCTGGTTGAGTGTTAATAGTTGTCTGTTATACTTCAAGATGTTGTCATGGATTATGGGATAGTTTTGAGCAAGAACGACATAGCTACATGGTCGTGGCGACAGGTTTGCATAACATGTATCTCATGAAAAACTTACCTGAGGACAGCTGAAAGACCTCCTGCCGACGCGCGACCAGCTCCGACGTCGTGAACTGTTTACTGCACTCCTTGTCTTTGTAGTGCTTGCAGGAACATCTAAAGACAACAACATACATGATATTAGACTTAGTTCACCTTCCTGAGGGCCACAATGGCATGAGACATGATTGATAACCGTTACAGGCTGGCCGGATCAGCTGACGCCATTAAGTAGGTCACCGGACAACCCCGACGGATCATCCCTGTTTATGGCATGAAATCAACTTTGAAACTTGATAAAAACTAGTTAGGCAGTTAGAATACATACTAGGGCACAATCGTAGGCAGTTTCATCAACATTGAAAGGGATTTAGGCACTTTGCGTACTTGTTTCAGAGATAGGGCAACCGACCGCATGTCGGCCATTATAAAGTTTTTCAAAACTCACATGAAGCGTTCGCAGTCGTCCCACTCCGCCTGTAGAAGGTCGTCCGTGGGGTCAGGGATGACTAGTGGCTCATCCTCATCGTCCTCAGCATCCTCCGGTTCCCCTAGATCCTCCTGAACATCTTCTTCTTCCTCGGGGGGATCGTCTTGCCCCTCCTCCCCGTCGGCGAAGAGAAAGTACTCGTCGACCAAAGTCCGCCATTGCTGTGCCTCGGCTACACCACGTAAATTCGCCCGATTGATCGTATTCAGGGCATCCGCGACAGCCTCCTCGTGATCCATGTCCTTCCCGACGATGTTGGGAGGTAATCCACATCAAAATCCAGCAGTGATCCAGGATTAAAACAGCTAAATCCGTCGGAGAAGTGATGTCGCACGTCCGTCCTGCTCGCCATGCGTCCCTTTAAATTTCCACAACAACTGAAACCGGAAGGCACGCGAGGCCTCTCAGCCAATCAGCGCGCCGCATTCCGCACACGTGACCTCCTTGACGACGATTGTTTACGGGACGACGATCGGAGAAACACGTTCTGATTGGTCCTTGCCGGCGTGAATTCAAAATCCGAGGCTGTCATTGGCCAGTTCACTTCGCGCCCTTTCAGCAGGTACCCGGAACATGGGGCTGGGATGGGATCCAGACCGACAGGCAAGCCGCGAAGTTAGGGGAAAATGGCGTGAATCGAGGGTCTTTTGTTTCAGATCACTGAGGCGTTGCGCATCTTTGGGGCCTATTTAGAGGGACTAAGAGATGGCTTTGGGACCTAAATTTTTTTTGGGAAGACTTCTGATATAGGAGATATGAATAAAAGAAAAAAACCATTTTCGATAAAAAATGCGAAATGCGACTTCAGAGCCCCATATCTCAGTTCGACTTTCTGCGACATCCGACTCATTTCGCCAAAACGGGTCACATATAGTTATTGACACAAAAGAAAATAAAAAGCAGCACACATAAACACCCTCTACCACCCATACGCACACACACGCTCCCTCCACCCTCCACCCCCCCACCCACCCACCCACCACACCAACTCCCACCAACTCCCACCCAGGGTGTGTGTGTGTCCCAGAAGCAGGCAGACGTAATGCTAGCCCTGCCCCTGCTGCCAGTGGCAGACAGTGACCAATGAAATTCACCTTCATCCTTACATTGGGCTTGTGCATTTTTCAACAACCAATGAAAACAGTGGTAACAAATCAGAGGGAAAAGGCACCCCCGTTGAACTGAAAACTCACTCACCTGGCTCAGAAGCAGTCTTGTCGCTTAGAGAGTCACAACAGCCGAGTCTACACCTACTAATAAGGTTTGCAACTTGCCCTCAAAACTGTTTAATATAAACATTTTGTCATATGCATAGATTTGGTCATTTGATGATTATTCAATTACATTTTCTATTTAGTAATGCTATAAGAAACAAATCTTGTGAATATGATCAAAATTCACACTCCAAATCCAATCACTGGTGTCTATCCTTAACTTACATTTTGTGAACCAAGATTACTTATCTACTATTATACCTTTCAGAAAGATTAATCCTGTAATAACATTGGGAGAGAATCTAGTTTTGAATTTATGTCAAAAGGTTGCAAACCAATTTTATAGATTATATCATATTAGATAAAAACTAACAAATCTGAGACATTGCCAGAAACTAGGACCTGAATAACAAATCTGAGACATTGTCCCTTACAATGTCTCTCAACTGCAGATGTACCAAATTTTGTGTGTTTCCCTTTCCTATGTAAACTGGGTGATTCAACAAGCACCTTTTTATTATGGAGAACAGTTGTGGAATTCTTTACCCCTACATGTTAAACAACTAGACTCTAAAACAATGTTTAAGATTGAGATGTTGAAACGAACTGTCCTTCCTCCTCAGACGGCAACCGTGACATGGGGGGTTCGAAGGGGTATTTGGGAAATGGGGTGGTGGTTTCTTTGTATTGGGGTTTTGGGAAACGAAACAGACACATATTGATGAATGATACATGGATCCTGGATGATGAAATGTATCAGATTGGAATCCTATGTTAGTTGGTGATGGTTTCGTTGTTCTGGAGAATGTAAGGTTTTTTTTGGAAAAGAGCAACAGACACATATTGGTGAACATCCGTTGACCAAAAGCCACAGAGAATGACATGTTTCTAGTTTATTATAAGCAGGAGCCAACCATCATGTTTGAGATGTACAGATAATGAAGACGTTAACACTATAATTATGTGTTATTTAATCAAATTCACTCTGTTGAACTACATAAATAAGTATAATCATTTTTCATCAACCTTACATAAGAATTCTTATCAAGAGTGTTTGCTAGGTTGATTCTACGCAGCTGCTGCTGGACTCGTGATACATAAGATTGTGATGCTTTGATATTCGATTGAGAAATTTACCAAATCTACCTTATTTATCAAAATGATGAAGTGAAACAATTTTATTGTTTCTGATAAACGGAGTAAAACCCTGTAAGACAACAATTCACCAACCAACATCATTTCAATAAATTAACACCAACATCCAATAGCCTATCATTGAGTGTGGTTTAGTTTCTATGTCTTTATTCCCTACGTTAAGTAAAGTGTACAGTCTGGGTTAACAGTTTCAGCATAAGTTGAGTATAAGAAATCACTCTCTGTACATAAATAAACTAGCATCTTTGAATATTCTAAAGATTCAGGTCAGAGTATATAATCTCTTAAAGAATAATAAGAAAATATTGAAAACCAATCTTAGATACATCATTTGAAAGTACTTTTTATAATTGTGGAGACTTGCTTTTAATCAATACAATCAAGAATAAACAAAGGTTATTGAATAGTTTAATGTTGGTAGGGATAAAAATGCCCAGTAATACTTATAGTCCAAGACATGTGGCACTTATATTTATATGTCTAAGGCCAAAGTTACCTCAAATGTTGTAAAACCTCCTCGAGTGGTGCCTCGGAGGATATATACCATAACCTCCATCTCAGCGATGGTTTACCTTCACTTATATTCATATAATTCACAACAAAGGAACATCAAGATGCATGTGTTTTTCTAACATTAGAATCTGGCACATTACCAGCTGCAATTATGCCTAATCGAAACCTATACTGAATACTGATACTGAATATATAATATTTGTTCTGAAAGGCAGGTTATTAGACATTGACAGTGATATTTTTATTTGAATTTTGTACACAATTTAACATACATTAATGTATATACATAAGTGAAAATTCAAGTGCCCGGGGCATGGGGGAAATCTTTGCTATAGCACACCCCTCCCCCTCCCCCCCCTTTTTTTCAAATTCCTGGATCCACACATGATGACATGTACGGGAAAGGACATCAATAAAGGTGAGGTATTTAACCATGACAGGTTAAGTCATCTATGGGCTAGGTAAGTATATGCAAGTATATGCATTATAGCCTTAACTGACAGGGGGATCACGTGGATATCACTCAAGACCACAGCAAAGCTAGCTCAGAATTCCCTCCTTTTCTTTGAGGGGGGGGATATATCATATGCAGTCCACATATATAAGACAGAGGTCGAGTTAAGGTTATTTCCTTGTCTCTCACCTTTTGAATTCACTAATTGTTAGGGGGGAAAAGATAACTACTCCATGCAATTTAATGTAATTATTGTAATTATCTACTAAATCATTCCAAGACTTAATTGGCAATGTGTCATTCTGGTTTCACTCTGTTAGCTCTGTGCAGCTGTTTAGTTCTAGTTTGCCCCCTAGTGGTGGTTGTGACTTGTTTGTAGCCTGGATTCGCAGCCTCAATTGAAATCTGAGACTGGCACCTACTACTGGCGACCTTCACTTTGCCTACCTTTGGGTCCAACTATTCAAGATGGCCTCGGTGGTATATGTAACATTAAAAGTAGTGTACTTTTAAAAGTTTACCATAAATTTCCGTTGCTGCAACATCATAATAACGTTTATGTTTGGCTTGGATCCAAACCCCAAGACTACAACACAGAGATGGCCAAGGCCAACCCTGCTGTCTTTCTCAAAAATATCCTGATGAGAATCCTTTGACCGCTAACAGACCAGTCATGGTGCTGGACAGGGAGTGTTTATTGCCTGAGATTAAAAATAAAAGAGCTACATTGATAAACATTATTCAGTATATAAATATTCAAGGATGATTAACTGCTCAGCATTTGTTTCATTAGTAAGGCCTCCTAGGACCTGCAAACCAAGCACTCCAAGCTCTCGGTAAGAGTTTGATACTACAGGTGACCCTGCAGTCCTATCAGTTTGCCTCTGACTGGTTGCACTATGGAGACACTCTGCAAATCTGTCTTTGTGTATTACATTGCATCCTGATGTCCTCGGCAATAGGATAGGAACTCATACTATAAAAATGTGTGCACAGGTAAACAACCTTTTGTCTTCTTATCCATCCCCTGGAAATCCCTGGATCCTCCTCGTGTGATCAAAATCTACAGGAATAATTTTTCTGTGATTTTTATGTCTGAAATTGGATAGGGAGTGTTTATGGTCCGAGATGTAGAGCTTCATTATTAACGATTCTTACTACCCCAGACATGAAGTCTCTGTATGTACTATGAAAAGGGAGCTTTTTAGAAAGACATTATTTAAAGGAGGTTAATTGAGATCACGACATGTATATATATTAAGTTAACTTCTTTGAATAAAAATGTTTAAAGATGGTTAATTATCCTGACCTTGTTTCATCAGTAATGCTTGCATCCCCCTAAGAAAAGTCATCTTAAAGTATCAGTTTTCATGAAAAGGGCCCCCTCCAGGACCTACAAACTCCAAGCTCTCAAAAGAGTTTAAAACCTTGAGGGGACTTTGCAGTCCCGTTGATTTGCCTCAGAGTGGTTTCACTATGGAGACACTTTGTCTTTGTGTATTACATTGTTTCCTGATGTCCCCAGCAATAAGCCGAGGGAACTCAAACTATAGAAATGTGTGCATGAGTAAACAACATTTTTGTTCTTAACCATCCCTTGGATATCCCTTGGGGATCCACCTTGTGTAATCAACCTTGTGTAACTCAAGTATTAAGTACATTAATCATGAAAATTTGTACAACTTTATATTGTATTATGTTAGTATCTAAATGGTTTATACATTTATTATACCACGAAGATAACATGTTAATGTGGTAAACAGCCTGTTCTATTTTGTATCACCATAATTATAAAGTATTTGATGTGGTTAAGTTACGCTAAACTTATCAGAAAGCTGGTTACTTCCAAGATAAGCCAGGATAATAAACCAAATAAAAGAAAAAATGTTTACCAATTCATTAGTTAATTAGACATATGAGCAATTAAATTCATTAGATCTAATTGGAAGTATGTGAACCAGTATGAAGTGATTTAATACTAAATTTTTAAAGCTGCGTTCTCATCCATCACGACATGTTTAATTGATACATCATAACTCCTTATGGGAATGCCAAATTCATAACATGACTAATAATGTCACTGGATTACGTTCGAAAAGTTATTTGACAACAAATGGACAAAACAGCCTCTTTAAGAGCAGATGTATGTTAACCAATTCATTCTATAAGACTTTCACTTGCATTTATATGACAAGAATTACCATGGGAAACATAGTTGTATAATGTTTACCATAAATTTGTTCATTATTGACGTGAAGACCATCATGCATTGTTGCCTTATATCTATGGTATATTCTTCTTATGCCCTTTATTTTTAATTTTGTTGACAATAGATTTTAGGTTGAGGAAAATTCTTCTTAATATTTCCTAAATGTATGCATTGCATGAAGTTACAAACATGACCTGATCTGACAAAAAGTCGCAAGGCACACAAGGTGGAACTGAGATATGGGGCTCTGAAGTCGGAAATCGGTCCAACCATTGAAAATGACTCTTTTGCATTTTCATGTCCCAAAATATTGCCTAAAAAATTGACTTTTTAGCGTGTTAAAATGGCCCCCAAAGTTGTCCTTTTGCTTCAGTGAGTTAGAACAAAAGGCTCCTGCGCTGCCAATTTTTATCAACTTTGACGACTTGGAAGCCACCTTTAGGAGTCAAGAACCCAAGAACTTTTGGTACTGTTGGAAATTGAAGTGCAGGACCTCCTCTAGCAAATGGAATGGCCAGATTTTGAAATAAGATGGTGAAGGATCGACCAGAAGAGAGATTGCAAATGCTGTCGCCATAAACAAATGTTGCCAAGGATGTCACGTGATACAATCCAAGCGGTCTGATTGGCTGACACCCTCTTGACTCAGCGGAACCAGGACTGTTTATGAAATTTAAAGGTCCAAATGGCAGAAGCTGGTGCATATTCAATGAGGCCTGACGTGAGGATGCCATGTTAGCAGCACTAAACACAATTGTTAGGACTAATCTTCATGATGTGCAAACGACGATCAATGGTGAGAACTTGTGGAGGATTACATCTTTGCCAAGGATGACTGAGAAGGAGGATGAGGATAAGCATCTTGACAAACAGCAGGAGGTCGTCCAGCTGACTCCAGGTGCGGCTGATGACCATGCTATTAATCGTTTTAAATACAGATAGTTAGTCATCTATAATACCTGTATGACCACCTAGAGGCTGTAACTTTACCTCTGTGGCATTGACATGAGATTTGAGGCCAAGAAACCTCAGTGACCTCTGGAGTAGACCCAAGAGTAGAGTTCTTAAACTTTCTTTTAAAAAAATATTTCCCAAAGTCGGCCGCTTGTACATCAATAAAGTTCTGTGCTTAAACACAGATAGTTATGTAATACCTGTATGACCACCTAGAGGCTGTAACCTTACTTCTATGACATGGACTTAATGTTATGATTTGCTTCATGGAAGATTTTAGGTCAAGTAGCCTCGGACACCTCGGGAATAAACCTGAGCATACAGTTCTTAGAATTTTTTTTTTTTTCTACCAAAGTTGGTCGCTCATGTAGATCTCCATTCCAGGGGAGAAGGATAAGCTCCTGTTAGGTGTTACAAGTGCCTGTACTAACACCTCAGCAGGGTTGTTGACCTGGAAGAAGGGGCCAAGGGGCAAGGGTGAGAGGCCGCACCAATGGAGCCACTACACCATTATTCATCTATGTTGCTAACATTCTCTTTCTAATTAGTTCCCAAGCCTGTATTCTGCTGTAACTTATAAACATGTACACTATTTTCAATACATGACTATAGACTACCAGTCCGACAATGACATGTCTGAATGCAACCTGTTAAGTCAAGGCTTATTCCGACCCTTATTCCATGCCCAGTTGTAAGTCTAATGTTCTGTTTTTTTAGTATGGGGTATTGTGTATTTCACCCCATGACCAACCTGTGCTGGGAGTGCCAGAGAAACAACCCTCTTGTACTCCTCCAACCTCTCTGAGATAGTTAGGCAAAATAAAAGAATTAGCAGAAGCACCTGGAAGTGGTGGCCAGGGAATGGAAGTACCATCAGGAACTGACTATAGCTGCTAAGCAGGCCTATGCTGAAGCAGGCTGCCCGGCGCTTTGGCCACACGCTCCCTGCTCCTCTAATAAATATCCTGGCACATGTAACTTTGGGCTATGTACAACAGGTGCACCTCCCCTCCTCCCCAATGCAGCCAGGACCCCTCTACCTCCTCATCCCACGCAATGTAGGAATCTCATAAAAATTCTACAAAATAGCAATTAAATTTTATTGAAAAAGTAAAGCAGGCTTGTATCGTGCATCTGATATATTAGAAATTAAGATTTCCTCCATTACTAATTAATTGCAGAGCTTAGGAAGTAATATTGTGTTTTTTTCATGCCGTTGTGGCGAATTCTACAAATTTTAAAATGTTTTTGGGTTTTTATATTGTATTCTATATTTTAGTGTAAATAACGAAAAATATGTGATATACCAATATGCCCAATACAGCCCTGTTTTACCCTATAAGTTGATTCTACAAAATTATATGAGAAATATGACCTGATGAATAGGCTCAATTCATCACAGGATCGAGTTTCCAGCCTACCCCGTATAGGGAAAAAGATAACTTCACCCCTATTTTTTTTTCCTTTTTTAATTGTTTTTATTTGTGACCTGATCTGACATAATGAGTTCAGGTCAACGAGATATGATTTTGAGTTAGTTAGATATGTCATTCGGTTAAAAAAGAGCTTCATTTTGATACAGAGTTTGTGTTTCTATTACGTCCCTGTCGTAGCGACTTCTCTTCCTCCTCCCCTGCATCTCCACCTCCACCTGCTCTTGAGGGCCCTGCACCTGCATCTGGTGATGGGTCCCGGCACCTTGGTGCCTCTGCTGCAGGCTCAGGTTCCGTGGGCTTGGGGCACATAATGTCTTTGCTTTCCTCTGTGCAGAAGTCTCTGATGTTTTTTGAAGAGGTACCACTACCCACGAAGGAGAAGCCCCGGAGAAGGTGTGACCTTTGGGACGGCTCCAGGGTCGACAGTGAGCATGTCCATTTCTTCTGGCTCAGAGTCAATGTACTGTCAGACGGTTACCTTCCCGGGGCTGTTTGATGAAAAGATAAAGTGGTGATAATGCTTGATCCCCCTTATTGGCTGGGTGAACAGGGCCAGGAAGGCTTGCCATTTATAGGTTGGGACATAGATGTCCCCACCTTCTGACCCACACAGCTGAGGGATGTTGACTTCTTTTTGGGTCCTGTCCCAGACCGTCTTGGCCAGGTCAGCAAGGGAGGACACCTCGGCATGGCAGATGGCTTTGGCACACACACCAAAGATCCCTACTTTGTGTGGGCCGGGGAAGTAGAAGTGTTCTGGCTGCATGGGGAAGCAGGGGAGGTGGACCTGCTGTGCCCAGTCGAAAGATACATGCACCCGGATGTCAGAGGAGCAGGGAGTGTGTGGCCCGAGCGCGGTCGGCGTGCCTCGGTATATGCCTGCTTGGCAGCGGTAGTCAGTTCCTGGTAGAACTCCTGCTCCTTGGCCACCACATCCAGCTGCTTCTGCTGCTTCTTCAACTTTGCCTGCTTATCTACTTCGGGGAGGTTAGAGGAGTAGGAGATATCAGGGTTGTTCCTCTGACACTCCCAGCACAGGTCAGTCATGGGGCGAGAACACACAATACAGGGTAGGAACCAGAGGTTACAGAAAGTGCTCAAGGCAACCTGACGGTGGGCATCCTCAATCGCCTTTAGATACTGTTTATGCACATCTACCTTTCTTGTGCGGGAGGGAAGGAGAAGGATTTCATCGCATTTGTGCATGGAGGCCCGGCTTGGGAGGAAGAGGGCATAGGTTTTGGCGTTTGAGTCAACCACACAGCCGACATATTCGAGGTTGAGGGAATGGGTGTTGGCCTTGCATCTGCCGGACATCTTAATATGGGATACAACCCCGTGCTCCTAGTACCACTGGGAATGGAATAAGCTTTGACATTACAGGTTTGGTTACATGTGTACATGTTAATAAGTTACAGCAGAACACAGGTTTGGGAACTACTTAGACAGAGAATGTTAACTGCACAGATGAATAATTGCTTGTAGAGAAAGAGCAGGCTCATCCTCGTCCATCCGTGGATCATGAGGCCCCTCCAAAGCCTCTATGCCTTTCCAGACAGGGTAGCATCCTCCTCCCCCTACGATAAGTCCCCATCTACCTCGGTAAAAACAAAGTGATCCTCGACAAGTTCTCGCAATTAATTGTCATTGGTGCAGCCATGAAGAATCGTGTTTAGCACTGCTGCCCCGGCCTCCTCACGTTCCTTGGGGGTAGCCATCGAATCCCAATAATCTTGGGATGCAAACTGCACTTGCAGTTAGAACAATTAATCACTCGTAATCACATCGGGCCTCATTGAACGCGCACCTGCTTCTGCCGATCGACCTTTAAATTACATAAACAGTCCCACTTCCGGCACGCCAAGGGCATCTTAGCCAATCAGAGTGCTCGGATCGCACCAAGCGACCTCCTTGACAATGTTTGTTTATGGCAATGGCTTTCGCGATCTACCTTCTGACTTTACATATGATAAGATCAAGAATAAGTGAGGCTCAAATAATCCTATCAACATCCGGTCCATTATCATATAAACACAATATTTTTGAGGTGAACAATATATCTAACCAACTCAAATTTATATTTCAGCAACATGTGACTCATTATGTCAGATCAGGTCACATACGTTTTGTGACTATGGGCCTTTTTTGTTCTGTAGGGTCCTTAGAAGTAAAAGATTTTGTCAGTTAGGGTATTTGCTACATAGGCCTGCAAGTGGTAGAAAGTGATCTTTTTTCTTTTTCTTTTTTATTCATTTCATTTATCCTGGTAAGGGTAAGGATAACCTTGTCTGCCCCCTTATCCAACTATTTTGTGACTTAGCTAGGGCCCTGTTGCTACTTTGTGCCTTAATAAATGTTACGGTGCTATTCAACAACCATACATTTTCAGTTTGCCTGTTACTCTCTCCAATTCCATGCTACGGTAGTTATTTGATGATGAAATGGGTACCTCACCAAATAAGATGCTATTGTTGTGTATTTTTGTGACAGAATCAAAAACAAAACTTTATGATAACATTTCTGTATTGGTTAAACAACATAACCAAACTGTTGCAATAGTTTTGCAGTGCAGAATCACAGCAGTATGTTGCAACACTGTTATTAGAACCATCAAAATGATATAACGAAAACCAAATCAGAATGTTGCTGCCATCTTATAATTAGGTTTCCATGCTAGGCTGGGTTTGCTCTTGCCACCACTCAAATCCCCTACACCGTAGGCCACCAGTAGGGGCCCTGGATGAGGTCGCCAGATTCAAGCCAACAAATACTGAAGGGATGTATCACGTCAGCTGGAACTAATGACTACTGAGAAAACAATTAGCAGCTGTATATCAGAACCAGTTTCAAGGAAAACATGTGGACCATATCAGAAACTCTCCTTCATGATTGAGGTAAATTTTCATCGTCACATCTTTACCATTTCATCTGTGATTAACTGTAAAATATCACTACTATAATAAGAAGGATCTCTGGGATGTGTCCAAGGGTGGCTGTAAGACCCCAAGGGGATCCTCACATGCCGAGGGCAAAGCAAGAGGTTTGTATGATCCCCATGGGTCATATGGCCACCTGGGGATTGCCTCAAAGATCTGTCTTTAATTTATCACCCAAACAAAAGGAAGAACAATGTAAAAAAAAAAAAGCATGTAAACAATGTGCGGTACGCACATTATGTCAGGGGTTTGCCGCTGTTTTGATCAAAAGTTACCATGCCTGTCAATAGTTACTACCCCTTGTATGTACCACTCTTTGGCAGTGCAGGTGATAAATTGGTATTTTTAGGTTTGCCACTGTGTTGATCAAAGGTTACAATGCCTCATGAAATGACACATTGTATGAAGCAAGATCGAGATATGAATGACAAAGTATTGAAAGTGAATGCCATTGAATGTTCTTTCTGAGCACGTATTGAGAAAAAATATATATGTTGTACATCAGGCAAAGAATAAACAATCCATGAAGGCCTGAATCAAAAGGTTGAATTAATCCCTCTCAAGAAGGCACTTTTAAAATCAGTTAAATGAATATTGTGCATACTCCTGGTGTATAAAGGAAAAGAAAGCGCTTCTTGCTTTACCTTAAAATAGATTGTATTCCCATCTTGGATAGATTTTATTTTGAATAATGTATGCCAACAGAAAAAAAGAAATCAGCTCCACGTCATTGATTATCACCACTCAGAAACATAAGGATTATCTACATCCAAGCCATAGGCATAGTCAATTGGGAACATTAGAATCTAGCACATAACCAGCTGACCCTAATTAAAGGCTCTAATGCAGGTGCAAAAATTAGGATTGAATAAACTGAAAGTTGTCCATGATATTATTGTTCTTAGAAACATGTTATTAGATTTTCCCAGAACCATCCAGACAAATTAAAAGCTTTAATTTGTTCAACACATAATCACTCTAAATTATATGTCATTGAGAAACTTTAGATCTGGCACATGACCAGCTACCATTAATTAAAGGCTATAATACTAATATAAGAAGACTTGTGGGGGCTGTCAGAGGGTGGCTGTATGGCCCTATGGCGGCTGTAGAGCCATACATCCACCTGAGGATGGCCCGTAAGGGTCTTCTATTTTTTATTACCCAAGCAAAAGCCAAATAAGATCACAATTATCAAAAAAAAACTATGGAATCGTTCGGTTGTGCCTAATGTGACATCCGTGTAATGCAAGGAGCTTTGCAGAAACGTATCACTATGCAGGCTGTACAAAAATCATTTGCCTTTTAAAAAAACAATTCCATTCAATGCCAAATCTTTAGTATTGCTTCAGAAATTCAGAAATTCACACAGATTATACTTTGGATATTGTAGAAAAATAACACACAACCAAAATAATTTTAGAATTTTTTCTTTTTTTTGGGGGGGGGGGGGCATGAGAATGCGTGTTTACTTTGTGGTCCCCACCAGCAGCACAAACCTAACAGAGAGCACCTTGACTACACTCTCCGGGCTGATTCTTGGTCTTTCCCCTTGCCAGATCACGAGGGTGGATGTGGTCTCACAGAACTAATTATTTCCTGTATAGTTTAATATAACAGATTTTGAGGAAAAAAAATCCATACATACAGACTCGTTGTACGTTAAATCCTTCTATGTACTAAATGATACATGAGAGGGTAATATAGATGCAGAAATTTTTATTAAAGTTAATTGTTCTAAGAAACATGCTATTAGATGTTTCTAGAAAAATTGAAAGCTTTAATTTGTTTGGCACATAATCATTCAAAATCTTTTTCTTTTTTTTTAAAGGAAACATAATTATCATTCACATGCATGCCGTTCCATACGTAATTGCTTTAAGAAACATGTAATTAAATGTTGGCAAACCTAGCTCTATAAATCAAAAGCTTTAATTAGCCTGCCATGTATTCAATCTCAATTTTCTATTTTACTTTAAATTAACTTGAAGAAGGTAGCTTAACATACACCAAAGGCATTCTCCAACTGAAGTGTTCAGATCAACGATTTCAGGAATTAAACAAGAAGGAAGGAACAGTAGATCCGCTTCAGGAAGACATAGGGTAAGTACGGTGATAGTTTGGTGAATATGTGAAAGGCCTCTAGTTTAATAGGATCTTTATTGTTTGTCACTTAGCATAACATCGCTGGTGGACACCTCCTTCACCTCAACTGGATATAGATATAATAATGAAGTAATCCCAGAGTCAAGGAGGGGTTGGGGAAGGTGCAAATGGGTATTATTTGCATGCCACTGACAGCCTGATGAAAATGCTCCAATAAGGGAGGGGTGAAAACCTAAATGAGCGAACGCCATAACTTTCTAACCTAACTCATATTCTCTGAAGTCATACATTGAATATAGAAAGATTCCCCTAAATGCAGTTGCATTCATATGTTACAAGGGATGGATCCAGGAATTTTAGAAAGAGGGGGGCACCTATCACAGGAAAAACGGGAGACTTTACTCTTCCTGAACATTCACCATGTGTGGGTCATTCCAGCCTCTTTGTGTCAATAGCACTGGTGCTGCTGTGCATGATGTGCATCAGTATGACTGGTCATCCTGATGCACATAATTATGCTATTGATGCTGAGCAGCTGCAAAGTTTAGCAAAGTTTGCCGTTCAGAGTTTCCCTACGGAGATTTACTATAGGATTTGGTCTTTAAATGTGCTAAATCATGATTTGAAAGGTCTTTTCAGCATCAAATCATGAAAAACTGGCCATAGCGTTCTATGACCACCTAAAAGAAATACCATCATATCTTCTACATCTTCAGTCATCCAGTGATTGAGTCCCTATGATGTGTTTTACCTGCTTCATAAATGGCTGTAAAAGGATGAAAAGGTCAACCGTTCTTAGGTCATGGATCTATAAGTGAAGATAAAAGAAATACATGAGTAGGTCACTAATGTTGACTTCATAACAAAATCATAGTCGTTATGATAGGGAAAGGGGAAATAAGGTACAAATCTACTGCTGAACTATGTTGAAGAAGGGTTATTTAGGCTATATATGGCTTTTCAAAGTCCTAGATCAGAGCAGCAAATTGGGACATTTGGACTAGCCACATTCAAAGCCATCTTAAACAAAATATAAACATATTTTTAACACAAATAGTTTTCAAATGGAAAGTATAGTCCTCATATCTGATACTATACAATAAAATCTAATTCAAAGAAGTTTTCTTGGGTCAATTTATCAGTGAAATAGCAACTACCTATGTCTAAAGCCTATAAAAAGCTGGTCCTTTCAGACACTATGATTTAGTAAAAATCTTATAAATCCATGAGGTACATTCCGTAAACATTCTCCAGGACCCTCTTTTCATAATAGTAGGGCTTGTAAACAATATGTCTTGAATAAGAGTTTTGGTAGTATGTTTGAATTCATAGAAATCTAAAAGACAGACCTCCAATTTATGTTTCCAGCCACTAATTTTACCTTTCCTGATCAGACTGTGCTACCAATCTATGGACCAGGCCACGACTCAGATAATTGGGTTGTGATCTCGACCTCTGTTTCTTAATCCTAAACCATAAAATCATGACAACATGTCATGACATCAAATATCTTCTACCATGGACCTGCAAACATGTTTGTAGTTGACATATCTGGTTCATATTGTTCTCTCTATAGTAGAAAGAACTGTTGGCCTGCGAGCACAATACCACTTCCCTCTGAATTATTCTGGTCACAGAGTTCAGTGGGGGAGATTGACCATGGGGGAGATTGCAGAAATAAAATCACCCAAAGCTGCCTAGCATAAGCACATGCTTGAATGAGCACACCTATCGTTGTCTATAACTTAGTATAAGCTCACTTTAGGGGTTGAAGAAATAATTTAATGCAACACTAAGCAGTCCCATATTTTTCTTGGAATTCCTTATTTCTTATTAAGATGAATAAAAGGGGAATCATTTTGCTTATTTTCACGAGGTCAGAGTAGTGGGCCACCCCTGGAGACCGGGAGTCACTCAGGCTAAAAATAACCGTGGGACCATCCTCAGCAACCCGTCTCCCAGCTGTTCCCGCCTTCAGGAGGTAGAGCCACAGCGGCCATAGTCCTTTCATGACCAAGATACCACTTACATAATACTTTGGATAACAGTGGGTCTGAGCTCGCCAGACTACAGTGGCGACAGGCCTAGGGGCCTTGACTTAAGAAGATGCACTGGACACCAGTGTGGGTGTATGTGGGTTGACTAATGACTTCGACACGGTGACATGGTCCTTTCTTAATTAGACATTTGACATGGGGGAATAACGACATGACAGACAGGTTAAAAACCTTAGTGACATGTCACATGCGACATACACATTTATCAAAATAGATATTTGACATTCAGAATAATAAGGGACAGAGACATACTTAAGTTAGAAATCACGTCACTGTATTTCCGTAATTTCTTACAGTTTTTGGGGTAAAATTACGGAAAACCCCTTTACCTGAGGGTATACGGATCCACAACTTCACTTAGGAATCTGGGGACGGATGGGTGCGTGCAGGGCAACGGGGTCCATGCCTAAGAGCGGAGTGAACTTGTTTTATCATCAAATTTATCATGAAATGCATGGAAATAGTGTAGATACAATCAATAACATCAGTGTCAAAAGGTAGTAGAATTGCAATGTTTTGGGAAAACGTAATTTCTAAACTAATCATGATAAATCAATAAATACAAGATGCAACATAAAAAAAAAAGACATTAATGGAAATTGTGGGAGACATTTGTTCATTTAAGATGTAAAGAATTGAATTCATATATAGTACTGACCGAGGTGAGATACCAATCTAGTTATTCCCTGGGTCGAGGGCCGTAGCGTAGCGCAGGCCCGAGACGTGGCTAAATGTTTCCTTGGTTTTCCAGGGGAATATCAATTTGTTATTCCCCTGGTCTCTGTACTTAAGAGTTTAAACCAGGGGGATATCATTTTTGTTATTCCCCTGGATGAATACAGTGACGTGCAAACAGGAAATGTACAGACACTACGCCATTAGGGGTGAAATAAATGTCAATTAATCATGAATTATGACACCAGCTGCACAGATATGTCACAACATTTCCTTTTTTCCATATTTTTTATTGTTCACTTCACATGGCATTATGGGGAATATACCCTTTTTATAAAGACTGATTGAAATCTTACCTTGCAACTACATTTTTTTGTGTTTTAAGGTTTACTCCATCTAGAAAAGTGAAAATTTCTATGCTTTCTCATTTTCAGACAGGAAGATGGCCTTGTGATTTTGACCATAGCAGCTCTGCTCTGCGGACAGGGGATGGCTTGTAATCTCCATTCATACTTTTCTACTTAAATGAGGGCTTAACCAGAAATACGTACCTAATATATATATATAAGAGATGAATTCATATAAGTTTTAGAATTATGTAAAGGTCACATCTAAAGGCATCTCTTATTAAATGGCAAACTGAAAATTGTGTCTCATAAGATGTTCAATTAATTTTGAATCATGGAAGTCGTCAGCAAGTAGAATAATGTTTTCTATCATTATGGTTTGAACCCTTTGCAGCTTTTTAAAGTTGAGTTGAATGCAAGCAGATCAAAAATTGGTATAATAAAGACCACCAAATCTACATTGGGTTGACACTTTATTTGCAAAAACCTTATTTCAATTATTACAAATATACAGGCTTTATATAACTATGCTCTTTTATGTTCTTTTCTGAAACAGGGGTAACTAAATGTGCCGAAGACCTCCCTCTTCCCAAAGGAGCAAGTGGGCCTATTACGTAAGCTTTTTTCCTGTACAAACTTGTCCTTTGTTAATTCTACTTAAGCATTCTCTGCTGTGGATAATTTAGCCTCAGTATTATGACTCAGTAACAGAGTCTTTGCAATACTGATAAACTATATAGAATAAATCTAAAATCAATTAATCATGATTAAAAAACATTGTTTATTCTGACTTAGTATGGTTATGTCAGATATATTTAGCAGAAGTATTTGTTCTAGATGTTTAAGAATTATGAAGAATTGCAATGTGGCGCACAGACCCCTTCTGGGAATGGTGACATCATCTGCATTAGGTCTATAGACACATCACATAATGTCTATTTTGAGTCTGTCAAAGTGTCTTTTTTACATCATTCAAAGTGTGTTGGAAAGGTATTGTGTTCCAATGTCTTGATTATTTTCCCTGGAGAACAATATATCATTGTGTATTGTTTTTAGATAGATATACACTTTATTACTTATAAGTTTTCCCTTGTGATGCTTGCTGATTTAGTCAACCTCGAGATTGAGGTAATGAATCATGTTTACATTCTTGTAGAATTCAATAGCTGCTGAATTAAATAGAGGTTAACTGTCAAATGTTAACTGTGGAATTTTGCTGGTTTTCTATCGTATATATAAGGCAGAGTATGAAATCTTAGTTATTTCAACAATTTCAGTAAGTTTTTATAATGAGGACACCTGTTCAATAAATAATGAACACTATGCATACAGTAAAATGTATTGAAAGATTACTTGAAGTGTTTTTTTTCTTCTTTTTTTTCAGTTACACTACCGTTGTAAAGACCTACTGGGGTCACACCATTGAATACCAAACTGCTGAGCTGTCATGTCTAGATGGGAGCAAGGCTAAAAAAGTGTGCCTCTTCTTTCGTACATGGAAATGGGCATGGTGGGTGAAGTTTGAGTGTTCAATTCCGGATGATATGGAAGAAAAGGTAAGAACCATGTTTATGAATAAAGAACTCAAGGAGATAGGTTGCCTGTTTCATAAAAACATATATGACAATTTGTGTTATGTATGTGTGTATATGTTTACAACAACCATTTTCCTCATTATAAACTAAGGGAGTTCAAAACTATGAAATGTCTGTAGTAAGTGATTCAGGCTGCTTGTTTCACTCAACATAATAATGTGACGTTCCATGGGAAATCCAAGCTTATCTTTACCTACAATAAGCTTGGATTTCCCATATAGTGATGTTCTTGTATTCTAAGGTTAGCTGCAGCTGCCTTCCATCTAGATAACTTAGAAATACTGCACTGAGGTACAGTGCAAGAAGAATTAGAATAGTATATAATAAAATATTGTAAACTCGTTTTGTATTGGCAAGAATATTATAGTGGAACTTGTAACGCTGATACGTGTGCTAAACGCCAGGTGGCGACATCGTTTAGTGGCATAGTTAGAGTATATGGAGAGTGGCAAAGTCCCCAGGCGTAGGGACTGCAGCCGGGCTGACACACGTCCTGCAGGTACGCACAGGTGCGACGAATGGCGATGGAGACCTGTAAGGGTACGTTATGGATCGAAACATCTAGCTAAAAGATACTGAGGACAGCAGGCTTTGCCGTCAACATTAGTTTATATGATAGCTAGAAGTAGAATTAGTTTATATAAGTAAGAATGGGCAGTATGAGAGATACGAAAGATATTAGTAGTTAACAGTGTAAATGAGTATAGCGACAAGCCTTTTGGCTGTCGCTATATAAGCGGTATGAGACTTGAGACAGACGAGCAGACCAAGATAGAGTTTGAACAGAACACATGGAGCAATAGTCTGACATACGGATCACACGGGTAGTGTTAAGATGGTAGTAACCACAATGAACAGGTGATAGTAAGGATTGGGACAGCTTAGGCTTAGCCTTACGGACTGCGTGCTGGATGTGGCGGAGATCCTACCAATGGTCTCAGTTATCAGTAGACGAGAGGTGACTCTCTCAACAGTGTTGGAGCGTATATACCTTGTGAAAGGGGAAGCTTAACCATAGCTATACCTGGTGGGATTGTTACTGATGTGTTAGAATTGTGAAATGAAAGGAAAGACCTGTATGGATGGAGAACTGTATACTTGTACCTTTGGAATATTATCATGAATGTAATAAACTGACCTCTTGCCAAGCGTGTGTTCTTTGTATAGGATTGAGCCCCTTTACTTAGAATCTCTACCACTAAGAACTGAATTATGATCCAGGATAACATCTATCTGGACAAAGCTAGCAACTTCAACGTTTAATCACTAAGAACTCCCCATTATCTTAGTACAACATCCTTTATTAACATCTTCAAGCAAACGAAATATCATCGATAAGCGATATAATATCACGCAGTCGAATAATGAATAAACGAATCAGTACAGGATATGAACAAGTACGAACTTTAATAGTGATACTCCCCTATAAATAAACGAACATAAAATAACAAGCAGTCTAGCTCAATACATTCAAGTATGGAAGCACAGCTGTTCATGTTACAGTCTCATTCATTCATTAAATGTTGAGGAACTATTCCAAATAATTACTTTTCCTTTTTCAGATATAAGCAAGGAGTAGCAGGAATTATGGCAGACCTGATCATATTCTGCAGCCTGAAGTGTTCAACACAACAATGTTTGCCCCAATACTAAGAGAAATCCCTTATGCTAAAATGTAGATTTTAAGTAGATTCTAGATTCTAACAAATTAGCACCCTCAAATTTGGCTGTTAGTTGCAGAATACAAACAATGATTTGTCTCTCAGTACTGAAGCACAATTTCGATTAACAGAATTAACTGAAAATGCTATTTTATCAAATATTTTCATTGTGTAAACTGAAATAAATAAGTTCTACTTTGCAATAGTATAGTTGTTATGCTGAGAAATAAATACATCACACACAATTGATCAGGACATAGATTTCATATATATGGTACAAGTCAGCTGAAATATCAAAAATCAATGATGCAGTTTGGATCTAGATGTTATTCCACCGTTGACTTTTCACACCTCTGGCAGGACCAATGCAACAATAGACGATCCATGCACTCTCTGACTTATATTTAGAATTTCTTCCGGTAGTATAAAGAAGTATACTGGATCTCCAAGAGTTACCACCTGTCTGTTTACAAAACTTTGGATATCTCTGGATAATGAAGTGAAGATAAAAGGCATCAAATAAAAGCACAGCTGTTCCTCTTTCAGTTGACTGGATCAAAAACAGGTTTCCACTTCTACAAGAAGAAAATATAATGTCTTTACTTATATTTAACCCCAACTTGTGATTCTGCTTTGTTTATTAAAATAATGTACTTACAACAAATGTCAGTCTTTCTGTTATCTCTCATCTTCATCTCTGAAAAAAATTGGCATCTTTATCAATGTGCATGCAAGTAGCATAATTCTGTAAATAATTATTTCTTTATCATACTCATACATCATAATTATCTAACTCAAAGTTTAAAGTCACATTATCGTCACCAATGTTGTTGCCACAGGCTATGTTGTAACTTTCCTATTTTCTCACCCAAATCATGACATAACTAATAACGTTGCCATATTGCATTCCAAGAGTGGAAAACACGTCACCGGCTGCCGCATTGTTAGGTTAACATCGGCAGACATGTGCCTAAAGACAGGAGGACGAGACTGTGGCTTTAAAGATACTATCAAAATTCTAAGATTTTATTTAGATGTCTTCAAACAACAGGATCAACAAGACTCCACAGTTCCCCAGTTCCTCCATAAATCTATGTAATCATTCTCCAAGTTGCTCTAGTTTGATCAAACCAGTCACTTATGACGGAAAGCCTGGCCTTAACTATGGTCCAGGAGCCTATAATGTTATGCAATGAAGTTGTTTATTTAACATGATATTGAACTATGTGGTTTTATTTTTCTGTTAACCATTGGGATACTTTTAACCCTTTGCACCACAAGGGGTATTTTACCAAGTAAATTGGGTATCCGAATCATATTTTTAAAAAATTATATATATTATGGCTAAATATTTTGTATGTCATCATGAACATCAATATTACAGATTTCTGAAAATGCATAGACATTTAAGATTTTGGTTGCCATGGTAACAATAGAACAAAAGAGTCACTTTTCTTTCCTTTTTAAATCACTATCTTACAGGCAGTTTTCTCGAAAATGAGAAAAGATTTGAATTAGAAAGTTGTTCCGTGTGTCATTTTGTATTATTTGATATAAATATTTTTATGTTTTTTTTCATTTTTGTTTTGCTGATTTTTAACACAATAAAGGGTACATTGTGTTGCAAAAGACATAAATGTCCATGGTTCAAATTTTCTATGACTATGAACATTTATAAATTGAATGAAATTCGATTAAATATCAAAGAAATAACAGAACAAATAACCAAATCAACACACTAACTGCTCATGTCCTATTTCAGAGGTTTGGGGCAATGTTCGTCAGGCAGACACTGAAATTAGTTATCAAAAATGTCAACTATGTATTTTCATGGTGGCCATCTTGAAAATACTTTAAAATGGCCCATAAATAGCCATTTTCAGGACCAATAGGGTTGAAACAACATGACAGTAATCCAGAGAAAATAGATATGAAAATTATATTAATTGCTGAATTACATAGAAACCTTGATGTCATATATATTATTTAAATCCACTGGAGAAACACAAATTGAAATTAGAATAACAGGGAAAGGTTTTTAATCCGAAATAATATTGATTTTATAGGCAAAATAATGGAGACTCACGAATAAAGAGCTAAAATTGCTTTGGCCCATCACACCCTCACAAAATTATATGGAGGTAAACATGAATTTTCCAATTCTAGTAGCATATCATCTAATATAAATATTTTAGAAATCATTAAACTGCTATGAAAATTAAAGAATCTATACCCTAATCAATGAGCATCAATCATATGATTGATTTCCTATGGGGCCGTCAGGAAAGAGTTATGCATTATGTTTTGTCAGTTATTCCAGTTTGCTAGCTCTTACAAATTGGAGTCTTCTTTCCATCTTAACTGCAGGTCATCTTGAAATGTAGCTCATCATTAAGAGTTGAGAAACACTCGCATGAAAGGATAGTATTTATTAATCCAGACATGTGATATATGTCACTGTGCTTCCATTGACAATCACCAGTCCAAGAGGCTTAAGTCCACTCAACCCAATAAAGCCAATGCTCCTTGCCTTCCTGCCTGCCGGTCTGCAGACTTCCCGCAACAGTAACCAGAGTCTGCAGCCCTGCTTCACTGGATCTAAGTCTGAATTTAACCCAGATTATACTGACGTCCTACTGGTAGGACGTTTTGCATGCAGGTTTCTGTCTACTGTAATTTTTTTAATATCTCACTGAAATGCTTCATTTTTCCAGTACACATTATCTGATAGGATTAGAAACGATATGTATTATCAATAAAGGTATTGAATATGTAAATAGAAAATGGTGGCCTCATAAAAATGAAAAATATTCTTTGAAAGTTTAGGCCCTTTAGGATGGAAATTTGGGGGTAAAAGCATTTTAAAAGAATATCATATATATAATGTCATGTATTTAGGTAAAAATGTGTTAAAGAAGTTTTTAATGCCTAAAAACATGGCACCATTGTTAACCAACACTTCTGATGCATTATTGGTGAAATTTGTGGTTTCCATGGCAACACAATAGTGAAAAATCACCAAATTTGTTGATTTTGGTTACCATGGCAACCAAAAGGAACTGTTTTTTTCAATGTTCTAAATCAAAAAGTATGAAAGGTTCAGGTGATTACTTTTGAAATGAAATTTATTTAATCTAATTTGATCAAATACAAATGTCAGAACGTCATATTCATGACGTCATAACTTCTTAAATAACATATAAAGGCATTTTCATGATATTTGACATTCTTTTCATAGCAATTTACTAAAATGGTTATAACTCAGGCAATAATAGGAATATTAAAAAAAATCTTTCAGATTCTGAAAGCTGATCTCATTTGTTAGAGGAAAAAATCACCAAAAACTACTTTCGTATAATCTGGGTTAAAAACACACTTTTATAATGTTGTTAAAAAGTTTTCTTATAAAATATTTCAGTTAAGCAAGATAAGAAGTCTTGGAATTAGTAAAATTACAAAGACTTCAAAATAGAGCTCTCAGACTTTGTTATGATGTCTATAACCCTATAGAAATTAAAGTAAACCAATTGAATGAGGTGGCAAAACTTGATTTGCTTGAGGTATGCTGTAAAAAACAATTGTTGCTACTTTTTCATAATCTACGATACCATGATGAGTTTTTACAACATTATATTGAGTTACTAGACAGGCAGATCAAATTAACTTCAAGGTAAATCGGACAAATACCGTTTTATATCAGAAATCACCATTTTATAAAGGAGCCACACTATGGAATGATCTACCTGTTGTTATAAACAAAACTTGGCCTCAAGAAATGATTTCAAATTGGCAATAACACAATTGTGATGAGTTCTGTGTTTGATGCGATGCTTGACAACAATAATTTAATCTATATTTCAAACTGTGTTTTGAATTGAAATTTGAATTGTTTAAATACAATTTTTCTTCGCCGCAACTGTGATGGACAAATTATCTGACATTATTGATATTGGCATTGTTTGTTTATAATTCTCCTTGTTCATAATGCTGACGAGGGCCAGGCTATCTTACTGATGCTTATATTAGCTAGGTGGAATAGCTGAAGTCCAAGTCAATTATTTGTATACTTCATCTCATGTTTTGTTTACAAAACACCTATACCGAAGATCAATTCTTGTAATTTATAATGGTTAAAATATAAAAAAAAAAATGAATGAAAAAATTATTATCTGAAGTGTTATGCACTACACTGTAGATTGCTCTCAGCCCCAAGCACTTCTTTAAACCAGCCCTGTGACAAATCCTACACTCTCTATAGAGTTACACTCGTAGCCCTGAGATTTGCTTTTTTCACAAGATGGCTAAAATTAACTTTTTTTTTTTTTTTTTTTTATTATTTCAAACCACTTCATACAAGTATGATCTTCCAGTAGTATACATATAAAGTGAAAATGACAATAAGATAAATTGAATAGGATAGCAGTAAACACCGCATTAATCCTATGAATAATAAAAAGAAAACAAAATTATTAGTAATTATGTACATTGAAGAGAAAAGAAAAGAAAAAAAAAATACAATTTTACATTTTTAATAAAAACTAAAAATAGTTGTAAACGAAAATAACATTGTTTTCATTTCACCAGTTTAAGCTGTTTCTTAAAATTCATCAATGTTGGTGATTGTTGAACATCAACAGGTAATCTATTCCATAGTTTTATACCACGATAATAAGGACTATTCATCACCTTGGTATATTTAGTGGTTTTCATCTTAAATTTAGTTTTTTCATCATCTCTCAATGACATTAAACATCTAGATGTATCAATGTTATTCAGATCTTTACTTTCAATATACATAATATGATATAATTGACGATTTCTCCGGGCTAACAGTAACTCTATTATGTATTTTTCCATCAAAGTTTCATAATCAGTGTGATCATATTTATTTCCCGTGTTCTCTATAATTCTTAATACCCTATTTTGTAGCTTATCTAATTTCGTAATTGTTTTAATGTTCGCAGAATCAATTAGAAAACCACAATATTCCAGATGTGGTAATATCATTTGTTTGTAGATCATAACAGCAGTATTTTCATCTATCTTATCCCTAATCTTATATAAAATATACACCAATTTACTAACCTTATTTCTAATACTGTTAACAAATACATTCATATCTAAACCAGAGCTGAATTCAACTCCCAGATATTTGTAACTTTTAACAATTCCAAGCTTATTTCCACCTATTTCTATAATTGGTTCATCAACCAATTTCCTATTCGTAATGAACATACTTTTTGTTTTATCAACATTAATAGTTAATCTATTAAGATCACACCAGTTGTCTAAAATATCAACAGACTCTTGTAGTTTGAGTTGAGCATCATTCACATTTTTATCTATCGATGTTAGTAGGGTATCATCTGCATACATTACTATTGAAGCCATATCCTCTGGTATTTCATAAAAAAGATCATTTACAAAAATTATAAATATTAACGGGCCTAAAATAGATCCTTGCGGGATACCAAATGTCAGGCGAAGATTATTTGATTTTATTAAACCTATTTTAGTTTTTTGAGTCCTGCAATCTAAATAATTCCTAAACCATTTTAAACTTAGTGAATCAAAACCATATAATTTCAATTTTTGTAATAAAATAGTGTGATCTAAAGAATCAAAAGCTTTTGAATAATCAACAAACATACAAGCTGAGATTAATTTGTTACTCCAAGATTCATACCAATTTCGAACTACCTTGAAAATAGCCATACTAGTACTATAACCAGGGCGAAAACCAAATTGCGAGGGATGTAATAGCCTATAATTTTCAAAATAGTTATTTACTTGAAAATGCACACATTTTTCTAATAATTTACCAGGTAAAGCTATTTGTGTTACTGGCCTCCAACTTTTAGCTATTTTCCGATCCCCTTCCTTTGGTATTGGAGTTATTTCTCCAATACCCCAATTTTCAGGAAATATTGCATATTCTAAGGAGCAATTAAATAAATGTGTAAGTTCTAAAGTTAATATTTCAAAGGCATCTTTTAATAACCGACTGTTTAAACCAGGAACTATCGAAGATTTATTAATTTTAATATCCTTTACAATTTTAATAATTTCAGACTCGGGCACAAAATCAAAAGCAAATATATTATTTGTATGTGGGAAATTTAACATAGGTTGCCACTTTTTTGTAAACTTTCCAGCTAATTTAAAACCAGCCTCTGTATAATAAGTATTCATATAATCAGACAGATCTTGTCCTTCTAATAACTCCCCATTTTCACACTGAATACTTCTCATGTTATCTCGTTTACCTCTACCCATACCACTGAGTTCGCTTATACATCTCCAGAACTTTTTCGAATTTTTATCAACATCATTTAATTTTGCTTTAATATAATCATTTTTTGCATCTTTAAGTTGACGTTGAACAAAACGTTTTGTACTTTTATATAGGTCTAGATCATGTAAGTCACCAGATAATTTAAATTTACGATATAGAATCTGTTTGTCATTAACCATTTCCAATAACTCCTTTGTAAACCATGGATTTGTGCTATTTCGAATTTTAATTCTAGTTTCAGGACAGCACTTATCTGCTGCATCCAGGATTATATCATACATAAATTGCCACAATCTATTTGGGTCTTCATTTAATTCCCAAAAATATTTCCATCTATAATCAGTCAATATAAGGGTCCTAAAATATTCCCTATCATAATTTTTGAAAGTTCGACCAACAATATAAGTAACTTCATGTTTTATTTTAATCTTTTTTCGAATCATATAAATTGCTGCATGATCACTAAGATCACTCTGTATCACACCAGATTCTAGTATGTCAGAAATATTTGTAAACAACAAATCAATCGTTGATTTGTGTCCAAATGAACTCCTGGTTATATCTGATATAATCTGTTTTAACTGGTATGTTTTCTCAAAGTCCTTCAAACATCTGAATCCAATGGATTTTCTATCTCTATAATTTATATTAAAATCACCTAAGATTATCATATTGTTATTTGGTCTAGTTGAAAAATAGTCGAGACTAGTCTCGAGATCAGAAATAGCTTCACCAATGTTACCATGAGGAGGACGATATATAACACATATATAATACTTTTTACTAAATGGTAGTTTCAGTTCTAACCACATTTGTTCTAAATTTTTTGAAATTTTACTCAAACTAAGTATCATGGAACAATAGTCTGATATATCTGATTTAATGTATGCTATAAGTCCACCTCCTCTTTTTATTTGATTGGTACGTGAAAAAAGATTTCTATCAAGACGAAATAATTTATAATTATCCAGCGTGACCAAGTCATCAGGAAAACTAGAGGTTAACCAAGTTTCACTAAATGTTAATATATCAAATTTAGTAAATAATAAAGTTATCTCATCCAATTTTCGATATAAACTCCGTATATTTAAGTGATGAATGCTTAACTGTCGCATTTGTTAGTGAATATATATAAATATACAAACGTTCGGTGCTTCTTAAGAAGGACCAGAACGTGGAGGCGGCCAGTTGAATAATGACAGCAAGTCACCTTCTTATACCCTGGATGGTATGAAACATTCTTGACACTCTATTAATTAGAAAACCATTTATTAACATAGAGTCTAAGGAGTAGGTATGGATGCTCGTGAGACAAATAGATCTACCTCAAGAGGACTTAATGTGATATACACATTGTCAAACATATATATACACTCGTGCCAGCAGTAAACACCACATGGTCACTCAGCTTACAAACAATAAATCATACAATCAGCGTAGTTATCTTTTGGTATGAATCAGGAGGAAACAGAAAACTCCATATTCCTCATGACAACCTATCAACATTTTCAAATAATAATAATACGGAAAACAGAAGACAGAAAACTCTGTATTCAGATAAACCAGTCTATTATCATGTCTTGTAGAAAACTCCACAAGATCAACGACATTTCAACCAGGAATTAAACATATTTCAACAGTATTCTATACAAATCAGAGAATTCTATATTTCAGACAAACCAGTCTTTTACCATGTCTAGCAGAAAACTCCACAATATTGACATGATACTAAGTGGGATGCAGAAAACTCCGCAATATCCGACCAATTAGATATGTTTATTCAGTCTCATCGCGTGAAGAAGTATTTTCTTCCATTTTTTCAGCGTAGTGTGGGTTGGATGTAGTCCGTCCACCAGTCTATTGTAATAGTTCACCCTGGGTTTGTGAGTTCCCTTTCCTTTGTGGATGGTTTCTTGTATTAGTGGAGTCTTAAACCCCATCATAGCGTTACCCAGTATAATTACACTGTTGATCCGGTAAACTGTATCAGTTAACATTTCCTGACTTGGATGAGAACTGACAATTTTCACTTCATTATGACGAGAGTTATATCTAGATATATCTAGTCCACAGAAAGGGACCATGATAACATCAACATCATCATAGCGATTCAAGGCAAGTCTACAGTCAGAGATTTTTTGTGATACATATGTGAACATATCCAGGGAGTTATGGTACGGTACATATACTTGTCGAGTTTCCCACTCTAATTGTGTACAGTCATTGATCCCGCCTAAGATATACATCGCTGTATAATTGACACGCTTAGAAAATTCCAGTGCTTTCAATTGCAGGCGGTCCATAGTGGCCCCTGGAAACACATATACATGTACAAAGAGGTTTTCGTTTTCCTCATGGAACAGATTACCTAGGCCTCTGCCTCTTGAGTCAGTAAATATACCAATATACATCTTTCCACAACATATACTACTCAGGCTATTATATCTCAGTATCAGACTTTACCGTGAGTAAACGCAACCTGTCAGCACGGGGTTACCATACAGAGTGTGATCTTACAACCACCCACGGAATATATGGGTATATTCGGAAAGTCAAACATAGCTTCCACCTTTGTTAACTTCAACCAACTCCTTCCTAACTTTCATTAGGATTTTTCCTAAATTATTGGAACCCATCCAGTTTTTCTGGCTTAATTCAGGAGAATAAAGCTTCAAACCACATCCCCAGAATATATCTAGGGTACATTCGACCAGAATACTATCTCTTGTACTCAATAGTTTTTGTCTGAGCAGAGTATTTGAACGGAATTTGTTACTGACAATTTCGTACATTATTCTGACTTTGTTCTCCTCCCAGTATGGGGTTGTAATAACCCTGTCCCCTATTCTCTTGGCCTCAATAGCAGTTTTGGCTGCCTTTATTTGTAACTCCGCAGCAGGATCCTTACAGATTTCTGCCTTAGTAGCTTGGTAGGCATGTTCACTAGTTATATAGATATAACCATTATAATCTACCACACATCTAAAAAAGTTGCTCAGAAATGAGCGATCAGATGCAAAACCAATTACATCACCTATTATCTGGACTGAGTCCAGATATTCAGACAATGTACTTTCTGGGTAATTAGAACTCGGTATATCCTGTTTAGGAAGTGGGGGAAATTCCCTCCCATACCTGGCCATGGGAGCATTTAGAAATGGCTTATCTATGGGTACCAACCCAACCTCTCGGTTCTGCTTTGGCCATGACTTCTCAGCCTTAAACTTATCTGGAAGCTTATCCACATCATGTATGGTATACACCACACCTTCAATCTCGATTTCTGATGGAGTTTGTCTATATGGGATACCCATTTTTCGAGCCTTATGGACTGACACCCTCATCAGTACAATATCCATGAAAGCCCAATTAGGACTTCCATTTAGTACATACACACATTTTCAACCATTCAGAACCTTCCACTAAAGTATGTGGTGAATTTATACAGGAACACAAGCCTGGTGTATACATGGTTGATTCTCACGAATGGGGGCCACAGGGGGCAAAAAATTTAGTAAAAACTTAAAATGAAAATATCTCGATGAAACTTTGTGGACTGAAGGACTGCTTATGTTGGAATGCGTTCCCAAAGTTGGGAACACTAATCTTCATAATTCTTTGAGTTATTAAGGTTTTTAGTTTTGTATATGTACTATGATGCAGTATATGTACTATGATGCATTTATAAAACAAAACTTCCATAATTTTACCTAATCTTTTCAGAGATATAAACATAAAATTACTCCTGCAAACGTTGCATGTGTATTATTTAATCATTCTAGGTTTGCTTCTTAGGGCAGCCCAAACATACTAGTTTCAGAGATAACTTCAATTTTGTATATGTACTATGATGCAATTGCATATGGTTACACCTGTATATGTACTATGATGCATTTATTATTTCCATAATTCAACATATTTAAACAATTTCTTTAAAATTATGAATATCAAAAATGTTTCATTAAGTAGCATATAAACATGAGTTTAGTGCACATACTTTCGCTATTGACCATTTGTATTTTTTAAAGAATTATTACACAATTAATTGTCTGTATATGTACTATGATGTGTATATGTACTATGATGCGTTCTGTTATTTTTGATATCATATTTGATACTGTTTGAAAATCAAATAGATTTTTTTCCTGATTTTAATGTTAATATGATAATATTAGGTCAATGGGTCCAGACTGACCTACACAATTGTCAATAAAAGCCAGGGGCGGATCTAGGGTCGATCAATCTAGGGGAGGGGGGGGGGGGCAAACCACCACCCATATAAAAAAGTGAAAATAAATAATGTCAGATTTGTATGAATCAACAGAGGTAGATTATCCCTTTCCAGACTGCCAATGCAAATTTGGTACATATATGTACCGTAAATGGTTTTCTATACCCTACTTTTTATTCTGAATGAATTCTTTGACTTTTTTCTGCCTTATTGCTTGCCCAAGTGACAGCCAACAATATGCAACATTACATTTATCCAAATAATGATAAAATATAATTCTGATACCCCCTGATTATGTATTGATTGGGGTTTTGTTGTTAACATAAAATGACCCCAAAATTTGAAACCTCATATTTTTCATTAATTATTAGTTATTTTTCTTTGTAATATACAAAAATCAAAATATAATAGATTGATCCTACTCAGAAAGAATATTCTTTTCATACTTTAATGAAATGATATCTAATACTGTTTGATTTTATCAATTGTCTAGGGGGGGGGCAATTCCCCCCCCCCCCCCCCGCCCCCCCGCGGATCCGCCACTCAAAGTTATTATCATTATTTCCCAGTAGCGTTATTGATTTAAGCTTTTCTGGGGGGCGGGAAGACAGACGAGTGGCTCCCTCTTCTGTTTGTGAGTGACTCATCCCGCCGCGCCCTCTGTGAGCTGATCGGGGAACTGTCAGACCGTGAACTACGTCATCACTTCCTGCGCACAGCCCGACCCCACACAAAGTGATGACGTAATGCGCACTGCAGGTGCTCGATAACACAGGATCTGAACCTTCAAACACTTCTCACTCAGTTTAACATGACAATCTAAACCCAGATCACCCCAAAACAGCGCCAGATGTGACACCAAACCGCTGACAACCCAGCCACTCGAGGATGGTCTGATGGGAGCGGGGAAAATGGCGAAAACATTGGACGGAATGTTGACATTGGTGAGAGACGCTGATTCAAGATGGAGGAAGACGTTCCTGTTTCTGGGTTTGTTTTGTTTGTGCACGGCTCGGAGCGAGGGCCTGGGGCACACGGAAAAGGTATTCTACGGGGCCGTGGTGAATATAACCTACAAGGACCCTGAAACTGGAGAGACTAAGTCGGAGAAGAATGAGATCGGTCGTTACGGGACGACCGAGACTCCTGAGATGGAGTCCGGGCTGGTTGTCCATGTCCGCACCATGCACAACCTGCGGGACGCCTGCCACCCCCCGGTGAACGCCCCCGGGGAGAGGTGGATCGCCCTCATCGAGAGGGGCGGCTGTAAGTTCCACAAGAAGATCGTCAACGCCGCCGTCACGAGCAACGCCTCGGCCGTGGTCGTCTACAACAACGCCGAGAACAAACTCATCACCATGGACCACAAAGGTAGGGGAGCTGTCCCTGTTAGATTTTAAGTCTGAAAGTTAAAATTTAAATGTATAGTCCAGGTAAATTTACTCAAATTATGGACGTTAAGAGTTAAGCCTATATTCCACTTTGCGGTAAGTTAGTTTGCATTTGCAGCCACTAATTTTAGGTGCCGCAAGCAATTTGCAATTTTGATATCAACATGTTGGTATCTGCGACCGCAAACAATTCATAGAAATCGTATATAAAATCATTTTCGGTGCTTGTAAGTACCGCAAGCAAGTACCACAAGTACCCATATTCCACCTTGCGGTACCCTACCGCAAATGAGTTTGTGGCCATTTACTTGCGATTTTTCAGGGTGCCACAAACAGTGGGTGTAGGCCCTTAAATTTGACAGCGCGACATGGCCATTTCTTAAATTCGACACAGCGACACGGCCGTTTTTTAAATTTGACTTAGGATATGGGTATTTACTGAGTTATAACGACATGCAACATGGCCATTTTTTAAATTCGACACGCGACTTGTCTAGACCCCCGGGTCTAGACCCCCCCCCCCCCCCCCCCCCAAGCAAGTACCGCATAGTCATAGTGGAATATAGCCTTTAGGCCTACTTCTATGAGCTAGGCCTGCAGCCCCCACCTAACACTGGAGAACACGGTCCATAGGAGAACTTGGCCTGCTGAGACTGGAGAAAAGCTTTGTAATGGAATTCCGAAAGCAAACTAAATCCCTCTCATCTAATAGATCTCTAGTACCAGCTAGTACCATCTAGGACCAGCTAAATGGCCAACTCGTCCCTATCCACAGTTTCTGGGTAGTTAACTGTCAAACCATCATTGGGACCGAATTCGACAGCAGACCGTGTTCTCCCAGACAGAGTTCTCCCAGACAGTCAGAGTTCTCCTGCAAACTGGCGTTCCAGTTACCCCCCACCTCCCTCTACTGCTACTAACCCCTTGCATAGGAAGCTGCCAGTAAATCAGGGATGTAAATTTTCAGGTTTTTGTCAAATTTCCGATTTTTCTCTACAACGCCCCCAAAAATCGGTTTCCAAATTTGATGTTTAGATCAAATTTCACAACATTTTAGGATATAGTTAATCAGATTTTGTTAAGTACTGCTATTTCCGACTTTTTCACTGTCCCCAAATTACGTTCCTGGATATTGATGGGAACCAGCGAAGATTATTTTTTAAAGAAATACAGTCACCTAAGCCTAATGTTATATAACCAACTAACTGTTTAGCGTTATATCACAGAGTTTTAAGATAATTTCTGACTTTCTATAATGCTGTTTCACCTATTTTCAATAACCCTGGCCTTCTTCCCTGAATGATCACTCCCAGTGGACTGGTACATTAGGTACATGCCGATTTAACTCGAAATATATTGATTTTTAAGAGTGAGAAAATATTCAGTTGAAATTTGGCATCAATTCAGAAAGACAGTTTCTGACAATTTCTGCAGGATTCTGCTAACGCATAATTTCATTGGAGATAAGACATAAGTATAAAGGGGCAGAGGAGTTTTACCTGAGATAATATAACAGGTCTGAGGAATGGACCAAGCCACAGGCCTGGGGGCCCGAGGCCCTTAAAAGCAGCTTTTCTGGCCTAGGGGCCCAAGTGGCCCCTGGAAAATCATGGATAACAACCACACATTTCTATAAATCATCTGTCACCTGGTGTATTTCATGGTTTTCAATTCATAATTTGACTTGTTGAAAAATTGAAAATGAAAATAATGAAATAAACATTGTGTTTTTAAAGATAGTCTGACTAGACTATATATGTGAGGGCCCCTAGATCATTTAGGTTAGGGCCCCTAGATTTTTTGGTTGGGCAGGTATATTTTTATATCCACCTGCCCGACGGGCAGCAAAGTCCAACCCTTAAAGTTCACACGAAGATAAATGTTTCAAAATTGTGATAACCTCTTATACCGCTTTATTAATGTCTATAACAAAACAGGATGTGTGTCACGCGACCTGTGCACCCAGACAAAAGCAATAGGGGCTATTTCTATTTGTGTGAAGCCAGTCTCACACCCTAAGTGCGAATTTGGGGGAGGCAAGTCTGGGCAAGGCCGGTGACGTCATGGGAGGCATAGACTTACCATTAACACCAATGGGCAATTTGAAAATGCTTAGTATCCAAAATATATAAATTGGATGTGTATGAAACTTTCAGAATTCAGAGTCACATATGCATTCTATATTCATGATTTTTCACTTAATTTTCTGAGCTTTAGTTTCAGTGTTATAAATTTTCAAACTCGACTCACAGCCATGCACCAGGTAGGCCTGATGGCTCCCCTGACGTCACAGGCCATTGTTTGCATAGAGTGGTGCACAGTTAACCCCTGACTGGCGAAACCACACTCCCTCACTTGAATTTGTTGTATTTCATTGATATCACATAACAGAATTATTTTCAGGTTAGATATAAGTTAAATGATATAAGAGGAACGTAATATAAGACTTAAAATTGTCTTTTCGCGTCATCTTTAATGTCGAGCTCTGGTGTATGAGAGCATAGCTTGTGTTGAAGAGTACGTCACCCATCCTAGTGAAGTGTACAAGTATGAGTTACAAATGAGTTCAAGGGTTCATCCCAGTGTATGGTTCGCCACAGTCCTCTGTTCTCAACAGACATGCTGTCCGGACAACAGTAGATCTAGTTTGTAACTCCACTTCACATTTATCGAAACTCAACCACCATTATACTTATTTTGTAGACTTTTTGTCACGTGCAAGCACTGTAAAAGTGAGTAGAAATGTATAGTTGTAAATTCAAGTGACGTTGCTATTTTTGGTTAAACTGTTTTGTTTTCTTTTGTTCGCTTTCTTTTTTCCCGTATTAAAATTCATGCCATGATATTTATGACATATATATCACCGTTGAAGATATTGTAAAATATTTGAGTTCATTATCATAGGGAAAAAGAGGCCACATTGTTCAAAATGCAAACAAACGGAACAAAGATGGCTGTGCATGATATATAGGCTTCTTTTATTTTCTATAGCAGGCTAGGAAAATTCATCCAATTTTCTGGTTGTCAGAGGATGACCAAAAACAGAAATCTGGTTGTCCACATATATTTTAGGTTGTCCACTTTATTGGTACATAAACATATTCGGAAAAACTGAGATTTCTGAGAGGACAATTCAAGTAACTTCTTCAAAACATCTTGTCGTCAGGAGGACAACCGGAGGACAACCATAATTGTTTTCTGGTTATCCTCAGCTATTTTTTGGTCGTCGAGGACACGCAGCTTTTCCTAGCCTGTAATAGATTTAGGTCCATGCCTAAAAAGACCCACAGCCCCTTATACCCCTAGAAGCCATTTTGAAACTATATTATGGAAACTGTCTTTGGGAGTATGACCCGTGCTTTGACTTGCAGGTGCCGAGTACGGTCGGAGTGTAATGATAGGTAAGACCCTGTGTGTACGGCCAGGGGAACTCATCCTCAGCTCACCACCTCTCACCCAGAAACTGGTTTAAAACACTCTGAGCAACTGCTGAAAAACTATAATGCCCTTTTTCTTTAATTACAGAGAATTGAAAACCATTTTGTCCTTACTACCCCTTTACTATATGCTGTTGGTTTCCAGAGCTGATGAGTCTGACCCATCTCTGGTTTTTGCTGAAGTAGTCGTGCTTGTTGGAACCGTGTTCAAAACTAAGATACTCAAATTATTAATGAGTTTACCCAGGATTAGTTCTAAAAGAAGGCATTTTTTATTGAGTATGAGCAGATAGCCGAAAACTTTGAATCCAGGCCAAACATTTGTTGCAGAAAATAATAAAATTGGCCTGGCTGGCTTAAGGGATTTTAATTTTTACATATAGATATATGTCTAGACGGTCCTGACGGCCGGCGACCAAAACTTAGTGTCAAACACTGTAATGAGATGTGGTATATTCACCGCTGGTCAGATTGGACAGAGGCCAAGGTCCGAAATCACACCTGCGGTGAATATATCAGACTGAATACGACATAAATGTGTATTCTTTATTTTATGCCATGGCTAAAATCCTGAAAATCATCAATTTATTGAGAGATAAAACTGTCTCAGTACCGACGATTATGTCATCATCACAATGTTGAACTTGACATCTTGTTAAAGCTCAATTGGTCCATTGGACAACAGAAGTCAAATGGTACTTACTTTTTCCAATACTGCAGAAGTTAGTATATACCAAGATCTACGCCTTCTCCAGGGGTTCTTATTATAAGGTTCAAAATACCCTTATTCTAGCCTCTACTACCCCCACCCATTACATCAAGTACATCCAATGCCTTGATACTTATAAATACTGAGACACAGTTACACATGGGTAAAATAAGCAGACGAATGAGGTTTAAGATTCATGAAGCTGATGATAGATCTTAGTTTTGAACACTGCTGGTAGAATGATACCAGCTAGCTTCCGCTTGTTTCAGTCCATATTTTTGGTTTTGCAGGTTAAATATATGTATTTAATGAAGTATACTTCCTAAGTCCGATAGAAATAGAAAAAGGTTTAATTTTCTAATCAATAATACATTTTAGTTTTGTACTTTTCAAGTGAGTAAAATACATACAAATACCGAATTCTTTCTGAAAAATGGAGTTTAAATGTATTGTAATTAGTTTCTGTTACTTTCCTCATGTGTCACTTTCTTTGTTTTTTACGTTTGATATATTTCAATTTCTCTAAGATTTAAAGTCTTTTTGAACACGCATTTAATGCATTTACATGATTAACATGCTGGGTAGAATGGTTATTACTGATGCTCTAAAACACTGGGAAAAGTCTGTGTGGCTTGTAAAGATTGTGTCGTGTTTGTGTCATATTTGGTCACTGTTATTGTAGGTTGTTTCATATTCATGCTATTGCCTTTTTTGTTTCTTGAATTCAGTGCTCATTATTCATATTGTAAAACTTAAGGCATTACTTACCTTATCTTGATGTTTCTGATGTAGTTAGTGGTTATTCTAGAATTTTTGAATTGCCCGATTTTTGTACCCATTTCTTTGTTTTCTAGTTTGAGCTGTTCCACTTCAATGCATCTTTATATATGCTAAATATGTGGGTTTTCTTATCTTAATGTGTGACATGGTCACTGTGCAAGGTTTGGAAATGACCTTTTTGAGCACTTAGCAACCTGGGCAAAATGTACAACTTAACTGTGGGATGAGAGTGAGTGAGTAGTTGATGCTCTATGCCGATTCGACAACTAAGGTCATTTCATGGCTAAAACAGGTTAGGATGAATTCTGTCTCTGGTGATCTTATCTATGAGATGAAGGTGACAAGGTGGGAAAACAACAGGGATCAAAACCTGGAAATCATTTTTTTCTGTACTTCATCCCTCTGTGAACCCAGCACCAACCGGGAATTGAACCCAAAGAACCATTTGGTCCTTGCTGGGTCCCCCATCATCACCTTATACGATCAGCAGGGGCTACTGGTGGCCTATATTCTTCACCGGAACCCCCACAGGGTGATTACATATGAATTTCAGAAATAAAGAGATATATGCAGGTTACCAACCACACAGGGAAAACAGGGAAAATGACCAAAAAAAATTCCCTGACAGGGAAAACACAGGGAATTTGGAAATTTTGCCAAAACACAGGGAAAACACAGGGAATTTCATTAGGCCAGTATCTGAAATTCCTGATTCTCAAAATTTTAGGGATTTGACTTTTTGTTGTTGGGTTGTCTGAATTTTTTCTGCGTGCAGAGGCTTTTAATATTGAACAACTTGCTAGATATGACACAGGGAAAAATTGCCGTGGGACACTCACAGGGAAATCTCAGGGAAAACACAGGGAATTTGAAAATGGAATTTCGGTTGGTACCCTGTATGTGTCTATGGCACACTCAGCATTGAATAAAATGAGACATGTCTTCATGTAAATGTAATATATTTTGTAAATTTCACCATATATGTTTTTTTATCTATTTCTATGT
Source organism: Lepidonotus clava (assembly GCA_936440205.1). Classification (NCBI taxonomy): domain Eukaryota; kingdom Metazoa; phylum Annelida; class Polychaeta; order Phyllodocida; family Polynoidae; genus Lepidonotus; species Lepidonotus clava. The sequence continues at coordinate 52,023,318 of OW387142.1, forward strand.
CGATGCATTATTTTGACAATTATTTTATATTTGAATGCTTAAAGACTGATTGGCGCTTTCCTGTCCTCTTCATTGACTCTTAGTCTTACTACCAGGGCATCAGGAAATGAACGAGAACTCACCGGGACATTATCCTACTAGTAAACGAAGCAAATTGAACAAAAATCCACTAGCCTGGTGGGATTCAAACAACTTCCCAGTAATAGAAACTGCCAATGTCAAACCCTCCCCTATTTCATAGATCATATTTAAAGATGTAAAGTCAACATAAAAGAAACTTATTCAGTAGAGGATATCATCTGCCAAATTCGCTTAGTTATCTTATACTGCAAATTTCTGAAATGGGATATTTGTGTATAATATCATATTGGAGGAAATCCACTGAGAGGCCCCTTCTGAAGATCCATATGAGTGAGACCATAACCTCCTTTTTGCAGTGGAAAGTTGGTTTTATATAACTTGTGTAATGCATCATCTCACGGGTCACATGTTTGTTTACATACACCGGGTGTCAGTCAGGTCAGAGAGTTGGGGATGACCCCGGTAGGGTTAACAATGTATAGTGATCTACTTAAAGACTGTTACTTAACATACTAGTAACATGTTATATCATGGGTCATAGCTTTGGTATACAGGTTTAGCCATGTCAGAGATATTGGGATGATCAGGGTTTATCCACAGAAGAAGGGATAGTGACCCACTTGAAGTTTGTTATTAAACTGATGTATTGTGGGTCACAGCTTTATTACATTCAGTGTTAGTCATGTCAGAGAGATGGCACTAACCAGGGGTGATCAAAGGTCTTATGACTCACTTAGTTACTAAACCTACTTTACTGTAATCAGTTATGTGGGTCATCATCGGGACTCACCCGGCGTGCACATTTCCACGGCCGGGTGCATGAATTTCGGGAGGTTGCACCCGGTGTGCGCAAATTATTTCAGGTATTTATTATATCTATATATGAGGGGAGTGCATGGACAATGTCCTGGGTGCATATTTTTATCATATTTGCACCCGGCAGGCGCATGAATTATAAAGCTAATTTCGAACACTGCATGCCCACACTCCAAATTACCCCAAAAAATTACTTGAAATCATTGCATAGAAAGATTCATGGTATTTGGAGGACATTAATGAATTCATAGTATGGTTAAACAGACCTCAAATTGGGAGGCTGGCGCACCTAAATGTAGTAACTTACCAAGCAACTATGTGACTCATTCACATATATACTGAGGTACCAGTCACAGATATGAAAAATTTGGCATTTAACAGGTCCTTAGCTATGCTCGCACTGGCCGTTCGCCAGTTCGCATGGGGCGAATAAAAACTAAACCTGGCGAAAATTTGTGGGGGAAATTGGAACAATATTCGCCAAACTGGCGACCATAGAATTATGTCCCGATAAGCCTTAGACATGTTATATATAATTTCAAAGGTTAAGATATTTTCTATTCAGTGATTTTGTTTTCATAGTAATTAGACGATATCTATCATGTTATGACTTTGACAACATAGAAATTGACTTATAAGCATTGCCCATGCGCCAGGGCACATTAAAACTGAGATGGGACAGGTAACCTAAGATTGACCTGAATGGGCACGTACAAAAGAAAAGGTCCCAGCATTCTTTCCAGGGCAAAGATTTAGATTCAGAAAATAATATTTGAAAAATATAGGAGGGGTGAACCTTTTTTTCTGTGGCATCTCTATGGAGCATATTAGCATAATCGATCACTAAAATCTTAATAAGGAGGTTGATAATATAAGCATACAGAAGGATAACGTATTTTTGTATTAAACTACAATTCATTTATGAAATATGAACGTAATCACTCATGAAATCAACCAAATACATATCTAAGTAATTGTCTCTATACTGATAATGAAAATTCCTGTTTACGATATAGAATATACATTATTATTCTATTTTGAGTTCTGGCGAAATACTTTCCAATTTGGCTAAAGAAAATCAAAGGGATTTAGCCAGACTGGCTAAATAGAATCAAATCCTAGCGCGAGCGTAGCTTAGAAAAAATTATTTGCTCTTTCAAATGGCGGGTGGGGGAGAGCTTCTGTCCATATCAAAATTCAAGATATGAATGTTTAAAATCTCACACATCCAATACTGCCTTTCAGAGAAAACTGACTTTCAGTTTGTCCCTGGAGTAAATTGAAATTTCTATAGTTTTAATCTTTGGCCAAAAGACAGCTCAATTACACACATTTCATTTTTATTTGATAGGTTTATGATTAAGATATAAAACACCGAAGTTCATGATTGTTTATTTTCCCCTTGTCTTGCTCTTTTCAGACCTCTTTCGGGTGACTTATGTGGCATTGTATAGTGGGGGGAGGCCCAGATTGACATTCTAGTTCTGTGAGCTCCTGTTTGAAACTGTGATTGTATGCTGCAGACACATTTAAGTGAAGTCCCACACATGTCCAAACATGAGTGGTATAAACTAATCCAGTAGTATGACGCACATCAGTAACCATGATAACTATGGTAACAACGGAGACGTGACTTTCCGACAGGCTCTTTTCATTAGCCGTCCATGCCCACTGCACCCCACAGTGTTCTTTTATTACTGGCGCTTTATGTTATTGACTTGAGATGATGATTTCATTACAGTGCCAGTAATTACTTCCTCCTGCCGTTTCCAGGCCTCATATCTTGGGCCTACACCTGAAACATAGTCTTCTCTGGTCCTACATTGTGCCAATTAAGCTGGTACATTGTTTGAGCTGATCAACCCACTGTGCAGAATATGTCAAATAAATATGCATTATTTAAAGTCAGCTTTTTCATTCTTGTGCCTGCCGGGTGGGAGATTCTTAAACTTACCTTGCCCTCTGCTATAGGTTAAAGGGATATGCATCAGGTGCATGGCATACCATTTGTTTCAGTAAACTACAGGTCCAATAGGGATGTGTGGGGGACCCATTCTGCCCACTCTGATATAAAAGCAGGACATAATCTCATTTTTCAAAATAGAAAGTTACCCCACGCAGTTTCCACCCACATTTCAAACAAATTAATTACCCCTAGATTTTAAGACGCTGAATTTTGTAGCTATGAATTACCATTTACTCATGAAATCCTCTATCAACAAGGGAAAAAAGTCCCCTGTTTTTCATATCATGCACATTTTGTCCCCTTTTTGTAATGCCGACATGCAAAGATTGGAAAAAAACCTTTCTCTGCAACTTATAGAACTACACGTGATCTCCAGCATCAGGAGGCGAAACTGGGCCGCCCATGCTGCAGTCCAGCACCTTGAACCGAAACAAAATCTTGGAACTCAGAAAATAGAGGTAATCAATAACAGTCATATCAAATGGAGAATTTAATAAGAGGAAATGAACATTTTAAATTGATCGGGTATGATAGGATTCCCTTATCACTGAAGTTAAAACAGGCTATATCTCTCTGGTCAACAAGAGTACCTCAAGTGACCCATCTGTTAAAACAGAGCAAAGGAAAAAGCTCACCATGCACATCTTTGATAGGTTAGGTTAGGTAAGAGTTCCCACATTATAAGTGTACCTTCTCTCAAGGCTCTGAATCAATACTGCTTTCTAGGTGAGACATGTGAAGGCATGATCTGCTGTCCCAAGGAGATGGTCATTATCTATCGATTGAAGATTTGACCATAAACAGTTTCCCAGCAATAGGTTTTTTGGGAGTCCCTACTTATATCTATATAGTACTGTAGCTATTGGTGGGGACTCCCTCAATCAGTCATGTCTTTAGTCATTCAATTCTCTTTGTTCTCAATGACTGGTTACACAATCTCATGTTCAGCTGTTGAAGGGCATTGTCCTACAATGATTGTTAGAGTCAGGCAGTGTGAGAAGCCAGATGTGGGTTACATAATCACTACTTGAGCCAATCAACCCTGACCCCTCCACATTAGGACCTCCACTGTCACCTGCAAGTGGGCGGGTCAAGGTGGGTGAGTGATAGGTCACTCAGTACTGGGTGCATGGCAGCCCAGCAAACAATGCTCGTGTTTTCTTCCACGTGTTTTAGTAGTTGTAAACTAGTGTATGGCCAAACTCCAAATATACCCTGTGAAAACCACGAGTTTATAACACGAGTTTTGATTTGGTGTTCAACTAGTGCTTTACACATGTTTTATAAGGAAATTTAAGCTATAGAAACTCATAAGAAACACGAGATTGACATAAACCTGTGAAAAACACCAGAAATGCTGTTAACAAAATCTCGTGAATACCACCTCATTTTGCTCCCTGAAAAACACGTGTTAACTCGAGCCTTTGTTTCTTGGGAGTGCATGCAGTAGCAGCCCCTTTCCTAAACCCCTCCCTAAGTTGTGTATGACAGCAGGAGTGGTGGTGGTGGTCAGTACTGATAGCCAATATAGCCTTGTCATAGTTATGGTTGGAGGAAGGCCTTCAGTACTTTGAGGGACGACCATCGCTCATGCATGAGCAAAACTTTGTAGCTCTTTTGCTTCTTGTTCTATGTTCAAATATTTTACCAGGAATCCTTTTCTATATGGGATACAGCCATACACACCCAACAGTCTTTAGTGAGTGGTACCATGCATGAACCATGCCTGGTCATAACCAAGGCTAGAGAAAAGAACCCAGAAGGGTTGGCCGGACGTTAAAATAACCCAACACACACACTGGGAATCGAACCTGGGACATGTTAAGCACTCTACACCTGAGCTAACTCTCCCCCTACTACCCAGTTTGTTAACAGGTGATTCAAAGATTGCTCTAGTCTAGACCTTTTGTCAGTCAGTGTATTATTGTGGCTGGTTAACGGAGTATAAGCCCACGATTCAATTTCTTGTCTGGATATTGCATATTGATATGCCAAGAGGAACTTTGCACTCACCTGCAACACAAAATTAAAGCCAATAATTTGATACAGAAATTAGAGCACATGTCAGTGCAGTCTAATTAATTAAAGCCGTTCTACCTGTGTCATACTCATATCACTAGACGTGACTTTCAATTCAGGTGGATGTTATCTTATATTTAATGTAGTACTTCTCTTTTTGAAATGTCTGTTTCCAACTGATCTGTTTGATTATCCTACCAAAATTTAAGTTATTTAAAAGGGCATATTGAATGAGTAAAAAGAAACAGAACAATGGAGATATACAAAAAACACTGTGTTCAAATAGAACGGTTATTTCCATTCTTCATATTTTAAAGTAAATTGTCTAATGAAATGAGATGTCACCTATGCAATAGCAAGATATTATGCAGCATAACAGACCTATGTCTTACTCCAACCAGAGGTTTGGTCTATAGATCAAATTTTAAAGGGGCATTTTCTACTTGGTGAAATAAGGAATAAACAGTTAAGTTATCTATTGATATATGCAATATCAGTAATTTTGAATGTACTATAAACTCATTAGATACATATGATCCCACCTTCGTTAAACATCGGTTAGATGATTAGTCGTGTTGGTAAAACACCTGGATATAGCTCATCAGAGGCATCTGGTCTTATGAATAGAACTAACTGTGTCTGGCAGCTGAATTTGCTGTACTTATACAACCACTTATACAACCACCAGATTGGTTTTGTTCTCAGTTAGATAATGTTTTCACAGGGATATCTGTTAAAATATTTTTCTCTGTAACCATGTCATACGGTTCCTCTGGTGAGTATGGTTAGCCCATGATGTGGTGGTTTAGCAGTTATCAAGTGATAGTCTAGGCAGGGGAAAGTTGCTAAATTGGTGTCTTTGATGACTTGCTGGTCAAGACAGCAACTAGCCTTAGACCTAGGGTTTTCCCCAGAACAAAATTAAAGCTGGCTTTTTACCCAACCTTGATTTTTAAAGCTGGCTTGGTTTCAAGATCTGATGGAATATTTTTCATTTTGTGGTATATTTTTTGACCATCTTTGTGGATTTAAAGCTGATGGATCAGAATTACAGCCGGCTATAAGCAAAACACTGTAGACCAAGCCCTTTGAGATTGGGTCTATCAGCCTAAGTCAGCACCCAGTAGAAGCAGGTTAATGGTCCTAAACCTCTGCATCTAGCCAGTCTGGGTACATGGCTTTCTTCTGGAAGCATATTTGACCAATGAGAACATGCCCTTTGTCTTATTTGTATGATTGTGTACATAACCATTTCCATTTCATGTTCTTGACACACAAAAAAGTACCAGTGTACAAAGTAATAGCTTTGTTTCATTTGCCATCTTACATCAAACTTCCTGAAATCAGGAGACTGGTAATGTGCAAGTTGATATACAGACTCTATATAAAAAAAATATAAAAAAAAGACACGTGTCATGCTGTTCCTTCATATGCCCAATCTGAAGTTACACCATTCAGGGGAAAGCCTATTCATGTCACGCAGTGTCTGAGCCCAGGTTCTGGGAACACAAGGACAATTCCTGAATTATGCAACATTTCGTAAAATAGCCACTAGGGTTGCAAATATTGTACATGAGCACTTTGGAATCTGGCCTGAGAGAAAGAGGGAGTAGGATTCCAGCCCCTAAACCTTGACCATTGTTCTGCCCTCTTAGAAACCAGTGAATAATAGATATGTAATGGTTCTATAGGGCAATAATGCCTGTCTGTGAATGATAATACCTTATTTTGTCTTGTCAGTAACGATTTTCAATTTTTTTCTGAAATTGATAAAAAATAAATTGAGTATGCCCTCATTTGCATACACCTATGTCTCGGGCTAAAGCCCTCAAGGTATGTGCAATCCAGGTCAATAACAATTGCTTCATGCGCCCCTTGGTCTGTACTATGTATATATTAGACGCATTCTTTTGTATGTCTCATTAGGTAAGTAATTTTTTTTACTCTTGTGAGAGACTACCTAATACGTCAACATTCTTTTTTATAAAGTTCTATAAAATAGAAGTGACACCAAACTTGGAGACAACTTGCTTGACTAGAGGTTATATTTATAGATGAGAATCAGCATGTTTTGGCACTTTACTGCCTTTCTTAGAACTCATATGAAACTGTAAATCAAGCTAGGTATATACATACATTACGGTATTCATTATGTTGATTTCATGTTTTTATAGAGGTTATAATTTGGCATGGTGAATTAGAATGTTCCTCGCTTTTGTTTCTTGGTATCCAAGTCTTTTCTAGGTGTTGTATATCTTAATGACATTGTTTTACATGAGACGTGTTCACATTGAACGTTGAGTGTGTTTAATCTAACATAGGTATTTTCAGCTGGATTGACAGCTTGATAAAGGATAATACTCTGTTGGATAACATCTGACCTGAACCACTTATTGTTATACTAAAATATTTGGTTTTCTCTCTTTCAGTAAAAGGCGTGGTGTGTATTTTCATCAGTAAGGCACAGGGTTTGCACATTGCGCGTCTGGTGGACAATGGGACGCGGGTGATGATGCAGATTACGGTTGGCGGGCAGTACACCGACTCCTTCACGCACATTAACAGGACCTCGGTGCTGTTTGTGTCCATCTCCTTCATCGTGCTGATGATCATCTCCCTGGCCTGGCTGGTCTTTTACTACATCCAGCGCTTCAGGTATGCCCACGCCAAGGAACGCCTCTCGGTAAGTCATTACCCATAGTGTCCGAAATTAAAAGCGCACCTTGCACACAAGGTGATTGATTCTGTTAGGTGTCAGGGGGTGCAAATGCTTGAATATTCACACAAATGATTGTGTGAATTTTGCTGGTAGTTTTGTGAAGAAATAGTGGGGTCTGCACACCCCTGCAGTAAACACATTTTTAGGATTGTTGATTTGGACAGGCAAAGCTCATGACATATTCATTTTACTTTCAGAAACGTTTGATGAATGCTGCGAAAAAAGCAATCACCAAAATGCCAATGCGAACAGTAAAGAATGGCGATCGGGTAAGTTTCCTTATGTTTAACTTTAACTTTGAGAAGTAGTTTGAATTAGCCAATAGAGGACAGGTTTTTATGGAATAGGATAGGGCTACATAACCCTATCTGCATACAGTCTATAGAAGAGGTGCATACAGTCTATAGAAGAAGTGACAAAAGTCCTCGGTCAGAGGCAGACATACTGTAGGTTGATTGGCCTCAGGTCTGACTGACCCAACCCACGGGTACCAGAGTACACGGTGAAGTGCAGAGGTGTGGAGTAGGATTTATTACATTCCTGACCACACAGAAAAGAGCCATCTGAACTATTACACTGAAAGTGTCTCTTGCTTTAGTTATTCTGAGCAGGGTTAAAGGGTACAAAGGTCATCAAGGTTTTTTTTTTTTTTTTTTTTTAAGTCTTTATTCTCCACAAAGCTATCAAGTCAGGACTTGATCTTCCAAGCTGTTGATTACTGTTCCTAATTTCAGGATCACTATGTTTATTACAAATTTAATAGAAAATAGATGAATATGATGAATATGATGAATGATCTAGATGAACATTTCCAACTGAGTCCATATAACTATGTAAGTCCCTAAGTTCAGGGATCAAATATCTCATACAGTATAAGCCCTGTAATATCTACCAATAACATTTTTGAACTCACTATTACTAACACTCCACTGTTCAAAAGCTGTCAGCCTATTCCATAGACAATCTCCTCTATTCATAGGGCTTTTTATATACTTTTTAGTCTTTAAAGGCAATACTTGAAAACATAATTTATCTTGTAATCTTGTATTAAGACCAGTGCGACGTAAATTTGCTTCATTATTACTCCACCACAGCATTAAATGCAACAATTGTTTGTCCCATCTCTGTGATAAACTAAGCAATTTAACTTCATCATGAAGTTCGACTCGCGATTTATCAATGACTCGTTTTACTTTTAAAATAATACGAAAAGCTCTGTTTTGCAAAATTTGTAAATCTTCAACATCATTTTTATTACCAGATTTAAAAAGAAAACCTCCATAGTCCATCAAAGGCAAAATAGTCTGTTTATAAATCAATTCAGCAATTTTAACAGTCACATATTTACGTATTTTAGACAGGTGGAAGATTTTGGCATTTACCCTTTTATATAAATTATGGAGATGTTGATCGAGGTCCATTAACCGGTCTAATGTAATACCTAGATATTTGTAACTATTTACAACAGCAACTTCAACAGTTTTAAAATTCACCACCTCTGGAATCCATCGATCAATCTTATATTTCCCACCTAAGTATAAAATTTTTGTTTTATTAATATTTAATTTCAGTCTATTGATTTCACACCAAGTGGCCAATTTACATACAAGGTTCTGTAGATATTGACTCATAACAGTCGATCTAGTGTGTGCATAGTACATTACACAATCATCAGCATACATGATTATATTCGGGGTGTTAATGTAACGAAATAAGTCATTGACATATATTATAAATAACAAAGGACCTAAAATAGATCCTTGTGGAACGCCAGTAGATATTAAACGTTTGCGGGATATATTACTATTAAATCGTACACACTGAGTTCTAACCAAATAACTTTTAAACCATTTGATACTAATTTCATTGAGGCCAATTTGAGACAATTTGTTTAATAATCTGACATGGGACACAGAGTCAAAAGCCTTCCGTACATCAATGAAAAGTGCTCCTGTAACATTTCCTTTATTAATATGATCGTATATAAACTTTGTTAATTTGAATATCGCCTGTAAAGTCGATTTCCCAGGTAAAAAACCATATTGTCTCGGATCAATGAAATTGTTTTCTAATACAAAACTCATTAATTGTTTATGAATTACCCTTTCCAACAATTTTCCAGGCAATGGTATCAAACTAATAGGTCGCCAGTTACATGGGTTCTTCAAATTCCCTTCTTTAGGTATCGGGATAACTAAACCAGTCGCCCATTTACTAGGAAATACACCGGTTAAAATCGACCTATTAAACAATATACAAAATTTCTCCGGAATTAACATCATCAAATCCCAAGGTTATGCTCAGATATGGAGTTGATCTGGGTGTACCATTGGTTTCAATGACAGGGGACCTCAAAGTGGTGGCTCAGAACACCTCATTTCCTGTTTACTAGAATTGTGAAGGTCCTTTTTATATTTTAGTTTTACCCAAGTGCTAGGGATTACAGTTGGCCTAGTGTAAGTAGGTATAGGTATATGTATTAGGCAAGTCTATCATGACAGGTGAGAGTGGCCTTGACATCAGGTAAACAAGTGGATTAACAGACTCACCTGCATTGCAGGCAGCCATGTGGAACCAGGTGGAACCTGTGGCCAGGACTGACCACAGCCATGGTGGATGCCTATAGTATGGGGGTAAGGGGGTGAAGAGGGTGAAGAGGGGTAGACCGTAGAGGGTTAGGCAAGGGTTAGGCAAGGGTTAGGCAAATGTAGGAACTAGTTTTTGTAAACGATGTGAATAGGCGAAGTTCTCGTTATATTATAATGGTATCAATGTGCCATATAATGATAAAGGTGATTAATGTTATGAGCTTGTCTTTTTGAGTAAAGGATTTTTTGCATATAAACGTCTGCCAAACACCTAGCTATGCAAAAGGATTGCCTATGATCCTTTTAATGTTATACAAACTGTAAATATTGTGCACTCCCCATGAGCTCGGAGAGTCTGCTACTTGACATGTGACATGAGTTGTTTTGAACATTGTTTTGGCTGTGATTGACAAAACTCTGTCTTCAAAGTATAAAAACAACTATTGATTCATACATTTACTGATATCCTGATAAATGACCCTTTAAGGAACTAAAGATATGAAATAGGTACTACGGAGTATGTAAATGTAGAACAGTCAATGTAGTACAGTCATCGAATGGAATGAACCATTCTAAAGTTCAAGTGAAATGGCAAGTAAACTGTGGTTGGTGATAACGCGTTGAGGTGTTTGTGTCATGGTATGCTGATAAACTGATAACAACCCCCCCACACATACGCAGGTATGCCTGCGGGCTCAGGACACCTCGAGATGATATATCGACTTAAGCCCTAAAGTACGCCTTGTTATCAGGTCCGCGCTTAGATACAGAAACCTAAGTTCTGGCTACTCAACCAAACTTGACCGGTTAAATCAAATTTATGTAAGGCTTTTATTATTGATATTGGGCTGGGCTCACTTTCCTAACCTTTTTTTCCATGGTTTTTAATTACATTTCTGACGAACCCTAAAAGGTTGGCCTGACGTTACTTAAGAAAACAAACATGAGCAGGGGTCGATCTTAGCACTACCGTAAAACCTCTATTTTAAGCCGAACCCTTATTTAAGACGCACCCCAACTTTTGGGTTTATACCTGGTGGATTTTCTCAGACATTAGGATCAGACAAAAACCCTGATTTGAGGGTCCCAATGGCTTTATTTTTAAAGATTTGTACAATCCAAATAAAAATATGATGTCTTATTTAAAGATAATGTCTGTAATTAATTTTTTTTTTAAATTAGAATTCTATCACTTTATCTTCAATTTGACAAATCAGTCTGATGCATTATTTAACATTTTAAGGATCAGCAAAAACCCTATTTTAGGACGCGACCCCATTCTGGGAGTCCCAGTGAGCCTGTTTTTAAAAACTAACCCTTATTTAAGCCGCGGCTTAAAAATGAGGTTTTACGGTAGTCCACCAGTAAAATCACTAGTACAAATCCTGGCAGACTAGTGCATTTTCTGGTCACAATGGGCTAGTGAAAATATAAAACTGACATGTTTCATATCACATGGAAAGACTTATTTAACTGTAAACTTCAATTTAAAACAACACATTTTATGTTGTACCAATCATTGAATTATTTCAAGAATTAAGTGAGTATTAGTGGGGTTTCCTTTGGATTAATGCAACTTTTCACCTGGCAGTCCCATTGGCTAGTGCCCATGTTAAGGTCTATCCCTGATGAGTGTTCTTCGCTCCCTTTATTTGAAGCAAGCTCCCCAAACAACTATTTATAATCCAACATGTCAAGCCTTCAGTCCCTGACATGCAATAGGTGCAAGAACATTTCCCCTTTTCAATGGTTAGATCGAGTCATCACATTTTGATGAGGTTTGTCAGCAATTGGTTGTGTTTCGGGCTAACTGTACATACATCAAGCTGTGGCAGATTTTAGTGTTGATCGAAGGCTGTCTATATGAGGCATTGAGGACTTCAGGGCAGGGGGCAGGCAATGAGCACAGCGCACAAAGTATCCATTGAGATGTATCCTCACCAGTAGATGTCAGTTAGACAAAGTTTCACTCCACTGGTTTTACAACCGCTTTGCACAATGAGGCCCTATGACATGAAATCTCCGTGTGGCAGCACTATAAAGCGGGCATTGGGTGCTACTGCTACAAATAGGCACCTCATTTCATGGATTCGGTCACCACCCCTGTGGCGTAAAACAAGCTGAAAAGCTTTACCTTGTGCAGTCTGGTAAAAGAACCGTGAAGGGTTGGCCGGACATTAAACTAACCCCACAAACAAACAAACTATGAGGCCCCTGTAAATATATATATTTTCTTAAAATTCAAGGCCCCTATTTTTTCTAATGCAAGAGAAAAGTCAATGAAATCTCCACTGCCAACACAAGGTCACGAAAGCATTTTCTCGAGTGTAAGGCCTCATTAAAAAGGTCAAATTAATCGGTTTTCTGACAAAAGATCGCAGTTGGGTCTAACCTAAAACTGAAAAAAATAAGTTATATTGAAATTCCATTCTAGTCAAGTGTCTCTCTGTTATAACTTTCTGTCTGGAAATCTTTTTCAGTATTTTGGAATAGTCTTAGATTGATTGTGAAAAGCACAGTCACCTTGTATATTTTTGCACAGGATACTTGTTGTAGGGGTTGTTTCAGAAATGTTGGCAATCCACGATATCTGTTACCAGATCTACTATTCTTGGTACGACTTTTCCTACTTCAGTGCATAATTTCAATGTAAATCTGCTAAACCAATGCCAATTATCCATTTTCACTGCATGATATGAAAGCTGCACATCTGCGCTCAGACCCAACCATTGACCCAGATCATCGGTAGCACCCCCTTTATAGCTGCACCAGTGCTGTACCTCAGATACTGGAGGAAGTGTGTCGCAGACTCGGTATGATGGGTAAAAGGAGAAGTAGGGCAATAGGTGTCTGGATCGAGATGCATGTGGACAGCAGTGTGCCATTGTTGGTCTACTAACATCCAACCATGCCAATTGTTATTAGTGCATGGATATTACCTTTCAACCTTTTGATGGAATTCCAATTTTCCATCATCGGCTGCAGTGGTAATAACACTTCTTGCAATGATAATTTTAGATATCATAATCCCACTTGAATAACAATTTTATGCTCAAAAATCATTTAAGGCAGTTCAAGTGTTTTGAAAATATTCTAAAAACGCTCTAATTGGAATGGGTCTATGAGATAGTAGTAGAACTGGTTAAATTATATTAAACCCTAGAGAATTGTTAATCAACTTATTTCCTTCTTTTAATGAAAATCTTAAATTTATGTGCTGATTTTAATTAAATTACCCCCAAAATCTTTGGCCCTGATACCGATCCTTTTGCCATTGGCCGGAGGGCAGGCATAAATCTGAACACTGGATTGTGGCAAGTTCCAGGAAACAATAGATCAAGCTTCCCCTGGTGACTACCTAATGGTGTCCAACCTCTATTTTACTAAAAAAAAAACCAAAAAAAAACAGTTACACATTAGATTGGTTTGTTGGTTATTTGTTGCTTTACGCCTCAATTAACTGCCAGGGTCATATCAAGGGCAGTGCCTATTTGAAGCAGTGGGCCCCAATGTCCTCTTTATAGTGCTATCTCACTGAGATATATTATAGGCCCACATGATACCCACCCAGTCCTATTATACTGACACCGGGCCAACCAATTATGTTTTGTGGTTCTTACTTAATACTGAGTGCCAGACAAGCAGCAACTACTACCATTTTCAAAGTCTTTGGTTTGACTCGGCTGGCATTTGAACTCACGACCTCCCACACTCAAAGCAGGCACCCTACCAACTGAGCTACTGAGTCTGGTGAAACAGGTTAGGTTTGCACAAGTTGTCATGTTACAACTTCATCTTGTAGAATGAAAGAAAAAGGAGTTCTGCTTATAGCTTTAATTTTGATTAGAGCACTTCTACTACTCCTTTGCATTCTGAGTTCATCACAGCTCATCTGGCCTCGTTTTATACATAATTGTTAAAGTAACTACACTGACCATTTGGGTGTTGAATGCTTCCGTAAAGCTAGAGTTTTGGTAAGGCTAGAGTTTTGGTAAGGTATTTTTTTGCGTAGGCTATGTGGGTATGAAGGGCACATCAAAACGGGCCTTAGGGGATAGGTTGGTGTTTGAATTGTCTTTTCGGATTTGGGATATTCCTGTCATTTCTTGTTATGAGGCGAATGCATTATGAAGCTTTTTTAGGCTTTAGACCTCGTTAAGGCCTTAAAGCCGCCATGGGCGAATTCATATATACTTAGATAGCGGTCTACGATTTGTTGAGTTTCCGTTCTACGTTTTACCGCAGCGACCTGTGCTGGACCAGCAGCTTCAGGCAGAGATTGAATACCCCTCCTATAATGGAATCTTCCGGACCTGTCCACTATAAAGATATACCCGGACGAGTCTATTATGAAGGCTAAGGGATGTTAGGTGCTTTGAACTTTAAACTGACCTCACTTTCATCGGTGAAGAAGGTATCTGGGTCAAAGTTTGCAGACCTATTTCACCATGAAAACGGTCGATATAACTTTAGTTATTGATACCAATAGATAGATTTCGACCCATAGATAGGTATCTCATTGTCCAGAAATTCATAGATTGCGAAATAACGCGACAATTTGCGCAAATACTTCGCGCCATTTTCCGCCCGCCCGCGATGTGACCGCTTGACACTGTCAGACCTCTCCCTCACACCGGCCGGTGCAAGCGTGCCGGTCGGACGTGTTGGCGGGAGGCTCCTCTTTCTTCGCCTGGATTACGGCGGTATCTGATGCTTTCAATATATATATTTTGGACGAATGGATACCCTTAAACGCATACAACGCATTGACAATTCATGCGGGAACCATGCGTTCGTATCGAAGGCAAAACATTGGATCAATCGGACACGAGAAGGCTTGACGCTGTCAGACCGCTCCCCTCACACCGGCCAGTGCAAGCGTACCGGTCGGACGTGTTGGCGGGAGGCTCCTCTTTCTTTGCCTGGATTTCGGCGGTATCTGATGCTTTCAATATATATTTTTTGACGTCTGGACTCCCTTAAACGCATACAACGCATTGAAAACTCATGCGTGATCCATGCGTTCGTATCAAAGGGGAAACATTGGATTGATCGGACACGAGGAGCACTGTCACTGTCAGACCGAACATGGCATATATTTTGTCCAGCATTTGAAATGATACCGTTGGCGTTAGGCACTGTCAAAACATGGCATCAACCCGCCCGGGTTCATTGGTCAGACACTGGCAGTTTGAAAAATAATTATTTAGACCATATAAGGCCTATCAAAATTAAATCCATGTATATATCTATGTTCCCATATATCTCAGGATCCTATATATATCATATAGTTTGATCATTTTAGGCCTGGAAACGCTTGCAAGAATATTTTACAGATGGTATGAAAAAGAAAAGGCAGGCCTAAAATTATTTTAGGCCCCATCCAGCCTATCGGTCGGACACTGGCAATCTGAAAAATAATTATTTAGACCTTATTAGGCCTATCAAAATGAAATTCATGTATATATCTATGTTCTCATATATGTGAGGGTCCTAAATATCAAATGGTCTGATTATTTTAGGCCTGGATACGTTTGCAAGAATATTTTACAGATGGTATGAAAAAATGGCTGGACTCAGGCTCAGATAGTTTAGGCCTAAGCCCCCTTCAACACTGTCAATGTATTATGGAGGCTCCGAAAGCAATTATTTATGATCCAAAGATTAAAAGATTTGAGAAATTGTCGCTATAGTGTCATTTTTTTCTGACCTACCACCAAAATATTCAATCTGAACTTAAATATGTCTAGGCCTAAGTCACTGTCAGTGTCTGAATCATTCCCATTCAATGTTAAAACATAGGCGTCACACTGTCAATAAGTTCTCCAGTGCTGTCAGTGTTACTGTCGGACCCAGATTCAAAGATGAAATTATTTCTGAATTTGTCACTATAGTGTCATTTTTCCAGACCTACCATCAAAATATCTGATTCAAAATCTAAGACATATCTAGGCCTATTCTATCAGTTTACACTTACCCTAAACAAGGGCATAAGATTCATCGCCTCATTTTGTATCTTTTGATACTCTCAGAAAGCAATACTGACCCCTAACTAATTTGGACTTGTATGATTCAAGGTTTGGATTTGAGCTTGGATGTTATATGGAGTGAAGAGGCTGAAGGGGGGAAGGGATGTCATTGAGGTCTTTGGTATGAGCTTGTGTGATATAGCAATTTCTTCCTAAGTAAATGTAACAACTTTTTTCTATTTTTCATAACAATCATCTGATATACAATTCTATCTAATTGACCTTGTTAATATCATTAGATTGATGTGAATTTAGTTGTAATTTTAGCCATTTTAATGTGTTTCAGGAAACAGAGTCCGACTATGACCAGTGTGCTGTATGTATTGAGAGCTACAAATCATCAGATGTTATTCGCATACTCCCATGCAAGTAAGTCAAAAGTTCTGGCATGCCCTCAAAGTAAATACCTCTCCCAGTACTATATGCCCTGAAAGTAAATGACCAACCTGTTTTCATAGGTAAAGTACTCCTAAGTGATGCCCATAAGTCAATAATTCTCCCAGCATTTCCCTGTAGGCAAATGACTCCCCAGTAATGCCCATAAGTCAGTAATTCTCACAGTATTTCCCTCTTTGTAAATGACTCCCCAGTAATGCCCATAAGTCGATAACTCTCCCAGTATTTCCCTGTAGGCAAATGACTCCCCAGTAAAGCCCATAAGTCAGTAATTCTCCCAGTATTTCCCTCTAGGCAAATGACTCCCCAGTAATGCCCATAAGTCAGTAATTCTCCCAGTATTTCCCTCTTTGTAAATGGCTTCCCAGTAATGCCCATAAGTCGATAATTGTCCCAGTATTTCCCTGTAGGTAAATGACTCCCCAGTAATGCCCATAAGTCAGTAATTCTCACAGTATTTCCCTCTTTGTAAATGACTCCCCAGTAATGCCCATAAGTCAGTAACTCTCCCAGTATTTCCCTGTAGGTAAATGACTCCCCAGTAAAGCCCATAAGTCAGTAATTCTCCCAGTATTTCCCTCTTTGTAAATGACTCCCCAGTAATGCCCATAAGTCAGTAACTCTCCCAGTATTTCCCTGTAGGTAAATGACTCCCCAGTAAAGCCCATAAGTCAGTAATTCTCCCAGTATTTCCCTCTTTGTAAATGGCTTCCCAGTAATGCCCATAAATCAGTAATTCTCCCAGTATTTCCCTCTAGGTTAATGACTCCCCAGTAAAGCCCATAAGTCAGTAATTCTCCCAGTATTTCCCTCTAGGTAAATGACTCCCCAGTAATGCCCATAAGTCAGTAACTCTCCCAGTATTTCCCTGTAGGCAAATGACTCCCCAGTAATGCCCATAAGTCAGTAATTCTCCCAGTATTTCCCTGTAGGTAAATGACTCCCCAGTAATGCCCATAAGTCAGTAACTCTCCCAGTATTTCCCTGTAGGTAAATGACTCCCCAGTAAAGCCCATAAGTCAGTAATTCTCCCAGTATTTCCCTCTAGGTAAATGACTCCCCAGTAAAGCCCATAAGTCAGTAATTCTCCCAGTATTTCCCTGTAGGTAAATGACATCCTAATTATGGATTGTAAGTCAACAGTTATCCCAGTATTTCCCTGTAATCTGGAGCAAAATTTAGGTTGAAATTTCTTGAAAATCCAAGTTTTTGTGGCCCTGAATATTCTTGAATATTCACATTTTAACTTCATGCTACAGAGCTTTCCTGGAAATAACTTGCAGGTATTGGCTACTTGAAAAGTTCAAGAATACTCATGGAAATCCTTTCTGTATCATATACCTAGGATTTCCTTGAAACTTCCAAGACAGCTAGGATTTTGTTGAAAGAGCCAGAATATTCATGAAACTTGCCCCTATGACAGGTATAACATGGATCTAACTATCATACACTTTTATGATAGGTCAGATTCTCTTGAAATAACTTGCTGGTATTGGCTGCCTGAATATCCAAGTATCTTGTTGTCATTTTTGTATTAATCCTATAATCGTAACTGAAAAAAAAAAGAGGAGGAATGCTGTATAGAAAGGAGGAAAAGGTAAGATGTATATGTCGCTGCATCTGGTCGCTGCATCCATCTACCAATCAGCAATCGTTCAATCAAAAATACAATTAAAATACAATTAAAATAGTTTTAAGTATCCATGAATCTGCTTATAAATCCACTGATTTTCCCTTAATTCTTCAGAGATTCTGACAATGTCCCTCCTTGCTTGAGAAAGTTGGAATATACTCTTATATATTTTGCCAATTGGAGTGTGTATAGAAGTCCAAGAAATTCCAAGCTAATCTAAGGTGACTAATTCTGCCTAAATTTATAATAAAAAAAAATATTTAAAAAAAAGTCCAAGGTATTCAAAGAACCTTGGACTTACTGAAAATATAGTTCAAAGTTCGACCTGTTTCAATAAAGCTTAGATTTGTTAAAAGTTGAATAACTTTAATTTGTTTGCAATCCAAGCACTCAACGTCAAAAAAAATTGCAACCTTATTTAGGAATGCAGTGGTTGAATGGATATTTTCTCTAGGGGATAAGTGACATACCAGTTATGGCTTATAAGTCAATGATTCTCCTAGTATAGGATTGATTGCTTATGTTGTTGAAAACACTTGTAGAAGGATGTCATAAAGGAAAAGTCTTAAAATGATAAATAAATCTGCTCATTTTCTAGATTCCTTTGCTTTGTTTGTACCTCTACAAATGGATTTATAAATATACCTCAATTGAATAGCCTTGATTACCCTCCATATATAAAATGGTACAGAAACGAGATTTGCTCCATGAACCGCCATGTTTTTTCGCTGGTTTCAACCTGCTTAATAATAAGTATAAGAGTAATGTCTTTCCCCCTCCCGCCAAATATGAATCCAGTGAAAGGAACTCATTCCAAAATGTGACCCAATTTTCTTTCTTTCATTTTTTGAGCGCTAGAAAAGATGGTCCATGAGAATGGGATGTTCCATGCTGCATGTTTAAATCAAAAATGAGATATTCTCTATTTAAATCTGCGTAGATCTAAGTCTATGTGTGTACAGACTTGGGAGATACAGAGAATGTGGTGTAATTTCAAGAAATTTATGTTTTTCATTGCCGAAGGCGCTTGTTTTACGAAATGAAGCTCAAAACCTATGTGCCTGCCACATGCACAATTCTTAAAGTTGTGCTCCTGGCATTTGGTCTTTGCACCCTCCTGATATATAGTAATGATAAAAGCCATTAAAAGTGTGCACATGACAGGTGCTTAGCTTAAAAAGTCTCACACCTTGCCGTGAAAATGTGCGCGCAGGGTACAGCTCAATTTCAAACTGTGCTGATTATAAAATGTCTGTCCAGTTTTATACCCAAGTAAATTTTCCGGTGCTGCATTGATAATTCGCCATTTGTTTAGTTCGTCGGTGTCCCAGCATAACAATACTCAATAGATTGTGTCAGTAACTGGAAACTGGTGTTCATTTGGAAGTAGCCCTACAAGTCCATTGTCAGTTTGAGTAGCCTGGCTCATATTGTACCTAATGGGAGGGAGGTGTGAGCAGCATTGTGTGGGGTAAGGGGATAACAAGTGTCCCACATAATGACATGCCCCAGGTAGAAATGACAGGTAGCGGAGGAAGCCGCCGCCTCCCGGCCGTAAGGTACACGTACTGAGGACCTGAGAAACTGAATAATGAAAACGGCCATGGAAAAGGGAAGGAGTGGTCGAGGGGAGGGAATGGAATATTAAGTGGATGTTATTGAATATCATATAATTTTGTATTTCAATTTTATCAAAGAAAAATCCACATCTCCAATAGGAATGTCTTAGAAATCTTCGCCTAATAATGAATTCACATTTTCCAAAAAGACTTATGTAAAGCCTAATCTCCGAATGTGCATAGAACTAAGTATTTTGTAACCTTGAAAATTACTACCCACACAAACAAACATAGATTCGGTCACCACCCATGTGGCGTAAAACTAGAAGGAAAGCATTACCTTGTGCAGTCTGGTAAAAGAACCCCAGTTGGTTGGCCGGACGTCAAGGTAGCAACAACAACAACAACAACAGCAACTTAATGAATAAGGAATCTAAGAGACTCACAACAACAACAACAACTTTATGAATGAGGAATCTTAAGAGACTCCAGTCTTGTTGTAGCCCTGCTGTGGTTATAATCAGTTCTGGCCAGTTCCCAGTGGGAGGTGGCATTGCCTTAATCAAGACGCGCATTCCGTGTGGGTGGTCTCATTGGTGACCTTTGTCTTTGCAGGCACGTGTTCCATAAGTCGTGCGTCGACCCGTGGTTGATCGAGCAGCGGAGTTGTCCCATGTGTAAGCTGGACATCCTCAAGGCCTACGGGCTGCAGGTAGGTTGTGTCTGATGCTAGAACTGAGAACTGATATAGGAGTCATAAATGTGTTTCATCAAAACAAGATAAACAAGGTAAAATAAGATTCCTTGCAACCAGAGACAATAACTGTCATTACGGGTTGTGGATTTTCTCATTGGATATTTGATGTGTTTGCGAAATGAAAAATAAACCTTTCTATTCAGAATGTTCTTTACACTAGAAAAATCAGTCTCATTATAGTAAGAATTAAAGAAATGCCAATTTACTCCATGTTTTAAAGAGGTACATTGCAGCCCTATGTACATTAATTTAGTTACCACTTAACTGCCACGCTCCTGGGGCTAATTTTAGGCAAAATGGATGCATTTTTGAACATTTATTTCTTATCCTTTTCCACTGATAGGCATGTCATGGCATATCATTCTTTAGCTTATGACCTGAAAATTTAAGAAATATATGGTATATTGGAGGTTATTTCCCAAGATTGTTTAGAGCCTGTGTCACATTGGTCACGGCAACTTTGAATATTGGATTTATGACCTGCTGCAGAATAACCCTGCATTAACCTTATTTTGTGTTTGATTATAGCTTATTGACGTGTGTCCATATTGCACATACATACATAATGTGCTACCAGGAACACGAGGTTATTTAAAATGCATTTCACTTACATCATTTACAATAAAAAGGTCCGAGTTCTTCATCTATTGTCCCCTGGTGATGGGTTGTACGTGTCTCT
Source organism: Lepidonotus clava (assembly GCA_936440205.1). Lineage (NCBI taxonomy): Eukaryota > Metazoa > Annelida > Polychaeta > Phyllodocida > Polynoidae > Lepidonotus > Lepidonotus clava. The sequence goes on from OW387142.1 coordinate 52,044,560, forward strand.
TGAAACCTGTCTGTGGTACAAAACATTCTATACTCTAGATACTAAAATCTTGAAGCTAACCCCAGTCACCCCAACCATTGACAGTACAAGGATAGAAAACAGCCCATTGGGGGTATTTTGTGTTGGCTAATCTGCTAATCATTCCTTTGCCCTCACTCTGCCATACATATATTACATATCATGGAAAAACCTTTTAGACATGCTCTATTGATATAATATAACACATAAGAGGATTTGTCTACGGACACCAGTGTATGTGTGCAGGAATTGAAAACTCTCTTTGACTACCGTTTTTTGAACAAGGACATCCCCTTCAATATTGGGAAAAGTGAAATTTACAATATGTGTACACAATATTCATTCAGGCTAGAGCGAGTTTCAGTAAAAAAAAAAAAAGAAGAAGAAGTAAAGCACCTATAAAAAGTTAGAGACACTTCCTTGTAAAAGGACCTTAGTGGTGGACATGGCTGATTGACAGCTCTCACCATCAATACTTAGATTTTCATGTTTATAAAATAAAGTGAAAGCAAAAACAAGTTTTTTATTTCCAAATACTTTTAACTTTTAGATTCTCATTATCATTTTCATCAAAATTGTAAGATCTAGCCTTACTCTTGAAAATCACTTGTTAAAGCTGTATAGTGCGAAGGCATGTTGATCTGACGTACATTAGTAATGTTGGTGGTTGTAATATGAGGATGTTTTTGAACTTTGTCTGTCACCTTTCAGATGCATGGCAGTGTAGAGTCAATGACCCACATAGAAATGGATCCCGGCAGCATGTCGGCAGGCCGCAGCGACGTGGTGCGCCATGAACCCCTGAGCTCGGTGACGTCACAAGGGGATGAACTCAGCACTCACAGCAGGGCGGGAGTAGAAGTCATCCGCTACCAGCCTGCGCAGGTCGAGTACCACGAGACTCCACAAGAGGACGCTGCTGACTCCGACCACCATGATGTCCATGTGCCGCCAGCAGAGTCGGCCTCAGGGGCGTCATCGCTGGCTGCGGGGAGCAGTAAGAAGGTGAAGGGCTCTGTGGTAAGCAGCATGGCGCCCTGTGACAGTCTGGAGAGTATTCGTTCAACTGAGTCAGACAGCAACGAGCTTCAGTCGCTGATGCCACGAAGCCATCACAAGGAGAAGGGAGGGGCCGGGTCTGGGCCCACAGGAGCCAGTGGGGTGTCCGGGGGGACCTCCGCCTCATGACGCGGGCCTGGGATGACTGCGACAAGAGGGGGCAGAGAACAGAAAGACAGTTATGAGAGAACAGCAACGAGTGGCGAGGATGGTCAGACCAAACAGAGAGACATGGGAATCAGTGACTTGCAGAAAAGAAGCATCCTCTTGACCGTCTCCAACCTCACCAGATGATGATTGTTGTCAGTGAACGCTGCCCTCATCTTCAGCTGCTGTAAAAGCATTATTGATAACTACTCCTGTGCAAGAGGGCATTCAACCCTCGCATTAGGGGTTCACAAGTACAAGCAGAGTATGCTTCGCTTTTTGGGCATGATCTACTGTTGTCGAAACAGGAAACATTAACGGAAGTTGAATGGGTATAGAAGGACATTATACTGTTAAGTTACTGAACGATAGAGCGCTTAAGGCTCGCCAACTATGGACAACAGAGAGTATAGTCTCTTACCTGCCCAACCTCTAAACTGAATGCCTCCCTGCTGCCCACAAACTTGGCCTCAGGTGTCACCACCGATCAAACGCCTGCAATCAATGCAAAGTGTACTTTGAACAAAAAGGGTACATTTGGACCTCATCTAGACACACAGTAGTATGATATCTAGTTGTAATTACCTGCATGTATGTCTACCCACTATCAGAACCCCTCGCACAGCCTCCAAGTAACGCTCACTTACAGCGTCAGCCGACATCTTTTTAGTCAATCATGCAATGTATCATTGTCCCAGAACATGCCAGAGTCTTATGATGTCCACCTGTTATCTATAGGCTTACTTTGAACTAAACCTCCTATGAGACATCAGGACATCTTAGCGAGGTGAAGTCTGGTATCGTCCTCATTAAGAGCTGGTGTTAAAATGTAAACGACACATTACTTTGTTTATCTTAATGGTCAGGACTATAATTTTCTGTATAGCCTGACTCAGTTTACTTTCTTTTAGTACTCAGCCATGGTCTGTGAAAAAAATTGCATGGTATTTAGAGTCAAAAACAGGAAAATATCGAGGGTTGTTCTGACAGAAGTAAAAAGGAAAGTATAAAGGGTATTGGATCTAAGATGAAGGAAGGAGGAGGGAAGGTGGGGAATCTAGTAATCATTTTAAACGTGATATCAGTCAGTGGTTCAAATGTTTTTGGAAATTGCTTGACGGTTGTAAAATGTAACACGTAAAGTTAGATAATGAAAAGAGTGCAGCCGTTGAGGCAGCAGTAAGCGTGTTGGAGTTCCTGAATCCTTTGTCTTTACCAGGGGAAGTTATGCCCTGTACCATCAACCATGATATTCGTGTTTTGTGAAGAAATGAGCTGTTTGTGTCAGTAAAGGTGACAGAAATTGTGTCTTTCCAAGATTCATCCAGAATACGGCCCTGAAATATGTAGTATTTACTTCAGTATTAGTTTACAACACTATTTAATTGCTAGGGGCAATCTTTAAATTTTTCCTTTAAAGACAAACATCAAAGTTAAATTGAAATATACAAGAGACTGTATTGCCTATCATCCTTCTTTTTGGATACAATCGTTGCTGAGGAAACATTAGCATGGATGCAAAAGAAGATATTCTTTAACTTCAAACACTACTTTTACAAAATGGTTTGATACCTACTTGAAAAAAACTTGGAATATAAATTTTCATAACTAATACTGTTATAGATAACTCATTTCAGAATGTTACAATCAAAGGTAGGATTTTCCACAGATGTGACCCAATGACAAATGAACTCAGTACAAGGTGTTTTATAAGAAATACAATCTAGTCGTAATCTGGCCTGCCCTAAGGCCCAACTTGTCAATGTTACTAGCTTAAATGACTGAGAAAGCTAGGCAGTTGTTACATGCTAGTTACCAGTACTTGTTTGATTTAATGTTGGACAGAGCAACCATTGTACAGTATTAATTAGCACAATGAAATACACAAGCTCTGCTCCTTAAGAGCAGTAACTCGTTTGTAGAATGTGAAGTCATTTTTAGCCACGAAGAGAGAATTCATTCTGAAAATAATATCTTTAATCATCTCATTAAATTTATCACTGTGAATCATGTAGTCTTCTCAGGCTCAAGTCAAGGAAAGGCGTGCATTGATTTGGTTGTCATTTTCTTAGATAAGTTATTGTATGATAAACCTCTCTGCCCTCGATTGCGGCGTAGAGAGGATGTAAAGGCAAAAAGTTGCAGCATATCAGCAGACCTCTGCAGGTGAGGGTAGGGAGTACGCGGGCGTATTCACGTAGACAAAGTAGTGTACAGTTATAGGCTGCAGGGAAGAGGCTTCATGTTCAAAGCCACAGCTCCTCTTTTTGTAGCTTAAAACAATATTATAGTCACTAGAAAGAATAGATCACAAGAGGCGCAAATACATCAATACGGGTGCTGCCCTCTGAGCTAAATGGAAATCTGTTTCTGCATTGCAAATAGTGCTTCCAAATGCAAACAACTTTTACCTTTCAAACCTTTCAAAATTCTAACCAAGTTAAATTAAACCTCAACAAGCTGTAGATACTGAGATGACTTTTGTATAATGGCCTTGAGTGTTAATGTTACAAAATGAAGAGTTGTGTTCCTGCAACTTGGAATGAGCACCTTATGGGAGCCACCTTTCAGCGTGTGGACAGATACAAATCTGTAGAACTGTTGACTTGTAGTTTTAACCCTTTTGAACAGGTTTTGTCACATTTTCCCCATCCACATGGTGTATATATACTTTTGCTTGAAAAAGAACTTCAGCTGCCACAGCTACCTTCCTCCATCACTGTGTGATGACCATGCAGTGTTTGAGTCATGTAGGGCTGTTTTCTCTCCTACAGTTCAGGGAAGGTCTGGGCATTCTTCAGAACTTGTAAAGGTATTCTGATTAGCTAGACTGCCAGTGATCACATTCATGCAGGTTATCATTATCTTTGTTGACCCAAAGAAAGCACTATTAACAGTTATTCTGATATAGATATTATACAGTTTACTCTGTTCAAATCCTACTAGCAACCCTGTCTGTTTTGATCCCTCTCCTAATAAGATATGAATGTTGGGAGATACTTAGTAGCTTGCCCATTTTAAAGTATAAGTATATGTGTATGAGCTATTGTATACTTCACCCCACTTGTCAATAGCCCAGGCTACAGAAGTGGTTTATCAGAATTAGCCCTGTACAAAATTATATAACTTGCCGCAAACTCCCATAAGTTGCCCAGGCCTAGTATACACATAGCCAGTGTATGTGATGAATCGATAGACATAGGTAGTTATCTAATAACTTGAAAACCTGCAGAGTAATTTTAGTCGGGAAGCAAAATGCATTTATATTGCTGTGAATGGTGTACAATTGCAAATTTTGTTCCCACATCTTTCAAAGTGGTAGCATGGACAATTGCAGAACTTGTGTATAAATGTATGTTATTTATGAGTTTCATCAGCTCAATTTACATAAATAAATACAAAATACAAAATACATCTGTACATTTAAGAATATAATTAGAGGGGGAAAAAACTAATTTACTCAAGAAAATGCTGAATGTGGAACAACATATATATTAGATTAGAATCATTGTAGTTATTCAGTTAAAATATAATAAGTTTTAGAAAATAACACTAATGACAATCACCTCAGTCCTCGATTCCGACAGACTTCTCTCAGCACATCTTTGCATATTGTAAGCCCCTGTTGGGGCCACCTGAGATTAGAGGTTTCACAATTAGAGATATCGAGGGATTTTTAAATAATGTAATTTATAAACATATTCTGGTGTGTCAACCGAAGCTCCATCCTAGATTCAGTCCCTTATACAAAGCACACATATCTACAAATGCAATGGTAAACTTGCAATGCAGAAGGTTAGGTATTTGGATTGTTCACCCATTTTCTTATGGCTTTACATTCTTTTCATTTTTTTCATTTCACCGGTTGTAAATTGCCCAATGACATGCAAGTTGTTTAATGCACATATATTTTCAATTTGTACAAACAGTGCCTAGATTATAGGGCTGAACACTTAGATTGCTGTTATAGATTTAAGAGCTACCTCATAGATATAGCCTGCATGTCTACACTTTGAGATATTTGCTTTCACTCCAATGGCTTCATTCAAACAATATCTTCATCTAGCTTAACTAAATAGCAATGAAATTTAAGCAGTTTTATGCCTTACCAGAATCCTCATGTAAAAATGAGAACCCAGGTTGTTTGTTTTGAGCCCGGGACGTATTATTATTCATTGCGCCCAGAATCTTGGTTCAGTCGGCTCGGCTCGGTAATTACAAAGGTTGCTGATGGAGATTATGTATTACCTCACTCATAAACTAGTGCTACTTCCACAGTCAATACTACTGCTTTAACGCCTATCAACGCCCCTGTCTCTAAGATACACAAGTGTATTTTTTCTTTAAAAGGGACTTTTTCATGAAAAATGAATGGTGAGGAAAAAGAAAAGTGTTTCAAAATACTCATAACAGATTGATTTTACAGAAAATGTTTAATTCAAAATTATCTATCTAGATTTATATTAGCCTGTGCACAAAATTGTTTTCCTAATGACCATTAGTTATATATGCCCCCGCACCTTTTATAATAGATTAAGTGGAACCCCCTGTGTGAAGAGGGAAAGCCAATAGAAAGGACATTGGACCTTTCATGTTTGCTGCACCAGCCTGACTCTTGGTCATGCACACACCGACAACTTCCATCGTGTGTGCAGATGCCTTACTTACCAGTAGTCTGTACTCTGCCAACTGCAGAGATCCTTGACCAGCTCATTACATGATCATTTCTGTAGTTAATTCATATATTGAGGAGCTGGTGGGTCCTTGTTTGCCATATACTTAGTTACAATGTTATCCCCCTAATCAGCTCCAACAATATCCACTGGGAGCTGTACAGTTGTCATTGTAAAACTAACCTCAACAGGTAACCTAGAAATGTCCATTCAATCCACATTGCAATTAGGTCTTGCAAATGAACTATTAGTTACTGCTGGATCACAAGTTTGTATTTGATCCATTTCTCAATCAGACTAAAATCTGTTTTGAAAACATTCTAAGCAGAATGTTCTGTTTGTATATTTTGAAAAAAGTTCTGGTTATTTCATTATTGTTGTTTTCATGCTTGAATGCAATTCACAATCTCAAAACAGGATGTGAATGAGCTTTGATTGGTGAGTTTGTGCTTAACATGTTTACGGGCAACAAACCCAGATATAGGTTGCATACATATACGGTCCCATATTATATGTACATGGTACCTGTGCAGATGATGTACATAATTCACAGCCTGTTTGTATATGCTTCTTTACGATTTCATGGCTTCTAGAAAAAGTTACAATCCATTGTTGGGCATCAGGAAAATGTTTCCATTGTTTCAGTCAGCATGAATAAAACTGAAACAGGTTCTGATATGTGTATATCAATGAATAGCCTAACAGTGAAAACACTGGTGTATATTTCAGGATTGTAGCATATGTTCTAAGCAAATTGTGGTGGGACAAAGCAGGTTATGGTGTATCAGCCATGGTGCTTTCGCTTGTTTTCTTAGGAAAAGCAAATGTTTTTCATGCTAGTTTCTTGTTATCCCATAAAGCATGGTTCACCACCTTGACCATTGGCATGCTCCAAGAAACTGTTGTCTGGTTGACCTTGGCACTCAGAAACTGGGCAAGAGATGATGGCCTGAATCAGCAGGTTGACATATCAAGCACCTGCCAGGACCCACAGCTTCTGTGGACTCACTGAACACCATGACTAGTGAGAGTGTGCACACCAGTAACATTCTCTATTGCTGGTTCCTGCAGGTACACATATATAACCAAAAGACTGTCATAGTTTACAAATGTCCTTGACCTTATCATTGTAAATGCGGAGTGAAATTTTATTGGCCCTTGAGTTTGACCTTCCAATATGTCAATAACATGAGTCCAAGTATTTCCCCATCATAGTTCAATGTAGATTCTTAACACATCACAATTTATTGAACCATAAGCACATCTATTGCTTAGCGTAAAGTTAGATTCACAAATATATTAGGAAATTAGTGAAAAATACCTCCCCAACTGAGATAAAGCCGCACTCTATTCGCGGCTAGGGCCATAGTGCCTGGGACTGCCCCACACATTCTTTCCCTTATCCAAATGTTTTATTTGTCCCTAGCGCTGTAACTGCCACTAGACGCATTGCCAAAGCATTGAATGTATTATGTATAATGATTATTATTAATGTTATTATTATAATGATGAAGACTTTTGTATGTGATTTGTTCTGCCTATTGATTAGTGCTTCTGTTGTTATGTTGTCATGTGATCCGCTCACCCAATCAGTTTTTACCGACAACAGAACCTGGTTTGACACTGTTCTCTTATCTGTGATGAAGACGATGATGAAAGAGTAAACATTGGCCACTTTGTTATTATCTCCTTAGCCAAAGCAATTCTGGTCAGAAATCAGATTGTATCATTCTTATCAGAAAGTTCTGAGAAGTAAGTTCTTTTGTTGTACAACTAATCATTGAGGTAATACACCCAAATGTTGAAGGTATGATTAGGGAAAGTCTCTCTTGTCCAAGGAGGTGTTTTCCTACCATGGGTTTCATAAGCCTCACTCAATGAGGGTAAAAAAAGTAGCCTTAGTGGGACATCCCAGAGCAGTGTCTACTGATGGTGAGACAGAAGTGTCTTTTGCTCGTTTGCGGAGTGACCTTGTCAGACCTAATTAGTTGATTAGGTCACCCGTCTCACCAAACAGCAGTCCTCATCAAAAGGCAGATGGTAAACACCGGAGGTGGACATCCTTACCTGTCGTTCCCGGGAGACCATCAGTTTCAGCCAATTCAGATGTTCCACGAGCAGGCATGCCAGAGTTCCGCAGATTTCCGTGGTTTTAAAAATATTTTGGGTCATTTTTGAGATTCGTCCAAATCCGAGGAGAAAATCTTTTTTTGTATATGGGGGGTAGGGGGTCCTTATAAATTTGATGACCAAATTACAAACATTTTTAGTTTTTGGGGGTAATTTATTTTTGTAATTTGATAGGTACCCATTCTTTCCATGGTTTAAATCATATAATAATTCAATATCTCCTTTAGAAATGGTGTAAATGTGTTTTTGATAAATTTCCTTAATTTCTGCGGAAATGAACCTCAATGGCTGGCATGCCTGCACATGACCAGTGCCAGCTGAGACCCATTAAAGAAACACCTTCTGTGATAACAGAAGACCCAAGTCTCCAATCTTACCTAAAGCTGAAGGTTTCATTCTGAATGATTAATAGATCAATGTATTGGTGGCCATGATCGGTAGTTTACTCGCTGTATACAAGGCGACAACTCCACGAACACTTTCCCCGAGTCGTGCTGTAACCCACATTAGTTGTCACCAACCTCCACACTATTTATTCGAGTATTGTGGTATTTCACCATCGGATCAGGTTACTCGAAATCTGTCTGAAGAAAATACAATAAAATTAAAAAAGCGAAAAAAAGCAGCCTTAAATTCTTCTTCGTAGATACTGATGTAGGTAGGTTTTAGAATGGAGTCAAATTATATAGATTTGTATTGATCCAAACAAGTAGTGTTCTCTGGCTTCGCTTGCCGGCCCAGCCCCTTATATACTATCCAATTATTGATTTTACCCAGGCAGCACTGCTTACTGGGAGGCGCCTTTCGCCTGCCGTGGTTATACAGGTATATCACCTACCAGCAGCGTCTGCCATTCTCATACTTACGTAATTTTGAATATTCTTTATGATTCCTTTTACAGTTTCCTTTCTCATCTGGTGACTTTTGTCTCTCATCTAAATTCTCATTCATAAAGCAGAATATATTTCACTTAAAAGAACTTCACTAACATTTCGTATGCACAATGACTTTTGTGCAATACTATAACATTTATATGGGGTTTTTACAGACCCAACGAGAGTGATTTGCCTAGGTTTTACTAAAGTGTGCTAATTCAACGTGGGGATAGCATTTTTACAATAGAATTGGGATTGATAAGTATAAAATAGAATTTTATGCTCAATTTTTCCATGATGTAAACCAGGATGGAAAAGAACACTTGATATAATAACTTGAATTAGTTAGTTGCTCTAAAGAAGTTAAATAAAAGTCAAGGAGAGCAAGCTTTTGAATAATCAGTCCACAAAAATTACAGGGTCCCAACAGCACTGGGAAAACGATGGCAAAAAAACATTCCCTCACAGCTGACAGGGGAAACACAAGGAATTTGCAAATTTTGTCAAAACAGGGAATTCTACTTGGACAGGTTCTGAAATTCTTGAGCCTCAAAATAGTAGGGATTTGACCTTTTGTCTTTAGCTGGTCTGAATTATTTTCTGTACACATTAAATTTGAACAGCTTGCTGGATATGACACAGCCTGTGTTACAGGGACAAATTGTAGATCCTGTTGTTATCTCCTTCAGGTGATAAGACCCCAAAGAACCATACAATACTATGTATCTCTAGTACCACTGCCCACCACCAGGTGTTCCCGCGCCCCGGGAGGTGCTGCCCCCTGGTGGTGGGTGTGGGAAGTGACCCGTGTTAACGGGGCGGGCCGCCTGCTACTTACCCTCAGAGACAGGTCAAAGGTCAAACTGTGGCCTCAGCTGGAGGAGGGGAGCAGGTAGCAGGTAGGAGTGAGTGGTAGGTAGGTGTGGCCCTCAGGACTCCTTCCCTCTGTCCTGTAGCCGTTATTTTACAGCCATTTCAATGTGAGAGTTCAGTGTCGGGGCTAGTGTGTGTGTGTCACTGTTTGTTGGTGTGAGTGTGAGTGTGTAAGTGAGTGAGTGAGTGTAGGTGTGATTAGTTGAGTTTGTATGTGTGAGTCACTGAGTGTGTGTGAGTTATTGAGTGAGTGTGTCACTGTGTGGGTTGGTGAGTGAGTAGATAATGTTGTATATAATTATGTGAGTATATGTATGAGTGACTGACCAGGTGAGGGTATGTGTGTCAGTGAGTGAGTAAATGATTAGGTGAGGCCATAAAATTTTTGTGTTTAGGTAACCTGATTAACCTACCCTAAATGTCTGGCATTACCCTAAAATAAAATTTCTTTTCTTTTCAACAGTTTTTCAAACTCCAAAAGAATTGAACAGAAAAGCTTGGAACAGCATGTAAATGCACAGGACATGTTTTTCAGAAGTTAGAAATTGATTTAGAGAATGTTCATAGCATCTTTTTTCTTATTTCCAACACTGCCCTGGTCCGTTTTCATAAGTGGAAAAAATTTGCAAAAAAGCAACAACAAAATTGACCTACCTGCCCAATTCTTTTCTACCTTTGTTACCTGAACACACATTTTTGGGGGGTCTGAGTAGGTGTGTGATTCTATCACTAAGTTAAGGATAGACAACACCTCTCAACGCGTCATATGGCAAAATGAGGATGGCTCTCTATCTATTGACACCAGAATAATGAATTATATATCAAATAAAAGCCCTTATTTTTTCTTAATCTTATGATATAAAGTATAATGTGAAAATGTTAGAAGTTAAAGAATAATGTGCGAAAAACTCATTTTTTCACTTTTATTTTTTGAACAAGGATATCTCACTTACTTTTCAACAGATTTTCTTAAAATTTGAAACACATGTCAATGACATTCTTCTTTAGGGAAGCGTGTCTCAGATTTTTGATTTAGATCCTAGTTTCAATTTTATGTCAAAAAACGGGCAAATTTCTGTCATTTTTTCATATATTTATTTCTATATTTAATAAAACAAAAACTAAGAACCAAAAAGAAAATTTGAGACACTCTTCCCTCCAAATAAATGTTATCTATTGGCTCTGAAAATTTCATGCATTTATGCCAAGTTGTAAGGAAGATATCCTTGTTCAAAAAATATAAGTTAAAAATGCAATTTTTCAATTCTCGCCTAACCTGCAGAAGTATGCATCAATGTATAGTCATATGGTTTATATGAATAGGTAGGGTTATAAAAAGGCTATTTAATGATATAAGAATCATGAATGGTAATATAGGCATTAAATAATAATGCCTGTTTGAAATGGGCACTGCGAATTGGGCTCTGAGAGGTGTTGTCTATCCGTAAGATGATAAATATGATAAGCTGTAAGGTAAATAACATTACCATTGCTGCAAGCCTGTACAGGCAGGGGGTCTGGCAGGGGTGACGCACCACCTCGCCACAAAGGAAATTTTTCAAAAAGTTTCACCTTTCCAAAATTCATTGTTAAAACCCTAAAACATTGTAAGAAAAGTTCCACTTTGGGAACATTGCCACCACCCCCCCCCCCCTTTTTTTTTTGTTTTAGATAAAGAATTATTGAAATTATAAGCAAAAGTTCCACTTTAAGAATTGTGCCACCCCCCTCCACCCCCCACCCCCCTCAGCAGAACCTCTATACGGGCCTGTGCTGTCCTAATGTACGTTGTTTTATGTTGCATGTTATCAGTGTAGCAGCTGTTGGGTTTGATGGCATATGAGACAAGAACCATGGCTTCGTAACTGATATTAGGTTGCATGAGATCAGTGTGTATAGCTTGTCATTAAATACAAAATACCAACCAAGGGGCACAAATGTGTGTGTGGCATTCTCCATACTCAAATCTAAACCTTTTATTTCCACAGACAATTGGAGCAGCACAGTGTGAGGCGTGATGTCGTCAGTGGTTCAGTTGACTCGTGCCTCGTCCCTTGTGGGTAAGGCCGTGTACACACGGGATGGGACGAAGGCGGTCCATGCCTTCCTCGGGATTCCCTATGCCAAACCTCCACTGGGCGAGCTGCGCTTCCAGCCCCCGCAGCCCGCTGAGGCCTGGACCGGTCAGAGGGATGCCACGCAGTACGGTAAGGGAACTGTGGACTGTGTACAAAGTGCTCTTTGTTAACTGAGAAGAGGGAGCAGTCTCTGCTTATATTTACTGACTTCTTTTCAGGCTTCTGGTTCTTGAGGTTCTTGCATATTTAATCAGTAGTGTGGATGCAAAAGAAAAAACTTCAAATTTTATTCTGTGTGAGTACCAAAAGAGTTTAAACAGACCAACATGTTCATGATGAAGATCTTGATCTACAAAAAAAACAATATAAGACACTCAGGGTATATATAGGAAAAACCCTAAAGTATAAAGTGACCCATTCAATAGTTTTATGGTTTTTTTCTCAGAATTAGGGGCCACTATATAAAACTTTGATGAAAAATATGAGAGAGGTGCAATGTTGAGGAAACAGTCTCTTCACACTAATTAAGGCTAAGGCTAATTAAGGCTCAGTTTTAGGGCCACTGTTTTTCTTATGTTATGTAAATGATATTGTTGATACATGTAAAAATAGTAACATACTTTTATATGCAGATGACACGGTTTTATACAGAGAAATATCCCAGCACCAACCGTTTCTAGATTGGCATGATTTTCAGCAAGATATAAATAGATTATCTACTTGGTGTAAGACAAATAGACTAAGTATAAATGTTAAAAAGACCAAAGTTGTTTATTATCCAATATGTGCAAATAGAAATACGAATAGTAAAACCCTAAATATTGATAGGAAACAAATTGATTTTGTTACATCCTATACATACTTAGGGGTTGATGTTGATGACAAATTGACCTTTAAAAAATATTTTAATAATGTTGTTAAAAATGTTTCAGGTAAATATTCAATACTAAGACGTATCCGACCTATGTTAACTACAAAGGTGGCCCTTGATGTTACTAAAACTATGTTCTGTAGTTTGATTGACTATGGAAATATATTCCTCTCTAGTAATTGCCAGGCTGACCTTGAAGATCTTCAAGTGGTGCAAAACAAAGCACTTAGGTGCATTTTTAAGGTAGTAAACCCAAGAGAAATTCATATTAATCTTTTGCACAGAGAGGCTAATATACATAAGGTGGACTATAGGAGACGAAAACAGATACTAGTATGTATCTGGAGAAATGTACAGAATGGATATCTGCCTCTAAAATCCATAGTTAAAACAACTAGAGCCCATGATGCCCCAATAATAGATTTACCTGTCCCAAGGACAGAATTATTTAAAAAATCAGTTTTCTATTATGGGGGAGTTTTGTGGAATGCACTTCCACCCTCAATTAGAAACATTGAAGATCTTCTGGGTTTCAAAAAGGCACTGAATGAAGAATTATATGAAATGTAATTTGTTTCATCACCCATTACTTCATCCCATCATCATCATATCCATTAAATTGAAACATAAGTGGAATATTGCACACACACTTTTGCTTATTGTGTCGTGTAAATTTTGATAGTTACTGCCGTCTGTTATAAAAGTTAAACAACAATAACAGGACCACAATGGGAGAACAGGCTCAATATTGCTTGAATTGTAACCCTGTATAAAGAAACTGAATAAAAAAAAAAAAAAAAAAAAATTCAGTGTTGCAATTTTAATGCCAAGGGCCCATCTGTAACAATATCTGTAGTTACTTGTATGTGACTTTTTCCCCTGTAGGCCCAATCTGCCCCCAGAACCTGGTTGTCTCCGCACGGACCCACCGCCCATTCCGGATGCCCGAGTCGGTGAGTGAGGACTGCCTGTACCTGAACGTGTGGTCACCAGACCTGGACCCAGGTCACAAGCGGCCGGTCATGTTCTGGATCTACGGAGGCTCCTTTGCACAGGGTAAGGTGGTCACAAACTTGATTTAGAGTAAAATTCCATAAAACAATGGCAATGATTTTAATACACCCCCTCACTATGAGGCATAGGAACTGCAGAGAATGTATGGTTAAGTACATGATAGTAAACAAGGTGATGTTAAGCTTTCATTAATAGAGTATAGGAGCCAGTTCGCGCACTAAGGGCCCCAAAACAGTATTTCTTATCAAATTTATGACAAAACGCATTTCTAATAATGATTTTTCACTACTTCTGGAAAAATAAGGTAGTTTCATCGTATTTGACCACAAACATTTTGGAAAAAGAAAATTTAACTTGGATATTTCAACAAATTATTTTCCTATGTTAATTCTTCAGTTTTCGCGCACCTGGAGCCTATTTTCGCGCACTTTGGATACATGGAAATTATTTCTGAGAAGTTTTCCGTGTTTTTATATGAAAAATGTGTTGGAAAATTCGGAAAATACGGGAAAATACGTGAAAAATGCGCTGGTGAAAAACTGGAGACTGCACTTTTTTTTTAATTTGTTTTTACGCAGGCATCTATTTTCTAAAATACACTTGAAAAATTACTTGTCAGATATAGATATGACGGCATATTACCTTAAACTAATATCCATAACATTTGGAAGATTTAGTCATTTCTTTTTATTCAGAAAATAATATTTTTATTTCTTTTTTGAGAAAATATGATATTATAAGGTCCCCACCATTTCCCTACTTAAAATAGACCTCACTACATGTTTTTGCGGCTAGAATACTTAAATATTGGGAAATTATAAAAAAAATAACCTCAGATTTATTCAACCATGACGTCCTGATGAATATCAGATAGCAATAACGGGTTTGGGATTAGTTTAGAAAAAATGCGTTCATAAAAATGCATAAAATGCGCGAAAACTAAAGATGCGCGAAAACTGGCTCCTCTACTCTAAGTGAGATTCAGTAAAGTCAGCAGGGATGAAATTCTTCCAGTTTTTCCTGGATTTCCAGTTTTTTACTTTCATGCTGTTATTTTTCAAAATGTATCATTAATTGTCATTTTCTTTTCTTTTACCTGTTACCAGTCAATAACCTAAATTCATAAACCAAGTATTTAATTGAGTTTGATCATTATTGTAACACATAAGGTAGGGTATGGGACAGGGGCCCCTAGTTCTCTGCCACTCACTCTTTCAGGGCAAGCTGCTGCAGTCCTCTCAGTGTTTGCCATTCAGTCTTTCCAGTTTTTACTGGAACCCTGAGACATACTCTACAGTACTAAACCCCTTTCCAGTAAAAACTGGAAAAGGAGAAAGTGGAGGATGGGGCTTCATAACGGGAGTCCCATTGCACACATTAATTTATAAAACATTTTGTTTACTCTTTTTGTCAGAAAAGAAATGTCACATCAGAATACACTGAGCATTTGTACCTATTCAATTTCATTCTGAGTCTTAACATCAAGGAAAATATATATATTATGTGTTTTCCATATGGAATATTTATATTTTCACATTCTGAATTTTTAAGCATCCCCAAGGGCAAGTCGGATGACTAAAATCTAGTCGGGCTACTAAATGTAACTCGTCGTCAGCAAAATATCGGACATGTCCGATTTTTTCACCAAATTCGTCAACGATTAGTGTGTTTAGTCGCCCGCCAATACAGCGCCAGGGGTCTTGAGCTTCGTTGTCGACGACCAAGCTGCACCTAGTCGCCGTTTGGGGATCCAGTAGTAGTCTTATTCCCCTCATGGGTAGCCCTGTGGTCAGTGGCGTCTGTTGACCAGCTTGTTATCTGATCTGGAGGAAGGACAGGGGTTGGGTGATTGACACAGCACGTGGTCTCTGTACTTGTGGAACATAAAATTATCCCTAGAGTGAAGGTAGAAAAGTGTGGAAATATTGAATGAAAGTTGGATATTTCTATGAAACACATTCTTTTACATCATTGTGAGAAAAATGATATGTGAAAAGTCAAAAACGACCAATAATTAAGGGAAATACAAAATTGTGAGAAATTACCAAATAATTATAGTTTGGTACTTGACCCTCCCTTTATTCATGCAATTCTGCATGCATGAATATCCAGTTTTTTTTCTCGTGGACCACTTTCATCCCTGACTGTAAGAATTATGCTTGTAAACACTGTATTTTTTTCAAGTTTGCATTTTTACTTCTAGAGCTGCTCCATCATTTATGAAAAGTTTGGATTGTCATAGGGCAATGATATACTGATACTGTTGAATTATTACTGACTCTTTATTACTGAGTTTCCTGTAGGAAATTTCTACTACTCGTTGACACAGCTGTCAGTTGATGTTCAAATATTCAGACAGGGCATCATTTCAATATATTTTTTTACAGTTTAAGTTGATTCTTAATTCTGTTTTTTTTTTATCAGGTTTCAGTAACTATTACGATGGGACAGTGCTGGCCGCCTTCCATGATGTTGTCTTTGTCGCCATCAACTACCGGGTTGGGCCACTTGGTAAGTAGAGCTACATCTGGCACTTCCCAATATCAAGTAGTCTTCGCTGCTTCTGCCTTACAGTGTGTGCCACACCCAAGGCAAAACAAGAAAAGTAAATGCGTGTATTGTATTCATTTATAAGTATAAGTTCAGGAGACATGTTTTTCCCATTATAACATGCCTGTTTACCTTCAGGGTTCCTGTGCTCAGGAGACATGTTTTTCCCATTGTAACATTGAACTATAGAGGTTAATTATCTGTTCTGTGTGGTGTACGTAAATAGAAGTAATTAAGTTATAGATAATAACTAGCTCCATACGCAGTCTCCTCGTCGACTGCCGTCGTCCAATACATAATTATAGTTCCGACATCATGTAAGACATGAACACTCGCGTGAAAGGATATTGTTTGTTTATTTATCCAGTGTAGAGTCGTTTTGTGACAAGAACTCGATTGACCATGATCAGTCCCGAGGTAGGAATCCCCTCAAACACATTCAGTCAACGCTCCCGCGCTCTTACACAATCTCTGTGCTTCTATCCAGAACCAAGACTCAGCTTAAAGACTCAACCTTTCCAGGACTCAACCTTTCCAGGATATTAGTCACAAAGCATTTCAGCAAACTCTGACTGACTGAGAGCAAAACATGCTCTTTTAGTATAGTACGTCACACCGTGACTCCTCCCCTATTCCACTATTGACAAAGTGAAACATGGCTTGCACGTGCGCTTCTAAAGCTCACGCCATAGTGCCTACAAACATGGACTGGCCACGCGCGTCAGTACAACATGCTAGTTCAATCTTCAGGGTTCCTGTGTTCTGGAGACATGTTTTTCCCATTGTAACATGCCCGTTTAACCTTCAGGGTTCCTGTGTTCTGGAGACATGTTTTTCCCATTGTAACATGCCCGTTTAACCTTCAGGGTTCCTGTGTTCTGGAGACATGTTTTTCCCATTGTAACATGCCAGTTTAACCTTCAGGGTACCTGTGTTCTGGAGACATGTTTTTCCCATTGTAACATGCCTGTTTACCTTCAGGGTTCCTGTGTTCTGGAGACATATTTTTTCCAATGTAACATACCCATTTAACCTTCAGGGTTCCTGTGTTCTGGAGACATGTTTTGCCGATTGTAACATGCCCGTTTAACCTTCAGGGTTCCTGTGTTCTGGAGACATGTTTTTCCCATTGTAACATGCCCGTTTAACCTTCAGGGTTCCTGTGTTCTGGAGACATGTTTTTCCCATTGTAACATGCCAGTTTAACCTTCAGGGTACCTGTGTTCTGGAGACATGTTTTTCCCATTGTAACATGCCTGTTTACCTTCAGGGTTCCTGTGTTCTGGAGACATGTTTTTCCCATTGTAACACGCCCGTTTACCTTCAGGGTTCCTGTGTTCTGGAGACATGTTTTTCCCATTGTAACATGCCCGTTTAACCTTCAGGGTTCCTGTGTACTGGAGACGGGGTAGTGCCCGGTAATGCCGGTCTCCTCGACCAGGTGGCAGCACTCAAGTGGGTCCGAGCAAACATTGACAAGTTTGGTGGGGACCCAGAGAACATCACAGTGTTTGGGGAAAGTGCAGGTAGGTCTAACAAACCTTATACATTTCCATACCCATACTGACTAACTGATGACTTGTATAGCTATAGGTGCTCCAGTGTTAAAAATCTGAATCCTTAAGAAAAAGAAAAGAGATGCCCTAGTTCAAAGGCTTTTCTTTAATGATTTATGTCTTTGATTTGGTAGAAACATACTGTAACTTTGACTTGGTTAAACTGTTCTTATGCAGTTATTAAATCAGGTATATGATGATATGTAGATTAAGTGCATTTGGTTTTTCTACAGGTGCGATCAGTACATCCTTCCATGTGTGCTCCCCCATGTCCCGCGGTCTGTTCAGAAGGGCCATCTGCCAGAGTGGGGTTGCCCTACACCCAACATCAGCCTGGCCACAGAGAAATGCTCGGAAATACATGCTGAAAAAAGTGCATGCAGCAGGTGGGTGTGACTATCTTACAAAGTCTATTCAATATGTTTGTCCTTGGTTTGGTGTACCGACGCCTTTCAATTTCTAGTGGTTTGCACAGACTCATCGTAAATAATACTGAGGGCGTGCCAGCATAAAAAACTCAACAAAAAATGTGTAGGTGATGTTCGGACTTCAATATCTTAATGAAGCTATGATGTTTTTCATACTCTATCTGGATTATGTTTACATTTAATCTTTCTATATTTCTATACCATCCTCCTGATACCATGTTTTACAGGTTGCCAAGAGACAGACTCAAAGAAGATCATTGAGTTTCTGAGTCAGTTCTCCGGTCAGGAGCTGGTTGACCAGATAGGGACCGATTATAACCCCGTTGTTGACAACGCCTTCATACCTGCCGATCCCATCAATCTGTACACTGCTGCCCAGCCTGGGCCCCCGGTGGAGCTACTACTGGGCTTTAACAAAAATGAAGGCGCTCAGTTTATCTTCTCGTTAGCCAAGTCTCTGTCAGTGAGCAGGGTAGAAGATGCACGTGACATTATAGAACATGTGATAAAGAAGCTGTTCTTCCGGAGTTCACCAGTTGGAGATGAGATCGTGCGAGCACTGATGGCCCGGTACTTCAGGGACATGGACAGTATGCACCCCGATGAGCTAACTAAGGCCCTCAGCGACATGTACGGGGACCTTTTGTTTGTAGCGCCTACAGTCAAGACAGCCAATTTACACGCAGGTTAGTCTAGTCATTCATTCTAGAAGACACATTTAAATACAGTCACAATAGAAAAATTGCTAAGACAAATCACTGTTAGGAAAACACAGGGAATATCAAAATGTTATCAAAATATAGAGAAAAAAGACAAGAAGAATTAAATTTTCAACTTCTCGAAGGCCATGCTATTGCACTGAAGTCCAGTGCAAAAGAATTATTATAGTTTTTAGAAATTAATAGTAAGTATTGTAAGTTCGGCGGTACTGGCAAGGATACATAGTGAAACATGTAATGCTGATATGTGTGCTGGACGCCGAGCGGCGCCACTGTCCTGTGGCCTAGGTATAGTGTATGGGAGTTGTCGTGAATGATGACGCCCTCAGGCGTAAAAGGCTGTAACTGAGTTAGTTCACTCTTCTGCAGGTACGCACAGGTACAAAAATGGACACTAGTGCAATGGAAAACCTGTTGGGGAGCGTTTGAGTTCGGTATATGAAATACCCAGTTTAAGAACACTGTGAAGTAAAGGGCCTTGTCATCTGCGATAGCTTGTACGTAGTTAGAAATAGAATTAGTTAATGTAAGTAAGAATGGGAAGTACGAAAGATAGAGGGAACACTGTTATAGGTGTTAGAGTATGTGTGTATAGCGCCAAGCCTTTGGCTGTCGCTATATAAGTGGTATGAGACTTGGGGTAAATGAGCAGACCAAGATAGAGTTCGATCAGAACACATGGGAGCAATAGTCTAACATACGGATCAAGACGGGTAGTGCTGAGATGGTAGTAACCACTACGATTAGGTGATAGTAAGGATTGGGACAGCTTAGGCTTAGCCTTCTGGACGGATTACTGGACATAACGGAGATCCTACCAATGGTCTCCGACACTGGTAGACGGGAGGTGACTCTCTCAACAGTTGAGGAATGTATATACCTTACAAATGGGGAAGCTTAACCATAGCTATACCTGGTTGGAACGTTACTGATGTTTTTAGCATTGTGAGATGGATGGCATGTATTGTATGGACGGAAGAACTATGTACTTGTATCTTCAGAATGTCTACATGGATATAATAAAATTACCTCTTGCCAAGCGCGTGTTCTTTGTATAGGTCTGAGCCCCTTTACTTAGAATCTCTACCACTAAAGAATGAACAATTATCCAGAATAAAGATCTGCCTGGACTAAAGAACGAAGCTAGCTAATTCGATGATTAATGATGAAGAACTCCCCTTTACTTTGAATAACGAACATTTATTGATATCTTCTGATAAGTAAAATGTAAATGATATGCGATAAAACATCACGCAGTCTAACAACGATTCTACATACTTGTATAGGATGCTAAATATGAACATTAACAACGAAACATTCTTGGAATTAACTAAAGATAAAATAGCACCAGTTTAGCTCACTATAATCCGTGAGGCCGGTGTAACTGATATATCTGTGTTAATAATTTACATTTTCACCCTGGCCGGACGTTAAACTACCCCAACAAACAAACAAACATTTTCACCCGGCTTTTGCCAAATCGCAGGTGATTTCGAGTTTCCAGGAAACAAAAGATTTGTAACTGATGATAAGTAGTTAATTAGTCAAACAATACAGACATTATATCAGGGATGTAAGTTTTCAGATTTAAGTCTGTATTCCGATTTTCCATTTTTGGCTGTAACAGCAGCCAAATCACAGTAAAACTGTAGCCAAATATTGGCCACAGGTCAGCATTGGGTAGGAAGCCACAGAATAATCCTCAAATTGAAGTAAACCAGTGTTTATGTGACACTGAACATTTAGAGAACTGTTCATATATTTTTCAGACAAAGTTCAGATTTTCATAAAAATCTGAAAGGGCTTGGGGAAGTGAATAAATGTGTCTTGGTTACCTGACTGGGTGACTGTCTACCTTCCCTATATATGATTCCTCTCTGTTCTTCACCTCATGCAGGTCCAACCTATCTGTATACCCTCACCCACCGCCCGGCTGTGTCCTGGTTACATGACTGGGTGGCTGTCTACCTTCCCTATATATGATTCCTCTCTGTTCTTCACCTCATGCAGGTCCAACCTATCTGTATACCCTCACCCACCGCCCGGCTGTGTCCTCGTTTTAACTGACTGGGTGACTGACTATTTCCCTATATATGATTCCTCGAGTAGGTCTAACCTATCTGTATACCTTCACCTACTGCCCGGCTGTGTCCTGGTTACCTGACTGGGTGACTGTCTACTTTCCCTATAGACCTTGTGCAGATGAGGTCATGTGATTACATTTTGGTGATCACCACATGGTGATCATGACCACGTGGCTTTGGAATTAATTCAAAGTTCAAAATTCTAAAGGTGAATGGCCTGCTTTGAATCAAATATAGCAAAAATATTTGTTTTAAGTGTTCAAAAATTGATAATAATACTGACAATAGATTGATCACCAATATGGCGGCACATTTTGGACAATGTGACGTCATCTGCACAACATCTATATATGATTCTGTTCTTCACCTCGAGTAGGTCCAACCTACCTGTATACCTTCACCTACCGCCCGGCTATGTCCTGGTTACCTGACTGGGTGACTGACTACTTTTCTTATATATGATTCCTCTCTGTTTTTCACCTCGTGTAGGTCCAACCTATCTGTATACCTTCGACTACCGCCCGACCGTGTCCTCGACACCTGACTGGGTGACCACCGACCACGCGCAGGAGGTTCCACTGGTCATTGGTGAGCCGTGGCTGCCCCGCTTCAGGGACGTTTGGTCGGACGAGGACAAAACCTTGAGCAGGAGCTTCATGGCCTACTGGACCAACTTTGCCAAAACGGGGTGAGTGGGATGTGTGCAGAAGACATAACATCCTCTGTGGTGGAGTTGGTTCCCTTAACTTGTGGCCCTCAAACCCCCTGAGATTTTACCATCTGGCCTGGTTCTGGGAAATCTTGGCATTTTCCCAAATAAAAATGCTCTTGAAATGCTTTCTAAATGAATTTTTCATCGGATGTTGCATCTTAATCAATGAAAAGGTTATTAAATTGAACAAGGACACTCACCACCTGTCATTGGTAGTAAACTGATGAGTCCAGTAATGTGTCAAAAAGGACACTATGTAAGTCATATCTGTGTGATTTTCCTATAGTTCTACCATATGGTTGATGTATCAGACAGCTAGTAAGGGGAATGAAAGTACAATAGATTAATAAATTGAGAACTAAATTATAGTTGAACTTGATATTTGGCATCAATATCTATCAAAAACATTTTAGGATATGTAATGTCTTTATAATGTTTTAGGAAGAACAAAAGAGAACCAAACTACTGAATACCATGCTTGGGATCTCGCCAGACCGGAAGTGTTTACTACAAGTACTGAATAACAGAACTGGCCGGAATATTACGGGATATTCGAAATAATCGAATACTACATCTCTCCCCTTTTTGGTTATAAACCATATCTACTACTTATAGTCTATATGGGAGATAATACTACTTTAGTATGAAAGTTAGTTAAACTGTCTCTGAGATCTTCGCTCTTCAAGCAGTCTTTGGTTTTGTAGTCTTTGAACACATGAACATATAACAGT
Source organism: Lepidonotus clava (assembly GCA_936440205.1). NCBI lineage: Eukaryota > Metazoa > Annelida > Polychaeta > Phyllodocida > Polynoidae > Lepidonotus > Lepidonotus clava. The sequence continues at coordinate 52,067,078 of OW387142.1, forward strand.
TCGACATAGTATATAAGGTCACAGTAGTACTAAAGATATGTATCTTATACTTTTTAATTTTAACTTTAGAATGACTATAACTTGACCGAAACAAAGAGGCAAGGGTAGACTTCCCTGTAAAAGGCCTCTAGGACTAGGGGATTATTTTGCCCCGTTACTTATTAATATAATCTCTCATCCAGGTGGGCTCACGCCGTGCCCTGCGTGGTCTCGCCTGCGCGGGTGATGGGTTAGGCACAGGTCTGGGCACAGAGCTCGGAGTGGCTCTCTGCACAGGTGGTGATCTGGGCACAGAGCTCGGAGTGGCTCTCTGCACAGGTGGTGGTCTGGGCGGAGTCTGCGGGATAAAGTCGTTATCCGCAGTGTTCTCTGGTGTCGGTCCAGCTGCAGTTCGAGTGTGGTCAGTTGGCATGGGTAGCGTTATGGGTTGGCGCGTTATCACGTCACTTTCGTCATCAGAACTGACGTCTCCTACGTGGTTATCACTTACACGCTTAAAGTGAGAACTGTTCCTGCTGATTTGTTTGTCCTTGCGCCGCGCTGTGACCATAGTGCCTTTTCGTGCAGCAACGACATACGGGTTGCTGTCATATGGTGCCGTTGTTTTGTTGTGCTTCGGCTGTTTCACTAGCACTGTGTCTCCTGGGTTTAGGTCACACTTTGTCGCATGTCTCCTTTGGTCGGCATACTCCTTCATTTTTGCCTTTTGGTTCGCATCCTTTTCGCGCATTTCCTGATCCTCCTTCTTTTCCTCGGAAGAGATTGGGAATTTCATCTTGGGCTCGCGACCAAACAACGCACACAACGGAGATTTTCCAGTAGTGGAGTGAGGCGTCGCGCGGTAGTTGTGGAGAAACTTATACAGTTCCTGCTTCAACGGTTTGTGTTCGGTACGGGCTCCTTGAACTACTTTTCCGAGATTTCGCATGAACCTCTCGCACTCTCCGTTGGCTCGCGGCCATAAGGGTGTCACTTTACGATGTACAAATCCCATGTACCTTGCGAAACTTGCGAACTCGCTCCCTTGGAACGGTGGACCATTATCCATTTTGAGTTCGTCTGGAATGCCGAAGATAGAAAATGTCTTATCAAGTGCAGGGATGACAACTCGGGCACTTGTCGAGTACACAATGTCAACTACTGGGAAGCGGGAATAGTCATCGATTACAACAAGGAGATATTCACCAGAAGGTAGCGGTCCATAGAAGTCGGCACTAAGTGATTTCCAGGGTCCGTCGGGAAGTGGTGTCATCTTAGCAGGTGTATCGTCACGACTTTTGACTGTTGCCTGGCAAGGCAAACAGGAATCGATGCGTCGTTCCATCTTCTTGTCGATGCTCGGGAACCACACCTTGGTCCGGATTAACTGTTTCGACTTGACAAGTCCTTGATGGCCTTCATGTGCCAGGTCGATCGCTCTGTCCTGGAGCGCTAACGGCATGATGAGTCGAGTCCCTCTAAGTAGGTACGAGCTATCCCGCGCGACCGTGATCTCACTCCTAACCTTGTAGAACGATTTAAAGGCGTCACGATCAGGGCTCTTCTTGTCCAAGAGTTTGTGCCAATGATTTGTTCGCACAGCGGTGGCGACCTGCTGGAGAACCTCGTCCTTTTGGGTTTCCTCACGTACTTCGTTGAATGTGATTGCTTTCGGAACAGCGTTGACTGCTACGAAGTTCACGTACTCCTCACCGTCCTTCTCTGCTCGGTAGGCTTTCGGGTGAGGGTCGGGATGTCTGGATAGGTAATCGGCGGGATTATCCTTACCCGGTTGGTACACTACCGTCATGTCATAACGCTGTAGTCGGAGAGTCCAACGCTCGATCCTTGCTGGTGGGTTTGACTGCTGGTTGTTGTATATTGTGGTGAGCGGTTTGTGGTCCGTGACTACTGTGAACCGGCTGCCTAGGACATAGAGATGGTAACGTTCACAGCCGAAGACGACTGCGAGAGCTTCTCGTTCGGTCTGAGAGTACCTCTGCTCCACTGAGGTTAAAGCACGACTTGCGTAGCTTATTACGACCCTCTCGTCCTTGGTGTTTTGCACAAGTATCGCCCCGAGACCTACCGGACTAGCGTCGACTATTATCTCGGTCGTCTTCTTAGGGTCGTAGTACTGCGTCACGGTGTCCTCCCTGAGTGACTGCTTCAGCTCGTTGAAGGCGTCCTCCTGGGGTTTACCCCACTCCCATTCGCTGTCCTTCTTTATGAGTCCTCTCATAGGCTGGGTGATGGTAGCGTAGTTCGGGATGAAGCGGGAACAGTAGTTCGCCATACCCAGCAGAGATCGTACTTCTGTTGGATTGCTGGAGGCGGTTGCGTCGTTTAGTGCTGACACTTTATCCGGGTCCGGTGACATACCTTCCTTTGCGAAGATGTACCCGAGGTACTTCAGGTTGTCCTGGCCGAATGCGCACTTCTTTTTGTTGAGAGTAAGTCCCTTCTCTCGCAGCCTCTGTAGGACTTGCTGCAGGTTCTTGTCGTGGTCCTCCTGGGTTTTCCCATACACCAGGATGTCGTCACTCACGTTGAGAACTCCCGGGATTCCTCCAAGCGTCTCGCGGATCGCGTTCTGGAAGATCTCCGATGCGCAACATATCCCGAAGTTCAGCCGCTTGTAACGGAACAGTCCGACATGCGTGGTGAAGGTGGTGATGTAACACGACTCTTCATCCAGCATCAGCTGATGGTATCCTTGGTTAGGGTCCAATTTAGAGAATTTTACTGCCCCGTTAAGATCGCTGACGATTTCCTCTATCGTAGGAGTTATGTGGCGAGTGCGTAATATTGCCTTGTTGGCGCTCCTCATGTCCACACACATGCGTATGTCAGTCAGATCTCCAGACTTCGGTGGAAACACTGGTTGCGATACACACGGTGTAGGTCCGTCCACTCTCTCGATGACGTCATCCTTCTCGAGCTGTTGAAGCTTCTCCTCCACCTTCTCACGCAGATTGATGGGGATCCTCTGATGGGTGGGGCTTCGCAACTGGGGGAATACTATCGTCGATGTGTAACTTCACCGAAAAGTCCTTAAGTAGGCCAACTCCTTGGTAGAGAGGGTCGGTCTCTACTTCCGCGTTTACTGCTAACAGGAGCTTCTTGTCGACTGTCACTAACCTTAGGGCTTCCGCGGTATCACATGTAAGTAGGGAGCCGTCATGTCCGCCGGTAACAGAAAAGACGGCATGCGCTATCCTCTCCTGGACTTCGACTTTCGCGTGAAATTTTCCTAGCATGGTAATCGGTATTTCGGACTTGTATGCTCTAACGCGTATATTGGTGCTTTCGAGCTCCAGCTTCACTTTGAGGTTTTCGAACCCGTCTTTGTCGAGAATGTTGAGTCCTGCTTCGGTATCGATAATAAATTCGGTCTCGGTACCATTAACCTTGACGATCGTCCTTGGTAGTTTGGCCCGTCTGGTCCCGTTGTTTACGGCCCTTAGAGTATACACGTACCGTGCGTCCTCGTCTTCGATACTGTCCAGGGTCTCGGCCTCGTGGATCGTGTAGACGTAATTATCCTCCGACTCTTCCTCCTGAGTTTCGTCCTCTTCTACTTCGTTAACTCGTGCGTGCCTCCTTCCCTTTTTCCACGGTGTCTTCTTCGCACTCGCATCGGTAGGGGTCTCACAGAGTTTCGCGTAGTGATTTAATTTGCCACACTTGCCGCACTCTCGTCCATATGCGGGACAATTCTTGAGGTCACCGCCATGTGACGCGCCGCATCGTCCGCACTACTTAGGTTGTCCTTTCGACGGTTTACCTTTGCCCTGCCACGGTTGCTGTTTCGGCTTACTCGTGTACTTCGGCGTCTTGATGCGATTTACCGATGTCTCGCCACGTTCGATGATACCGGCCTGGCGTTCCGAAAGTTCCATGGCCCGACCTTTGTCAAGGACCTGGTTCAGCGTCCAGCCACGATTCTCGAGTGATTGCGTACGAAGTTTTGATGATCGGCAATTCTGTATAATTTGCGATTTCAACTCGCAATCCAAGTCCGGAAAGTTGCAAAATTTCGCCAACTTTTTGAGTTCGGTGACGTACATGTCGAGTGTCTCACCCTGTTCCTGTGAATGTGTGCGAAATTCATATATTGCATACTCAGTGTTCATTTGTGGTAGGAAATGTGCGTTAAGAGCATCGCGAAATACCATGTACACATCCTCACCGTCCGCCGGTACGGGGATCACTAAGGTGTCGATAATATCGTCAACCTCTTCGCCTGCGTAGTGTGACATAAGCGCCTTTTTCCTTGCTGCGTTGGTTATCGTTAAACCCGTCATTAAGTTCTCAAAACGCCGAACCCATTTTTGCCACCTGACACCTACGGTGTTCCTGTCCGATAGATCAAACGATGGAAATGGTGGTAGAGACGCCGCCATGATGGATACTTATATGATGAATCACTACTGAAGAATAATAGTTCACTTTGTCCACTTTTTTTCCACTAAATTGTCACTGTAGCACTCAGAAATCTAGGACAGCCTTTATTGTATTGGGTCCTGAGATCTGGTAATATGACTTGACTTCCTTCCTTGTAATTAATGTGAAAATATCCTGTGACTAGGCCTACATATAAAGTTCATCATACACAGCCCCTTTGAAAAATTTGGGCATGGATCCTCCTACATGTATGGACAAATTCACTCAGAATCTCCTACTTGTGGGGCCAGACTGCATGTTTCACATGACAGCTTATGCACAATTACCTCACAGGGCCTTTAGATAATAGTCAGTTCATTATTGTCACAGGTATTATTTATAAACAAGGTTTTGGGGCATGTACTCCCTTAGTTTTGGCATCAATTTCCCTGTAGTTTGCAGTGTAATGGGGCCAGATCAGTCCTGTGGGTCCTGGGTGGTTCCTGGGATCTCCATCAAAATCTGTCTTTTTCCTCCTTGTCAACACTGGAGAGCACTCTCAGGGTCTTCCTGTGGTTCTTAGCTTCCATGCAGACCATACCTCGTCACCAGATGTAATGTCTTTATAATGTTTTAGGAAGAACAAAAGAGAACCAAACTACTGAATACCATGCTTGGGATCTCGCCAGACCGGAAGTGTTTACTACAAGTACTGAATAACAGGAGGGCGTTCCAAAGCTTTTTTACGGCCAAAAACAACTTAGACTATATACGAATAAAATTTTACGTCTTTTCCATCAAATTGTGTCCAAAGGTTTCACCAATTCGTATCGTATAGTATTCAAACATATTCGTAAATATTTACAACCAGTCGTAAATAACATGTTTTAACATGTCATAACATGTCATGCATATCATTATAATACATTATAAGGTCTGGTCGAAGTTTTACGAATTGAGACTTAGGGTTTCATACTATATGATGTACGAAAAATAGGCTATACGAATGATGGCCTTGATGGCCAGTAAATGAAAAACTATGAAATAGTCCTTGCATAGCTCTTTTACCATAGACATTTGATTTACGATGATCCCTTGACCCTGCCGTAAATTTGGGCATTTATAGACATTCATATAGGCATACGAAAATTCGTATGCATCCTTTGGACCATCAAATAAATTCGTATATTTTCTCTGGTCACTTTATTCATCGTATAGACATCGTATACCTTATTATAGGTATACGAACTGCTGTAAAAAAACTCTGGAACACCCTCCAGAACTGGCCGGAATATTACGGGATATTCGAAATAATCGAATACTACAGGATATACATAATTTATAGCCATACAAGTAGTCAAAATAGCATTATAGGAACTTAGTATGGTTAAATGTCTCAATGTTGGGTCTTGCTGCCTAGATCTATAGCTAGGATTCATGTACCTACAGAGAACTGTTGCCTGTAGAGAAACAAGTGACAAACCTGATTAGCTGAAGCACAAATTCTGTCTAATTCAATGTATCTTCATCTTTTAGCGACCCTAATGGACCTGGTCTGCCCACCTGGCCGCAGTACAACAGAAGAGGCGAGCAATACCTGCAGATAGATGCTTACCCCAAGACAAGAACTCACTTTGAGCCTGACCGCATGGCCCTATGGAACCACACTGTACAGTCACTGCTCTCAACAAGCCCTAAAATACCAGCCAAGTACTAGATCGGAGCAGCAAATTGGGAACTTTGACTAGCCACATTCAAGGCCATCTTAAACAAAGTAAAAACATATTTTTTAACCCAAATAGTTTTCAAAAGGAAAATATAGTCCTTATATGTGAAACCATACAATAAAAATTTAATTCAAAGATGTTTCTTGGGTCAAATTATCAGTATAATAGCAAATATATATGCCTAAATCCCAAAAAGCTGGTCCTTTCCAACACTATGATTTAGTAAATATCTTATAAATCTGTGGGATCAGGCATGCCAGACTTCCGCGGATCCGCGGAATTCCGCGGTTTTGGAAACATTTTAGATCATTTTTGAGGTTGGTCTAAATCTGAGAAAAAAATATTTTTTATGTAGGGGGGTAGGGTCACCCTTCATAAATTTTGATTGATAAAATGAAAAATATGAAAAAAATTATGAGGGATTTTTTGCTCTATTTAGTGAGGAAGTAGTTGTTTGGTACCTTCTAACAACATAATAGAATATTTCTTCCCTAAAAACGAGTTTGAAATGCGTTTTTAATTAATTTTAAGATTTTCCGCAGAAATGACATTCTGTCACTGGCATGCCTGGGGATACATTCCATAAACATTCTCCAGGATCCTCTACTCATAATGGTAGGGCTTGTAAACAATAGTATGTCTTGACGAAGAGTTTTAGTAATATGTTTGAAAATGTGTAATATGTATAGAAATATAAAACCAGACTTAATTCATGTTTCCAGCCATTAATTTTACCCTTCCTGATTAGACTGCTATCAAACTGTCATGACCAGACCATGACTCAGATAATTAGGTCATGATCTTGACATCTGTTTCTTGATTATTAACCATAAAACATTACAACGTGTCATGCCATCAAATATTTTCTACTAAGGACCTGCAAACATGTTTGTAACTGACATACCTGCTTCATGTTGTTTAATTTAATTAAATTATCATCAAATGTATCATGAAATGCATGGATATAGTGTAGTTACAATCAATGACATCAGTGTCAAAAGGTATCAAAATGGCAATGTTTTGGGAAAACACAATTTCTAAACCAACAAATACAAAGTGCAACAGGAATAGAAAGACATTAATGGAAACTTTGACATTTGTTAATTTAAGATGTAAAAAATTGAGATCATAGGAATTGATTAAGAATTTTGATGCCAGCTAGACAGATATGTTCTAACGTTTTGACGTTTTTTCCATGTTTTTTAAAATTAACTTCACATGGGATTATGGGTTGGTTGGTTGGTTATTGGTGTTTAACGCCGTATCAACATCTATGGTCATATCACGGCGAGAACAATGTTTGACAATTCTGTCTGGGATGATCGAATCTATGAGAAGGAAGAGACCATACCCCTACACATTTACCGAGGTAGGTGTTCTTTAATGTGCATGGTCCCATAGGCAGGGCCATACACACAACAGCCGGTGGCACAAGGCCTTTGATATCCCTGTTGTTGGCACAGGGAGACATGCAGAGTGGTGTAGCAGCCCAGCCCAACCCAGGATTGAACCCCGGCTGCCCGCACAGCAAGCGGTCGTGCTAACCACTTCACCACCCCGCACGCCTGGGATTATGGGTAATATCCTCCATAAATACTATGATAATATATACCATGAGGTAGATAATTTCCTAGGCTTTCTTATGATGCCCTTTTTGTAAAGATTGGTCGGAAACTTACCCTGCTACTACATTTTTTTGTGTTCTGAAAAGGTACCTTTGAGTTCCCAATCAGCTCGTATAGCTGCAATGGCAAAAAAACTATTCTCAAAGACAAATAGAAGGAAGCCAGTGATGTTTATAGATTTTGCTGGGGGGCAAAGGGTTGACAAATCATCTCAGTTGCCAATACTGAAATGCCCAGAGCTCTAATTGTTGATCAAGGTAATGGGTTTGTGTTGCCCTTGTTCTTACCCTGTGATAGGGTCAGAGCTCTATTTGTTGGTAAACGGTTCCGGTTTTTGTCTTAGCTTTATCCTAACTCCAGTGATAGGGGTAGATTGTTGTTGGAATATTTAGCTGAATTGTTTACTTTTGAAACAGTCTCATTTACATAATCATTGTATGTTGAAGTATTTATATTTTGGGTTGTACTACAGTAAAACCTTACAAAATGGTGTAGCATCAGTTTCATACAAATATATATATATCAAATGAAAAACTTTTGATTATTATATTCTATATTAAAGTGTAGTATTTCATGAGTATTCCCCTTTTATAATTATCTTGACATAACACTATCATAATTGGAAAATAATGACTTTAGAGTATAGATATTTCCTTACCATTTTTAGGTATGACAATATTCAAAGCCAAAGTGGTTTGATTCAAAAGATGAATAGCAGTTTTGCAAAACTGCAATTATTTTTCTTACATATTGATACTTTACATTTTTCATAGTTTGGGTATATTGTACTTCTTTCAATAAATATATTTTATATTAGTTGGAGATTCATATTTCTTTGGTCATTTCTGTCATTAGCAACTAACAAACCTTTCTATGTTGAAAGTGGAAATTGGGTATTTAGCAGAATAGTTCTGATGTAACATAGCAATTGTTTATTGTGGTATGTCATCTGGTCCATTCTCATACCATCTGCACCAGTGGTATGTTGTAGTAGCAACACTGCTGTGAGTAGGGCCTATGTACCCTGATTGACCAGTACCCCCTCCGACCTCTACTTGTCTACCTGTGGTCTGTTGTAGTAGCAGCACTGCTGTGGGCCTATGTACCCTGATTGACCAGTACCCCCTCCCTCCTCTACCTGTCTACCTGTGGTCTGTTATAGTAGCAGCAGGGCTATGGGGAGGGCCTATGTACCCTGATTGACCAGTCCTCCCTCCCACCCCTACTTGTCTACCTGTGGTCTGTTGTAGTAGCAGCAGGGGCTGGGCTATGGGGAAGGCCTATGTACCCTGATTGACCAGTACCCCCTCCCTCTCTTTCATATCAAACCCTTACCCCTGTTGGGCAAGGGCAAAGGTTATTTGTGAACCCAGGGCTGCTAAAAGTGTATGCTCAGTATTTCTTTGTTATTCCATTACACATAATTCCCAGCTGTACATCATTTCATTGCATGAAGCACAATTATCTAAGGAAAGTTGAGTACACTGTACTTTTGGTAATGACTTGAAAAGCATTTTGGACTTTCTTAAACAATTGTACTCAGGAGGCCCATGGCAACACTGTATTCTGTAGAAAGGTACATTCATTAATAACCTATGGTGCTAGTTATGATTCCTAGCTATTTACAACATTATACCTGCTTTAGATTGTATGAAAGTGATCTTAGCAACAGGAATAAAGACTTGAAATCCTCACTCACATATATATTTACATTTTATTTCCTAGATATTGATCAAGTTCACAAAGTCTAGTTGAGTATGATGCTACAGAAATGCATTCACAACAGTCGGCGGTCTGAATTGGATTCAAACACAATACGCATGTTAAGTCCTCACAAACTAAAAGTACCCACTTCTCCTCACTCTGGCAGACTGGGAGTACAAAAGTTGGGCTGTGTCTTAGGGGAGGAGCCTTAGGGGCTAAAAGGGCACACGGTACATACAAAACATTCCCGAAATTACACGGTGCAGCTCTATACAAAAGATTGGGGTAATCCCGCATCAAAGTACTTAGGTTTCCTTTCAGTCTACATCATTCCTTACTTTATATGTCATTACTTTGGCAGTACATGCCATGCCTGTTTTTGTAAGCACAGCATGTATTCGCAGGGTCGGAGATGGTTTGGCAAAGTGATACCATGCGGTGCAAATCACGAATCACTAATACTTAGAAACTTACAAATTCAACAATATTGTTTCAATACAAAAACAACAGACACACCAGACTGATGAGACCTGATAGAAAAGAACAATGGATAATGTTAATACTCAGCAATGAAGACTCAGATGGGAACGAAACCCGTCCCACGAAACACCAACTGAACATCAAGACAAAAACTGACACGAGCGGGGAGTAAATCAATGTACACACTTCTTTCTCTTGCACTTGTTTTCTAAGTTAATTATTTGCCTCCTCTCGGCAGTTCCCCTACCCTGACCACTTTGCATTGGTTCGCACTTGCCCTAAAGAGGGTCTAGGTAACATCTGACTGTACAATGAAGGCGATTTGCTCCAGGTTAAGTATAAAATAGGCCATCCATTCTTTCATTCTAATATACTCTAACATCCTATATGATACACAGCCCTCCTTTCGTCGGTCACGCGTGGATAGTCTCGTGTCATCGCATCATATCATGTCTCCAGTTGTTCACCAACTGATTAAAGGGAATCTTTCACTTTTTTATGTTTGTTTGCATTAAAATTTCATTTTTGAAAATTTTTGCTTTAATAGAATATTTAATTTTCTATCTTATAAATCTATAAGCAATACCCCTTTTATTCCACTTACATATAACTCTTTACCTGTCATAGAATTTCTAAAATCATTTCATTCGCTAATATTTATATTTCAGAATGTCTAAAATACTATATCAAAATCCACATACGGACATGATTTACAGGCTTATTCCGGTTATGACCATCAGCCTTCCGCTTTGTTACAGGTTCTTCCCCACCACATGTTTGGCACATATACCTCGCCCCTAGGACAGCCCTTATTGTCAGTTTATACTGCCACAGACTCAGTCTTTGCAGTAAATTACTAACACCGCAATAAGGTATGTTGTCCTCAATTCTGGATGTTGGTGGGACCTCTTGGCAAGTCCTCCCAGTAGTCATCACACGTCAAGGAGACAGATCTCCCTCCACAGCCTCTTCCCTTACAGTAACTGGCTGGTTTAAGACTTGATGTTGGTGGGACCTCTTCAAGAGTCCTCCCAGTAGTCATCACACGTAAAGGAGACAGATCTGCCTCCATAGCCTCCTCCCTTACAGTAACGGGCTAGTTTAAGACTAGAGTCCTCCCAGTAGTCATCACACGTCAAGGAGACAGATCTCCCTCCACGGCCTCTTCCCTTACAGTAACGGACTGGTTTAAGACTGGATATTGGTGGGACCTCTTCAAGAGTCCTCCCAGTAGTCATCACACATCAGGGAGACAGATCTGCCTCAACCGCCTCCTCCCTAACAGTAACCAAACTGTTCATAGGGGCAAATGACATCTTTTTAATCTGGTACACAACATGGGAGAAACATACAATAAATAGAAGACAACTTCAATTACAAGAATCGAATTACGATTAATGTCTTATTTATTACAAGAGGGTAACTTCACATGGACGACTCTGCCTTTTGTCACAATGTTGGTCAAGGGCTAGATCCTCAACAACAGAAAGAAACATTCTCAGCTGCCAAATAGTCAGAGTGGATATAAAAGGTGGGTTTTCACTTACACAATTTGAGTAGTCTAATAACAGATATATTAAGTAGGTTTTCCATAATCTTTGCCCCCTTAAAGCCGATCAGATCTTCCTAATGAGTAATGCTATCGGAGTCAACCAGGGCCATTGTGGTGGTTGATTGGCAGCTGTCATAAGAGACACCGTGACCTGCTAACACTGCGACAACCGACCGACTGCTCACATACTTCACACACAAAATGATCGCTACACATAGAACACCACCATTGGTTGTATGGTGAAGAAACTTACAGGACATTACAGTAAATGATATAATGCATTATTTATTATATATTATGCGCTTCTTTATGCAACCAAGCAGAAAGTCAAACGAGGGGAGCTTAGGGCCACGGAAACAAGGACAGATTTTCAACAAAAATGAGAAAATATAAATCAGGAAAAGTTCCTCATAGTTGTGATACAAACGCTTCCAATGATAAAAAAAAAAGAAATTTGTAAAGTCTACAAAACATTCAGGATTATGGTTTATCTTCACATAAGCACAATTTACCAATTTCTCTATAAGGTATTTTTTACACAAAAACATACTGATGATTGGCAGGGTTTACAAGGTTGGCCCACTCACACGCATGTTCGACCCTCTCACACAGACTGTATCTTACGTAGGACTCACTCACACTAAACGCTGATCACCCCGGGTTTATCAACCCTTCTGACCGGTCACGGCACACACACATACATCAGACCTGTAATATAGACCTCTAGGGCCTCTTACCACACACAAACATTATATTATACCCCGGTGACACGAGTTACCTCCCAATAAATAGGTCCACCTCTCATATTAAAGCAATACGAGATCTCAGCCTTACAGGCTGCTCTCCAACTCGGGTTTTACAAAAGCACATCACATTTCTTTGTGGATTATACCCTTTGGATTAAGTCTCTTTTGGTTTACCCTTGGTCCAGTGCTATTTGGGGAAAAACAGATTCAATTAACAAACTGACTGCTGTCCCCTTCAATGTGTGGAGAAGATACAATATGACCTGGAAGTGGGATAACCACTGAACAGCATTGGGATATAATAATTGACTATCAAATGCGCATTTTCTGACGAAGCAGGGTATGACTAATAACTTATATTTCTTCTATAGAAGGGAATCACAAAGTATACATTTAGCATACAGTACACTTCCAGCATACGTAGGATATACATTCAGTATATGTATATTCAGTATGCATAAGTATACATACAGTATACAAACATTATATATTAAAGTAATAGATCCCATCACATTAAAGCCCTGAACAGTCAAGGCATATTTCCCTACTTAGTGTGTCCCGTAGAAGCACAGCTCCCTGGGACACTAACTCGGTGCTTCGCAGATCTCTAAAACATTGTCTACTGTTCATTGTCCCAATATACGCTGACCTTACTTAATGGTATGAAAGCTGGTGATTTAATGAATTTACAATCAAATTGCTCGAGTCATGAAAAACCATCCTAATTATTTACTGACTTTTTCAAAATGTTTTGGAGACATCTTAGAAAAGCTTCTCAAAAGTTGATGGAACCATGTGTAAAAAATTCATTTTGAGTGAATTATTTCTACAGAATCACCAACAATTTTACAAAGAACCTTTCACCAGAAGTAAGGTCAGCGTGGCCCGAGACCATTTTGATATTTGGCGGTGGTGCAGCATGTTGTGAGTGGCTCACTCCTTCTTACTGCCGTTGAGCATGGAGTAGAGCGCGGCCGAGCCCTGGTTGGACACAGCCTGCTGCTGGGGGCGGGCGGCCGTGTAGGGCTGTCCCTGAGCCGCCGCTCCACCTCCCTGCCCGTACCCCATGAAGGTCACCTCGCCCGGCTCGGGACCACTGGACATCATCTGCTGCTGCTGCTGCTGCTGCTGCTGCTGCTGCATCCCCGCATACTGAAATTATATGTAGTTACTTTAGCACCAAGGTAAGTTGCAGCTGGTGAACAAATTGGAAATAACAAATCACCATTTATTTACCTCTATGAACCCTTTCAGATTTTGTCTGAAAGATATCTGGCCAGTTTTTCCAAAGTTTACTGTGCTTCATGCAGATCTAGTCTTTTATGCTATTCTGAATATTTGGAGCTTTTGAAAATATGTTAATGCAAAAAATTCAGAACTACATCTTGTGAAGGGAAAGTGTTGTCACTGTTAATTTGATGCTTGTTGGTTGCTTTATGCTATATTCAACTGCCGCTGTCATATCAAGGGTGGTGATGGTGATCAAATCCATGAGAAGGTCTGTAGCCCCGCATGACCCTAACTGTACAAACCTGCTGCATCTGCTGCTGCTGTTGATACATCTGCTGCTGGTACGGCCCGCTCACCATCTGTAGCCGCATGTAGTGCTCCAGGCGCTGCTGCAGCTCCGCCATGCTCACGTTGGGGTTCTGAAACATCCAATACCAACATGTTAGTTCAGATTATATGCCCAAAGATAGGCTGCTAGATCCTCAGGGCCAGAGGCCATGCCCATATTAGGGTATGGAAAACATGTAAGCACCTGGAAAACAGTCTAGGATGTTTAACCAAAGACTTGGTGGTGGCTTCTGTGGTACTAGGTAAAGTTTTCTGGGTCTTTTCAACTTAACTGTTCTACCATGGCTAAATTTTTAATAGGGGGCTAAATCGTTTGTTGGGGTAGATTAACGTCGAGTCAACCACACAAGGTTCTTTCCAGACTGTGCACGGTAATGCTTTTCAGCTTACAGGTGATCATATCTATGATATGAGTTGGAAGAAACCCGCTACTGGGTGCGATACCCTCCTTGTTTCGAAGAGTGGCAAGGGGTCTTTCATGTGCAATGTTCCATAGAAAGGACACCACACACCCAGCCTTTGATGACCCAGTCGGGGGCACAGAGTAGTAGGGGGCAAAAGACTATATTTCCAGTGAAATGCAGTCCAAACATTTTCTGGTCATACTCACCGCAGAGCGAATGGCGCGTGCCACCTCAGTGAGGTGAGGGAATACATTCATGGATGGTGGAGGGCCCATCATCTGACCATAGGGGTTTGGCTGGGCAAACCGGGGCTGTTGATAGTCTGAAACAAACAACACAAACTTAGAATGGGTCATATGGAGAATGGAACGGAGCTTATAGTTATACATCTTTAATAAGGTCAATTACAACATGTTTGTCAGAAATACTAAGAAATATATGTTGACATATTTCAGGATTTCTTCAGCGATTCATCTGGGATTCAATCCAAGAGAATACCTAAAACAATTTTTCAAAAATTGCAGAATTTTGTCAGAATAGATCCAGGTTTTGGTTGTTATAAGTCTGAGCTGTGTCCGTACTTGGCATGGCAACCCGTTGTATGAGCCCCTTCTTCTCAGCCTCGTACTCCTCCCACGCAGCCTTGCGGTCCTCCTCACTCAGCTCCTCGTCTATCTGGTTCTCCAGAAGTGAGTCGTGCTCGTGGTAACCCACGATGTGGTCCTTCTGACTGACAATCATCTCTGCCAGCATACGGTCCTACAACAACAGGCAACACATCTCAGAGTCAGTGGTTTGTTTGTTGGGGTTGTTTAATGCCGATCAACCACACAAGGTTCTTTCCAGACAAGGGAATGCAGTCTGGACGGTCAGTGGTGCTCATGGAATTAGACTTATTGAAATTCAGAACATGACTACCAGAGTAAAGCCTTCTTCATCTCCTTTTTTCATATTTCCCTGTTCTGAGTCTAACTACAATACAAATTATGTCACACAGATCCCGTGTATATATATACGCCTCTAACGCAGCCACTCTCATACAGAACAAACCTTAACCCTTTCAATATGCCACCCACATTTCATTCATGGTTTTAGAATATGCCAAGCTACTATAGATTATAGTCTCATAAACGCCACATAATTCACAATGACCCTATCTAAACCTATGATTTAAGCTCTAAATGAAATATGACACATTATTTTTAACCTTTTTGTTGTGAGATATATCACATTATGGGTCGCTCAGTGTCTTAAAACAGTAATGGTTAATTTGTCTTTTATAACTAGCATTAAATCCATGATAATGACATATATGGAAAAGATGCCTCAATGCAACTAGCATGATTTTGCGTGCTTTGGATGGCGATGCCTCAATGCATCTGGCATGCTTTGGGTGGCAATGCCTCTGGCGGGTGGAAAGGGTTAAAATGATGCATTTCATTTAACCTTTATGAACAGCCACCTCTTTAATGGAGCCATATTCGATGTTCCTAAAGGGTGGCCTGGTATCTTAGGGTTAGGTTTTAGAGTTCCTACCTTGGGTAGTACTGGCGTGGGTTTCTCCGTCCTGTTGGGGTCGTCCAGGCGGTCCGGGGTGAAGTTGTAAAGCTCCTGTAGGGACTCTGACGTAAAGTGCCGCTCTATCTGGTGCTCGTCCACCACGCGAGATGACAACGACTGTTTGGTCACCTGACGCTCGTAAATCTTCTCCTCCATTGTACCCTGACAATGTCACACATGAGCAGAGGTTATTTTGTTGAATTATGAATGTGTTGCTACATCGTTTTTATAATTCATTATCAGTAGCCTGACATCTGGAATATTAACACCAGTCTCTATATGAGTATCCTTATAGTATTATTGTATAATGATTATTAAAAGTACAAGGTTTGAATAATCTCTGAGAACCTGCTTGTTTAATGAATTATGCAGAAACTTGACTGAAATATTAAATTTGGGACCAAAAGAGAAAAGAAGCATATCAAATCATCTAAGCTAGGTGTGCACCAAATTAAGATCATTTCGGTTTTGCACTAAGGATGTTTCTCAGTCACTGACCTGAGCCAAGAAGCGGTAGATGTAGACGGGTTTGGTCTGTCCAAAGCGGTAGACTCGGAAGATGGACTGTATGTCGTGTGTGGGGTTCCATGAAGCGTCAAAGATGATACAACGGTTGGCCCCCACCATGTTGGTCCCTAGCGACCCCGCCTTGGTCGAGATGAGGAACAGGCGCGCTCTGTGGTGGCCAAAGAAGAGCTGACATTAGAACAACTAACGGTTCACTCGCATCACAAAGCGTTTTAATATTTTCACAATCACATTGTCTATTTACCCAATCTGCAGCCTCAACCAAACCTCCTGAACTTCCAGTGGTACCTACATCACTTCAGAACTCCCAACTTTCTAACATTATGATTTATATAGTTTCCCTTGTTTGAATATTTCAAAGAAAATAAGGGGAAAATATCAAGATGTGAATAATTCAGGAAGTAAAATGTTTTGGACTTCTTTGAATTCTGGGCATCTCAGTGCTCCCTTTGCTACAGCATAATAGAGGGATTCCCTTTCAAAGTACCTTGGGATTCCCAGGGTATTGAATGAATTTAGGTGAGTGTAAACACAATTTAAAATAGCCTATATGGGGCCTTGTATTTCAAATCTAAACTAAAGCTTTATTTCCTTTGTGTACATTTTTGAGAGTGGGGAATTCCCTTTTGCTGAAAGCTGAGAATTCCCAATTAGACACTGTGTGTCGTCATAAATATGGGGGATTTCCCTTAAAAACACATAAAATAGACCAAAGTTTAAGGCCCTATAGCTATGAATATTCTTGCAAAATCTACTATAATTTGTTCTTAGTTCAAACACCATGCCAAATGAATTTCATTTGACAACATCAATCCTTCAAGTATATGCAAGGTTTCCTTTAATTTCCCCACTTACTTCCATGGCATTCAAAACAAACTTCAAAACTCAATTAATTCTAGTTTTACCTATTTGGTTCTGCACTCACCTTGGGTTCTCTCGGTCATTAAAGATCTCTGACCACTTCTTGCGGAGTGCACTGTTGGTCGAACCATCCATGCGGAAGTAGTCGATCCCGTGAGTCCAACTTTGTGCACCTGCCACCTGCGGAGAAAGGAGAGAAACTTTTTTAAAAGCTATTCTGACTTGGCTATATATTCAAGGTTAAACGCGCTCATCATCCAACGTACTTAGTCTCATACACAAGCTGATCACTCAATGATTTAGTTCCATCCACCAGCGTAAGGCGTAACAGCAAGTATATTCACAGATATTGGGAGTTATATCCACAACAAAGTCGAAGATAACACTTTCCACTTTATTTTCGTGAAAAAATTACATGTATTTTTATGCAAAATATTTCTGACATTTCTGACATTAGAGTGACATGTAGAGTACTTAATCATAGTGCTAACATTCTTCTGCTCGCCCCAAATCAGATTTACTTCATCCTGTTTGTTCTATGTGCTCAGGTGTCCAGAAAACTATAGGAGCATTAAGAAAAAATTATTCTAACCCTATCTGAAATAGCTGCGAGTTCTTACTTTACTACTAAGGTTCAAAGCCCACTGCTAAACTCACCTGTTCCTCTGGGTTCTCAGGTGTTACCGCCTTGTCCCAATGCTCCAGGAAATCTTCAATAAGGTCTAGTGACAACAGACTTTGACTGAAAACCAACCTGTCAACAGAAAAAACAGAAAAAACAAAGATCAGCCACTTGTAATGAAATTTTCACAATACAATTTGATAAAGGACATAAGCAGAGCATAAGCTCTATAAAATAATTATAAGACACTTTTTTCCCAAGCCTAAACGATGTATTGACATTCAAAATTTTAATGTTCAAAGACCAGTAATTTGCATACAAATTTCACTTTCATTGAGGTTCATAAGCTTCATGTTCTTCATGATTTTAAACTCACACTTTGTCACCGATGGCTTCCGACATTTTGAGAATCTCAGCCAGAATGAAAAGTTTCCCGCTGAGCTCCAGTTTGTACTGGTCATCCTCTGTCACGTAGTCGGCCCACCACTCCTTTGACAGCCGCTCCTCTTTGACCTCCTCCTCCGGCTCCGACCTATCGCTACCTGTAGACAGTAACACATACAGAGTTACATTGTGTTTATTACATTGTGTTTATTAACACACTGACTAGTGGTCCCATCACATAGTCTGCCCACCACTCCTTCGACAGCCGCTCCTCTTTGACCTCCTCCTCCGGCTCTGACCTATCGCTACCTGTAGACATTAACACATACAGAGTTACATTGTGTTTATTAGCACACTGACTAGTGGTCCCGTCACGTAGTCGGCCCACTACTCCTTGGCCACCCCGACCCCACTCTTACTGAGCCTTCTACCTGAGCTTTTACTGAATGATTATCAAACAGCAAAGTAACCAAACAAAAACAATATCAAACAGGAAAGTAACCAAACATGAACAATTAACCAACAGAAAAAGTTAACTGCAGACAGCAGTCAGGCCTTTACTTTCTCGCTGCACCGCCTCCTCCTCAAGCACTTGGCCAGCACCACCTGGTGGCATTGTACTTCAGGTTAGATTCTCAAGGTCATACCTACGGTCATACCCTGCCTAGGGAGGGGCATCGGTTGTGGTCATAGGGTAATATGACAAACTGAGCACACTGAGCAACAAAAGATTCAGTTCCAGGGGTGGGCAACCTGTCGCACTGTCGCACAAAAATGCGACAGAGGCCTCAAATTGTGCGACAGAAGGTTTTGCAATTTGATTAAGAGAATGCTAATGACGAGTACATCAGTTCATTCTGACACAGGCCCCATGGCCATATCCACATTACATTTTTAAAGTTTATGAGAATATATTGTGTCATTTACATACTAGGAGCACTTGGCTTATTATCGGCAACTTTAAATCATCAAAATTTATCACATACTTAGGACTCTAGATGATTCAGAGTCCAACATTGGTTTTAAAAGTGAGTGTGATATAAGTCTAATATATTAATCAATACAAAATTATCTGATTTCATTCTACCTTACTATAGGTGATTTTTGTAAATTAAGCCATGATGAATTTCAATATTACATAAATATTAAAGAAATCGCTATTTCCTTGTAAATGACTGATAACCACCTCACTCTTTTTTTAAAATCAATTTTCATCTATCCTGAAACATACAATAGGCTTTAAGACTGATTTCATTGCGGCTTCAACAGTCAGATTTAAACTTCAATTCCCGTACATCAATTACAAAGATATGTCGTCCAACAAGGACTAATACCCCTCCCTATTACCAATTAATTTCAGGGAAGGAAGTAATGTCATTCAAAATATACCAAATATACACAAAACATACAATCACCTTCAATCAGTTTGTAGGCAGCTTGAACATTTCAGACTTTGACAGTTTTTTTAAAAAATCAGTTTCTGTGATATCAGAACGTGCTGCTATTGATGATTTATTCCAGCACCTTCCTCCTTGGAAAAGGATACTTCTCTCAAATGAACTGTTAGTTGATAATGTTCTTCATTTTCTCAATCATTTATCATGATCCATGTATTTCATCAAATCCTGTACATTTTCTTTTCAGTTTTTTTCCCAAAAAAATATTAAAAAAAAAAAAAAGAATCCAGAAACAACCAAAGATTGCAGCAGAATTCCTCTAAGACCCTAGAGCTTCTGGCGGCCTGGCCGGCCCCCAGACCCCCTGCCTTAGTTTGGTTATTGTGTGGAATTTCAGATGCTCCATATTTGTTTTATTTATGTGCCCTAACTACGTAGATTATTCACTGATAAAATTTGTGTACTGGGAATTTCAATTGTTTAAAGCGCAGCCAAGAAAGTCCCATACCAATAACATCATCATTTTGCATTTGGGGAGTATTTCAGATGTCATGTTCCAGCACATAAGGTGAATTAATGAAGTTCTTAATTTTGAACACTATATCTGTTATACATGTATATCTATATCGATATGAGTGAATCATTACAGTTAGAAAATACTTTGAGAGTAAAAAAAACCTGACCTACCGACCCATTTTCTAACAGGCATGAAGCATGAACACAAAAATGTATCAGTTTTTAGCTTTATGCTGCTTTTACTTTTTGCATAGGGGAGGGTGTAGATATATCATCTAGTTAGAGATTGGTAGTGCGACAGGATATCCAATGTGTGCGACAGAGACAAAGATTGTGCCCACCCCTGCAGTTCTCAAAAGTCGAAACTTATTTTGGACATTATCGAGGGTCAAACGGATGATATTTACTTCCCTGCAGACCAGCATTTGTTTAGCAATATCAAGAAGTCTAGAGGAAATCTACACAATGGGAGATTACACTTGACTTTTTTAAAAGAAATGCTAGGCAACTATCATTATGAATGTGGCTGACCAGTGGACAGAAATATCAGTAAATCCTTGTGCTCACTATAATCTAAAATGTTATATACTCTCAATATAACTTAATACTGGTCATATCTATCAGTCCCAGTAACTTTGCCTATGAATCCTTAACTTACCGTCGCGACCCCGAGACCGGGTGTTCCACTTCTTGACCACCTCTACATCACTGTCGCGGTCTGACCCCCGCTTGCCGCTCGACGTCCCCGCCTTGGGTCTGCAATTAGACAAATCAATGATCACCACTTCATTGAAACAACAAACAGGAACATGTATTGGAGAATGTCTTAACGTAAATCAGTA
This sequence comes from Lepidonotus clava, assembly GCA_936440205.1. Taxonomy (NCBI): domain Eukaryota; kingdom Metazoa; phylum Annelida; class Polychaeta; order Phyllodocida; family Polynoidae; genus Lepidonotus; species Lepidonotus clava. The sequence goes on from OW387142.1 coordinate 52,087,969, forward strand.
TAAGCTTACAAATATCAAGATACTATAAACACATTGCCCACTGATTTTTTTCTAACATATTGTCAATACAAGTTAAACCCTATGCTCAGATATTTCATTTGATTGTATTTTCTATTGTTTTACTATCAAAAGTAATGATACACTAGGCAAAGCAGAAATTGCTAGTAGACAATAACAATGGATTGCCTTGAAACAATAATTGTAGCCAGAAGATACAACCCATCACAAGTTGGCCAATTGAGGGGATTGAAGAGATTGATCATTTGATGAAATGAGAATTTCGCCCGATTGGAATTAACGTAGGATGCTAAGAATAGATATTAATGAATGAAATATTTTGATGGTAGGTCCGAAAAAATGACACTATAGTGACAATTTCAGAATCATTTAATCTTTGAATCTGTGTCCGACACTGACACTGACAGCACCGGAGAACTTATTGAGAGTGTGACGCCTATGTTTTAACATTGAATGGGAATGATTCAGACAGTGACAGTGACTTAGGCCTAGACATATTAGAACTCAGATTTAATATTTAGATGGTAGGTCTGAAAGAATGACACTATAGTGACAATTTCACAAATCTTTTAATGTTTGGATCATAAATAATTGCTTTCGGAGCCGCAATAATACATTGACAGTGTTGGAGGCCTGTTTGAATGGTATAATTTCAAATGCTGGAAAAAAGATATAAACTAACCTTTAAAGCCTGGAGTCCTCAATGCGTTTCAATGCGTATATCCTCCACAATTGATGCGTTTAATGATCCTGGTTTTCTGATTTCAAAGTATCGATGCAGGCGTGATGGGGAGAGAACCCGGCAAAGGGTTGACGCCATGTTTACGGTGTGACAGTGTCAAGCCCTCCTCGTGTCCGATCGATCCAATGTCAATGTTTTCCCTTCGATACGAACGCATGGTTCCCGCATGAGTTTTCAATGCGTTGTATGCGTTTAAGGGTATCCAGACGTCCAAAATATATATATTGAAAGCATCAGATACCGCCGTAATCCAGGCAGAGAAGGCGCAGCCCCCGGTAACAACCAGCCGGCTGGGATGACTGCTCCCAGCCGTCTGAGGTCTGAGCCTTGTCACCGGGCGGAGGCCGAAGGATTACCAAGAAAAATAGCGCAATGAATTTGCGCGAATTGTCACGTTATTTCGCAATCTATTCATTAATGGATACTGAGATGCTTGCCTATGTATCCAAATCTATCTGTGGATACCAATAAGTAAGGTTAGATCGACTGATATCATGGTGAAATAGGTCTGCAAAGTTGATGAATATTCAGAGATTGACCTAGATACCTTCTTCACGGATCGAAAGCGAGGCTGGTGGGCGTAACTTGACCCGGTTAACACGGCGTCGGGTGACGATCGGATTTGTGGTTCTATGAGCTCAAATATCGATATAAATGATCAAGTGATGGTGTTATGTGACCTCAAACATAATGTACGATCCATACCAGATAGGAAAACGATCAATTCTATCGGATTATATATGTTTTCTGAGATCAGTACGGCCATCACCTGTCACGTGACGAGCGGGTCTGCGGGTTTTCGGCGGTTTTGCGAGGTTATGCAGTCGCATTTTGCCAATGGCGGGTCGCGCCACGACAGTTTTACCGGATGTATCGGTAAATAAGACATGGGTAGCTGGTCCCTGCAATCATAGAAGCATAGAGAAGATGGTATGAAAGGTAGGCTGGCACCAGTATTATGGTAATTTTTTGTCTGTTCCCGGCGTGTCTGCAAAATCCAATACATTCTAGTTTATTGCTTGTCGTCGTACGCTCAAGTCCGATTGCCGTCCTTTAGAGAATTTCGCCTGATACGCTTTGATTTGCTTTCATACCGCTTTGATCCCTTTGGTTTTGCCATGGCGAAAAATAAAGTAGTTCTTTCACTCACTGATCTTCTTTGGCCTCGTCGTTTTCCCCGCTCTCCCGGTTTTTCTTCTTCTTCTTCCCCCACTTGGGGTCAGAGTCGTCTGAGTCTGAGTCGTCGATGAATGAATCCTCCAGGTCTGATTCGTCATCAAGGAATGAGTCCTCGTCATCGAACATTTTCTGAAAGTTAATTTATTTTGTTATCCTCAGAACTGGCCATAAGCACACTAAGTCTGTTTTTTTTTTTGGGTATTTTAGGTTATTTTATCTAAATGACTATAAAATCAATCTTTTCAGTATATAATTGTCTGATCTGATCAACCCGAAAAACGTGAAACTGCAGGCCTGTTTTGTGATTTCTAACTTACTTAGCTAAGTTATACTTCTTTGGTGAGAAAGACGAACTAATGATATGGACGTGACAAAATACCTCCTGTTTTAGACTAAAGCCCACTTTGTAACGCTATCCTAAAATCTTACTGAATATATTAGGTGAAAAAAAGTACCTTAACGTGAAATGGACAGCTAATAGCCCTGACTTATCAGTTATCATTACATTATCAACCTAAGGATCATACACTGTGAGATCATTGCTGTCTTTGGTAGGGGTAAATATAACTTTAGAGTGATCTCGTTGTTAGTGTGTATATGACAAGTGGCTTGGCATCCTCAGGAATTGACCCCATTTGGGGCATTTAGCGTAAGGATTACAAGAAACTTCGTTAACATATTAGCTCAGGCTTAAACGTGTGTAAACAGAAGTTCGTGCCACGAACAAATAAAGTTATGTCCTTACGTATCAACAACTGGAACAAGGAGATATAGAACTGAAGCTGTTTCAAATACGTACTGATTTCTTCCGCTTGTGTTTGACATTTTCCTTAAAGTATCAACGTTGGTTTGAAATACTTGACTATTACACCAACAGCAGTGCGTATAGAACGCCGTACTAGTAAGCAGAAGTTTCTTATACCATATGGAATGTACCTCGCTAAGGAAAAGGAAAACAATTCCTGTAGATGTGAAGTGTGTTACAATGCGTAGTTTAATACTCCTACACATTTCTGATTCTTCCTCATCAACTTCAGGGAAATAAAGAAACAAGTGTTCCCATTTAAAGAAAAGAAATACAAGGACAGGGTGCAACTCTTCTGAGGGAAGAACACAATCAGACAACCCCACGAATAGTTGCGTATAATTCAGACGGGTTTGGGTGGAGCCTAACCTTGTTCTGTTCGCGGACCTCGTGAAGCCGCAGGATCCAGGGGTGGGTCCAGATCCGCGACAGGTTCTGGTAATCCGAGAACAGACTCGCACCTGCAACAACATTTTGAACACAATGTATTATTACATTAGTACTTTATACAACGCTTTTCACTTGAGAACAATCTTCTAGTGGAGAGAATATAGAGGAAAACTTGAAAATTAACGGATAGTACTAGGAAATGTAAAAATCACATCTTCTATTCCCGATATCACTTCTTTAGGTCTTCTTCCCAATAGCCCACTTCTTATGTTTAAGTTTACTAATTCATACGAGCATTTGCGGCTGAGAAAGGTGGAGCAGTCATACAGGACTAAACATTACGTTACAGTAGGAAAATTACAGAGATGAGTATTAAAAAGTAAAGGGCCTATATGGGCCAATTCACAAAAGATAAAGGTACACATAAATCAGACTGATACGTTGGGTAACCCTGAGCAGACGATGCGTGTTGCCTCACCTCTGACGTCGCCCTTCTCGATGGTGCCGCTGCGCCCCACGAGGTCCAGGTACTTGGCATAGAGCTCACACTGAACCTTTGACAGGCGGATTGACAGGATGTACTCGTGCTTCGGGGGCAGGAACTTGGTCAGTGCTGCGTAGTCCCGCCGCTGCAAACCAAGAGGTGAGTTATAGACTACAACCATCGTGGGGAAAGTCTGGCATCCAGAGTCATATATTTAACTGTCCAAGGAAAGATTTAAAACTCACTTTTCACCTTATTTTCTATTCCTATCACAAATAAGGCAACTTTTGGGTCTATTTACATATTCGTCATGTTAAAAAAAAGAAGGAATTTTCATACAAATAAATTTGCTGCCGTACAGGAACTGTACATATTGTAAGTATTATAACCCACCTGCTCCCAAGTATTGAGAATAATGTAAACCAAAGGGGGGCAGGTGGAAGATCGGCCAAGCCGAACCTTGTTGACCCAATAAAACCAAATTAAAAAAAGAAAAAAAAAAGGCAAGTTGAAAATCTTGGAAAAGTCCTTCAGTTTTAATCAGAGCGTAGAACATATTACATGTATTAACATCTAAACCCACCTGGACACACCCGGCGAGCGTCTCGTGCAGGATGTGGGCGCGTTTCTTCATCAGCTTCACGTCCCACTTACTGGCATTGGCACACTGCCCGTTAGTGATCGGGTTCACAAAACGATTAGAGAACTCTTTCCGTGTTCCCAGCAAGCTCGGCTTCACAAAGTCCACCATGCAATGGTCTGAAACCACAGAAAAAACTAATTTAACATCAAGTAAATACGGGCATGTTCTACAAGGTAGCCACACACACGTTTACAAAACTCCAGCAGTTTTCCTTTCCTTCATCAACAAAAACGTTATTGAAATTCTCATAGATATTCATTTGCGTCTTTTTATTAGTATACCCTAAAAGTTCATTGTTTCTATGTAAAATGATTGTCAAGTCTGCTTCAATTCAAAACATTTAGATCAATCATATCGTTACATGATGCCTATCTTTTTTTTAAATCTATTAACAAGTCAACGTTCCACATTTTATTTAGTAGCTATCGCTACTGATGGACCGGGAATTCTATCGTGGGGACATGTCCGGAATTCTCCCAACCACGGATAGCACAACTCCTGAGATTTACCTGCAGGTTAGCTTAGATCAGGGTGTATGCTGGGTAATATGTCGACAAATCTCAAGGATTTAGCATAGAAACTTTCATTAATTTTTCATTATTTGCTGTTAAACATTGGGGAAAAACTAATGGTCATTATTTTTCAATTTGTATACTTATATATTAAATATTTTCTGATTTGTTTGAAAATTCATTCATTATCTTTGGATATATATCAATTAATTGTTTATTTTCTATAGTTTTTGCTCTATTTTTGTCGACAAAATTAGGCCAAATTAGCCTGCAGATGCTTAAAATACTGTAAATCTGCTATCCGTGGTAGGGAGAATTGTATGTAACGTGTATAGTGGCGCCGCCTGGTGTGAAGCGGTCAAACTACTGTTTGACAGAATCTTCCGGTAGACTTTATTAGCCGTCTCCGCTAGGGGTTAACAGTGAATACATCTACCACGAAAATGGGTCAAAGACGGACTACTGAGTACAAAACAGGATTTGCGTAATTTATCGCAGAAATGATCGATTTGGACCATTCTTTTTGTGATATTTGGGTAGAATATGCATCAAGGATCACATACATACTCAGTTTTACAGTTGAATTGCGGTATTTTTCGCATTTTGAGCAATATTACTGTTTGACAGAATCTTCCGGTAGACTGTATTAGCCGTCTCCGCTAGGAGTTCACAGTGAATACATCTACCACGAAAATGGGTCAAAGACGGACTACCGAGTAAAAACAGGATTTGCGTAATTTATCGCAGAAATGGTCGATTTGGACCATTCTTTTTGTGATATTTGGGTAGAATATGCGTCAAGGATCACATACATACTCAGTTTTACAGTTGAATTGCGGTATTTTTCGCATTTTGAGCGATATGTCCCATCCCCTATCCCCACACCCCTCCTTCATAACGTTTTAGGTCTACAGGCGGACTCTCTTCTTAGAATGGCCCGGTCACGTGAGGACGTCTGAGGCATACTCGTAGTGGCATGTGACCGGTCCATAAAAACACCTTAATGCCTTATATTGACAACACTATTTAAACAAACTTTATTGCACCTTCTCAGACCTGCATGTCTACTTAAACCTTGCAGTCAATGGGACACCCCCCGAGGTTGTTTTGTATCTGCGTAAACCGACAGTTTCATACTCACATTCCCCGAGGTTGTTCTGTAGCGGGGTGCCCGTCAGCACCACACGCCGTCTGGTGCGGACTGTGTTCATGGCGATGGATGTCGATGACTTGTCGTTCTTCAGAATGTGACCCTCATCACAAACCACAAGATCAGGACCTATGATAAAATAGGTAGAATTTTGTTTACATGTTCACTGCTGAGTGGAGTGAAAGCCGTTCCCAGTGACAGGCTGACGACTATATGCAATTGACATTTTCCAAAAACACACTCAAACAATTCTTTTAGTACTTATGGACAGACAACACCTCTGAGAGCGCCAAGTACGGTAGCTCAAAATGTACTCTCTCTTGTTGAAAATTAGTACAATCATGTAGTGTGTATCAAAGGACAAAACATCTTTTTCAATTGTCCATTTCATAATTGAAGAAGGAAGGGAAGAAAAACGTATTTTTTTACTTTTATGTTTTGAACATGGATATCTCAGTAGCTGCTAAATATATTACTAGAAAACATGGGCAACATTTACTTTACTGGCAAAAATACTCAAGACAAACACAAGTTGGATGTGGTACTAAATACTGCTTTACATATAGCCTATACAGTAAGAAATCCACAAGATGTTCACCGTGTTAATCTATACAGAATAGCCAACTTATTTTCCCTTGAATATAGAAGGAAATTTTTCTTATTAAATTTGATACATAGATTAATACACTCAGGTAGTATTGACCTACTTATTCCTGCAAGAGAAACAAGGTTGACCCGGGCTCCTCTAGTGACCACTAAATGTAACAATAGCTAAGTCTCCTATATTCCACGCCAGAAACTGTTGGAATGATTTGTCAGTACCACTTAGATTGATAACAGACCATTCCGTGTTCATATCTTCAATCAGACAAATAATGATGAAGGATTATGTAGACTCAAGAGTTGGTAAAATTATTTGGAAATCAATTACAACTATGGCCCATGAGACATCAGAATTTGCTCTGATTGTGATGCTACCCATATACGTAATTTAATTTTTACCTCTTGATGTTATTTATGCATGTACCCCTGAGATAAACGATTGATACAGTCATCATTACTCATCTCATCTCATCTACCATTATTTCACTACCAACTGTAACCATCTTTATGCTAGGTTACATCAAAGCATAAAGCGACTATAATTTGATCCTATTATAAACAGCATTGTTTTGAATGTAATAGAGTAAGATAAAGCTGGCCGTGAAGGAACAATGGAGAAATCCAATTCACGGCCAGGATAAATAAAGTTGTTAAAAAAAAAAAAAAAAAAAAAAAATTGTACTGCTTGTCAATGTTATCATGGAGGAAAGAGAATCTCAGATTAATTACTAAAGCCCTAGTTTTTGTTTCATTTCAAAAAACGGGAAACTTTATATCAATTTTTTCAATATTATTTTCTAGATTTCATAAACCAAACACTAGAACCTTTATCAAAAATACGTTCCAAACACTTCACATCTTCGCATCAAATACTAAGTGAGGTGTCCATGTTACAAAAAAGGAAAAGTTATGTTCAAACAGGTATATCTCTACGAATTTTAATTATAAATATTAAATAATATAGGCTTATCTAAGGACAGCCCCATGAATTGGCCGCTGAGAGATATATCATAATGCTCTGGGTTTTTTTCAGAATTGCTTTCTTGCAAAATCGCGTGGCCTTTGTTGAGGGTGGCCGTATAGAGGTAGGTACCCTTCCATGGCCATTGAGTTCAGTTCACATCGTTATTCTATAGTGTTCAACATTACACTGCCCTTACCTGGGTCTACGAGTGTTTCTGCGAAGACCTTCTTCTGTTTCTTGTTGCGTACCCGCTTACACTGTGAGAGGTTGCGGTACATCTCGTACCCCATGATGAGCACGCCGCCCCCTTCGTGCCAGTCCTTTAGACGATCCGCACGCCCCCAGTTGTCCTTCACCGTCGTTAACTCATAAATCTGAGATAGCCAAAAAGACACAAGTTTATCAAACGAGAGAACACTTCATATGGCACCGTTGTATTAGACTTACACTTTAAATATTCAGGAAATATCGTGGGAAGTGGCTTAGTATATCTTACTGCCACTCACTTGTACAGCTGCTTGAGCAATGTGAACACCATTCTTGTGTTAGGTTGTGCGGGCAGTGCTATGACTATCTTCACCTTTAAGTTACTTGCAGATTGGTATCAAACTTCAGCGTCAAATTCTATTAGTTTCCCCATATGAAACTAGTCAAACTGAATCCCAAATGTTTTCTCTGTGTTTTGGTCACATTTCTAAATTCCTATCTTTTCCCTAACAGGGAAATTCTCAACTCACATCGAGTTGCTTGTCCGGGTCGTCCGGCTGCCACTTGCTGAACTCGTTCTCCCAGTTGAGCACCGTGTTGAGCGGACACACCACGATGCACGTCCGCTGCTTCGTCTTCTTCTCGTTGATCAGTAATGTGTGGATGAACGATATCATCTGAAAACAGACCAATGTGAATAAGGCTCAGTTGAGCAACCAGGGGTCTCAAATCACCTATCATGATTTATTTAGTTATTTTTTTTGTATCTTTTTTTATTTGAAAGTTATTCACATTAGAATCCAACTTCATTGGCAAAATATAAGGACTATTTTTTTATTTTTCATTGGCAAAATACAAGGATCGTTTTTTTATTTTTGTTTAAAAGTTTCCCAAGGTTTAACCATAGTTTCCCTGCTTTTTTACCCACTTTAGCCCAAAGTACACTTTAGGCTACGAAAGGCCTGTTGGACTTACCGAGAGAGTTTTCCCGAGTCCCATGCAGTGGGCAAGGATGCACCCTGCCCCGGGGTCGGTCTTCAACATTTCGAGGGACTCCACTAGACAGTCCCACAGGAACTTCACCGCTGGCAACCAAAGGTACGCACAATGAAGCAACAACAGGAAATACAAGTTTTATACTCCATAAATGTAATTCTAAAAAGAAATAAGAGCTACACAGCAATTTTCGAGACAGAATTTTAAACAGAAAAAATAAGTGAATTCTCTGTTGAAAGGGAGTGGATCAAACTATGTTGTGATACCTTAGTATAAATCGATCTTTTCTTTTTTCTGGGACCACTGTGCATAGGTCCTACGTGCTATCTACTGGACCACCCTGTACTAATTTCTACTTTTTGGGAGGAAGTTCATATAAGATGTATATTGTGGAGTTCCTACAAAAAGTAGGACATTCAGAATCACTATTTTATAGACTCTAAATAAAAAGTTAGAGTTACAATCAAGGCGTGGTGGTACGCACCTTCGACCTGGTGGGGTTTGAGTTTGTTGATGATATCTTTGTGCACCTCGACGAGCACCTTGCCCTCCTTGCCCTCCCGCTTGTCAGTCTCCAGCACCAGTTTGGTCGTCATCACCACCTTGTTCCCTGCCTCCTCCTCCTTCTCCTCCTGAACCAGGTTATACTGAAACACGGAATGATTATTGCACTCAAAGGTTTCGTTCTATACAATGTTGTTCATAGGACGTCTACTTTGGGATTTCAGGTTACTTTTTTCAGTTACTTTTTCAAAGCTTAGACACACTGTCTGCCATGCACTTGTTTAGGGTTAGATAATAGGGGGAGGGAGGTTTCGCAATCTTAATTCCATAAGGTGAAAAGTAAATGTAGTTATAAAATTTTCCGTAATTGGTATTAACGATAATATTATGAACAACAGCTAAAAGAAAGGTAATAAATATATAACGATAATGCCATGGGAGAAAAGCTCTAGGAACCCACCATCACCGATGCTGCACTCACCAGTTTTTGTCGTTCCTGCACACGCTTCCGGCGCTCCTCCTCGGTCTTGGCAGCAGTCTTTGTGTCTTGTGACAACTTCTTGTCTTTGATGATCTTTTTGATGTTCTTACGCTTTTTGCCAGGTGTGTTTTCATCAGAACCCTGAACAAAGGAATAGAATAGAATGTCTGCATGTCAAGCGCTGATATCATTTTAGGGATGTTTAAAGAAAGGAGGCGTCCACCGAATGATCACCTTAAAATAAGAAAAAAACAAGTTGGCCGATTGAGGGGATTGAAGAGATGGATCATTTGATGAAATGAGAATTTCGCCCGATTGGAATTAACGTAGGATGCTAAGCAGATATATAAATGAATGAAATATTTTGATGGTAGGTCCGAAAAAATGACACTATAGTGACAATATCACCGATCATTTAATCTTTGAATCTGTGACAGTGACAGCACCGGAGAACTTATTGACAGTGTGACGCCTATGTTTTAACATTGAATGGGAATGATTCAGACAGTGACAGTGACTTGGGCCTAGACATCAAGGAACACAGATTTAATGTTTTGATGGTAGGTCTGAAAAAATGACACTATAGTGACAATTTCTCAAATCTGTTAATGTTTGGATCATAAATAATTGCTTTTGGAGCCGCCATGATACATTGACAGTGTCGGAGGGGGCTTAGGCCTATCTGAGTCCAGTTATTTTTTTATACCATCTGTAAAATATTCTTGCAAGCGTTTCGAGGCCAAAAAAGATCAAACTATATGATAAAGAGGACCCTGAGATATAGGAGAACATAGATATATACATGAATTTCATTTTGATAGGCCTAATAAGGTCTAAATAATTATTTTTCAAACTGCCAGTGTCCTCCTCCTGTCCGATCGATCCAATGTGCGTTAGGCCAAGTTTAGGCCTAGATTTCAACGGTTACGGTATCATTTCAAATGCTGGAAAAAATATATGAACCTACCTTTAAGGCCTGGAGTCCTCAATGCGTATATCCTCCACAATTAATGCGTTTAATGTCATCCTGGCTTCGATGCAGGCGTGAGGGGAGAGAACCCGGCGAAAGGTTGACGGCGCCATGTTAGGTCTGACAGTGACAGTGCCTCCACGTGTCCGATCGATCCAATGTTTTCCCTTCGATACGAACGCATGATTCACGCATGAGTATTCAATGCGTTGTATGCGTTTAAGGGTGTCCATCCGTCCAAAATATATATATTGAAAGCATCAGATACCGCCGTAATCCAGGAATCCAGGCGGAAAAGGCGCAGCCCACGGTAACAACCGACCGGCTGGGGCGGCTGCGCCCAGCCGTGTGACACTGACAGAGTGAAGTGGTCGGGCGGAGGCCGAAGGATTACCAAGAAAAATAGCGCGATGATTTCGCGCAATTTGACGCGTTATTTCGCAAAATATATCCTCCTGGACTTTGACTTGATCTTCTATGTGTCCAAATCTACCCCTGTATATATATTTGAGCAGAAAGAACGATTGATTTCATGGTGAAATAGGCATGCAAATTTGTTGAATATTCATAGATTGACCCAGATCCCTTCCTGCCCGATCGAAAGCGAGGCTGGTGGGCGTTACTTGACCCGGTTAACACGGCGTCGGGTGACGGTCGGATTTCTGGTCTTATTTGCTCAAATATCGATATAAATGATGAGTTAATGGTGTTATGGGACCTCAAACATCATATACGATCCATTTCAGATAGGAAATCGATCAATTCTATCGGATTATATATGTTTTCTGATATGAGTACGGCCATCACCTGTCACGTGACGAGCGGGTCTGCAGGTTTTCGGCGGTTTTGCGAGGTTATGCAGTCGCATTTTGCCAATGGCGGGTCACGCGACGACCGTTTTACCGGAAACATCGGTAAATAAGACATGGGTAGCTGGTTCCCGCAATGATAGAAACATAGAGGAAATTGTATGCAAGGTAAGGGGCCACCAGCATAAGGGTGAAAATGCTGGATGTTCCCGGCGAGTCTGCAAAATCCAATACATTCTAGTTTGTTGCTTGTAGTCGTACGCGAAAGTCCGAGCGCTGTCCTTTAGAGAATTCCGCCTGATACGCTTTGATTTGCTTTCATACTCCTTTGATCGCTTTGGTTTCCAATGGCGAAAAATAATGAAACAGTCGGATAGTTGATTGTTAATATGGTCCTCTCCTAATTCTTCTGATTCATAGTAAATTCCAAGTTAAAGACTGTGGAAATTATCAATTTGGAACTACCAAACTATATTTATAATAAGGTTTCAAAGGCCAATATGGTATGCCTTACCTCCCCTGACCCAGCTTCCTCCGCCTCCTCCTCGTCCCCGGACCCCTTCTTCTTCTTACGCTTCTTCTTCTTGGGTTTGGGTGCGTCGCTGTCCTCCGTCTCGGGCTCAGACGAGTCAGACATGGCCTTGATTCGCTTCCTCTTTCGCTTCCCTTTGCCCTTCTTGCCTTTCTTCCCACCCTCCTCCTCTTCTTCTTCCTCCTCTTCACTCTCATCCTTCTTCTTCTTCTTTTTCTTCTTCTTGCCCTTCCCGACCGATGTGTCAGAGTCACTGGCGATGCTCACGATACCATTTTCGTCTTCCTCCTCGAGGAGTTCGGCCATTGCTTCGTCATCTTCTTCGTCTTCTTCATCGACCACTTCAAATTCTTCATCGTCACTGTCCTTCTTTTTCTTCTTTTTGGTCTTTTTCCTATGAAACAGAAAATACAAACAAACAAATGTGAAGACGTTTTTATAGTTATTTCGTGTTTGATAAGTCTCTATATTGTTATTTCATGTTTGATAAGTCCTTACTCCTTAACTAGTCATAATGTCAGTTCTGGAGCAGAGCTTCCAAGAGAGGCGAAATTGTATATGTCACGATTTCAAAACCCAGAATCTATTCTCTTTTTTTAATAAGAATAATTCTAGAAGTGTGGTGGGTCCGAACTGGCACTAAAGTATATATAACTTATATATAAGCAAGCCTAATTAAATATTTTCATGGTAGGTCTAAAGAAACTGTAGTGACAATTCACAACAACCACCAAACCATATGAAATACAGGAGCCAGAGAGGTGTAACAAATTAGAAATCTGTACCTTATTAATTTGATAAGCTTGATAAGGTTCCCAAAAAGTTACGGAGTTCAGGTTTTAATGGTAGAGGGTCGGTTCGTTGGGAATAGGCTTTTTTTTAAATACTTTTTTGGATAACAATTTGATGACTTCAGGCCTTGAAAAATTATAAATATCCTTCCAGCTTCAGACAGATTCTGCAAGGTAACAGGTGAGATGTGCCCACGGGAAGTTGGGCCCAGTGATATGGGCCCATTTCCTCCACACACCTCCCGTCATATCTGGCCTCTGGCCGAGGTACTGATCCCCGTATGCGAAAATGGCATGATGGGGAGGAGTAAGGACCTGCCTCTCAATAAATAAGTAATGGGCCCAGGGCCGCCTCCCCACTCACACCTCCCGTCATAGGCCAAGGTGTTAAATTCCATTAATAAATGGTGTTCTGTATTTTATTCATTAGGTTTTCCTCAAAATACCTGCTAACTATTATATTCCTAAGTTCGTATATCATGATTATAACATAATATAAATTACTAAAAAAGTGATTGGCCCAATTAAAATACCTGCCCCCAGGGTAGAAGGGGACAGGTGCACGTAATTTGCCGGCACTCCCCTGCAGGGGGTCCCGTGTTGGCCCATATCACTGGGCTCAAATTCCCGTGGCGTGGGCCCATCTCACTTGCATTCGAAATTTCATGATTGTCTCAAAAAAAATTGTTGTAAAAATGTTAGGGAAGAGCCTAAAACTATACGGATGGTAAGAAAAGTTGAACACAACAATTCATTTTTTGTTTGGTCTAGATCTAAGGCCTAAATGAAAAATTTTTTGAGCGTGAAAAAATAAGGCTGAATCAAAGTTGATTCGACGTTTAATCAACAGAATTCCACAACGTTGATTCAATTTGCAAAATCAGTGTTGCATCAACGTAGATTCAACATTGATTGGTTGAATCAATCCCGGGAATCAACCATCTAATGTTGATTCAATTTACAACTTCAACTGAAAACCAACATTAATTCAACGTCAGTGTGCCCGCTGGGAATCCATGGCGTCAAAGCCTACAAAACCAAAATCTACATAATTACGAACAAACCTGCCATGCCTGCGTTAAATGTTTCCTCCAATATCGGTAAATCCTCGATAATTCCACAAATTATATGTACAGTGTTCGAAATTAAGGATTTATTTCATGCACACGGGTGCAAAGAGTCTTGAAATTGTGCACCCGGATAGCTTTTGGTGTGCACACCACTATATAATGGTATTAATGTTGATGAAAAAACTTGCACCTGCCGGGTGCATGCCTTCAAAAAAGTATGCACCCTGCTGCCAAATTGTGCACGCCGGGTGCAGGGTGCGCCCTTAATTTTGAACATTGCATGAATATTAGCCAGGCATTCTCAATTCACTGTAGATCTATATTGAATTTCTTTGACTGTGTCTCGACCTGCCACCTGGGTCAGCACAGTCTGGAAAGAACCCATAAGGGTTGGCCGCACGTTTAACTACCCCAACAAACTGGGTCAGCACTTTCCGCCATTTTTAGGCTTAGCTCCGTTCAACGTTTTTTAGTCAAGTCTGTCAAATTCAGCATGAAGAGGGCAAGGATTACTGAGTGTGTCACAAACTGCCTGCTTCGTCAGGACGCCATCTTCCCGGTTCCTAGACCGACAGGAAGTGACCTTTGACCTCGCCGGGTCAGGCTATGTTAACCGGCAGCCCTTCCCGCCACTACAAAGTTGGTATTAAATGAACCTCCTACAGGGTGGGTTACAGTTGATATATTCTCCATGTTTGCTGCCGATTTTAACATTTAAAAGACATTAACTTGATTAAAGAAGTGCAAGCCGGCCGTCGACGCTTCAGCAACACTGACAGTGGTTGACCTACTTTCGCACTGGCGGCACCTTCCGGCAGCAGTTGTCAATGGCCTATTCTTTCGCCGAGAGGGCACTGATGTTGAAATTGAAATTATGCAAAAATTTGAAAGAAAACATCAAAAAGCAGAATGAACTATGCTTCCCAGGTTGGTTTGACATCATATGGTCCAGGTTACATAGCCCTGGCTTTAGTGAATTTTGAGAAAAACGGCCGGACAGGTTGAAAAATCACAAATTTTAGAAAGTGTTGCTGGTTTCTGGCGTGTAAGCATTAACATTATGTCTTTCTGTCAATGTCCACCGATAACCAGCGTAAAAAGTTAATCTACTTGAGGATTTCGGCGAAATTCATTTCGCCTCAAAATAATCATTCGCTAAATACCAGCAACCAAGTATTTGCATGAAGACTATGTAAGTCAGGTTTCAGCCCACTTCGACCCAATGCAAATGGAACCATTTAACTGGATTTGAAAAGATCGTTTTATATTTCACATCTTCTTATTATCGATATGCTGATGATATCCATGCAAAATATCATGACTTTGATCAACTTATTTATGAAGATGTGCTCAAGTTCAATACATAAGACAAAGTAGATAACAAAAAGGTGGACGTCCCAAGTCTATTTCACGAATAAGCATGATGCACTATATGCAAATTGAATCTGTATATCATGCTGATGTTAACGGGATACTTTCCCTTTATCATTTAAACAAATTCACACCTACTCCAACCTCTTTTTTGATCATGAAGTGTATGGCCAATTTTTCCGGTATAGGCGATTTCTTTTAGTAATTGTTTATACTTACTCTATCTCTTCAATCTCTGAGTCCTCCGAGTCGCTTATCTTAGCGTTGAGTAGAGCTGTTGAGCGAACCTTTTTCTTTGGTTTGCCGTGCACCGCACTCGAATCACTTGAAGCGCCCGCAGCCACCACCTCCTTCTTCTCCTTTTTCTGTTTCTTCTTCTCGCTATCATCATCTTCTGAAATCATCATATATTTGTGTTACTATTTTGTCATTCACAGGTTTCAAACGTTCACATTGGTCAAAAGGAATAAGCATTTCTTGTCTGAGGGAACTAATATATATATACGACCGTATCTATCCTGGTTTCCAATATATCTCGCAGGAAGTCAGAACATCCTGAAATAATCTTATCAAGTCAACATCTGTTTCTTAAAGGATGAGATTGGCGAGACAAAACCCAAAAAGATTCTTCAAGTTGTACGTTTTACTCACTCACTCATTTTCATTTTCTTTCAATTTTCTCATCAAATTGAAGATAAAAAAAGAAAAAATGTACGATTCATTTCTGTAAAAATGTTTGCCAGCTGAAATACAAAAGGTCAGTTAGCGTTTCAACGTTCATTCAACACTTAACTCTAACTTCTGTTCGTACAAACAGAACATGTTACAGTACTGGGGGAGAGGTCTGCGGCCGGCGTACACCTCGGTCGGCCAACCAGGGCCAGCCGCAGCAATAACTTACGTATAACACATATCTTTCACCAGGGTTACACAGAGTAGTTAAGAAGGCCTGTCATCTTTGCTGGAATATCAGGCGACCTAGTGCTTTAGTCTGATGATCCAGGCAAACTAGGCTGCATCAATCAAGTGTAACCAGATTAAACAAAGAGTGAAAACAACAGTGAAAACAACAGGCCAAGTCAGGATGTAGACAGATTCACAGGTCCTGAGAACAAATTTCACCTTTTTCCTTTTCTGAGAATCTATGAAGTACCAAAAAACGTTCTTGCCAATTTCCTATACCAACTGTAAGTGGTACAGTAATATCAAATTAACAAAGTCAAATTATTACCATGCACTGTACGTATCATAGCCAATTATTCTATTTGAATTTTTTTAATTTTTTTTTATTTTTTTTTTATGACCCGCCGATGACTCCGACTCGGCCCTGAGCAAAAAAAAAAAAAAAAAATTATTCTATTTCTAATAATCAAATAAGCGTATCCTAATACAAATTTTAACTTAAACGAAACCATTAAAGCTCAAACCCACCACCTTACTTCAACCCTCTGTCCACAACTGTCATAAAAAGCTTTAACTTAAGGCCACCAAAACAAACAGAACCTATCCCGGTACTGGGACTAAGGCCTCCTCGTACGGGGACTATGCGCCACCCATACAGGGCACATTCCCGTACTGGAGGCTGCAGACAGAGAGAAGCGGGTTGTACCGGCATCAGACGAGCCGCTGCTCAGGGCCGAGTCGGAGTCATCGGCTAGTAGAGCCGACCGGGCCTTGGCATCAGCCGCCTGCTCCTCCGCCATCTCACGCAGTTTACGCAAAGTCTCCGGGTCCTCTGACGAGTCCGAGCCCTGCAGAAACACATCAGTGGGTTAGGTTTAATTAACGAGTTAAATCCACAGGAGGCGGGTCTGACCTGGTTTCACCCACTCAGCACATGTGACAAAAACCTTTCCAGTTTATTTCATTTTACCCAAATAGGAAAAGTTGTATTCCGTTTGGAGAAAAAAAAAAGGTGGATGGAAATGAGGGTACACCTATTTCCTATTCTGGCCTCAGCACCATAAACTGTTTAATCTCTTTTGCTACAGTAAACTACCAGTCACTAGAACGTAAAATGACAATAACAGTGACCACAATGTGAACCCATATAACTGTCCCTTACGTTTGCCTCGTCCACCTCCATGACCTCGTCTGCGGGCTCCTCTTTCCCGTCGCTCTCCGACCCCAGCTCGTCGATGTCGACTCCTTTCCGCGCCGCCCGCTCCTTACGTGACAGGTGAACGCTCTTATCAGGGGTTTTGTCTACAATCACAGTACACAGCCATGAGATAAGAATATGGCAGACTATAGCCGGGGCTATTCCAGCACAGACTGGTGTTGGAGTAAACTTTGTTTTGTCAGGGATATACACGGAGAAATAGCTTCTTACAAAACCATAAGACCATTATTCCTAAAAAAAAAAAAAACTACATATTTTCTCATACTTCAGCTTGTCTCATCAGAATTACGTCGGTAACAGGGAATTATTTCATATTTGGACAAAAATAAGGGGAAGAATGTGTCAATTTAAAACAAACCTTGAGACTTTTTAATTTTTCGCTTGTCTTCTTTTGTCGAGTCCTCAGCCATTTTTTTCTTCACTGGGTTCCTGGCGGGTAAACTGGCTAATTTCTCAATCTCCTTATCCAAATCAGAGTCCGAAGAGTCAGCGTTGTCTTTTTTCTCAGATTTCTCTTTCTTTACTTTTTCTTTCTCTGATTTAAGCTTCTCCTTGGCGTCCTTTTTATCAGACTTTTCCTTCTTCGTCTTCGTTTTTTCAGTCTCGCTCTCTCCCTCACTGTCATCCACTTTCTCTTTTTTCTTCGTTTTGTCTTTTTTCTTACTACTTTTGCTTCCTTCAGAGTCCGATTCCTCTTCTTTCTTAGGTGCCTTTTTCTCCGCCTTCTCAGTTTTGGTCTTCTTACTTTTCGTACTGTCGCTGTCAGATTCGTCCTCACTTTGAGCCTTCCAGCTCTTTTTGGTTTTTGGTTTCTTTTCCTTTTCTTCTTCCTCAGAGTCAGAACCTTTGCTCTTCTTTCCTTTCTTTCTGTCTGTGTCACTCAAGTCATCAAAGAACGTCTTTGCTTTTGGTTTTTTCTTGGCAGGTTTTTCATCTTCGCTGTCACTGGAGCTCTCACTGGAACTGTCCTCCTTGCCTTGAAATGGAATATAATTTATAGATTAATCAGGTTAATACACAAAGATAACGTCATGACAGAAACTACACATTACGGACAAGGTGTTTGTTGATAAAGTAGTGCATAACTTCAAAACAAAGTATGAAGTCTTTGATATACCGATTTTTTACAACTAAACTATTAAAGCCCGAACGTGTAAACATTAAGTCTCCGACACTGTCAGGCATACATCCTGGTTAGGCTTAAATTAGCAGAACCAATCTTAGAACATTCTGTTAAACTAAATAGCCCCTCTAGGGAAAGCTCACCCTTTCTCTTCTTCTTTCTCCTTTCCTTTTCTCGTTGTCTCTTCTTTTCTTTCTCTTTCTGTTTTTCCTTCTGTTTCTGCTGTTCCCGTTTCCTCCGCAGCTCACTAAACTTACTTTGAGTTTTACGCTTGGCTGATTCTGTTCGGCTGAGCTTTTTATCCGCTCTTGCCTGTTTTATATCGGCCTTCGGGTCATAATCTGAAACCTGTGCTCCGTCGCTGCTGTCGGAGGACGACGACTCCTGGAGACTGTCAACGGAGTCTGAGTCGTCGCCTTTGTCCTTATCGTTGTCTGAGTCTGAACTGTCACCCTCTAACATCTCCTGGTGCATCATACGCTGAGCTTCAATGTCTTCTCGACTCCGCGTCTTCTTCTTAGGGCTTTCCCCTTCTGTTTTCTTCTTGACTGGAGATGAGCTCTTCCCTTTACCCTTTCCTTTCCCTTTTGGCGTTCTTGGAGTCTCAGAATCGTCATCCGAGTCTTCTTTCTCCACCTTTGTTTTAGACTTAGACAGGCGTCTTTTGGGTTTTTCATCTTCTTCGCTGTCTGATTCATCTTTCTTCACTTTTTGTTTTGAACTTTTCTGTTGATCTTTCCCTTTTGTAGTTTCTTTTGCTGGTTCATCGTCTTCACTGTCTGAGTCTGTGTCGGCCCTGGCCGCCTTCCCTCTCCGCTGGGGTCTCGATTTGACCTGCTTCTCATCGTCACTGTCAGTATCTTTGTTCCTACTCTTTCCCTTCCCCTTCGCCTTACAGACTTTACTTCTCTCCTTCTCCTCACTGCTCGACTCGGCAGATTCCTTCTTTTCCCTTCTTTGTGCTTTGGATGCCTTTTTAGGACGCTCGTCATCTGATTCTGAATTGTCACTCTCATCTTTTCTTTCTTTTGTCTGCTTCGCTCTTCCTCGCTTAGCGGTCTTATCTTTTCGTTGAGCCAAAGGAACATCATCCTCAGACCCCTCATCCGCTTCTTTCTTTGATTTCCCTCTCCCTCGTTTTGTTTTTTCTGCTTTGTCAGTTACAGACTCATCATCTTCCGACTCTCCGTCCCTGTCATCGTCCACGTCCTCCATGGCCTCGTCCTCGTCCTGACTGTCCTTGTTGACCTCGGCGTCCAGTGCCGCCCGGTACACCGAGAGGAAGTCGCCCTGGTTGTAATCCTCCACATCCTTATCAGCGCTCGGCAAGTCATCGACTACGCTCTCCTTGTCATCAGGGTTTTCAACAGGTGTTACTGATTCTTCTGGAATGTCACTTTCAGTTTTCTCAGTTGAAGAGGCTTGATTCTTAAGTTTGTTTTCACTAGACGAGACCTCTTCTGAGGGCAGAGTACTTTCTTTGTCAACTATATCTTTCTCTTGTTTATTGTCGGTCTCTTCGGGTTTCCTCGTCTTTTCATCCATATCTTTCATATTACCCGTGTCCTCCCCATCTTCAGTTTGTGGTGCTGCGCTCGTTCCGCTGTCGTCCAATCCCTTCAGCTGGGATATACAGTCGTCAAACAGATCCTGAGACGCTTCCAGCCCATCCTCAAGCTCACTCGACTCTTCAGGATTAGGTTGGGATTTAGTTTTTGCTTCGGTGGGACTGGCTTCAGTGTCCATTGGCTCTTCATCATTCCCCTTTTCTTGCAAGGATTCTTTTACTTTACGTTCATCCTTTGCAGAACTCAATTTTTCACTATCCTTTGGAGGAATTGATTTTTCATTTTCTTTTGTGGAACTTGTCTGTTCTTTTCCTTTTGTAGAACTCGTCTTTTCTTTATCCTTTACAATGTTTGGTTTTACATTAACGTTCGCGGGTTTATCATTTTCCTTTGAATTGATTGATTCTTCTTTGTATGTCATTTCTGTTGTGTCATTTTTAGTAATTTGTGTTTCACTCTTTACAATTTTCTCCTTATTAGCATTGACCTTAATTTGACTACTTTTACTCGGTGGTGACTCTTCCTCACTACTGTCGGAGAGTTCGATGATTTCTGTGTTCTTTGGTAACGACAGTCGTCCAGATTTAGAGGCTGACTGCGAGCTGGAGGAACCCCCGGCAGATGACTTGGACTGAGGTTTGACCGATTTGACGGGACTCGGGAAAGTTAACTTCTTACCTTGTGGCCCCTCCTTCACTTGATGTGATCCACAAGCAAAGGACTCAATGTCACAGAACAGTTTTTTGTAGGCCAGCATGGCCCGTTTGAGTTTCCTTGCCACCTCTCCTTGCACCTCGTTCTTTTTGGTGTGGTTCTTGTAGTCACTGTCGAGGGATGCAAGGAACATCTGAAATGATGTCGTCGCTGCCAATAACCGATCTAACACAGGCTTCGTGTTATTTGGGGTTATGTCAAAGTCTGCTGCTAAAGTCTTGAAATGCGGAGACCTGGGGATAAAGTGTCCCATCGGCCGACCGCCCGTGCTACTCTTGCCCTTGCCTGAGGTGGACTTGCCCTGGCTCGTCTTCCCCTTGCCTTTGCCTGGACCACTCACGGGTTGTTTACCCTTCGCCTCCTTCTCGTGACTTTGTCGTCTCAGTTCGTCCGACATGTCGAGGACCTCGGTACAATGCGCCATCAGCTTCTTCAGTGGTCGGGGGTTACACACGTAACAGTGCCACTTTTCGTCGTCCTCTGCACAACAAACATTCCGTAACATTAACACAACATTAGCATTAACCGTAAGCACGTTTAACTCAGCTGCTGAAGCATTATTCATTATTACGTTACAATTAGAGGGACTTGATCTAATGACACGAAATACAAACGATAAACAAGATTTATGACTTGTACAAGTGTCACTCAAATTCTTAGTTTTTAAGGGCAGTCTTGGGAATTACTAAAACGAAAGTAATATGCTATTCTTGACTGATACAGAATTAAGTTAAAACAGTTGTATGCTTATACTGATACAACAGTGGTGTAGGACCAATCCTTGGCGCAATCTCAAATCTGAAAAAAACTACGAAACTGTTGTATCCACATATTGATACATGATTCAACTAACCTGCGGAAGACACCTCGGCACGTCCCAGGTTGCGCTTGATACAGCCGCGGCAGAAGGCGTTGTGACAGAAGTCGCAGCAGAGCAGGTTGCCGCCCTCCCCGCACCAGCGACACTGCTCGTCCATGCCGTCCGAGTCCTGGTCAATCTCGTCACTCGTATACCAGTCATAGCATTTCTGAAAGGTTTTTAGCCATTGAGATAACATTATGCCGTGTTTATTCCCATTAGAATTCAGGGATATTCCTAGGCATGGGGATGCAGGATTCCCACACCAGGAATTTAAATCCCCCAATAGGCCGTACAAGCAAAAATGAGTTATTTTCATCCTCAACTTTTTTGTGAAGAACCTTGACAAGTATTTATGACCATTTTAAGTTCTATCAAGTTTTTAAAACACAAGTTTGCCACTTAATTCGATTTTCCTTTTTCAACTGTGGTCCGACCCTAGGCTACACTATACGCACACTCTAAGTCCAGAAGGTACTGGACACTTTTGGAGTCTGAGGCTATCAGCTTTACGAGTTTGTACTTTGTACATGTAGTGAAGGGACAATGCCTAAAACTGGGGCGATCTTCCAAAACATTTAACAGTGCACAACAGAGCACAAACACTTTGTGGAAAACTTCTCAAAACTTAAAACTGAAGTCTGGTTCAACCAGCTAGGAATACAGTTCTTCAAATGTTATTTTCACCGCAGTTACTTCCAAGGGATACCAGTAAATCGGAATTAAGAAATGTGTAAATGTTTTCTGAATATTTTCGCAAGTTGATTTACGTTGAGAATTCTGTCCAAAAGACTGGCAACCCTGTATATTTGACTGATTAAAATCACCCAGACATGAAATCCTGTTTCCTCCTATTTCAACGCACCTGCAGACTAAATCAAGGCGCATAGGTGGTTTTTTTTTATTTTGTCAATCCCCTTATTTTCAAAAACACTATTGAGATAGGAGACGATATTATCTATGCCCTAGTCTGTTTCTATAAAAGGGAAAGACAGCATAAAATGTTCTGTCATTCTATCTCACTTCATCGCTCTTAAATTGATATGAATATATTTTTATTGGATATCTTTATATTACCAATAGACCCCTAATTTCCGACCACACCATTTTCTAACATTAGCCTGCAGGTGCCTTAAACCTTGGGGAAACAGGGCTCAGTCAGTGGTGTGTAAAGCGTGGCGCACGTACCTTACAGATGAGCACCTTGAGCACGGGGTGTCTGCGCGCGGCGTTGCGTATGTTGGGGTTGACTTGCTTGTTACACCCCGTGCACGTCACCTTGTCCAGGTCGCCTGCGTGCACTTTGCGACTTTTGGAGAATTCGGGTCCTTTAAATTGGGCCTTTCTTTCAACAACTGCTTCAGGCTGCACAACCATTGTGCCTGCAGTAATGATGGAAGAAGCTCGTCATTGGGGCTTCACCGACATTGACCGCGCTCTTTACGGGTTAGTACATAATGGACTTTTACTGCTACTTTTCTCTTCATTCTGTACTTGTTTTTTTAAATTTCCAATTTCATGCTTGAATGATGTAAAATGTCCTTGTTTTTTGGGAAAACAAGATGTTCTTCCAGAAGGTAGGTTTCATGAATCAAAATTGGCCAATATGTGAGGAGGGGAAATGAACAGGCTTTGGTTCTACAGCCTGAGTCGTGTCAAATCAAAGAGCTGTTAGTGGTGGACAGGTACATACAGACAGACGGGGAGAAAAGCCATGCGCTGACCAAGTTCACCAACTAGAATGTTTGGGCTTAGTTTATCTACATACTCCAGTTTTAAAACATTTGCTCATATCCTTGTTTTAGACCTTTTCTTTCCTTTATTCTAAATTCAAATTGTATTATTCATGAGAAGTTTATCTAGATACAATGCACATTTTATCATAATCATAAGTAAGTTCTCTTCGAATTTGTCAGATGTGGAAAGAATGAACTTGAAGCACATACTAATTACCAAATCTTGGTTGAGCCCATGACTTTTTTACCCATCAAACAAGTGATTTCAAACATTTCTCTAATATCAGAGATTCAGCACAACTCCCCCAGTAATGAACACAGATACACATAGAGTAAAGTAAAACACGTTGAACGAGACAACACCGAGACACGTCTGACCAACACTGACCATCGGCGAGGAAGTGGTTGCCATGTTCGTCCACCGTGGTGTCCATTATGTCGTCATCGTCATGGCTGCCCGTGCCCTCCCCGTTGACGCGCCCGTTGCCCAGGCCCGGGCTGGCGTCCCCGTTCAGCTCGGCGTAGTCCTCCTCATCGTCCTCATCCGCTGACCCCATGACCTTCAGGACCACCTTGGGCTTCCTGTAGAGACAGAAACACAAACATTAATTATACTAAACATTTACGACACCAAACATTAATGATGCCGATCACATGGATAGTTTCACTTATATGCGCTACTCATATCGACAGTTTGGAGAGTAGCACCTTTCCTTAAAGACTTACTGCAATACTATCCGACCGTTTTGTAAAGTTTTACTATATTTTCTAAACAATCTCTATAACCCCCTGGTCTTCCAGATGATCAAGTTCATTTTTCATTACTCAATTTCCTGATTCCAGAATACAGAAGTTCTTCCTTAAACTGGAAAATAATTTGAACAAATTCAACCGAAACATAATTTCAATATATAAATTCTAACAATTGTGCCATATCTGACAATAAGTTTTTATATCTGATTAATAATCTAATACATATTGCAGTTCCATGATGTTTGTACATTGAATTCCCAGATATTTTCAGAAGAGGGATTAAGTGTAAACAGGAGACTTTACCTTCTGGAGGCGCCGCTGCGACCCGCCTGCGGAGAAACACAAAGTGATGGAGTTAAAACACACTTCAAATTGTACAACATGGGACGTGTGATCATTTTTTTTATTTTTTTTTTATTTTGCCCAATTCTAACAAAGTTATTTCTTCCACGGTACAGATAATACAATAACATTAACTTGAAACTTTGAAGGTGAGAAATTCTTGTCCTATCAAACATCTTATGTTTTACATACCATTATGTACCTGTTTTGCATGTTAAGAAGTTCATACTTTTTCATGAATATATATGTGAAATATACGTTTTTAAGGAGGCCTTTCTTGGTCAAAATAGACTAACCTTTGTATCAGAGGAGGATGCTGGGACATCTGCTGTGTTGTGAAGTTTCTCCAGCAAAACATCCAACTTAGAGCTGAAAATTAACAAAGGTTTAGAATAACGAAGTACAAATCGTATATGAAGATCATAAAGCATTTGACGTTAACAGTGCATTCCGCACCTGACTCAGTGTTCGTAACTAACGCCTGCCCGTCGGCCAATGGCCAATAATTTTGTATCAAGGACAGGAAAACCACATTAAAATCAGGCCAGATAGCCGACAAATTTAATCACTTGAACCCGAATCGGCCCTGATGGCAGACACCCTAAAAACTTAGTTGCTAACACTGCTGAGATGCATCCTTTGCTGTCGGGTATATGATTTTATTATTACTGTGGTGCAGTGATTTTCAATATATTACATACCACATTCAGTGGGAAATGCAAGAAGTTTTGGTATGGCAGTGTCATATACAACAATTCTGAAAGAGTTCTGGTAACGTTAGATTTACTTTAATAGAAAATAAATTTGCTTTTTATCCATTTTTCTTTTTAATGCTGTGATAGTTTCCCGGCTCTTTATCATTCTCTGTATTCAGAGAATGTTTCAACATTTGTTGTCAAGATCCTGTCTTTTGGCAAATTTACCACTTCCTATTAGGGTGTCTAGAGAACTCAGTCCACAAGAGAACTCGGTCCACATGAGAACTCGGTGCATTGGAGAACTCGGGGTATCAAGCTTATTGGTCCCGTCCCCGATTCGCCCCGGTACGTAGGTCCCGTGAATTTGACGGGACCAACTGCGACATGTCCCGTCAGCTTTCCAAACACCTTTTCAAAACTAGCATTTGAATTTACACATATTCGTGTAGGATTTTTTGCTTTCCTATATAAATCTGAAGGCAAAATTCGCACATTCTGAAAAAAGAATTCACGCTGCGACGCATTTGTGGGAGTTTGCGAGCATTAAATTTCCTGGCTAAAGTAAAACTAAAAAGGTAAAGATTTCGCTACTTTGACAACAGCTGGTATTATCAATGTCATTTATCATGGTAGATGGGGAATAGAAACACAAACATTAACAAAACCGTTGAAAACGGGAACCTAATTTTGCTACAAATCACATTTTGTGATAAAAGAAATGGAAAAATAGACTGACGGGACCTACGTTCGCGGGACCTACGTACGGGGACCAACTGGGAAGGGGACCAATCGTCTTGAAATCGAACTCGGTCCACTTGTGTTTTGGCAGCTATCTACCCACAAACTGTGGAATAGGGACAAGTATTAGTAAGCTGTTTAGGTATGAATCCTAGAGATCTATTAGAGGAGAAAGACATCTATATAGTTTGCTTTCCATTTACAATGGCTTTTCCAGCCCCAGCGGACCGAGTTCTCCAGTGGCCCGAGATCTCCTGGACCGAGTTCTCCTGCGGACTGAGTTCTCCAGTGTTCTTCTGACGTTCTGTTAGTATTAATTGTTTATTAAAGGGATTTAAAAGGAAAATATGATTACACAGTCATAGTGCATATTGATATCATCACAATCGACATCTTTGATTAACAAAGCTTTTAGAATGTTTTTTTTTACAGATTTGCTGACTTTTTTGTGATTTCTCTGGGTTCATCAATCCTACTTTACTTGACAACTCACAAGATACATTTCAGAACAGCAAAATCTCACATTGACATTTGCTTCTCAACCTCACTGCTCTCAGCATCTGTTTACGACTGTACATCCCATTACCAGGTGAGATTCTCCCACATTTTGGGTTTCTTTTTCTTAATGAGAAGAGAAAACCATAATATGTATCCACACAATAACACAAAATCCATACCCCCCCCCCCCCCCTCAGTCAACCCTACAGTGTAGACTTATGTCTAGGCTAGAAGAGTCTAGACACTCTCAGACTCAGTGCAAGTGTAAACAAAACCTGTCACTGTCAAAGACCAACAAAGGCCAGAGCCTGGATGCCTGCTGTCAGTGCAGTGACAGTGGGGGTGATCGGGGTGTAGGTGCCGGGAGGAGGGGGCCTGGAGGCCGTCAGGGGGTCTGCCCTGGGGTCTGTCAGGGGGTCTGTCAGTCCCCTCCTCCCTCCCTCTCAGACTCCCCGTCTCCTCCTCCATTCATTCCCCTCCCGGCTCCCGGCCGACCCGACCCGGCGACCTCCCCGCCTCTTTCACCGCCGCAGTTCGCAATATGCCGGCTTTAAAACAATCTGAGCCGAAGGGGAAAACATCGGTGCACCGTATGCAAAGCGAATTTTCGCGAATTTCTCGCCAAATTTGTCAGAAAACGCATAAATTTGTCTTACCTGGAGCGTTTCGCCTGATTAGGTTTCGATTCGCTACCGCCAGGCGTCGCTGTCCGGGAAGAAGTGGCCATGATAAACGCAGATTCCTCGGTATTTACGGCGGAATCCAGTAAAATGAGACGTTAGGTAGATTCCACAGACTGTGTGCCTTCTCCCCGCCTAAGTTAGAATCCTTTCCGTGGAGTCGGCGATCAGTCAGACATCGTTCATTTCGACCAACAACAACGCGCGCCAAGTATGGCGTCCATGTTGGCTGCTGGAAGATTTACGTCATGGGTCACGTGACCCAGCTCATTAACATAATTTATTAAAATGATATGCAGTCACGTGACCAATTAATTTGCATATTTAATTACATTTTGTAAACTATTTTTGAAATTCGAAAACCGTTTGAAAATCGAGTAAAAAGTGACCTAAAAAAGCTACTTTGACCAAAAACAACCCCTCACAGCCATGCAAAACACAGGTGAAAAAAGTATAAAATACTTCTATTCCTGCATGTTCCCCTTCAAATAAAGCAAATGTAACGTTATATTTTGCCTTTTTAAACAATTTTCCTTTAAAATAGTGACCGTCCTATCGTTTTTCTTTTCTCTGTAGCCTCAGAAAAGTATTGTTTATTTAGACACCTCCAGATCTGCAGGCCTCCAATGTTGGGTCTGAAAGAAAACGGATTTCAAGTGTTTTCTAACACACTAATTACTCAAATTTCGATAGAAGTAATTCCTTTTGTTCTTATTCAATGTTTTCTCGCTTCTTTCACGTGTTTCCCATCTTTTAGACCCTTCTAACCCACATTTCCCCCCTATATTTATGTTTTGCCCGGCCCCACGTGTCCTGTAGTCATCGGCTGGTGGCGCCTCCCTCCCGGAAGTCGACCTGACGCATGCGCCGTACACCCAACAATGGCGGACAGGAGAAGCCAGAGTAGGCTCTCTTTTGTGTCATAAAACTAGTGTTTTTACCGTGTTTTAACCCCAAAATGGATACCGCAGTGGAGGATATAGACAACGGAATAGATCCCGAGGCCGAGGTACGGAAATTACAGGATTTAGTCAAGAAACTGGAACGCCAGAACCAGATATTACGAAGCAAACAGACCCGATCTCCTGTGATCGGACCCAAGGCGGAGGAAGGCGACGTCTCCCTGTCAAAACAATCCCGGACAGGGGACAACATCAAGGAGGGCCTCAAAAAGTTGACATTAGAGGAGGTCGACCTTGTTGATGTGGATAAAGTTACGGCCGAGGACGACGAGGAAACATGGTACGTTCACGACCTGAGTTTGTAGCACTACGATTCTATCCTTGACATAAAAAGTAAAGAAAACACATCAAAATGATCAAGCTGGTTTGGCCCTTTGCTTTGGGTCAAGACTCAAGTCACCCCATCCCATGTTTCACTTTCGGCTAGATTAAGTTTTATTGGAATATTTCTGAATTCCCCAAGTAGAATAAGGCATTAAACATAACTGAATGTTTTGTACTAACAATATCATGTCAATAAACTTGATGACCTAGGTTCAAGTTTGCGACATATTGTGACATGTTACTCTGACTGTTCTGTGTTCAGTTGTCACTCTGCCTCTACCTCTCTGACTCTGACTATACTCAGGACTCAGGTCATTTCACTATCAGGTTTAGAGCACTGCCAAATCGGTGGATGACGAAAGCGGAATGTCAATACTATCCAGTGTGAGAGTGAGACTGATAAAAGCATTGACCGACCAAGGAAGTTTTGTGCTGGCTGCTCCTGGATGTTGAATCTAGTTTCTAAGTGTCTTTTGTTGAGATGAAAAATGTTTGAGCTATGACCAAGGCTGATAGTTTGATCATTGGATTCCGATATTTTTCGTCATTCTTTAATGTTAAATGTTTCAGTGGGGCTAGGTAGTCCATGAACAATGTGGAATGTTATTTCAACATGAATTCAAATGCATTGATTCAATGATCGAATTGAATATGGCAGTAGAATATAACTGAAATGCAATTGAATGTGTAGTGTACCTGTTCTCCGACAGAAGGCGACACTATGCCAGTATTTATCTCCTAACCCTGTAAAAATGTTACAGTTACAGGGCTTGTTTATCAACAGCTGTTTTGTCTTACCATCCCACCCCCACCCCTACCCCCCACCTACTGGACCTGACTAGCTGTTGTTACCCCCCCCCCCCCCCCCCCATCCCCCAACCTACTGGACCTGACTTGGTTTTGTTTACAGCCCCCAGCTAACAAACAGACACACAGAATGCGCCTCTTTTTTCACTGGGAAGAATTGGAGTAAGACTCGGTTGATGATAGTGCCCACCATGCCTAGGACAGGGGAGTAGGTCTGTCCTGTTTGGTGTTTACAACAGAAATAACGGGATGTTCCTCCGTAGTAGGATATATTATTAACTGCTAACATAGCAACCAGCAAAAATTAAATGAAAAAGAACTTTTTCTGTGCCACTACATAAAGTCATATATTTCATACGCGCAGTCTCCAACAAGTGCTCATTTTGATTTTAATCAGCGAAACCAGACTCGACTAAAAGGTCTTCCCCATGTAACATCCTCCACCTGGACCTATTACCTCTCAGGGCTGTAGGTCAATGTTAGTGCGGCCCTGTTTGACACGCGTGTAAGGCCTTACCCAAACACCCCGAACACACCTGGCCCTAATTGGTGCCTCTGCCAACACACACCGTACAGGGGACTGGACACATTGTCTCAGAGTCTCACCTCTAAAGCCTTGATTACACACATGAGCCTTAGATTTTGAGACGTCAGCTTAGTGGAATTCCATCACGTCGTCTGTGTCGGTGCCGGTCTGTCTTCAACATAGCTAGTAGTCCTCAGTGACCTGTGGTCAATCTAAAAAAATCCTACCTTTATATCAACTAATCAAGTCAGAGACAATACACCCTTCCAGCCTCACATAGTCGCGAGGTTTCCTGCCCCCCTCCACCCACCTTCAGCCCCAGGACACACTCTGTGGATGTCCTGTGGACAACCTAAAAAAATCCTTAGTCACGGTCTGCTGTGTCCGAAATTGAGGTTTAAATCTGTGCATTCGCCGGGTGCATAACTTTGAAATGTGTGCAACCTGCAAGTCTATCATTGCACCCTCAGTGATATAAGGCTATTTAATCCACCAAAATTGTGTGCATCTGCTGGTTGCACAGTATACAAAATCATGCACCCTGCTGCAAAACCATGCATCCCGGGTGCTGGGTGCACCCTTAATTTCGGACACTGGTCTGGCATTACAATACACATTGATTTCGCCCTATGTGTGACTTATTGACAAATGGTCCTATCTCAGTCACAGCAGTGATCATCGTATGTCACAATCACTTTACACGTCCAGTGTGAGTATGTCACACACTCGCACTGGACAGCTATCATTGGGCACACGTTTCACTGGAGAGCTTTCATTGAGCCAGGATTACTCATTGTTTCCGTCAAGTGTGTCTTCTGTGTTGTTGTGGGTCTAAGTTGGCTCGAGTCCAGACCTGTGTCGACCTTAGCGTTACTGTAGGCAGGTTGGCGTCATACCCCACGCACTGACACTGTCTTACAACCTGCTCCAGGAGCAGCCGTGCTTTTTGTACAAACTTAACATCGTTATAAAAAGTAAAAGTTTCATAGAATTTTAACTGGAAGAAGTTATGGTTTTATATGACCTTAGCTTTACAACCTTAGCATTACCATAAGCAGTATAAGTGCCTTTAGCATTAGCATAAGCAGTATAAGTGCCTGTTTTAAAACCCAAGCTGCATCAGGACAGTGGGAGCACCTTTCTCAGTACATGTTATCCCTAGACTCCGTGTCAGATGCACTCATAATTGATGTTGCACACAGACGTGCAAAGCTTGTTGTTATCATAAGATACCTTAGATACGGATGAGACACGGTTCTGTCCTTAATGACATCCTTTTGAAGACTTCTCACTGATATACACATGACCAAAATGAACTTCGTTTCCTATTCCAGCTAGTACCAGTATTCAAAGGTACTTCTCAGCTGTTCTGAATCTTTCACTCGATTAGTTTTTCTTATCGGAATGTGTATTGATGTCAATAACATTGATCTGGGTGGTACATCGTACATGATCTGTGTGGTACATCGTACACAGTATTTACCATTATCTGAACTTCCCTACGACTGGTTAGGTAATCGTTGATCCGCAGATAAGAGGGTGAGACCCAGTTAGGTCAGATGAGTGTCTGATACCAATCCATGTCTGTGACGAAGTCTCGTCAACGCGAAGTCAGGGCCTACTTCGTCATAAACGTGAACACTTCACGAAGCCCCGCTTCTTTACCTTTCCCAAGAAAAATCGTAGAAAAGTCTATACATTGATTTAGAAAAATACTAACGCGACCTGTCGATCCAACCCCACCCACCTCCTTTCTTTTATGTGTTTTTTTTTCTCTTTTTTTTTTAAACCAACGTTACCTGAACAAAAGAAAATGTTTGTTTTTGTTTTTGTTCTTTGTTTTTTTTTGTTTTGTTTTTGTTTTTTTTTAACAATGCCGGTTGGCCGTGTCCTTTTGCAGGGTCGGGGCCCTCAGGTCGCGTGTCACTTACATGTCGGTAATTACATGAACACATTCGACCAGAAACCAGCCACGTCCCCTGAGGACCAGACCCAACCACCCGAGCACCCCCCCCCCCCCCCCCCCCGCGTCCAGGGGGACCCCGGGGGAGGGGGGATCAGAGGTGCGACAAGCCGATTACCTTTGTAATACCCGGTATTAGCGGTAACGTCCTTTATTAGCGGGCCGTGTCACGCGACGTAAGGCGGGGGGTCGTAGAGGGGACACTACATAACAGTCATAACTGGGGGGATACCAGATAGCCGTGGTTCAGATATTGAAACTGGACATGCGATATATTGTGACCATACATGACACAGACTTCTACGTTAAGCAATATTTGAAACAAGAGGAACATTCCTGTGAAAAGAGTTCTTCAGAAGAGTTCCCAGAATTCGTTGTGCAGCCCCCCCCCCCCCCCCCCCCCCCAAGGTGCACTGTCTTACCATATGGTGCACCTGTCATTGTGCAGTGTTCTCGGTAGTTTAGGTGCTTGTATATAAAGCTGATTGCACATCTGTGTATGTGCTATCCACTGACAAAATTTTGCATACCACTGTTTGAAGTATTTAAGCAATGACTTTGTCAATGGTATCAGGTCAAAATGCTTACAATTACATACAACTCAAATAAATATGTAAAAAAAAAAAGAAGGAAAAACAAGAAACTCAACTAACATAATAATTTAGTGGATAGGGATGAGTGAAAATGTATTCTTTGAGCAAATATATAGATGTAAATAAAACAAGGCAATAATAAAAATTATGAAAACAGGCCTTTTCATACCGTCACTTTAGCAGTGTCCCATAGTCGTCATCTCTACTCAGGTGTAAGACAGAAAAACAGAGGCCCGCTTTCTGATAACACTCCGGATGACGGGTGACGGGAGGCTGAATCTTTGATGGCCTCGTGAAGTGCTGAGTCTGGTGAAGGCTATTACAGCCTGTCTCTGGAGGAGGAGGAGGGGGGGGGGGGGTCCCCCACTCAGTCTGAGTCTGTGGCGGTGTCCACGGGGACAGAATCAATGCACGTCTATAGAGGTGTGGAGTGAAGGAGGAAGGGGACCTAGACAAGTGGTGGCTTGCAGGCAGTGTTGGGACAGGATATTGTTATTTCAACTGTGAAGTTAATCATTAAATTTTATTAATCCAGTATTCAGTCAGGGTCACGTAGCCAACTGGGGCCAGACACAGCCAGACCCATAGTATCCATAGTCAGACAGTCAGAGCTAGGCACCTCATTAGAGTATCAGGCAGCCCATGGGTATTTCGGGGGGGGGGACAGTTACTCTTGTTTTTAGCTTTGAAATTTGTTAAAAAATGAAATGCCAAAGCGCACATCCTCACAGTCAGATGTGTGAGTTTCAACATTGAACAGAGGTGGAATGAGAAATTCATAGGTGCAATTATTCAAGAATCGGGTTGAAACACTTTCAAGGTTGACACTTTCAGTGAGTTTCCTGACCACCCACCCATCATATATTCAAGGTCTAATTTCTAACATTGTTACAGACTTATATGAAGTAAACGTTTCTATAATATTGAATCCGAAACAATAACCTTTCTTTAATTCATAAACTTGTTAATATGCTTTCAGCTTGCCTCTAAGTGCAGCACGTAGTGTATTACCATTCAGTTCCCTAAGTAGCAGTACATTACATACATAAATGATGACCCGGTGAAGGTGTCTGCAGCATCCACTGATTAGTACGACCACCTGACAACCACACAGAGGCCTGGAGTGTAGGCCTAAACTATAACAACCCTCGGCCACTACCTGCGGCCAGAGCTGCCCTCGGCCTGATGGCTTCGGGCACGCAAGGCAGCCTGGTTCACCCCCATCTGAGGTGGAGTCATGTGCCTGTGGCTGGGGAAAGGACCGTTTCTAAGCCACATCCACACACATGCAGGACTGCAGTTCCGTGTCCATGGCTCTGGAGGAGGGGGACGAGCAGTGTCTAACTTCTAAGCCCCGGCCACACTACTCTACTTAGGTTAGGGTTAGGGTCGAGGTCAGGTCAGGGCAGTACTATCATGTGACCTCGCTGTGATTACGACATGTGTCTCTCAATGATGGGATGCACCAAGTCTAAATGTAGACTCTATCTAGATGTGAGGGATCCTAAATCAAGCCACACATTGATGGCTGTAAATTGGCAAACTTATGTCAGAAAAGTGCACTAAATATTCATAATAAAGTTTGAGAATCTACACCAAACTCAACACTGAACCTGCAGTTGACTTATTGTTTTATTAAGCATAGAATCAATGGCAAATCACCTAGTTTTAGTTTGTAACGCCCTACATACATGTCTGCATATGGGAGTCAATGCATGGGTCGGGGGAGGGGTGTTGGTTAGGGGCAGTGTGTGTGAGAAGTGGCCGTTAGCCCCAGATCAAACACAGGTCTTGTTAGTTTACCACCGCCGGCCAGCTGATCAGAGGCCTCCGTACCTGTGTAGGGCTGTAATGGTGGAGGTAGGGCCTGCACCGGACATGGCCCGGAGTAGATTGGTATTGCTCATGGGATGTCATCGGAAAAATAAAGTTAGGAGCTGATGGGAACGATGCGTTATGAGAACTACCGGTAGGATATAAATATAGGAAAATAATTTGTATGTTAAAAATGACATTGCAGTGTCTGACAGATTAGGTAGATATCAACTAGTGCTATAACGGTGACATCCGGTATGTTTACCTACACGCACTGTGCGGCACAGGGTGAAATCACTTAGACATCAACTAGGTCTATAATGGTGACATACGGTATGCTTACCGACACGCACACACAGGGTCAAGTTATCTGTGATAAGCAGGCACTGGTCGGTCACCAGGGGTCACCAGGGGTCAGCGGAGGTCACCCCGAGGTCACAGGGTACTGAGACCTGACTAGACCTCGGTTACCATGGTTACACTGCCCGGAGAGGTCTGCAGTATCCATGTAGTCGAATTTGGGGCCTCCGACAAGTCTTTTCCTGAGCATTGACATTTTCTACACTGATAGAGATCTGATATGTATGTGACGATTCTTTGTTTTTCTTTAAAGTAGTTTTACCTCCCCTAAAATTAAATAATTCACAGGACTTTTTCGTATAAGCCCTATCAGTGTCTACCCTAATAAAGCAAGGAATTCTGAGACTTGAGTTACTCTATATTGATGCTTTTGCTATTGGCCGTCATAAATAACTCGCTGTTAAAGCAGGTTTTGGGACCTCCCTCTCGTAATTCCCGTTAATCTGGCCCTATCCCCGCCCAATACCTGATAATCCACAGATAACGGACTAAGGAGGTAACGGCCCTTGGGTAAGTGAAAGTAGGTTAACGGCTGTACGAGTGAGTCGGTATTAGTGCACTCAGAGTCTGTCAGTGATTGTGATCAATACTCAGAAGTAGGAACTAACGGGATAAGTGAGAGTAGGTAGTATTAAAACATGGAAAGTGGGGTAAGTGAAAGTAGGTTAACAGCTACACGCGTTAGTAAGAGGCTATTGGTGACCATGATCTGTAATCATAAACGACAGACTGAACTGCAGGGGGATAAGGTCATTTTCTCTGGGCTTCTAAAGTCTCTTACCAGCTGCCCGTGCAGGGAAATGGGGTTAAAGGGAGAATGACGAAAATAATGTTCTGACAGAGTTTTATATGGTTCCAAGAAAATCTTGAAATAATAAAGCAAAGATTCTCAAGTATTAAAACAGAGAAAAAGACGACAGCACGATACGGACGTCAGAATGGTTGTTTCCAAGAAAACTCTTTCACTTGCCAACTAAAGGAAGTCAAGACTCAATGGAGTGCCAGCATACCTCTATAGTGACTTGTAGAGGGTGTTTGTAACCCAACTTACCGTACTCACACACATTCTCCCCCTCCCCCTCCGCCGACTGGGTCAGGGTCAGATCAGCCCTTTAGGGATTATTGGATTAGTGTTAGGCATGTAAACACTAACCCTGTGTGGCAGTGTCCGAAATTAAAGGTTTTTTATGTGCACAAGCCGGCTGCACACATTTCAAAATCATGCACCCTCCTGTAAAATTATGCACGCCGGGTGCATGGTGGTGCACCCTTAATGCCGGACACTGCTGTGTAGGGGACACCACTCACTGTTCACCACAATGTAGATTCCCCCCTTGGCCTTGTATGTGGTGCCCTACCTAACGAACACTGCATATAAAAGAACACCTGCCTATGTAAAAGTTTAGGGATATGGTCTCTACCTTCTCATAGATTTGACCATCCAGGAGCAAGGGTGAAACATCCCAGTGAAACACTGAGTCTGGATGTTCAAACCAACAACCAACCAACCTAACCAACCTCAATAGGCGATTGCTGGTTGCATACTTCAACACGTGTATTTGACTGCCTGAAGTATGCAGAGATATACCGTTATGTGCTTGTCTAAGCTGTCCTAGCAGTGGATAGTAGAAGAAACTGTTAGAAGCAAAGCACAGTGGAAGCTCGTGATGATAAAATAACCATGAGAATTACAGGTCTATTTCACATAAGCTGTCACCTTCTTTAGTGAAAAATCCAATCATCGACGCGCGAGGGGGAAAAACTTCTTGGTGAAAAATGAGCGGAGAGGCCAAACCCATTCAGAACTTGCACAAATACAGCCTGAGACAAATGGAGCTTTCACGTCTGTGTGAAGTCCCGCCCCATCTTCACACCACGGGCACCCGTCCAGAACACAATACCCGGGCAGAGAACGTGGAGTGGGGAGAGGGGGCACTGGGAGGGTCACATGATTGTGAAGTTCCGCCCCATCTTCACACTGCGGGCACCCGTCCAGAACACGATATGTGGACAGAGAACGTGGAGTGGGGAGAGGGGGCACTGGGAGGGTCACGTCAGTGTGAAGTCCCGCCCCATCTTCACACTGCGGGCACCCGTCCAGAACACGATATGTGGACAGAGAACGTGGAGTGGGGAGAGTGGGCACTGGGAGGGTCACGTCAGTGTGAAGTCCCGCCCGATCTTCACACTGCGGGCACCCGTCCAGAACACGATATGTGGACAGAGAACGTGGAGTGGGGAGAGTGGGCACTGGGAGGGTCACGTCAGTGTGAAGTCCCGCCCCATCTTCACACTGCGGGCACCCGTCCAGAACACGATATGTGGACAGAGAACGTGGAGTGGGGAGAGTGGGCACTGGGAGGGTCACGTCAGTGTGAAGTCCCGCCCCATCTTCACACTGCGGGCACCCGTCCAGAACACGATATGTGGACAGAGAACGTGGAGTGGGGAGAGGGGGCACTGGGAGGGTCACGTCAGTGTGAAGTCCCGCCCCATCTTCACACTGCGGGTACCCATCCAGAATACGACACCCGGGCAGAGAACGTGGAGTGGGGAGAGGGGGCACTGGGAGGGTCACGTCTGTGTGAAGTCCCGCCCGATCTTCACACTGCGGGCACCCGTCCAGAACACGATATGTGGACAGAGAACGTGGAGTGGGGAGAGGGGGCACTGGGAGGGTCACGTCAGTGTGAAGTCCCGCCCCATCTTCACACTGCGGGCACCCGTCCAGAACACGATATGTGGACAGAGAACGTGGAGCGGGGAGAGGGGGCACTGGGAGGGTCACGTCAGTGTGAAGTCCCGCCCCATCTTCACACTGCGGGTACCCGTCCAGAACACGACACCCGGGCAGAGAACGTGGAGCCGGGAGAGGGGGCACTGGGAGGGTCACGTCAGTGTGAAGTCCCGCCCGATCTTCACACTGCGGGCACCCGTCCAGAACACGATATGTGGACAGAGAACGTGGAGTGGGGAGAGTGGGCACTGGGAGGGTCACGTCAGTGTGAAGTCCCGCCCCATC
Organism: Lepidonotus clava; assembly: GCA_936440205.1. Lineage (NCBI taxonomy): Eukaryota > Metazoa > Annelida > Polychaeta > Phyllodocida > Polynoidae > Lepidonotus > Lepidonotus clava. Next base: position 52,125,393 of record OW387142.1, read on the forward strand.
TTCACACTGCGGACACCCGTCCAGAACACGATATGTGGACAGAGAACGTAGAGCGGGGAGAGGGGGCACTGGGAGGGTCACGTCAGTGTGAAGTCCCGCCCCATCTTCACACTGCGGGCACCCGTCCAGAACACGATATGTGGACAGAGAACGTGGAGTGGGGAGAGGGGGCACTGGGAGGGTCACGTCAGTGTGAAGTCCCGCCCCATCTTCACACTGCGGGTACCCGTCCAGAACACGACACCCGGGCAGAGAATGTGGAGTGGGGAGAGGGGGCACTGGGATGGTCACGTCTGTGTGAAGTCCTGCCCCATCTTCACCCGTCTAGAACTAGGTACCACAATAGAGGCCGATTTTCCTCTGAACTTTTTCCCTTCTTCTCTTTTTAGAATTAGGATACTTCTATGCAACCACACACACTGATTTAGTGCATATTTTTCAAGTAGGTATGAAGAAATCAGTAATTTAGTAAAAATGCCAGATATGCTCTGTTTTCATGCCAATATTGAAGGATTTCTGTTTGATAATCATAGGCAAGTTTGGTACCAAATTGAAGCTGAAATTGTAAGCTATATGGCCCAAATTCTCCCATATCTGTACATATTATGGCAAAAATGCGCAAAAGGATGTTTAGGGGGCAAAAAAATGCCAATTTTGGACAAAATGTCCACTTTTTTACACCTTTTTTTTAAAATTAGAGGTACTTAAATCTAATGAATATTTCCGTGTTTGGTATCAAATGGAAGCTTATCCCAAGGGCTATCTTGCTATGTAGGTGTCATATTTCAATTCCCTATGGCGAAATTGCGCAAAGCTAAAAACCTCCTTTTTGGGCTTAATTTTATTTTTATTCAGAAAGAATTTCACGGAAAAAAAAATCTTAAATCTTTTTAATTCTGTTATTTTTGTATGTCATTTGATCTGCTTTAATTTATCTTCTTTCAAATAAAGTCTAAACCCATTTTGAAAAAAAATTAGCTTTGGTACCTACTAGAACCCGATAAACGGACAGAGAACGTGGAGGGGGGCACTGGGTGGGGCACATTGGTGTGGAAGTCCCGCCCCATCTTTACCTGTCCAGAACACAATACAGGGGCAGAGAACATAGAGCAGGGAGAGGGGATAACACAAGGGACCTACTTTCAATTCTCCCAAAATATCTTCAACAGGATTGGTTAGTCTATGGTCACAACTCACTGGCTGTGATAATACAGTTCAGTCATACCAGCACTTGGAGAGGTGCTCACATGGCCACAAAGAGCGAGTGACCACTCTCTGAGAGTACAAGGTCTCTGAGGCAGGGAAGACCACTTCTGTGCAGGGGGCTCGTGATGGAGGGGGGCGATGAGATCTGACAAACGAGAGTCAGGGGAGCTATTGGTGGGGGATCGGGGAGTGATTGGGGTGCGATCGGGGAGCGATCCCTGCAACAGGCACTCGACCACTGTCAGAAACTTAGTATGGATGGGACGGTCAGGGCGGGTGACGGACGATATCAAACATTGTCACATGTAGTTAGTAGGACAGGACGGTCAGGGCGGGTGACGAACGATATCAAACACTGTCACGTGTAGTTAGTATGGACAGGACGGTCAGGGCGGGTGACGGACAATATCAAACACTGTCACATGTAGTTATTATGGACAGGACGGTCAGCGCAGGTGACGGATGATACCAAACACAGTGTTGGAAATTAACTTTTTTGGGCGTCAGCCATCTGGGCTGACATTTTTGAAAAGATGTCAGCCTGACAGAAAAGTGTCAGCCCAGATTTTGTATTATAATAACCTTTGTAAATTTGACCATTATGATTCGAAGTTTTTATGGGAAAAGGTACTAACCAGATGAGCATTCAGTAACATAAATGGAAAAGATGAAACTTTTTATTTTCTCTGCAAAAACTCTGTCAGCCATCTGGGCTGAGAATTTGCTTTTTTTGCCCAAAATTGTCAGCCCTGGTCAGAAATTGTCAGCCTGGGGCTGACGGGCTGACGTTAATTTCCAACACTGAAACACTGTCATGGGTAGTTACTATGGACAGGAGAGTCAGTGACTGCTAATATCAAACACTGTCACATGTAGTTAGTATGGACAGGATGGTCAGAGCAGGTGACAGACGATACCAAACACTATCACATGTAGTTATTATGGACAGGATAGTCAGTGACGGATGATATCAAACATTGTCACATGGAGTTAGTATGGACGGGACCATCAGCGCAAGGTCAGGACGAGTTTTAGTTGTGGATCATACGTGTGTATTACCGACCACCTATCATTTTTTCAGCAGAAAGCGTTGGCTGTGAATCTGTCCAGGGGAGAACCCTGAAAAAGCAAAGTGGCCGTGAGAAGACCCTGGCCTTACTGAGGTGCACATACTGAGAAAAGACCAAGGGGTATTCTACGTACAGAGGGGAAGGCAGGGTCAGTTCAATTCCCCACCAGCTATACAATGCCAGGCACATAGGTCGCAGCCCTGGGAAGGCCATACCCCAGCCCCAGGACCCCAGCCGTCTCTGTTAGTAGTATATGACAAAGGGGGCCCTGTATGTGGCCACTCGCTAACTATCACTGGGCCGGGGGTGGGGGCTGTTACCGACTGTCTGAGCCCCCACCCCCCACCCCCTACCCCCTATGGTCATGAATAGGCGGTAAGCCCCATGCTGTACGTCACCACAGGGTCAGACCAGCCACTGTTACAGCTGAACCAAGCACACAGCCATAAGGGTTTGGTGGACAGATTACAGGTACAGTTACTGTGGTGGTGAATAGAGCGGTAAGCCCCGCGCTGTACGTCACCACAGGGTCAGACCAGCCACTGTTAGTGTTACAGCTGAACCAGTCACACGGCCATAAGGGTTTGGTGGACAGATTACAGGTACAGTTACTGTGGTGGTGAATAGAGCCGTAAGCCCCACACTGTACGTCACCACAGGGTCAGACCAGCCACTGTTAGTGTTACAGCTGAACCAGTCACACAGCCATCAGGGTTTGGTGGACAGATTACAGGTACAGTTACTGTGGTGGTGAATAGAGCGGTAAGCCCCGCGCTGTACGTCACCACAGGGTCAGACCAGCCACTGTTAGTGTTACAGCTGAACCAGTCACACGGCCATAAGGGTTTGGTGGACAGATTACAGGTACAGTTACTGTGGTGGTGAATAGAGCCGTAAGCCCCACACTGTACGTCACCACAGGGTCAGACCAGCCACTGTTAGTGTTACAGCTGAACCAGTCACACAGCCATCAGGGTTTGGTGGACAGATTACAGGTACAGTTACTGTGGTGGTGAATAGAGGGGCTTTAGGTAAGCCCCGCGCTGTATGTCACCACAGGGTCAGACCAGCTGCTGTTACAGCTGAACCAGTCACACGGCCATAATGGTTTGGTGGACAGACTATGGGTACAGTTACTGTGGTGGTGAATAGAGCGGTAAGCCCCGCGTTGTACGTCACCACAGGGTCAGACCAGCCACTGTTACAGCTGAACCAGGCACACAGCCATAATGGTTTGGTGGACAGATTACAGGTACAGTTACTGTGGTGGTGAATAGAGTGGTAAGCCCCACGCTGTAAGTCACCACAGGGTTAGACCAGCCACTGTTACAGCTGAACTAGGCACACAGCCATAAGGGTTTGGTGGACAGACTACAGGTACAGTTACTGTGGTGGTGAATAGAGCGGTAAGCCCCGCGTTGTACGTCACCACAGGGTCAGACCAGCCACTGTTACAGCTGAACCAAGCACACAGCCATAAGGGTTTGGTGGACAGATTACAGGTACAGTTACTGTGGTGGTGAATAGAGGGGCTTTAGGTAAGCCCCGCGTTGTACGTCACCACAGGGTCAGACCAGCCACTGTTACAGCTGAACCAGTCACACGGCCATAATGGTTTGGTGGACAGATTACAGGTACAGTTACTGTGGTGGTGAATAGAGTGGTAAGCCCCACGCTGTAAGTCACCACAGGGTTAGACCAGCCACTGTTACAGCTGAACTAGGCACACAGCCATAAGGGTTTGGTGGACAGACTACAGGTACAGTTACTGTGGTGGTGAATAGAGCGGTAAGCCCCGCGTTGTACGTCACCACAGGGTCAGACCAGCCACTGTTACAGCTGAACCAAGCACACAGCCATAAGGGTTTGGTGGACAGATTACAGGTACAGTTACTGTGGTGGTGAATAGAGCGGTAAGCCCCGCGCTGTACGTCACCACAGGGTCAGACCAGCCACTGTTACAGCTGAACCAAGCACACAGCCATAAGGGTTCGGTGGACAGATTACAGGTACAGTTACTGTGGTGGTGAATAGAGCGGTAAGCCCCACGCTGTACGTCACCACAGGGTCAGACCAGCCACTGTTACAGCTGAACCAGTCACACGGCCATAAGGGTCTGGTGGACAGACTACAGGTACAGTTACTGTGGTGGTGAATAGAGCGGTAAGCCCCGTGCTGTACGTCACCACAGGGTCAGACACTGTTACAGCTGAACCAGTCACACAGCCATCAGAGGTTTGGTGTACATACTACATGCACCCTCTGTGTACAGCTTCTGAGGGTGTTACAGTGTTGGCGACTAACCCTTTGGCCTGTCGGCCAACAGGGCTGACAATACCAAGATATTTTCTGCCATGATAGCTTTCTGTTGGCCCTGATATATACTCCATAAGATAGGGTCCCAAATATGCCAGTCTCCATTTTACAGGTTAAACTCTTAAAATGATCAGAAACATCAGAATTTCCCTGTCAACTATCAGGGCCTATTTGGCCCTAATTTTGGTTAAAATTGTCGGCCCTGTTCTCAAATTGTCGGCCATAGGCCTACAGGCCAGTGTTAGTGGTAAACACTGGTCTTAGTGGAGCATTTAGTTGGATATTCTAAACTCATATTGCGAAGATGATGAGTTATGTTGTCGTTATTTTGTTAGAATTAGGCAGTACTTTGTTTGGCCGTTAACATGGTTTAACAGCTCTGACAGCCCTGCTGCTTGACTTAAAATAAAACAATAAGCATGTGACGAATTTAAGAAAGATTTAAAGCTTCAAATGTAAAAAAATAAATTCAAAGGTTCGTAGGTTTCTAACCATAGAACAAATATCCAAAATCAGCCAGTCTTAGCAGAGATGAAAATAACAGGAAGGAAGACACTTATTAGTGATAACAGTTACGCGACATACGCTACACATACACATACACATACACACGTTGTATCAGGGGATCCACTGTTCCTCTGGCCGCCCGATAGAATCAGGTTACGGGCAGAAACAACCATTTGATACCCTCCATGGCCATCAGATCCCTTTTATAGTCAGGTCTCAGTGTGGCCTCGAGCTATTGGCATTAACTCCATGGATACTGGGATGATTCTGACTGTGATTTTCTATCGCCCTGTGATGGTTGTTTTTCCCCTGGCGATATGTATGTTGGCCGTCTAGCTAGCGAAAGGTAACAGGTGATGTCGGTCACAACACCCCCGACCACACCCCCTACTACTCCCCCCCCCCCCCCCGGTTGGTGTGACCTGAGCCATAAGTCACCTCTTACAGACTTAGTGTCTACTATGGGGGTAAGGGGGTAGGGGCGGTGGTGGAGGGCCCCTCCACCCCCACCCCTTATCCCCCACCCCCTTCACAGCACTGTCTATGGGTAAGGGTAGCGGTGGAGGGGAGGGGGGTGTTCCTGAATACTTCAGAGTTGGAGAGAATACTGCAGCCTCCTGACATTGAAGGCAGACGCGAATATGGAATGGAGCGGCTGAGTGTCAAAACATTGTATCTCTTTTTCTAGGTGTGCATTGGATAAAAACACTGATATTCTTCTTACACTGCGAAGCCGAGGAGGTTCATTTCCTATTAACACTAGTACTTTGTCTATCACTGTATTGAGCTGTTCATGCTAGGTTATCAGGAAGTAACCCATCGGCCAGTGGGTGCGCTGTGAAATAGAAATAGTGTGTCCTTAATAACTGGATGAATTGTTGCAATATAAGACAAATGTGTGAAGGGCTGCACTGAATTCCTAAATGACTTTATAATCTCAATAGGTTTATGGTAAGCACCGTTGTCTCATCAGACAGATCATGACAGTGGAATAAGAGAAAGATGTGAATTATGGTCATTGTATTCACATTTCAAAGTAAAAAGAGGGAGTCAAAAAAACCTGCAGGATACAGATTAGCATAGAGAAGTCGTTAGGTTCTATCACCGGCCTACTTTGCACCAGCGACAACTGAGGCATGGTCTTCTCTGTTCAGCTTCGGATGAGGTTTTAATTAGCACATGTAATGGCTTGTGTTTGTAATAGATGAGCTGGGATATACAATGGGTTAGGGTCCTATGGACATGTTCTCTTTACACATTCTGTGTGACTTGTTTGTAGAACCCAGTATTGTTTGAATCTGAAATAATCTGTGGTGTTCAAAATCAGGATTTGTTTTCTGTACATGCTGGGTGGATAAGTGACAATGATTATTTACCTACTTATGTGTCTGTACAACAAAACAGTTGAGGGAAATCACAGTGATCCTTCGATAAAGTAAACCCCCACCCCCCAACACACACACACCCCAACCCAATAGGCCCATCACAGTTTACACCAAAGTTTAAGTTTACTATGAAATATTTTCAAAATTGCTTCCATGCTTTTTCGATGAAGACACTTTCACATACAAAATTAACCAAAGCAATTTGGTTGACAAATTGCGTCTTACATTTGTAAAATGCAGCTTTATATATTGGCTTTCTTCCCACACGTACCACTGTTAAAGTCTGTCAGCCCAACCTACCATGTCCAACCCTATTTTGCCCTGAAATACAGCATTTTTATTGGCTGGCAAACCTGCAAATCTGTCAATTGGTCAAATTTGAGAAATCATGTATTATCAATACTTGGGGATATAGGAAAATATAATTCTTGCTTATTTCAGTAACCCTAACTCTAGGAGACAAGGTTGCTTTATATATGAATTTTGTCCAACCCTTGTCCAACCATTGTCCGACCCTGGAAATACCCTATGATTATCTTAGGATGGGCTTTATACAACCCAGCCTAGGGCATTGGCTACCATATGGCAGTTGTGACTGAACTCTTAGGTCTGGGGAAGAGAGTAATCGCAAACTGCATGGATGGTGAACTCCATCTCATCCCCAGACGTGTCCCATACACGTGTACCAGACCTGACCCATACGTGTGTACCAGGACTGGGTCATTGACTCATACAGGCCGGGCGGTGGTCGTCTCACAGAAAATGATGCCAATTGCGGAATGGTTGCATCTGCTCTGAAATAGTCAAATGAACAGATAAAACCTTCCACACACACCATACAATACTCTATGTATGAGGCAGAGATTGGGAGTTCTGATCCCCAGCTGTTATGATCCATGTAGGTCAGTGATATATTGGTTTTAGCTCTTTGCCCCTCTCTCCCCATTGTACAGGCTTAATGGGTAGGTAGTAAGTGTTAAGTGTGGGAGCCCCGGGGTCGGGAGGGCTGGCCGGGGGCCAAAGACTAGTGGTGTGAGTGTAGAACCTTGGCCAAATGCCAGGAGGAGGGTTCACTGCCCGAAATCTGTAACAACACTAACTTTTTTTATTAAAAGGCGATCCTCCGGGAGCCTTTTACTGGGCCTTAAGTCACTTGCAACAGTTGTGATGTCACAAAAGACCTTTTTGGACAGTGGTTTTCCTATAGTATTGGCTGTCTGTAATGTCATTTTGTCACCAAATTCGGAGGTAAAGTTTACTGTACAATTTTATTGAAAACATAAAAGCACTATTGGAAAACACTTCAACGTTTGAACTTGGGCATACTGAAACAAACTATTTTCTCAAAGCATGATAAATGAGCCTTTTTTGTTAGTGAATTTAAATGTTCTTGCTGCTTTTATGTTAGCATTTCCAGGTTTCAGTAGATCAAAGGCCCAGACTGTTTATCAACAATTAGGAAGGCATGTGTGTTAATTGATCTAGCACATGATGCCCTTGGGGGCAATTGATCTGGCACATGTTGCCCCTGGGGCATGGGTGTTTTACTGATGCTTACACTGTTTATCTTATACAAACAATTACCCTAGTGAATCTAGCACATGTTGCCCTCTGGGCATGGGTGTTTTACTGATGCTTACACTGTTTATCTTATACAAACAATCACCCTAGTGAATGGTCTTTTGGTAAACATGTATACTGAAAATAACTTAGATGAAACAACCAAATCAACCAATACAGTTTACTTATCTAACTACTTTGCATGGTTTTGACATGTGAAATTTGTTGGTTTGTTTCTACTTTTTCATAAGCCCAAGCACCCAGAAAATTATCACAATTTTTTAAATCCCCTAACTTTAATTGGTAACCCAGGAAAATTAAATAGAGTTATTTTAAAGTTACATGAATTGATCCACAAAAGAATTAATCTGTGATCTTGTAAATATGCAAAGTGTTAGACCTTGAGGTCAGTAAGAACTACCAAAAAAAAAAATCACCTATCCTTTTTGTTTGCCCAGGAAAATTTTCAAAATTTTGTATTGATTTAAAATTATGATAAAAAATTGAATCCAAACCCTAGATACAGGGATCGCCGATTGGGTAGCTAGGCTATTAGATGGCCGGGCTCGTGCTTCTTGTTTATTTTTTTTTTATTATTCAACATCTCTTTACATTCATAAAGTTCTTCCGATGCGGTTGATATACATAAATATTTACAAATAATATACATTATGATCGTAGTTATGAACATAGATGAAATTACAATTGCATACTCAATACCACACCACTAATTCATTTCATTCAAAACTTCATTTACAGTACTCGGTTCAGATTTCTCTTAAACTCAATACTATTCGACGATTTCTGTACATTCATACACAATTGATCCCAATGAGAAACACCCTTATAAAAAGGGCTTCTTAGGACTCTTTCCTTCGCTGTAAAAGGTACAATAAGCTTTATTTTTCTCGCGCTCCTCGTATTGCGTGTAACATTCTCTTCAATATTAACTATTTTCCTACTCAACTTATACATCATATTCAGCACAATGTATTTCTGCCTTACAGCCAACATTTTCAAACGTAATTCATTATGTAACAATAACATATCCTCCGTAGAGATATATTCCTGCCTACATATCACAGTTTTAACAGCCCTATTTTGCAGCGGTTGCAATCTCTTAAATCTCCTACATGTAGTCGAATCATATAATATTGCAGAATAATCCAACAAAGGTAATACCATCTGCTTGTACAACTGTAAGCATGTATTTTTATCAATAAATTTCCGTATTTTGCCTAATGTAGTCAGGCGAGTGTTTACCTTTGATATCACATTATCAATCTGTTTTTCAAAAACCAAATTTTTATCTATCTGCACACCCAAATAATTATACGAATCAACATTCCAAATAATCTTTTTTTCCACCGTTATACAACAGTTATTCTCTCTAATATATTTTCGTGACCCTGACAACATATGTTTGGTTTTATCCCTATTTAACACTATCCTATTCTTTTCACACCACTGTAAAATCCTTTCTAGCTGATGTACATTTCGCCTTACCGCTTCCATCTCAGTTTCTCCTGTACACACTACCACTGTGTCATCAGCGTATATATTACAGTAATTATAATCTTCGTGAATTATTTTACAAATATCATTGATATATACAATAAAAAGCAGCGGCCCTAACGGGCTGCCCTGATAGACACCGCAATTCACATCATGATACGACGATATACAATCTCCAACCTTAGTACGCTGCTTTCTTCCACTCAAATAGTTACAAAACCACGAAATACAAGTCTCATCCAATCCGTACATCCTTAGTTTTCTTAGTAATATTTGATGGTCCACTGTATTGAAGGCCCTTGAATAATCCAAAAATAGACAGCTAGATATCTTACCATTATTAATATCATCAAATAATTTTCTAGTCAGATCCATTACAGCAGTATCGGTTCCACACCCCCGCCTAAATCCATGTTGTGTATCAGTAAATAAATGGTTATCCTCAAAATAGTTAGATAACTGTCTATAAACGCATTTCTCCAACAGTTTACCCATTATACATAAATTATTAATGGGCCTCCAATCACCAGCTTTCCTTGAATTTCCACCCTTGGGAATAGGGGTAACAATACTATATTTCCATTCTTGCGGAAATTTCTGCTTAAACAAAGACATGTTAAACAAATAAACCACTTCTGGAATACATATACTCAAACAATGTTTTAATACGGAAGAACTGACAGGGCTCGACAAATCGTTTCAAAACGTGGTTGTCAGTCGGGCAACCAATGATCTTTACTTAGTTGCCCGGAGCTAAAATATGGTAGCCCAGAAACATTCCATCAACCAGATTTTAAGTTAAAATTGCCTAGAAGTTGGCAAAAACCAACAGCTTGTACTTAATAGTTGAGCTGAGTAGTTGAATATAAAATAATTTTCAAAATATTTTGGAAGTCTAGGACAAAACGTGGTTGCCCGCCGGGCAACTAGCCCCTTTAACCTGGTTGCCCAGGGCCTTTTTCTGGTTGTCCCGGGCGTCTGGACACCCGATTTGTCGAGCCCTGACTGATCCCTTCAACACCTGATGATTTATTTATTTCAATATGCGTTACCAACCTTTCTACTTCACAATGTTCGATCACCTTAAAAAACATGGTATTACCAATCTGATCATCATTTATTCCCATATCCGTTTCATTCCATTCCTGAGGATCATCTCCATGCAACTTCTCTCCCATTTCAGCATAATAGTTGTTCATAAATTCAAGTGCATCATTCCCCTCAACCACTTCTCCATTCTCATTCTCAATGCCTTGAATAGTCCCACTACGGTTCTTACCCAATACATCCTCATTTATCACACGCCAGAATTTTTTTGAATTTTTCAGATTTTCATTGAGACGATGCCTAATGATGTTCCCCTTTTTTTTGTTTATCAATTTCGATACATTTCGTTTAGCATCCTTAAACTGCTTCCAACCACCTTCAGTATTATCCAATACAGCAGCCTTAAATTTTTCGTTTTTATTTCGAATGGTTTCCATTACCTCAACATCAATCCATTCTGGTTTATTTTCTTGTATCCTGCGGCTTACATATGGACATAACTTATCAACCGCATCTAAAAAAATGCAGTACATAGTTTCCCATAGTGAGTCAACATTATCATCCTGAAACCAAAACTTGTACCATCTAACATCCATTCTAATAATACGACATAACTCATCAGCATCAAAGTCCCTATACGTCCGACATCTCACATATTTATACAATTTTCTCATTTTTGCTTTCTTCTTAGTCATAACAATAGGCAAATGATCACTTATGCTCAAATCAGATTTATCATATTACTAAATATAAGATCTATAATAGATCCACCATTCGACGTAACTCTTGTATTCTCACTTATTCTCTGTTCCAGGTTATATTTACTCATAATTTCTTTGAGATCCCGTACATCTTTTGTCCGCTGGTTGCCAAAATTTATATTAAAGTCGCCAAGTATTACATAATCTGAACCTTTATGCTGAGTAAAAGTATCCATTTTCTCACTTATACGTTCTAAAAAATTACTAACATTACCTTGTGGAGGCCTGTAGATTAACCCAATACCAAGCCGTTTCAAGCCAGGTTTACATATATCAAACCACAATTCCTCACTGTCACTGGACACTACATTCAATGATGTAATAACATTTGTATACGGCGCAAATTTATTTTTCACGTATACCAATAGGCCGCCGCCCCTCTTTGCTATACTACTATCCCTATCTTGTCGGAATACCGTATAACCTCTACGTGACACTAGCGCATTTTCTATACTCTTATTCAACCATGATTCCGATAATAAAATTACATCGTACTCATCAAAATGCACAAACAGTTCATCGCCATTTTTCAAAATACTTCTAATATTTAAATGAACAATTCGTAGTCCCTTACCCATTATGTACATACAGCTCTATTTCTCTCAATGTGGTATTTAGTGATGAGATGATTACACACAATCTTACCATATGTTTGGATATCAGATCCGACACATAGTCTGTTACTATGATATCCATACAAACAATTTATATAGCTGCTTCGGAGCCTGCATTCTCTTATCCCATCTACACTACTCAATATCCTCTCTTTTTTAATTCTTCCCGTACTTCGACCAGAAGCTCACCCAGAAGGTTATGCCCATTCCAGTCACCAATCTGTAGTTCCTTACTATACATTCTTCTTCCACAACCCCACCTTCTGTCTAAACTTCCCTTGATCAAATATACCCCCCATGTCTCCATGAGTAGGTCCCTTTCCCTTTTGTTCTGAAGAAACTTGACCATTAATATTTCCTTCATTCTCCCTTCTTCTAAATCAGTCCAGGTCTTATTCACCTTCACCATTCCACCAAGCCTTTTCGCCTCTCGTGCCGTTGTACATCGATATATCCTCTCCATTAACTCTATGTCCTGACAGACCAAAGCCTTTTCGTATTGAAACGCTTGTTCACTACAGTGGAATACCTTACCATTGAACTTAATTTCAACGCTGTAGAAATTACTCAGAAAAGTGCGATCCGTGAAGAAGGATAGCCCTCTTTTTGTCATCTCTGTTGCCTCCCAGACCCCTGTCTTCGTTCTATCATTTATCCTGAAGTCCCTTTTTGCCCTTTGATCCCATGGCTCACTTTCTAACTCTTTTTCTGCTGCCGCTGCTGCCCCAACCATTTCTTCCCTTTCCTCTTTTTTCTCATCATTCTCCCGGTTAACGCCATTGTGTTTCAAATTCCCTTTCTGATAGCAGAATTCAGCTGGGATCTCGTCCAAATTGGCAAGAGTATATTTCTTCCCTCCTATCCAGGCAACATCATGCCGCCTCCATACCTTTTCACCCTTTCTACCTGCCATGTATGCTGCATACAGTAAAGACTTATGTGTCTATAGTGTCTACAGTAAAGACTTATGTGTCTATAGTGACAACAAAAAGTCCAGTCCAGTCAGTCCAGTATCAGTGCCCATAGTATACAAGTTCCCCTAGTTTTCTAGGTCTGTGTTTTCACCTCTTCATTCATCTCAGAGAACTCTAAGTTAGAGGGCCCCTCTACCCTCCAGTATGTGAGTGGCCCATTACTTGTCTTTATGCATTTCCTGAGTCTCTAATCTACCCCTGCCTCTTTGGGTACAAAGAGACTGATATAAACCACACCTCCCACCTTACACACCCTGAGCCTGAGCCCTGACAGTAAAAACCTCCTACTCCTCCCCACCCCCACCCCCACCCCTCTACCCCTAGACGTGTCCTGCCTATTAGTGAGGGCCATAACCCTGATCTAACACGCGCTATGTTTCCTCCAGTTCTCCATCAAGCCGGGTCCCCACTGAGCTCCTAAAGTGACTTCATCGGCCACCAAAGGTTAAAATGTTGGTGCCAGTGACCAAAGTTAGTTGACCAGGATGACAAAATACCCCTGAAATCAAACATGTCTGATATTTTTAGGGGTTAGTGGGCCGACTAAACCCACACCGCCGAGGTGTGGGTTTTCTCAGTGGTGACCCGGCTTAAGTGTGTGCTTGTCCGGTAGACCCAACCCTGACCCCACCACTGGGAATGATGGGTATACACAGTCTGCTGTTGCTTGTTGCGCTGTTCCCCGCGGTGAAGGTGCATTACGCTGGTGTCGTCAGTGACATACCGTGCACTCACTGAGGTCAATAAAACCGCTCTCCTGAGGAGACCCAAGTCATAATATTGAACCACTTCAACAAAAACCACAGCCCCTACTTACTGAATGAAGCTGTTCATGTTACTTATCAGAGTGGTCATACGGCAGGTGTATAGTCTATCACAGCCAATACTTACTGAACTAAGCTGTTTTTGTGTGGTATCGGAGTGGTCATACAGCAGGTGGATCATCTATGACAGCCGTTACTTACTGAACTAAGCTGTTTTCACGTGGTATCAGAGTGGTCACATGCAGGTGTATCGTCTATCACTGCTGTTTTTGTGTGGTATCGGAGTGGTCATACGGCAGGTGTATAGTCTATCACAGCCAATACTTTCTAAACTTAGCTGTTTTCATGTGGTATCGGAGTGGTCATATGGCAGGCGGATCGTCATTACAGCCAATACTTACTGAACTAAGCTGTTTTCATGTGGTATCAGAGTGGTCACAAGCAGGTGTATCGTCTATCAAAAGTATATAGATGTCTATGACATACTACTACAGCTGTTTCTAGCTTTCTAAAATAGCATAAACTGGGTTCGCGCTAAGCCCCGTTTTACAGTCGCCAATTAGGCGAATTCATCATGATTTGTTTTCGTCAAATATCAGTATCAGCCTTTAGTGATGAAGTAAATAATGTCTATTTAATCAACTATGATTCTCCCTGTTTCAGGTTGTTCGAGTCCCCGAAGAGGCCATCCCCGGCACAGTCCACAGTCAGTCCATACAAATGGCTGCGGCAAGAGTTCGAGCATCCGAGTCCCGAGGTGGAGACAGCCAAACGGTCACTCATCTTCAGACTGGACGAGGTCGCCAGGGGAAAAAGTAAGTTGCAAAGTCTGATACTCCAGCTGTAACAAAGGTTTATAAACACATCGTGATTTTATCTAAACCAGAGGAGAAATCCTTATAATCTTTTAAAATAATGTTGATTATACACAAACGGATTATACAGGTTTTGTACATTATTGAAAGGAATGTATCTATGATGATCTTTTTGTTGACTTTCTTTTTTTAACAAAATCATTTCAAGTGAGCATAAAAAAATTCAATCTTGATTTCATATTCTGACATGCTCATTACTTTACTGACATCACCTGCGCGCTTCCAGAGGAAAAATACTTCCATGGGCTTCATCACAGAAAAACCCTTGATTCCCAGACTGAACAGAGAAGAAGAGTCAAAGAAGCCATACATATGCAATGGAAAATGGCTCACAGAATGACACTGCCGTGACAGTTGGGTGTAATGGGCCCCGTGTTAGCGCGCCCCGGTCGACTGAAGCGGGCTGACCTACCCCGGGGTAATCTGTTTCCTCATTACGAGCGGTCAGCCCGAGGTGTGGCTGCCATAACTCACCCAGCTGAGGGAGACGGAGGAGGAGCGGGCACGGGATGGGGAAAAATGGACACCTTGAAATATGGAAAACCATCCTGGCCAGGGCAGCTGAAAAATAAGTGTCAATAAATGAAGTATCAGGGTTCTCACAGAAACTGTTAATCCTGGAAAACATTGAAAAGGGGATCAATCATGGAATACTGACAAAAATAATGGAAATTTCTTTTTCCAAGTTATTTAATATAATTTATTTACAAATGTTGATAAGGAAATGCAGGGCCCTGGCACAGGGAGGATACAATCTAATACTGATCATACCCTTTTTGTCCCATTTGTACCCATCCTGGGTATCACAGAAGATTGAACAAAGAACATCAGGATACAAGTGCCACCTGCACACAAGGGAATGTCAATCCCCTGTGTCTCAGAGAAGGACAGTTAAGGGCAATGGCGCCATTATAGATCTAAAGTTGAGATTTTCTTGAAACTTGGAGAAATACCAGATAAATATGTTTTTAGTCCAAAAATGGAAAAAAATTAGGGGGTCACCATGCTAACTTTTTATCTACAGGTAGAGCAATATGGGCATAATTCCTTCAAAATTAAGGGTTTGGAGAGCCATATGTAGGCATACAATTTTCGTGAAAACTTTCATGCTAATCCTCGAATAAACAATCTAATCACTTACATCTTAAGCTAGGACATGTGTTCACAGACATTATGCATGACCCGGAAAAAAAGTGTTTTTTTTACTGCATTTTAATTTATTATGAGGCGGCAAGGCTTTAAAATCAAATACAGGCCTAGATCACCTTAAGATCTTATGCCGCCGAATTCCCCTTTCGTCTATACGACAATCGGTGACGCGTTTATATGTAACACTCGATGAGATGATAGCTTCTGGGCTTAAATAACCACAATTTGGGCTTATTTGGGCTTACATTGCAGAGATTCTGATATATAGAACACATTGGCATAGTTAAAATATTCCAAATTGGGCCAAATTAGACATTCAAGCGCGGAATCCAAACCGTTATATCGATACGGTCGCCATGTGACACCTTCTTCTCCGATCTGGGGCACCCGGGAATCGGACCTATGCAGACCTATTTCACCATGAAATCGGTCGGTCTAACTTTAGTTTTTGATATACAGAGATAGATTTGGATACATAGATAGGCATCTCATTGTCCAGAAATTCATAGATTGCGAAATAACGCGACAATTTGCGAAAATACATCGCGCCATTTTCTTGGTCTTTCGGTCTCCGCCCCACCGCTGTCACACGGCCGGGTAGAGTCGCCGCGGTCGGACGTGTTGGCGGGAGGCTGCTCTTTCGCCGCCTGAATACCTGGATTACGGCGGTATCTGATGCTTTCAATATATATATTTTGGAGTCTGGACCCCCTTAAACGCATACAACGCATTGACAATTCATGCGGGAACTATGCGTTCGTATCGAAGGCAAAACATTGGATCAATCGGACACGTGGAGGCACTGTCACTGTCAACATGGCGCCGTCAACCCTTCGCCGGGTTCTCTCCCCATCACGCCTGCATCGATACGTTGAACTCAGGAAACCAGGATGACATTGGACTAAACCCAATAATTGTGGAGGATTTAAGCATTCGGAAGCATTCAGTTATACAGGTAGGTACATATGATATATCTTTTCCAGCAGTTCAAATGATAGGCCTAGACAAGCTGCTGGACTCAGCCTCTCGGGCATTCGACACTTGCAATCTGAAAAATAATTATTTTAGGCCTTATTACCCCTACCAAAATGAAAGTGATGTAGATATCTATGTTCCCATATATCTCAGGGTCCTATATATCATAATATAGATTGATATTTTAGGCCTGGAAACGCTTGCAAGAATATTTTACAGATGGTATGAAAAAATCTGTCAGTGTCTGAATCATTCCCATTCAATGTTAAAACATAGGCGTCACACTGTCAATAAGTTCTCCGGTGCTGTCAGTGTCAGTGTCGGACAGATTCAAAGATTAAATGATTTGTGAAATTGTCACTATAGTGTCATTCTTTCAGACCTACCATCAAAATATTAAATCTGAGTTCTAATATGTCTAGGCCTAAGTCACTGTCAGTGTCTGAATCATTCCCATTCAATGTTAAAACATAGGCGTCACACTGTCAATAAGTTCTCCGGTGCTGTCAGTGAATTATTCAAAGATTAAATTATTTCTGAAATTGACACTATAGTGTCAGTTCAGACCTACCACAATAAATTAGACATTAATATTATTAGGCCTAGATCCGCCGCCTCATCGGTAACAAAGCTGGAAGCTTTGATACCATATAAAACATTTTTACTATATATTACATTAAGTCATTAAAACATTAAAACATGCCGCCGAATTGATCAGTATGGCTAGACGTTTGGACTTGTTTTCATTGCAAATCAATTTAGTAGAAAAATTAATTTTCAGACAAGAAAGAGCACACACAAAAATTCAAAGTTGAAAAATAAATAAAAATGACACATAATGTACATCAGACTGTTAGCTTTCATTTTCAACAAAGAAAACATGGGGTCACCGCATGAATTTTGCCAGAAAAATTGATTATCTACCTCTAAGTCTAAAATTAACTCACTAGGTCTACTTGCTTTAATGGTCCCTATACCTATCAAAATACAAAATATCCTGAAGTATTATATCCTAATATTGTTCCCTACATCATGAGGACTCTGGTACTGCTTACTGTATAAAGATTGGATTAATATTAACAAAGTTATAGCAATTATTGCACTGCCCCCTCCCCACCTGACATAGGCTCCTATGCTGAGGCCACTAGTCGTCATGGTCCACTGCACACCCATACCTCCAGGCTGCGCAACGTGGGTGCGCAGTAACAAATGGCGCGATTGTCTTTAAGTTAAAAGCAATTTGTCCATTCAGCGTATCCCGTTTTCCCATAATCCATCAGCGGGTCGTCGGGTCTGATCCTCACCGCAGGGGATCCTGTAGTTCATCGGTCACATCCAGGGGGAGCCACCATCAACCCTCATGTTTGTTAGACACTGTAACTTCTGACCCCTGAACTCTGACCCCTGTTACCCCAGTCCAGCCTGTAGGCGCTCTGAAATAGTAGCACATAGGTGTGGCTAGGGTACAAACCTGGATGAATAGATTGTGTGTGAGCACCGTGAAGGATTAATCCCTCAGATCACTTTGCAGTTTTAACCCTTTGATCCCATCTTGTTTACCTGATAGGTCCCCATAACCATTAAGGCCATATGTAGACTTTGGGGGTGAAGGGGGAGTGTGGCTCTGGTTGAAACGGGTTCGGTTTCTGACTGCAACTTCCAGTATAAAACATGCCCTTTTCTCAGTGACCCGTTACCATGTGGTGGTGCCCCCCAGAGACAGGACTGTATTAACAGGCCGATACTGACCGCAGGGTGAGGCCAGTCAGGTGGGGGGGGGGGGGGGGGACAGGGGTCAGAAGTATCAGGGGAATATCAGCATCAGGGGAATATCATGAAACTTGAATGGAGGTGACTAGACCTGAGACCCATGGGTCTACCAGTCTATGTGTTATATTATTCAGTCTGTAGATATAGGGAAAGCAGAAGTAGTTTGGAAAATGTCATCATAACATGCCTTCTATCTCAGCCCTCCCACAACACAACCACCAACACCCCTCTCACATACCATGATTTCCCCACTGGAAGATGGCAGTACCATTTATGATGGTAGTTCTTATTGAAAAAGAGAAAAAATAATAACAGTAGTTCAGCATGGGTTCAGCATTACAGTGATAAAACACACCGAGCGTTCATGGCAATGTCCGAACACAGGCCTGTGTGTATCAGTGAACACTGGCAGGGTGCTGTCCGTGGCAAAACCTGGGGGGGCACTTCACCAAGTTTTGGGTTACCATTGCAAATCAGGCCGTGGAAGCTATAATAATCATCTAGGTTGAAAAATCTGGGGTCTGTAGTGACCCAGGAAGTCCCAAAAGAGAGTCTGTCAGGAGTACTTCATTGTGGGAGTTGCTGTGTTTAGCTAGTCTAATCAGGGAATAAACATCAAGGATTAGCCACTGTGATTGTTTGTGTAACACTTTTGAGGTAATAGCTCATTTCTGACCTTTGTCAAGTCAAGAAAACAGGTTTAGCTGCAGTAAAAACAATGGCCTGTCCACTTACCTTAGAAAATGGGGGGCTGTTAAATCAAAACAGAGAGCTGTCTTACGGGAAAACCGGGGGCTGTAGTTTTCTTATGGGCATCAACCCTTAAAGAGTCAGTGCGCCCCGAAGGCAGCCCCTGTAGTTGGCCACTGGGCAGTGGGTAGAAACTAATAACATGAATAGTGGGGAAACAATAAGGGGCGAACATAGTGGGCAGATGATACAGCGCAGCCCGTGGTGTAAATCATCACCCCCTGGTCCCCGGGGGTTACGCTGGTACCAGCCTCATCGGGCAGACAGCAGGCAGAGCTAATCAGCACAGAAAGCACAAGCAGCACAGAAAAATCAATATCAGAAAATGTCTGATATTTGTTGCCTTAAATAATTCTCAGAAATGAAGAATGAGGGCAATAAGAGGAAACATTCATTTCCCTTAGCTTTATGTTTTCCAAGGATTTTTGCTCCTACCTTAATGGTGTTAGTGTTTTGTATATGTAGCTCGGTCGACCCAGTGTACACCGGCAGTGTCGGTTAACATTGTATAGCCACTAGGTCCCGAGTGTGGGTTTAGCTTTAATTGCCTACTGATTGTAGTTTAATGACTACAGCCCATGTGGGAAGCACCCTCAGTGGAGTACTTTTTTCACCCTCCCCCAACAGGCCTGCAGTATTGAGCCATATGACTCCACATCTCAAGTTTGTTTCTGTTCAAGCAGGGGACTATTGGACCCATTGGCAGTTCTCCAACTAGTAACTGATATTTGAAATCAATATAATGGAGTTAACCAAATAAAGCTTGGTTTAACACAAAAGGGATGTGTGGATATGTCAAGGCATGGGAATATCCAGGAAATGTAGTGTATGTTCTGAAACATTATGACTTCGTAAATTTGACCATTTGACAGATTTACAGGTATGCCAATTAATCAAAATGCAGTATTTCAATAAAGGGTTGGGCTGACAGGATTTAGCATAAGATGTTATGGGAAAATGCTATTTTATTTGGCTTCATTTCACAAGCTAAACAAACAATCTGTGATCCAAAATTGTCAATGTTCGTTTTGTCTTAGGCTATTATCCATTAGAAATGAACCAGGAATCAATTGTAACAGTACTATCAACATTCTCCCCAGAAACACAGCGCAGATATATAGTATGTATTTGATGCCAATCGACAGGCCTTTTCCTAAGCTTTAGAATGATGTATTGGGCATTTATGTAAATGAAACAATACCACAGATTTATGCTAAAAAAAATAACTTTTAAATTTATCTTTTAAACTTACACCCCGGTACACGCCAGGGGTACAAGGCTTTGGGGAAAACCCTGATTCCATAGTAAACTTTAGTTTTGATATAAACTGTCAGGGTTTTAATATTACGGTGGGACTGCAGACAGGCAGCCTGAGGCCACACCAGGCCTGTACTGGGGACCGAGGGAAACTAACACCTGTTTACCGGGTATCGAATAGCGCAGCAGCAGCCAGCGCTCCAGCTTGTCCTTTTGTCAGACTGCTGCCCTGCCAAAGGTTTTATTAAGCAACCAGGGCTCAATCTAGAGCGAGAACAGCTTAGCCTGAGAAAATTTAAAAATAAAATTGATTAATAAAAGGACATGAACAAAAATCAGAGATAATTCCCTGTTATTGATAACAACAGGAATTTGGAAATTTTATAAAATCACAGGAAAGAAAAATCATGGGAAACACAGGGAATTTGTAAAGAAATCGGTCCACATTTTGCACTATTCAAACAATATTTTAATTTCAAAAGTAAGAATGTTGATTGTTAATATCAACATCAACTGTTATTTACTTGGTTATTTTCTATCCATGATAA
The DNA here is from genome assembly GCA_936440205.1 of Lepidonotus clava. NCBI lineage: Eukaryota > Metazoa > Annelida > Polychaeta > Phyllodocida > Polynoidae > Lepidonotus > Lepidonotus clava. The sequence goes on from OW387142.1 coordinate 52,146,436, forward strand.
TGTATGAAATTTCCTGATCTCATATAAACTATATATTTTTCTCCCTTTCAGTGTCACGGAGTTCGAGTTCCGGTACCCTGGGCAGTCTATGTTCTCCGACCTCAGCACCCGGTCCTTACCCCTCTTCAGACCCGGGGTCAGGCTTCTCCCCAGCTGCCCCACAACCCGCCCCCACCGCCAACCCTGCCCTGCGCCACCCGGCCACTGTCTCCGGACTAGGTAAGTTTTCACACCTCATCTTTACATATGGGTTCTTTTTATATATCAGAGCAATGATGAAATGAAATAATGTCTCTATTACTTGAGTTATTGATATACGAACACCGCACCAAAAATAAAAATATCCATGTATAGACGCATTTTCACAATCTACCTCAGCTTCACCCTAAAACTACATGTATAAGCATACACCCCTGACTCCCACAAAAATATCTCATGGGAATTTGTACCTTAGTTTAACCTAATGATTTAAAGTATCTATAATTGAAGAAGTTAAAACAAAACTCCCTTTTGCTAAGAATCACGTGTCTACTTTCCTACACACTCACCTATGTCTTTCATTCTGAGAAGTCCTGGATGAATTTACTATTGTATGATGACTAAGGACATTGTCAAATTTAAGGAGTAAACGTCTTTTGGCCTATTTCACAGCAAGGTGACCCCGTGTTCAGGCCAAGTCAGCCGATCACCTTGTCTTTTTGGTCTCATTCTTCTGGCAGCCCAGAAAAAAACTGGTTTTTGTGCAAATTTCTTTGACATCACAAATAACTTGTTGGCATGTTTTGTTGAACCTGGAGAGGTGGAAAAGGACTTGTCAAAAGGGGGAGTGGGGAGTTTGTGGGAGGAGAGATGGAAAAAGTGGGACCTGTTGATAATGACCAGAGAGAAGGTCTACATGAGACATCTTTGCTCCCCCAGTTCAGTGTTTTTAGTGAAAAAAATGGATTTGTATTGGTGTATTTGCGTGAATGGATACCATTTTTTTCACTAGTAAGGGTCGAATGTCGATCCTTTGTGTTCCATTGAGTACATAACGGAAAGTTGTGTAGTAGTTAGCTCTCCTATTGTGTGTTCAGTCGCCACCTTCAAGCCTCGGTGGTTTCAGTAGTGGTCAGGGGGCCAGGGGAAAGTGAGGGGGGTATAGACACCAGGGCTGAGTGTTATACCTCCCCCCCTTCTCCGTCCGTCCGTCCGCCCGCCCGCCAACCGGGAGGTGGGGTGGGGAGGGTTGACCAGCCGGGGCGGTGTGCGAGGCGGGGTAGGGGGAGGAGGAGGAGAGGTTGGGGGGGGGGGGGGGGGGTATAGACTGAACCAAGCACAGGCGTCGTAATCGAGTTGGGTGGTGGCTGCCACTCTGTTTACCTCTATATACACTAAAGGTGGGAAGGTTGGCTTGTTTACGTCCCTACCTGTTTTTTGTTTTTTTTTAATTTGTTTATTGCTTCTCAATATTACATCGAGATCTTCCAGCCTAATGTATAATATATATGTTAACTGAACAAAAGAAAAGAAAGTAATTAATAATTGTGTTAGAACATGTAAGGTAAATGGAATGAGCTGATAATGAATGTAATGAGTGATTCAATCTACGACAGTCAATCATTTTGGATAGTACAGAATGATATAATTATCAAAAATTCAAAACTAGTCATGACGTCAGCTTGACCTGTGATCTGCTCAGTGTGGACGGAAGTTTCAAGTAGCCTTTATTTAATTACCCCCCCCGGCCCACCACCACTGCCCTGGTCAGTCCCCGCACCCGGCACGGACGGTGGCTGAGTGTGTGTGTGTGTGGGGGGGGGGGGGGGGGGGGGGTCCAGGTGTAGGCTTGCCCCTCTGGTCTCGGCACGGACGGTGGTACACTGGACGCCCCTGTCTCTGCCCCCGATTGGTCAAGGCAATCCCCTCTGGTTGGCCCTGATTGACAAGTGAGGGTGGTGTGGGCTCCGCCCCACCCCCCCTCACCTGTCAATCAGGGCCAACCAGAGGTTGATATATGTCACAGAGTGCCTTCAGCCAGGTGTGCAGTAGGGGTTGGGGGTTGGAATAGGCTGGTAATTGCCCCTGTCCTGCTCCTCTCTGACAATGGTGGTACATTTCAGAATTCTTGTTCTTGCATTTTTTTCACTCTAGATCGTTTACGATCTACCTTCATGGGTTTCTTGTTACATACCTGATGACAGTCCACATCCCAGTTCATTGGGTTCGATTCCCGGTTGGTGTCTGGGTTCACTAAGGGATGAGATAAAGCAACAATTATTTCCAGGTTTTGATCCCCTGCTGTTTGCCTGCCCTGTCACCCTCATCTCATAGATGTGATCACCAAACACTGACCAAGTCAAAACACGTGAAGAGGGGTAGGGACCTTGTTTTTACCATGAGAAATTACCCTAGTTGTCGCTATGACATAAAACATCCATCACTCACTCACAGTCCACATGTTTAACACTCAAATGATTGGTTGTCACCTGAACTTCTTAACTTAATGCGGTCAACTTAATTCTGGGTGTGAACATGCATATTGTTTGAGGAATATATTTATGTCTTTGAGCACACTACTATGGACAGGGGCCAAACCGCCTCAGGGACAGAGCGTAAAACCACTAATATGGGGCAGGTTTCAGGGGGAAAATTCTTTGAGCACACCAACCAGTGAGCGATCCACGCCAAGCGTGTGACCATCATGCCCGAGGACATCCAACTTTTTGGACGTGATAGTGTCTGAGCAGAGAGACCTGGCCTTGTACTAGAAGTAGATGTACGTATTTAATGTCCCAGGTCCTTAGGCGCAACCGACCCTCCGTCCTCCCTGGGTCGTCTGTACAGGCCCACGACTGCCCTACTGCGTTATTTACCCTGTGTGTTCATAGGACTTCGATATGTGACAATGGGGAGGGAGCAAAGGCTTTAAAAAAACTGAGAAAACATTTACGATAGCTCCTTCCCCTCCCCCACTCTCAGAGCTATGATTATTAGGCGAAATTCAAATATGACCCACTAACCGATCCTGAGGTCGTCGAACCAACAAACAGCAGGCAGGGAGTGTTGGAGAGAAAAGTCTTCATGGGAAATGGCCGCCTGTCTGTGGGTCTTATTTGTACAGTAGGAAATGAATTGTTCCCAGAAACAACCCAGAGGAGGAAATGGGAACGGCTGGGGGGAAGCTCTAGTGATTCCCACTGGTGAACAGAGTTTACAGCCTGGCCTATACCGCTCACGAGGATCCCGACTCAGCCAGTCACAAGCCAGTGTAATAGTTTAATGAATATAAAAAAGATATCATTTAAAGAAGTTTCATACTGAAAAATACAGGAAAGGTTCAAAGCAAACACCTTGATATTTTTCACTACAACCAGCCCAAGAAAAGACACCACAGGTCCGAGAATAATATTTGAATATTTGAAAAAAAAAAAAAAAAGAGTATTGGAATATTTTGTTACATCCTATCCAATATGAGAAGGTAGATATAAACTTTTAACTTTTAACAGTTTTAGATTCAAATGGTACAGAAACCTCATATAAAAAGATGAAGGCTACATTTACACGTTAAACGAACCGCAGGGCTTAAGTCTCCTTCATGGAAACCCTATGCCCCTACATGTAACTGGTGTGCTCCCAGTCAACGGGCTGTGTAATGGGTTTATTCACGGACCATGTAATGGGTGAAGGTATTCATTCACGGCCGTGTGAGTGGTGAACAGGTTGTATACACACCGTGTGAGAGGCCCATTCAATAGTCCCATTCAGTCGGCTCACACCCGGAACTCACGTCTGGGCCTTAGACATGCGCACTGAGGACTGCCATGTAGGGGTAGCACAGTCATACAATGTAAGGGTAGTGTAGTCATACCGTTTAAGGGTAGTATTGTCATACAATGTAAGGGTAGTATAGTCATACCATGTAAGGGTAGTATAGTCACACCATGCTGGGTTAGTATTGTCACACCACACAGGGTTAGTATGGTCATGCCATGCACAGGTAGTATAGTCACACCACACAGGGGTAGTACAGTCACACCACACAGGGGTAGTATGGTCACACCACGCAGGGGTAGTACAGTCACACCACGCAGGGGTAGTATGGTCACACCACGCAGGGGTAGTACAGTCACACCACGCAGGGGTAGTATGGTCACACCACGCAGGGGTAGTACAGTCACACCACGCAGGGGTAGTATGGTCACACCACACAGGGGTAGTATGTTCACACCACGCAGGGGTAGTACGGTCACACCACACAGGGGTAGTATGGTCACACCACGCAGGGGTAGTACAGTCACACCACGCAGGGGTAGTATGGTCACACCACACAGGGGTAGTATGTTCACACCACGCAGGGGTAGTACGGTCACACCACACAGGGGTAGTACAGTCACACCACGCAGGGGTAGTATGGTCACACCAAACAGGGGTAGCATAGTCACACCACACAGGTGTAGCATGGTCACACCACACAGGGGTAGCATGGTCACACCACGCAGGGGTAGCATGGTCACACCACGCAGGGGTAGCATGGTCACACCACGCAGGGGTAGCATGGTCACACCATGCGGGGATAGTATAGTCACACCACACAGGGATAGTATGGTCACACCACGCAGGGATAGTATGGTCACACCATACAGAGGTAACATAGTCACACCATGCAGGGGTATTATGGTCACATCAAACAGGGGTAGTTTAGTCGCACCATGCAGTGACAGTAGAGTCACATCACACAGGAGTAGTATGGTCACATCACGTAAAGGTAGTATGTTCACACCACACAGAGGTAGAATAGTCACAACATGCGGGGGTAGTATAGTCACATCACGCAGGGCTATATAGTCACACCACACAGGTAGTATAGTCACGCATTGCAGGGGTAGTATTGTTACACCAAGCAGGGGTAGTATGGTCAAACCACGCAGGGATAGTATGGTCACACCAAATAAGGGTAGTATTGTAAGACATATTCACGACCTTTGCCAACATGCCATGTCATACTGTGCTTCCGGTTAAGAGTCCGAATAGCGTCTGGTGTAAGATACGTACACAGAGTACCACCATGTACGGGTAGTATAACTATATGTTTTCATGACCATTGTCAACATGCCATGTCAGTGTTCGAAATTAAGGGCGCACCCTGCACCCGGTGTGCACAATTTGTCATCAGGGTGCATGCTTTTTTTGAGCCATGCACCCAGTGTGTGCATGGTTTTCCCCCAGTTTAAATACCTTTATATAGTGGTGTACACATAAAGAAAATGCAGGGTGCATAATTTTGGAACCTTATGCACCCGGCGTGTGCACAAAATAATTCCCTAATTTCGAACACTGCATGTAAGACGGGTTTAGTTGCTGAATAGCGTCTGGGTGTTGGATATGTACACGGAGTTGTACGCGAGGGGAACGTGTGCAGTCCTTTATACCTGTACTCCACGGGAGGAGTTTGACCCCCCCCACCAATGTCTGGGCCTGACGGGCCATAAGAAAGCCCCAGCCCCGTCCTAGATGTCGTTATGACCCTCTACGCCACATCAGGTGAATGTCAATGGTTGGTTTTTACCACTACTACACCTGTTAGACTGTCTTAACCGTTTCACAACAGGTGTGTGTATGTAGGAAAGCCCAGCAAGGCAACCATTCAGAGAGGGTTAAGGTTGTTTCCATCTGATATTTCATCATTTCTGGGAACCCAGCTTAAACCTTGGGGTCGTTCAGATGTTACAGGTAAAAACTGTTCTTATTGGTGATGTGTGAGGTGAACCTATAACTTATAAGGACATCCAAAAGGTGGCGCCACAGGACACGGCCCCATTGTAAAGATGGGAGTAAATATGTGTCATACTCTTTGGCGTTTTTTTAATTCTATTTTTCTGGATTGTTTGGTTGTGTGCTAAATACGTAAATGGCCTAGGTTAGTGTATGAATAGAAAATCTCTGTTCCCAGTGGGGAGGCAACATCTTTCTTCCCCTGTCACCCCTGAAAATAGGAACTGGTTGAAAACGAAAGTGTTGTGTGGAGAAATAAGGAATATTGCTTATATTTTGAAATTTCGATTTCCTGCGAATACAAGTTAAAAGTGGCAAAATTTGACCTCATCTGCCATTGTGGGGTTTAACTAGCCTGCTGGGTGTGCGTGGTCAGTGTATGAGTCTGATACAGCATGATCGCACCAACTATGGACACGGGCCAAACCGCCTCGGGGACGGAGCGTAAATCCACTTATATGGGACAGGTTTCAGAGGGAAAATCCCAGATAGTTCAGAAACAAGAAAGAGTTTTACTGTTTGTACAAATAGAAACTGAAAACATCTGTGATTCTGACGCAGCAAATTTTTAAGGCTCTGAAAGCCAGGATTCTTTTTTATGGATCTTTGACCAGGTCAAATAGGAGAGGGCCTATGTGGATTTAGGGGATTTAAGTCTGCATTACTTGGACACCTGCTCCCTCAGATGAATTACTCTTCAAATGAAGACCAGGATCAAGCTACAAAAGATTTTGCTTTTGGAACCCCTCAACAAAAGAATACTCTTTTGCAGATCTGAAATTATTTTAGGGGATTCGCTCTATCAAAAATGACTCTGGGGCTAAAAACAACACACCCCCCTTCCCCAATTAAGAAATATAAAAAATACATACAGGCAGATCATATCTATGTCAGTCTGGAGTTTGTGTCAGAGAGTTTACTGTCCACTGATTCAGTTCCTTGACCCTGCCCATAGTAAGTCAGCGTCCCCCATTATGGTCCTGTTCAACCTACAGGTTTACACATGTAGGTTGAGACTGACAGGTTGTATTAGAGGTTTTACTGTCCACTGATTCAGTTCCTGGACCCTGCCCAAAGTAAGTCAGCGTCCCCCGTTATGGTCCCGTTCTACCTACAGGTTTACACATGTAGGTTGAGACTGACTGCTTGTATCAGAGGGTTTACTGTAACCTGACTCAGTTCCTTGACCCTGCCCAAAGTAAGTCAGCGTCCCCCGTTATGGTCCCGTTCTACCTACAGGTTTACACATGTAGGTTGAGACTGACTGCTTGTATCAGAGGGTTTACTGTAACCTGACTCAGTTCCTTGACCCTGCCCAAAGTAAGTCAGCGTCCCCCGTTATGGTCCCATTTACCTACAGCTATACACACATAGGTTGAGACTGTCATGTGTATACATAAACAGCTCTCACCCTGTGCTCCCAACCGGGTCATCAAAGGCCAGGTGTGTGGTGACGTTTCTATGAAACACACATAAAAGACCCCTTGCCACTCTTTGAAACGAGTAGAGTTTCAAACCCAGTGGCGGGTTTCTCCTTAATCATATCATAAATACAATCACCTGTAAGCTGAAAAGCATTATCTTGTGCAGTCTGGAAAGAACCTTGTGTGGTTGAATGGACGTTAAACTGCCCCAACAAACAAACAATCTTACAGCACGTGGGATTCTTAGCAGATTAATGCAGGTCAGATTTAGTGTCAGATACTGGGTAGATTACAGCAGTGTTGGAAACTACATCTAACATTTTAGTTGGTGTCAGCATGAGGTGCAAAATCATAGGTTGCAGTGTATAATCACCAGCAGTATCACTGATACAATCTATAACTTGCCTCAGTTTAGGGGCCTACAATGGACATTATTACCATCCACATAACCACAAAAATATCATTTAGCAGATATATGCAGATTTTGATTTTATTAGAGACAACCAAGTTGGCTTATGTCCCTAAAGGTTAGTTTCAGGCACTTGTGTGTTTAGGCTGACACATTTTACACATGTGTCACATGTAACACACAGGCCCTACACTGTGTGTGTGTGTGGGGGGGGGAGACCTGGGTCGGGGCCAAATCAGTGTGGGACACTGGCCGGTGGTCCAACTGAACAGGAACATGGTGGTCACAGAAAGAGCGGTATATGAGGGGAAGCACTCGGCCATTGGTTAACAACAGAAGGGGGATTTCTGTTTGTGGCTTCCAGTAAATCAGTAATCCATTCATGTTTCTAGATAATCCACGTACCTACCCTCACTGACCAGAAACTGTTACAATCAAACCAAACATGTTTGGTCTTACGAAATGACCCTTGTAATTGGTACTGTCCAAGAGGGGTTCTTCGCTAGGACAGTTTTCCCTTGTACTCATGCTACCATACAGGGTAATTTATTGGAATAAACATGAGAGCACATGACGGGCAAGACCCCACAGTCTGGCTACAGCCGTCACAAAAACAGAGAGTTAAGAGAGCCTGAGCTATCCCAGGTTTACAGCACCCCTTCTTGAGGATTGTCAATACCTTTAGTGGACCCATGTATTGTAGGGGCAGCTCCACTCATATCAGCACGCCCAGCCCCATCTCTCAGTGCCCCGCTGTGCAGAGGATGCCCCTACTTATGACATTCTCTCACACTGCTCCCTTTATCCATGTACACATTTTTTCCCGTTATTCATGTCCATCCTTCATTCACTCAGCGCCCTGCCCCGGACCCTCCCCGTGTCGCGCCCTAATCGCCTTACCCCTGACTGACCCGCCTTCTCCATGGTAACCCCATGTTACCACAGAAACACTTCAGTAATCCTTTTGTCAGACTCCCCACCCGAGGGGTGAGACCTGGTTCCTGGCGAGCAGTCAATATGTCTCCCTGAATTAAGCCTGGCACCAGTGGACCTGGCAGGAGAAGGTCACTCTCCCAGCAGAGTCCTGTGCCTTCCCACAGTCTCACCAAGCTAAGGTTGTCCTGGGGAAGACTGGATCTCACTTAGACCAATAGGCCATGTCAACGCGGCAGTGGCGCTGGAGTCTGGAAAACATTATTTTTGGCCTCAGTACCTTACCAAAGTCCCTTTAAAAAAATAAGCTGCAAAAAGGCCCATTAAGCTGCAAAAAGGAACACAGATTTCAGGCATGCCATAAGATATTCTAGATTTACTGAGGGTAAGACCCATTGTCTCAGAAGATTGACATGGTGCTTTCACGTTAGATCAGATCACAGTGCCCGCGATACCATACCGCAGGGCCTATCTCTTTACGACATGACTGACCCCGGTAGTCTGAGGTTATCACGTAGTATTGATTCTCTTCCATCAAATACACAAACCACTCTAATACTTTAACCAAAGACATTGAGATAAGGTCTTTAATCTTGAAAAACACACATATGAAAAGAAAAAATATTGAAAATATGTAGAATTAATGTTATGTTTTGCTGTTGCAAATATGCATTTTCTTTAGATATTAAAGGTTTTCCATAGAATGAATTATCATTGGCAACCGAAATTTGTGATATCCATGTACTGGAGCAAATTCTTGAATTTTAGGTAGGAATGATCATGAGAAAAAAGTTGAATTCAATCTTGAAATTTCTAAATATCAGGAATTATCATTGTGGTAAAATAGTTGTAACCCAACATACTTATTCCCCACAATTAATTGATTTGTAATAGCTAAGGTAGAATAGAGTGTTGGTTGTAATTGTGCCCTATTGACTGTTTGTAACTTGTAGAGCACATCAAAGTGATGTACTCCTTCCCAGGTAGGTGCAGAGTGGTGAAAACTGGTGTCAAACTGGTGTAAGAAGGTGTCACCACTAACCGCTTTATAACCCGGGGCGGGCCACGGGCAGGGGGGAACTAACACACTTCTTTTCAGCGTTTTCTACATCCACTGGGTATTGACAACATTACTGACTACATATCAGAAAGTTTTAATTTCAGCTCTTGATACCCATAGTGAATGAACCTTGTAGTGAAAATAACTCTTTTCTTACTGTATATACTGACCCTTGTGTATTAAATCAGTTAACTAAGAGTTAATAAACCTTCACATAGATACTAGATTATCATTACTAGGTGGTTTAATATGTAGTGTTCTGATAACTTACTAACCATCAGTAAAAATCTGGTAATAGGTAAATTTCAAAATTATATTTCAAAGAAACTTAACCCTATTTCCCCTTTTTATCTCAGACCGGTTACAGCATTACCTACACAGTAAGTCGGTCACCGTGGTTACCCGCGTACCCGTATATGTTGTACCATCTGTCTCTGTATCAAGTGGAATTATTCATTTAATTAAAGTGGAAATAAGTTTAAGAATGCATGCCCACCTTGGACACGTTGGATAAAACATGTTCCTCCTATGTTCTTTTACCAATCTCTCTTCTGCATGCCTTTTAGTACACATTTAAAGAATTTTGACCTCAAGTTGGTTCAATCTCAAATTTTGTTTATCTTCCAAGTTCCATATTGATTATCTGATAATTTCTTTTAACGAGATAGAGTATGGTTTCTGTAAGTGTATTTTGTTATTGCAATCAGATTGCGTGTACTTTTCTTTATTAACTTGATGTCAAAACTTGAGAGTTCCTACTACTCCTCACTGAATTACCATTATTGCATGTCACTACAGTTAACAGATAAACCATGATGTTGTATGTGACAAGTTTAACCTTGACAGTTCATAAGACATGATGGTTTATTGATATAAATGTTGAACAGTGTAGGGTCAATCAACCCAATAAATTTGTAAGAATATCTGAGTAGGAGGTACCATAAGTTGTATTTACGGCTATTGGTGTTAATTCAAAGCATACTGTTGAAACGAAGGCTGGTGGAGGTGGGGCAGACCAAGATGCTCTACTTAGAAAATTTGGTGCAAAAACATACACACAAACAAATGGGGGAATCTCCCTCGTCCATATTACAAAGAACCTCTCGCGACTCCTGGCTTCTACAGTACCCCCAGGCCCTACACCACCACGTCCCTCCCATCTGACAGTGTTGAGGTGTCTACCTGACATGACCTGACCTGACCTGACCCGGGGATGACCAGGTCAGACCAGCCGAGCACTGCTCAGCCCGCACCGTGCTGACCCTGTCTTTCAGTGCTTGTATTTCGGGTCCCAAATACCACCCCCACCAGCCTTGGTATAAGTTTCACCGACTTAGTCAAGATCATTTATGGGTCTGTATCTCTGCTGCTCCCAGCATAACTTAAGGAATTTGTTTTAAGACTCATGGTACTAAGGATTCTTTATATTATCAGAAGTCAGTTCATAATGTTAATTCTACTAATTGAAATAGAATAACGTTGTGTAAGAGTTTATTACGTAGGCTTAACTTGCTTTATAATGAGTCAAAATTAAAGACACTTTTTTTATATATTAAATGTTTTGTTTCTTGACTTGTATTTTTATAGGTACTCGTGTAAATACAGGAACATTTACGAGACCAAAGAAACATAATAACGAGAAAAGAGACCCCGAGTTAATCGACGACTGCAATAGTAAGTGACTGCACTCGGGACTTGTACCGACCGAAAAACCAGAACTGATTGAAAATATTAAAAACAGTTTTACATTCAAATGTTTTTGAGAAAATACACAATTTTTGTCCATTAAAGAATTGTGAGTTCAGTCCAAGTTTAGATTATTTTATGGTTGACTCATTTCCCTGTAAGGCATAAGAGAGGCCAGCGCTGCACTAAGACCCCTCTAATGTCTAACTGATGGTACCCCGCTTGGTCTGTGCTGCCACCTGGTGCTTGGTTTCTGAACTAGGAGTTACTGTTGAATAGCTTATTTCTGTAGAGTTAAGTAACAAAACCCCGTCCCTCTGCTACTAGTCCAGATGTATAATGTTAAGTTATTGCCAATATTGTTGTATGTTGAGCTGTGCACTACTCCAACCGTTCTTTATTTCAGCGTCTTATGTCAATACAGGTACGTTCACGCGACCCAAGAAACAGTCGCCGCGCCCTCAGCAACCCGATCTGCTGGACGACCTCGACTGTGAGTTACTGTCCTTCTTACCTAGCATTCACCTAGTCATATCTGACAAATAGCACAAGCATACTGATATTCTAAACCAATTTGTGCCCAAAATGAGTTTGTGAAATGCCTTTTGAAAGGTGGCTGCCATGATACCCACCTTTGAGAATAAGATATTAATTTGTTTTTACACAAAACATGTAATTGAACTGCAAGTATTTTGTTGATATGATACTAATGAAAATCATATGTATGTTTTCTGTTCAGGTGCACCCCTTGCCGTAAACACAGGCACGTTCACACGACCCCGTAAGAACAAGCCGCGGTACCAGATCAGTGAGGACGACGACCCTGAGGTGGACGGGCCCGAGCCCGAGGACGGCCGGGATGAACCCGCTGAGGGTCCGGATGGGGAACACCCGGGACACAAGTTCTCCGACGTCACATCGCTACAGGTCGTCGCACGTATGCAGGAAGAGAGTAAGCACTTAACTCTATTGGCATATTTTTCATGGTTTTGAGAATTAAATTGACAAAAATTAAGAGTTTTCATTTATACATTTGGTTTCAGGGATGTAAGATTTAAGAGACGTCAGAATTTGTTGGTATTGATTTTTCATTTCAAAGTAGGACTGTAGTTCTATCCACCTTATATTACGAAAAGCCATCCCGTGTATTATACGGATATCTGATTACAGTTTTCAATGCCCTTATTCCGCAAAAGGACTTTAAGATTTTGCTTTTTATGTTAGTTTCTGTTTAGATGAAAATCATTTTTTTTGACAAATACTGACTTACAACCCTGGGAATCAGAAACCAATGTTTGTTTTTCACTTTTACTAATCCAAAATCACAGATTTGACACTATTTTCAAGAATTTGGTTCCTTACCAGCTTAAGTACCTTCACCATATTACAAGGCAATCCCTCATTAAGATAGAGTCTGACTGTACAATGTCAGACTATCGCGCACTATTTTGGATTTTTATTTAACGAAATAATCCTTAAAATACATAATAAATGTAACCGTGTTGGTATTTTCCACTTTTCGCTGGTTCTGGGGGCACTCACCAGATGTCACCACTGTTTGCACTGGTTTTCAGGTTTACGGCAGAGCTTTTCGTCCCCGCTAATGTCACCGCGGAGATGTGAGTACCCACCACCTCTCACCATTAACCATGTTTAATGTGATATGTAGCACGCGGGCTGCAGTCAGGGTAGCGGCTGAGCCAACCGCGACATCAAGCATCAGTGTCTGTAGTGTGGGGAATCCTGCACAGGGCCTGGAATTTCCCATCTAATATGTTTCCATATCGCAGAGATTTTCCCAAAAACATTTCCCATGGCCCACTTAACCATTTATATTTAATATCAGTCATTATGAACGTATGTGAAGTATTACCTTACAAATGAGGTATTACATGTCAAGATCTGGCTGACCTGGGTTTGCACAAAGCCCCCTTTTAAAGTTGCCACTTTGACGAATTTACCACAATTTGATTTGGCAAATGCCATATTGAGTAGCAATTATTTTTACCATGAAGATAAGAATCATTGATTTAACTTGGAATTTTGGGAGGCAATGGTGTCCGATTCGGGTCATTTTAGAATACTTTTCAGCCAAAGATTCGCCAAAATTTTCAATTTCGGCAAATTCATTCTGAGACAAATTTGCCAGCATAATTTTGCTTTCGACATCAGCGATTTGGCAAGTTGTTAGCAGGACGAATCCAGAGATTTCAAAAAGGGTGGGCGCCATTATATAAATGTGTGAGGCACCCATCCCTGGGTTAAAATTTTACATTAAAAAAATCTAAATTTGGCAACAATTAGAGGAGGCACATGCCTCAGGCACTCCTTTTTAATCCATCTCTGGTTAGTGTGATACCATTTGACAGATTTGGTGATAATACAATTTTCCTAAAGTGGCTGGTCATCAGTCATTGTTTAGGAGGTGGTAGTTACTACTGCTGTAACAGAAGGCACTGTGTCTTTGTCATGGAGAGATTTATACCATTGGATCTAAATCCTATAAAGATCTCATGGACGGGCTTTGGGATTCAGGGCGCGGTACAGAGGCGTAGCAGTGGGCTTATAATTGTCGCCTCTGACTGCAACGTTGGACCATTTAGAGTCGTTTTGATTTGCAACGGGTTGACTAGAAATAGCGCCTTATTCAGTCTGATGGTGAACAGGTCATATGCACTAGTTATACTTATTCTGACCTTATGTACATATCCAATATTTACGAAATTCTATTGATGCTTTTAAAAATTGTAGACCTGTCTTTTAATAAGAATACAGGGTTTTAATCAAGATCTGACCTAAAAGGGAAATTAGAATCATTTCACTTCATAATCCACTTTATAATACCAGAACCAAAAGAATAAGCTTTTAATTTTTTGCACAACACTTCTGGTGAGAAAACAAAAACGAATTGTTGACAATTAGATTCATGTGCCTTTTCATTGTGACCCTACATGCGATTGATAGGGTAATTCAGTTCAAAACTGGTGTTGATGACGCGAATCATCAGAGCTGACCCCAACATTACAACTTAGTGTGTTGGGTTCAGCGTGTTGCGCCCCACTGAAGGGCTCTTCCCACCTTTGTCAAACATAATTTCCCAGACATTTTCATGCATTGTTGGAAGAAAGCTAACCATTTCACTTATGCTTCTGAAAGAAATATTTCCAATATTGCATTTCACAATAATTTGTTGTAGATTTCTTCCATAGTTTGTTCAATACTTGACTTGGCTTTTGTAGTCTTTTTTGCCTAAACAAAGTTTGTAGTTTCCAAGTTTCCACTTTGTATCCATTTCTTGCGAAAGTTACACCCGCTTACATATACTTTGTGTTTGATCCTCTATGGTGGGAAAATTTGCATTAACAAAAACATGCAGTACAAGAATTGACTCAATTCCAAGTTTTAGACTTCAATTGGTCCAAAAGGCAATTCAGTACACCATTAACATGTATTTTTGAGAAATTTGTCAAATTTCTTTAAATGTTGTCATAAACACTTGTCTTAAGAAGTACTTTTAATACCTGTTAATAGTTACTAATGGTCAATTTATGATTAACAGCTTTTCACACCATTCTGTTAGAAGTCTGTTAGAGTTTTATAACCCCAATGGAAGGTGGAACAATGACATTTTGCAAACTAAAAATAATGAAGTTCCATCACATGAACATATTATTGTTTATTAGTGTGTGTTCTAAAATTTCAGGCCTGTCTCAAACCTTTCCCAATTTCATATAACCAAAATAAACTTAATATCAAGAACATCCAAATATACCTCCTTTCTGCAGTATAATACAATATATGCATTGTTCTGCCTTTGGGCTGCTGTAACCTTGGCTTGAACTTTGACCTTTGACCTGTTGGGTGTGGTTGGTTTGGTGTGGTTGCAGCTTTAAAGTTGCCGCGGTCTGTAAATCGCACAGCGGAAAGCGGGGCTGTTGGCGTGCCCAGCGCGTGGTTGTCCCAGGACGAAATCTCCTCCTCCCCCCACTACTACAGCACTGCACACCACCGGCCTAGTCCGGCCAGGTTCTATGTCAGCCGTATGTACTGTCTGTCCTCTACCTTCTATCTGTAATGTACCATACTAGTGGGGTCTGTTAACAACATTTTCGTTACGCGGCGGATAAAAGCACCAAATTTTGCATGAGGCACCTCTGAGGCATAACTATTGAATCTAGAAGGGGAGCCATCTTGAAATACCAAATGAAATTTTGACAAATTTTGTATGTTTTTAGAATTTGAAATTTAAGGTTTTTAAACAAAACTTTTGGCTAGCTTCGATTAGACCTTCTGTATAGATTCGAAAGGTTAATAATTGAATTCCCTGTCCTATAATCTACCAATTTGGACAATAGCAATGTGTTTCTAGGCATTTCAGAAGCGGAGATATAAGATTATTTCAATAAAAGTCGGCCATATTGGATTTTTGGCCCCCGTCCGGGTTATATTGATATTTCAAGGTGGCTCCCCTTTTAAATTCAATGAAGAGGTCCCAGGGGATCATCATACCAAATGAAATCAAGAAATCTTGTGGCAAAAGACTAAAATCTATATCCTTTCTTTTGAATTATTTTGGAATCCAGCAGTCATTATCAAAGGTATCATGCTAATGAAATCAGCCATTTTGAAATTTATGGTATTGTATTGGATGAATATCATATTTATTGAGCCCTCTAGGCTATTAACAACTGATATTGGAACCATTTCCCCTGGCCTTATGCCTTAGTAGCTAAAAACCATAATATTTCTCAAAATTGGTCAGCCATCTTGGATTTTGGATTTCCGCATTGACTTGAAACATAAATAATTGAATTCCCTGACCCATAATCCCTCAATTTTGACACCAACTATGTCTCTTTAGTCTTTTTAGAAGTTGAGATATAAGAATTTTTATAGTAAAAGTCGGCCATATTAGTTTTTGGGTCCCCACATCCGTCCTATTGATATTTCAATGTGGCTCCCCTTCCAGATTTGATAGTTATGCCTCAGAGGTGCCTCATACCAAATTTGGCGCTTTTATCCGCCGCGTAACGATTTCTCAAAAAAATGACCTTAACAGACCCCACTATACCTTGTTACCTCTCTATATGTACGTAACCCTCTTATATCCCCCTCCACCACCGGCCTAGTCCGGCCAGGTTCTATGTCAGCTGTATGCACTGTCCCTCCTCTGCCTTCTATCTGTATCGTACCATACCTTGTTACCTCTCTATATGTATGTAACCCCCTTAATCATCCCCCACCACCATGCCAGACTGGCCATGTGCTTTGTGAGCCATGTGTACTGTCTGTCATCTATCTGTATGTATTGTACTATATATCCCTATGTGACTGTCCTTGTCCAGTCAGGTAACCTGTATTGTCTGACCTTGGACCTATTCAACTGTTTGCCCAATGCCCTATGAGCCTACTCACAGCTCATGATAGAGACCTAGTACAGATCTCGTAAAGAAATGGAACGCTTACCCCATGTCTTCTTCCTCCTCCTCCTACTGCTCCCTGTCTACAAACACATGTCCCTGTCTGCTGGTTCCTGGCTGGTGTTCAGGACCTTCAGCTCAGAAGGCTGGTGACCAGCATGCCTGTCTTACATGTCTGTCTATGAACTGTAACATGTTACATTTAATGAAAGGTTTAAAATATAGTCAAAGTTTATGAATTTGCAATAGAACTTTTAGTATTTGTAGCTCCTTTAACTTCATCTGTTATAGGATGAAAAAGACAGGGAATTGAAGGAAACTGACACAGCATGATGTCCTAGATTTCCAACAGTTTCCTTCTTTTGCATGGGTCCAAATTTCCTAACTTGTGTTATTTACTCAGTGTTGCTTTCACTTGTACACTTATTAATCTTATCAATAACCAAGTCCTCACCCTCAATATAAGAGTCACCCAAGTATTTTCATTAAAGCCTTACAGTACAATTTAGTATTAGTCTGTGTGTCCTAGATAGGAAGTAAGAATCTAATTGTTATTCAAGCCAGTTTAAAACATTCTTTTCATAACCCTACTGAAACCCAGTGACAGATGAATTATTGTTTGAATAATGATCTGTTAACTTTCCATTTCAGCTGAGGAATATAAATCTAAATGTCGGTCAAAGGACAGCTTGGCATCAACAACGTCCTCTCACTCTAACTCGAACACGAGTAGTCCCCCGAACAGTCCATACGGCAGTCAGTACCTAGACCAGAAACCACAAGGTTGGTATAATAGGGATGATAGTTTTCAAATTTAGATCAGAAATCAGATTTTACATTTTGGTTGGCAGGAAAACATTGGCCTATGAATGGCCAAAAGACCTTCAGAATTTTGCACAACTATCGACAAAACTAATTCAGGTATTTTATGGCATTAAACTTTGGAAAAATGCAAATCAAATATTCAGATCAGTTCTTCATATTCAGTTCTTTTTCCTGGTATAACAAGTAATCAGGAACTATATAAACTCATGTTTCAATGGCAGGGCTTGACATCAAGCATTGCCCGCCTGCCCGAGGCAGGTATAACTTGAAATGGTGCAGGTTAACTTTGACATTCACCTGCGCAAAGGCCAGGTAAAATTTCTGTTATGCAACGATGATCGAGAAGTAAAGATAGCTAGGTAAAACCTGACATACACTGGCCCGATGGGCAAAAAAGTCAAAACCCTTAATGTTGAGGCCCGAATGGTTATCTGCTCTCCATTTATATTCTTGGTTCCTTGGGAACATAAAGATAGATATGTTTTGGTATACAGAATATAGCCGTCTTATCTTTCATTCTTTATTTCAGTCTCAGAGACACATCGACGGAGCCTCCCCAACTTAGCCAGGTCTCTAAACCAAGGTGGTCTTCAAACCTACCCTAGTGAGTCTCGCCTCCAGCCGAGGGAGTCCCCTCCCCGCAGCCTACAGAAGCCCAGTGCAGGTAAACGGGCCCGTAACCCCGGCAGCGGGGCACGGCAGGCTTCCCCAGGACGGAACATCTCCCCTGGACGTACCCTGTCGCCCAGCCGCACCCTGTCCCCAGGCAGGAGTGGCATCCCCACCCCGCGCAGCTCGGGAATACCGAGACCAGGGTCAGCATCTAAACTACCACAACCTAGGAAGTGAGTAAATGCTTTTAACTTCTGTTATATCTGGAATTATATACAGTTTTATTTAACATTTGATTGCTGAATAGTGTTTTAATTATACTAACTAAAGATCATATCATCTCACTGGTAGAACAGTGGTATGTGATGTTACGCCAATATCACCAGTATTGATATTTGATTGCATTATTTTTAGTATGTTCATTTTGCTTGAATTAATACTGTATGTGTTGATTTCTGAAGTGCTCATTCTAACTTATATATGACAAATAGAAACAACTGAGTTTGTAGATAATTTCAAAGAGATATAGTATCAAGTTTGTGTTGTCAGCACTGCTAATGGGTAGATTTTAGTGCTGCGTGTGGTATCATTCAAACCGTGAAGGTGGCTAGGAGCAGGCCCGCAGTGGTTGTTACAGGTGAAGGTTGTGATGCTGAACACTGTTTGGTCTCTTTCAGATACCTATCTCCCAGGAAGTAAAGGGTACATAAAGGTTTAATATGTTCAGTGCCAAAGCCAACACAAAATTAACACTGCTCCCTTCTATTCTGAAGGTAGCCCAGATGTAATGATAATGAAGAATACCTTTCCCTCTTCTAGATATGATTTTTCTGACCAACAATATAAATTATAAACATTATTACCTCTCAACACAAACACTTAGTAACTTTATAGATTTTGTCCCTTCATTATCCTTGATTGTCCAAAAGTAAATGTGGAAATGGATATGAGAGGACATTGTTTTATCAAAATAAAATATTTTTATGATTAAATGCATGGAAATTTGAGTGCAATGATAAGCTAGTTTACAGTATAGCAACATTTAACATTTACCCCAACACCAAAGGAACACATAGCTTGTGTTCTTTGAAGATATTTTGTGTTGGCACCCAAGGTTATGTATACACCTTCTATACCGGTACAGGCCCAAGGTCTGACCGTATCGTTAAATGCTGTCAGTGTCTAACCTGGTTATGCCGGCTTCCCCCTACGCCCCGTCTACAGGGTCAGTCGGTGGAAGGGTGGTGCATGGGCTGCATCTTCAGCTTGTCATTGTTCTAGCATGGCTCGAACACAACCAGGCCTAACACAGAGGGAAACATACAGTTTGGTCAAACCAGGGGAAAAACAGAACTAGATTTTAGTAACTCTTTCAACAAAATATTCTGAATTGCAACCATGCTAGAACAAACTGGACCCTGGTCAGTCAGTCAACCCTGTCAAACCTCAACATCCTGGTGACAAACACAATCTACTCCAGAAACAAAATTTAATCATATTGCCAACTGATTTCACTCTCCTGTTTCGCTGTCCTAAAATATCCTTCAATATATTGTCAGCCAGATGCCTAACCATTGTTGGGATTTCCTTATTCCTTAGATTCAGGAGATCCAAGAGTAAAATTTGTTTTTCTCAAAATTTCATAAATTTTTAACGACATTTCAAAATTTGAACACTTTAGACCAGAGAAAATCATCGAAACCATGACAGTGAAAATTGACCTTGGAACAGGGAAAACACAGAAAATCTTATTGCAAAATTTGAGTTGGGACCCAAAAGTCAGTTAGACTTGTTCCTCAACCTTTCATTTTACAGTACTGACTGACCAGATGGTGCAATCAGTCACACTCCCCACAGTGCCAGGTCACAAAACAACTAAAATCATATAACTATATCTTGTATAAAAACAAAAACAAAACATAAATCTTTGTACATACCAAATAAATAGATACATTAGGAGTTTTTGTGTACATTCTAGGGAGATTCTATTTTCCTATTCTTTATAAGCAATAATTCAAAAATCATTCCTAAATATTTCAAGGATCTGAATAATTTGATGATTTTAGTACCAAACCATTCTCTTCAAACTTTGATTTCAATAACCCTGCAAGGTGGAAGGGATAGGTCTGTCCTGTTAAGGTGATAGCTTCCGCAACAGATGCAAAGTATATATAGTGATTACACTCTGTACAAATGTGCTTTCCATCTTTCTGATCTTTGTCTTCTGCAAAGATGAAGGCGTTACAAGACATAAAGATACAAGATATAAAGTAATATAAGGGATTTTCCAGAAAAAAGCAATAGCAAATGTTTTCAGATACATCCTTGAAAAAGTCCTAAGGGGGAAAACATGTATATAAACTTTGTATGTAGTCTACACAGAAAATTATTGATGTTTTAATATTGCCAACAGTCAAAGAAAATAAAAAATAAAATGTCTACATAAGTCACTTGATTAAAATAACTCCTTTGACTATGGAGAGGTTATCACTAAATCAGATGTTTCATTTAATAAAGTATTAACCCCTGTCCGTTAAGTCAGCTCGGCTTGTCGGGTCAAGCCGGTCTAGAGTCAGGATAGGGCAGAGAATGTTATCTGAGACCAGAACATTGCATACAGAGCAGACTGCTTCATGTAAGGCCTCCAACAAACAAACATTAGGTGCATAAATTATTGAGATACTAACACTGGAATGCTCACATAAGTAGCCACAGTTTGAAGACAATTATCTTTTTAAGTACTGCAGTATTTTACAAAACTAAAGATTACATTTAGTACTGCCTTCTTAAGCTTACCAGGTCAATTTCTTTATGATAGTCATCTGGTGCATCCTTGAAATTGGATATTGGTAAAGATGCTATGTAAATAAATAAGTCTTAAGAAGATGGCCATAAAAAGTCTCTGTGAGCATCCTGGAAAAAAGAAGTTATTTGGGTGTGTTTATTTGTAATACACCAACCTTTACATTCATTCACTAACCCTTTTCTTTAAGCGTGCATGTTCTTGTTGCCTGTCTACATCTTAGACTGACACAATTTTTACCCTGTATATATTGTCTGATTCGTGTTCTTCTTTTACCCCAGGTCAGGAATACCTTCTCCACGGAGATCCAGCAACCCCTCTCGGGCCGATGAAAGTTGGAAAGAAGGATGCTACTAAATACAAGTTCATGCTGCATAATCAGCAACAATTTCTTAAAGGAAACTTCCGATGTATTTGATATTGGGTCGCATGGTTTCTGTCGCTGTGACTGGTCAGATGTGGAATGGTGCAAACTAAAGACTGAGGAGGTACTTGCTGCATGAAGCAAAACCAAGATCCACTTCGCGGAGATGGGCGGAAGTTACTGTTGGCTAGAATGGGAATGCAAACATCTCAAACATCACCTTTCATTGGAAGGATCCGGACTAACATGTGACACCAAGAACTACTGATGAATAGTGCATATCTGGAACTATGACATTAGTCTGTTGGTTCTCAAGAATGCTAAAGCAAAAACTGTGTTAAAGAATAGGTTCGATGTGCATGTCGTCAGGAAACAAAAAGTGAGCTTATTGCCATAGTCGCAGTAATCTATAGGTAATGAAGAGACAAGTTAGACCTGCCTGGTAGTTAGCAAGGTGGCAAAAGGTCCCCATGGAGCCAGCAAGTCAGTTGTAGTAGCCTACTTCGGGTGTTTTAACAGATCTAGAAAATGACACCAGAGGATGCTAGGACAGGGGCCTGCTCACATGGTAAATGAGAAAAAGGCAATGGTTGTGTTTTTTAGAACTAGAGCTGATATGCCACAGTAACAAGATGTACAGGGGGATTTGATAGGTTTACATGGGGTGAAAAGGAGAATTTATGATAACCATTCTTCTTTTATTGAACTGAAGAAATGAGACTAACTACAGCATTCAAAGTGCTGACCTTTTGTCTCAATGCTGATGAAAATTGAAATATTGCTGTCAAAAATTTAACTTGAAGGTGATGGAAATTATAAAGGTCAGTGAATTACTTATCTTACAGAGGTTTCATTATACATAAGATTTTACCCAGTTTGAAGACAAACTTTATTAAGAGACTAGGATTCATGGTAATCTATAATAAACAGTACTTACGATGATTTACTCAGATATTTAACTAAAAGGAAAAGCCTGGTGCTGATAATATCTATTCCTCAAATTGTTATTAGCTCAATGTGAAACTGAAAACTCTAACTAAAGGTCATGCTGTAAAACAAAATACTGCTGCTGGTACAGGTTGCCCTGAGATTTTAAATGAAATTGAAATTTGGAAATCTGTGTTTTGTAAGATAGAAAATCTGCTGTCCAGGACAGATAACACACCTGACCACCAGCAGTATTTGGGTTTTACTGGACATGAATGTGAACTACTGATATTACAAACCGCTCTTGCTCGTTGAACTTGCCGAACTTATCTCACCAGACACCATGTATTTTGACCCCAACTTCTGTGTCTAACACTTTGCATCTCATTCGCAATGACAATATTGTGCAATAGTGAGTAAGTATTTCTCTTCCACCCCTGTTGCCAAGCAAGTCATCCCAACTTCCTTCTGTATGAAACAGATTTTTCAGAGGGTAGTTGGGATTGTACAGACTAAATATGTACAGTTTTAGACTATTTCCTAAACTTGTCATTTTCTCTCCAACAAAGCAGTTGTGTGATGATGTTATAAGATCGTGTACTATGCCGTGTTTCTGTCTGCGCACACAAACTGTCAACCTGCTGGAGTTGCACCCGCAAATCCCAAGCCTTGTCGACTTCTTTCCAACATCGATTTGAACTAAGCTCTCTAAAGAAACTGAGGAAGAAAGGTTTTTTTGTAAGAACCTAAGCAAACATGAGTTTGTATACATGAATATTACCAAAATAATATTTCTTGTCAGATGTATTATTTATAATTACATCTTATCAAATTCCTGGAAATTCAAAATTTAATTTCAATTTCCAAAGCCAAAAATCAACATATTTTGCAAATTTCAGTATAATCATATCGTCAACATTTCATTTAGATACAAAACAGAGTTATAGATGTTAAAGAAGTAAAATGCCTATAATAAATTTTGTTATGTCAACATTGCGAGTTCCTTAACATTGTGAATTAGTTTCACCTAATTGATCTAAGTGTTGTTGAAAAAAGTCAAGAATTGATAGAAGCATTAGAACCATATTACTGAATGGAGCTGTATGGGTTTCATCCATGACAATCAAAAGAAATTTCTAAATTCAAAATGAAAACCCTAATTCAAGCTGTATTTTAGCAACTGCTTAGCAATCTGATTGGAGCAATAGTCAAACCTGATGTTGCGAGCAGAAAAAAGTTATACTCATAGACATTCATTAATACAGTGTATGGCATCTACTTTGAAAACTCCAGCCATCTTATTAGGGGTAGGGAAGCAGGCGCTTACATCACACGTGCATATCAAACACGAGTCACTCTATATACCCATCTCCTACGCTGCTTTGGACTCTGTGATACTAACCCTCGGTTTATTCTCCGACTTATAAAGGGAGCCATTATAGCTACTTGATCCTTCCAGTAGTTGCAATTACATGTGTTGTAGTGAGTCAAGTTGTCCAGTTTTTCATTGACAGCCTCATTTTGAAATGTCTAGAACTCATAATTTTCAAGATTTTGATTATGCAAAAGTCTGTTACACTAAAGAATATTTTCCAACTCAAAAGCATATTTCAAAAATCTGACATAATGGCTTTCATGGAGCAAAATTGGCCCTTGCCAAAAGCAGGATTTCCATAGTAAAGGGCCTTACTCAACCTAAAAAACATGTTTATAACCCTTTGTTTTTTGGCAGGGGGATTGTCAAAAAAGATGTTCACAACCAGCAATTGAACATTAAACTCAAAATAGAAGAATGAGGGGAGCCATTTTCACATGAGGCTGTCATTTTGTCACTTTGTCAAAGGCTCTAATGATGAAGTATGAGATTGAGTACTAAGGACAGAGTGTAAATGGTCCTGGACAACTCTAGTTAAGATTTGGGGCATAACAATATTACCAAAGGTAATGGTTGTTTATTTATAGCTCCATGCTTGATTGAGAATTATTGATTATGCTGTTAATTGTTTGGGATGGGTTTATATCTAAAGGAACAAATGTATATGAAGAGATGATTTAACACAAGTTGCTAGAATCTAGAATTCTGGAATTGATGTCTGTGGTGGAAGTGCTGTCCAAGTCCATAGTGAAGTAGTGGTGTTGAGGCCATGGTTGCCCTGTGGTTACCATGGTTACATGTGCTAGTAGAGTAGTGTACAATGCTACATGTCTAATTTATTGAAGTATAAATGATGCATCGGTCTTCAGTTCACTTTTCTTTTGTGCATAGTTTGTTGTGGATGTATTTGTTTTAGAGTCATCAGTTATGATGTAAGGATGTGGTTCGGTGATATTTTCAGCCCGTTCCAGGAAAGACAGGTTTTACTAGGAGTTCTTGTAGAAGCAAGCTTCCCCACTTGGTTCAGAGTTACTAGTCTTTAGTGGTCAATACAAGTCCAAATTAACATAAAATCAATATTTAGAAAGCAGTTTTCAGAATGTCCTTCAAAATTAAATGAAAAATCTTTAAAATACAATTCCGAAAGTGTACTTTCATATCCTTAAGTAATGACAAACAGGTAGCAAAATGCATTGCAGCTGATTGCATCAGGTTGGACCTACTTCCAGCAATTTAGGCCTTTCATCCACCTTCTGACTATTTGCAAATGAACCAGTGACATAAAAAAAATGTTTCAAAATAGGAGAAAATACTTGAAACAGATTTTGAGCTTTGCAAAATGATATAAGAAATTAATTGAGTGCGGGATGTAGTTTTTCGTATGCAAGAGGTCATACTGAGATTCGTTAGTAAGTAGAAACTTCTTGTCCCTCATGCAAAAGGCCAAAGACTAGTGCTTAGCAAGTGTGACCTGGGAAGACTTGAGCTGGGAACCAAGTTTCATTTGATCTGAGTAAATAAAGTACACAGAGATGACACTCCACGGACTCCTGTAGATCGCAAGCGAGCAGCGGGTACTTCAACATATGTGGTAAGGGTGTACCCTGCCCTGCCGGTTCTGTGTCAGCCAACCCCTCTTTGGTTGCAGTCTGGGCAGAATTAGGTCACTTAGTAGCTCAAGTATTGAAACACTTGTCCACTAGAGGGCCTTTGTGGTGAAATGGACCAATGTCATCTCTTGATGTATTTAATATCTCTGATTGGGTTAAAAACCTTCACATCCATTTATGTTGCTTGTCACCAACTGTAGTAATGTTAGTATTTGCAAAGTTTATTTCCACTGCTGTACACATTATTTCACATTTGGTATAAGCTGTTTGCATTTTTATGTTACGTTTTTTTCTAAGCAAAACGTCAACGATTTAATTGATTCTTAGTTGCCATTTAATGATTTCATGAAATCAGTATGGAAAGTTGTGTCTTCCATATGAAATTAAGATGCAAATGGCAAAGTTCTCTGAAGGCTTAGTGTACCCATAAGACATGGGTACACCCATTCCCTTAAGAGTATTGACTACAGGATTACAGTGTGTCTCCTACCGTTCATACTGTTTCAGTGTCAAAGCTTGGTGTCATTTAAACTGACCTTAGCTTGACCCTGTGCTGATCAGGTCAAATGACCAAATCATTGCCTGGGATTTCATATTGGTGATAAGTACATCATGATGAATCACATTTTGTCTTATGGTCTTAAACTGCCTGATAACCTAAACTAATGCAATGTTTTAAATTTTGATTTTGGAAGAATTGCCAAAAGGGAATATTTTTAAAATGTTAAAACTGTTGGTCATCTGGAGCAATTTTGATGCATTCCTACCCAAACTTTCTGCCCCTTTCCACAATAAAAGTATGAATTTCAGGCACTGTGACTGAGTCTGTTTCAGCAGCTCACCAATATGGGGTTGTACGCATTATTCTGGTTGTGGCATTTTCTAGCGAAGGTCTCTTCTGTCATTCTAATTGTTACCAAGCTGCCACCATGTAGGTACACAACCACATATTGGAGACTACACACTGACAAACCCAGGTAGATGTATCCCATATATAGACTGTACATAGCCCCCCTGTACTACAGGTACACACTGCTCCACAGGGAGGTTTGACAACTCCTGCCTGGGTGCTTCTTGGTTATTTGTGTTTCTGTTGTTGTTTTTTTCAGTTTGGCATGCCATGTATTTGCTTCAGCAAAACCAAAAAAAAATCATTTTTATTTCTAGGGTATTTTAGAGGTGCAAGCCACGGTTTTGTACATGGATGAGAAGATGTACATTAGGAAAAGGGTGTATATTGATCTTAACTTAATTCACTGATAACTGTAACTATAAGCCTAGTACAGGCATCCTAGTCCTGTCTGTAGCTGTGCATAGGGGAGGCAGGCCATTGTGGGGGGAAAGAAGTCTATATTTTTAACAAGGACTACTATACAAATCAATGTTTTATGTGAAAGAAAACTTGCCACATGGTTCTAAAGGTAAGAAAAACATGATGCACAAATCAATTACTGTAAAATCCCTTGTTCAATTTCAGCCTAACCATAACAAAATGCTTTATATTTTGTCTGAGAAAGTGGTTTTATGCAAAACTCATTAGGGGGAGGGTAAAATTGGGCAATGGGAAGTGATATATTGGTTCTCAAATGTCAAATATCTTACTTTTGATCAGCTTGTGCACAGGAACTTATTCATAATGTAAAGTGGTTTTATATATTTCTATTGACTGACCAGAAAGCATGTAAAAAGGAAAGCTATGGTAGGGTCAATGGATATTTTGTACATTGAAACACAAGAAGGTCTCCCAGTTCTTTCCCACGTAATGTATCCGTACCCAGTTCTTCTCACCACAGCTTCAATGTAAGATATCATTGTGGACGAAGGTACGTATTACTGCGTAATTACAGGAGGAAGATTGTACATACAATTCACAGGGGCAAATAAAGCTTTTTGAGGCTTCAATAATATACAAATTGTCTTGTTAATTTTAATATTCATTGTAAAATTACATGTGCAAAATGCATGATAAATGGATTACAAGCAAGTGTCACTCCAGTAATAAACACCGTAATACTTGAAGAGAGGGGGCAGTGAAATTATAAGTTGGTTATTTTCTCATAATTGTGTTAGCCTGCACCACTTTGGTGTTAGGCGAGATCATACTCGTTTAGTCGCTTCAAATTCCAAAGTAATCATTGCTCTGACTTAAGCCTTTTTTCATGATGTTAAAAATTGGTATCACTATGCGCTGCGGTTATGTAGGCAAGCCCTCACCAGGCACTTGGGTAAAACCAGGATGCTATGGTCGGAGCGATGATTACGGAGGAAACTGAAGCAAGAAAGGAGTATGAGGCAAGATCATAGCAGCACCCTGGTGGAATCCCCCATTACTACCACACCTCATGTCCCCCTACCAAAAGCACCACACACTACTCCTACCCACAATCCCCTCCTCATATCCCAGAGCTAACTCGAGGGCCGTTCTGCCACTATCTGTTGCCCCAGGGCATACTTCCTGGCCATACCCAGGGTATACTACAGAGCAGCCATCCAGAAGCGAGCATTCCATTTGGATATTCTATGCACTGAGGTGGGCTAGAATACCCAGGATACAGAGCAGATAAAAATGGGTTGAATACCCAGGGCTGTTTACTATTTAGAGGTTGTGGGGGTTGTGTGGGGCTCATGGAGGCCAAAGGGTTGTATATGGACGGGGTATGGAGAGGGAAGTCTACCCAGGGTATGGAGGGGTAGTATACCCAGGGTATGTAGGGGTAGTATACCCAGAGTATGTAGGGCTAGCTATTATTGTGGTAGTGTACAGTATAGTTGAAGGCCATGCCAGCATAAGGGAATAGGGCTCAATTTTTGGAAGTATACCCAGGGTACAGTCAACAAAGACCCTGGGTCCAGTTACATTTCATCTTTTATACCCAGGGTATAGTGCGCAAAGACTCAGGGTATGGTAGCTCAAGGCAGCTCCCCAGCCTCTACCTGGCTCCATTCTGGAAGTTCATACCCTAGGTACATTACCCCCTTATAGAGCTTCCATACCCTGGGTATACTTCCCCTTATAGACCTTTTTCATTAGGGTGTGGCACCCCCTGGTGAAGTAAATGGAACCAATGGTTTAGGTCATTTCCCATAGTTAACCTATATGAGGTGAAGCATATAGGTTAACTATGGGAAATGACCTAAACCATCAGTTCCATTTACTTCACCAGGGGGCACAACAGTCCTCATGAAAAAGGTCTATACCCCTTACATACCGCTCGTTTACTACCCCTTCATACCCTGGGTATGCTTCCCCTCTATACCCTGGGTACACTAGCCCCTAATACCCCTTACATATGGCTTGTATACTATCCCCTAATTCCCCCTCCATACCCTGGGTATTCTACCCCCCCCCCCCAACTCCCCCCCTCCCCCCCCCCCCTGCAATACAGTTTGTAGACCCTGGGTATACTGCTACTGCAACATTTTTTTCTATTAGAATACATCTTTAGATATAAATTTCATGGTTTTCTACTTTTTTATAAGCTACAAACTATATAGTTAATGATTCTATGTTTATCTAATTACTTAACATCCTTTTAGTAAGCTCCTCATAGCTGAACGATGTTTTTTGTGGTGGTGGGATACATTGACATACCCACCTAAGCACTGACTTGATTCTGAAGGGCTGTCCTCTTTACTATACACCCTTCTTATTAAAGGTGGCACCCCCTCTTGGTAGAAATGTGAACCCTGGTGAGGGGAGTGCAGTCTGCAGCACTGGTCACTTGGCTTGGAGCAGAGTTGAGTGAGGATTGGTGCCTATTTAGATAGTCAAGGGTCTTTACTTGTTAGCAGTGTACAGAATATATGTGTGGCAGAGGGGTTGGAGAGGGGTTAGTTGTGGTCGTTCACACCAGTTCAGTTCCACAGCCTAGGGTCCCTAAACACCCACTCAAGCTGAGGTACAAAACAATCCCTGTTGTTGAGTACCTGCCATTGACTCGTGTTTAGAGTTGACTGTTTTCAAAATAAAAGTCAATCTTGCCTCAAAGATTCCCTAATGTATCTAAACTGCATTTTTTATCATGAAATTAGGTTACTGGTAGTAAAGAACATATTTTTACATGCAGATATGAGTGCTAAAAATGACCAGTTTACTTCATTGTTAGTTTATTGATGGGATTTAGGCAAAAAGTTGGAAATTGTCCCTGTGTTAGCCTATATGAATACCCTGACCCAGAGTGGTGGGCTCCCACCACCTTGGTCTGCTACACACTAGGTCTCCCTTGCGCAGGGTCATAAGAAAGGTGTATAGTGCTATGTACCCTGAGTATGTATACCCGGGGGCAACAGGTATTGGCTGAATCGCCCACGAGCTAATTGCTCAACCCCTCCACTCATATCTCTTCCACCACCATATCAACACCTCAACTCCTACAATCTTTATCCATTTATCCACCCACCTTCACCTCTTATATATATGTATATTTTTATTTTATTTCACATACTGCATAGGGCGGTTAATTTTATATATTAATCTTCATCAACAATTTTTATTATAAATAAAATTTATTTCCCCAACTGCACCTCTCTTCTTTCCCCCGAACCTGCAGTCCCCCACCTTGCCTACCTTTTGGGGGCTTTTTGTAACTGGGTCACTATCTTCATATAGTTTAACTATAGAATAATCCTAAAAAGTTGTTTCCAATTTAATCCAGCAAGGTGGCGCCACTTTAAGGATAGACCCCAGTGATGGACGGCCAATTTAGGAAAGCATTAATACCTTTCTTACTAACGCACTCATAATTCTCTATCTGTTGATATAAATAAAATTATAATGTATTGAAAATCGCAAAATTCACCCAAAAAAAACTGATTTTTTTACTTTTATATTTTGAATGTTGATTTCTTGATTAATATTCAACTACCATGCATAAGATTTTACACACCACATCATAACATTCATATGCAGGAAACCATGTCTTGGATTTTTTATTTAGGTCCTAGATTGTTTCTTATGACAAAACACGGGATTTTTTGCAGCAACATTTTCTACATAATTATCATAAAAAAAAGATATTTCAAAAAGATGTGTAAGAAATTCAAGACATTTAGGTTAAATATTAAATGAGACATGGAAGTTCAAAAAATATATTTAGATATCACAACCTTAATGTTTACCGCTCACCTACAGAGCTATATTTCTGCCCATTTCAATTTCAATTATATGGATAGATCTGGTTATTTTGGGGTATTTAATTATGTTTTCTATTAGGTAATACCACATAGAACAAATCTTGTAACTGTTATTAAAGAGAGCAGCGTCGTTCACACCCCCATCATTCAGGTCTATCCTTAATGAAAAAGATCTAGTTGTTGTATAATATACATCACATTACACTATGCATCAGGTCCCTGTAGGTCTGTTGGCATGTATCAAAATATATTGTTTAATTTTCTGGTCAAATAAATATCATAAAAAAAGCTATATAACTTTCATAAAAATCGTATGAAAGTTCTATAGCTATCTGAATAACAAAACAAATTTAATGTGTTAATTTCCCTAGATTGGTCCCACATCCAGTTCAATAACACATTCTTAAGCAGACTAAAAATACCTGAGCAAAGAGGTCCATGACAAGCCGAGACCGGTGTATGCCCCTTATCAAGATTATACTAATAGGTTTGTTATGTAGTCATTAGACCATTCACTCCTGTAGAGGGACACTAAATATAACAGCGCTTTATCGAATGCTTTATATATAAATCTATATATATACAGATTAAACGGGTTAAACATAGCCATCGTGGGGTGAGGACAACAGCACCACATCTACAATGTATATGCAAATATATATATAACTATACATATATTATATAAATGTAAGGTTGAATGACCTTAGTTACACAACAGGTCTATTGATATAATCTAGATGAGGGGCATGAGTATGTTTGATGTGGGGGGAGGGGGAAGGGGAGGGGGAAGGTTGTCATGAGATGACAAGGGGGTGTGGGGGGAGGAGGGGGAAGGGGTAAAGGTAGTTATGAGATGAGGATGGGGTGAGGGTGCAGGGGGTGTGGTTGTCACAAGACCTGTTCTTTGAATGTGTTCAAAGAGTAGCTGTGCACGCATGCACCTGATGGGTATATCTTACTCCATCACCGAAGCATATTGGCTGGCCATCATGCTTTTGTATTAAATTTCTCCATGTGCATCTCTTTGCATGTTTTGTGGGGGGGGAGGTGGAGAGGAGAAGAGGAGGATGGGGAGGGGAAATTTTATCGTCCGCACAGCTAGGGAGCAGTGCATATTGTGGGGAGGGCATATTGACAGGCCGTATGCACCGCTGAATATTGTCGGCATTTTCTAAATAATAATGATGTTTGTTTGGGTAATAAAATAAAGAAGAACCTTAGAGGTTGTATTCAGTGGCTTCACCCCTGGGTTTGTAACAGTCCCCTGTGGGTCATACAGCCACCCTTCGACACCCCCTGCGGTTCTTCTTATTATAATATGCTACATTATAAAACATTTCTATCTTTACAATTTAAAAACTGGGTAAGAATAAACTCTTCTTGTAATAAGCCCCTCGTAGTGGATGCATATAAGGCAAATGTATGCATGACTGACTCCGGCATACAATGTTGGTTAAATGATATAAAATATATGATGTGTGAGGTGCTAGAATTGCAGGACATGTGTAATACCTATAGCAAAAAGGACGGTAATGAAAAACCTTCCAACATCACAGTAAAAGTTTTGGAAACTGAATTGAAAGAGCTCTACTCAAATAAATGGGAAAATACTATAAATCATGATGCCAGGAGTAATGGTGAAAGAAATAAGCTACGTACTTAATATAAATAATTTAAATAATGAATTTATATTGTTAAATTTAAATACAATTTCACCTTGGAGCCATACTTAATCCACATGACCAATAGAGTACCTAGAACAAATTTTACCTGTCTGTGGACTAGCACCCACAATTTACAAAGTGAAAGAGGCAGATACACCAAGCCCAAAACAGCTGTTCAGGGGTGTGCAGACCCCCATTTATTTTCGCAAAATTCACAGCAAAATTCGCACAATCTAGTCACAAATTTGCACATTTTTGTATAGCATTTTTACTTTCCTATATAAATTTGTGCTAAAAATTCGCACATTCTGTGACAAAATTCGCACATTGGTGCGAATGTGCGAGCACTTGCACACCCCTGCTGTTGAGGATAGACTCTGTCAAATATGTAATGAGATGGAGGATGAACAACACTACGTCATGCAGTGTAAAATTAACGAACATTACCACACCAAATTATTTGATCAAATTATGCTATTATATAACAATATTAACCGACTAAATTCAAATCAGAAATTTATTTACATCATGCAAGCCGAAGAATCTCAACTTGCCACCTATGTTGAATCCTTCATACTAAAGACAATATTGCATAGGAAAAATGGTGAGCTCTAGCCCTAGTCAGATGTCATTAGACTTGCCAACTGTTATCCAGATCTATTATTTATTTCAGAGTTATGTTATGTCATTAACTTTTTTTTCGCAGATGTTTATTGATATGATAACACGTTTATGTATGTAGGACTTTAGATATGTGCTTTGTAAAATTACTTTGTAAAGAAGTAAAATAAAATTGAAATAAACTGTATCAAACCCAACTCCGGTAGATGGTTTTAAGGTTGTTTTTATTATATGAGAAGTGTATTACAATAAAGCTCCTTCAACTTGAACAATTACTCTCCACCTTACCAAATTCCTGAATCCCCCTCTGTGACCCCATATCAACCAAGACGTCCTTACCGTCTCTTAAAGTAAGTAATAGTAAATTAAATTATTGTTTTAAAGCGTGAGCAATAAAAACAAATTTAACCCTAGCTGTAGTGACAAAACAGTTGTTCTTTTTTACCAGAAAAATCTTCATGTCTTTCAATTTTACTTTTTTATCATTTACGAATGTTTGAATGGTCCCATTACTTTTAAATTTTGCCAAGTATGCTTTATAGTTATAAGAAGTTGTCGGCATGCATTCGTGTTTCTTTATAAATCACCAAAATACTCTATTTTCTTACGTTATAGTCGACCTTCCCACTTTCACATTTATGGGACCCTCAATTAGGGGTACTATTGTCATATTTTTATTTCAAGAAGTTTCAATGTGACAAGTCCCTAACACTTATAAAGCCAAATGTCCCCTGTTGAATTCAGGAAATTCCAATGTTCTCTGTCACTTAAGAAAACAAACCTTTTCTGCCTGTCACATTTAAGATAATGTCATCCCACGCAAAAGAATGACGTTATCACAACATGGCAGCAACATTCTGTTGAGGTCTGGTTTGGTTCTTGTTACGTTCTTTTGATGACACACAAAAATGCAATGTTGCACTGTAATGTTCTTGTGATGTTCTTGTAACATTCTTTCACGTGACAATAACATTATTATAATATTCTTTATTGGTGAGGTCTCAACTTAACTAAAATATAGTGTTATTATAACATTCTGTTTTAGTAGTCCAACCTTACTTAAAATAACGTTACAGTTAAGTGAGATTGGGCAGGTCATAGACTACCAAAAACGTATGGTTGCAGAATATGCCTGTTACGTCGCCGCTTGCCTGGGATGTTGCAGTGTCAGTTTTAGAGATATTGGGCTCTACATCAGCCTCAGTCTAACCCTCTAACTAGATTACACAGACATTCCCCATGTCAGACAGCAGGCTGATATCTGGGTAGACTAATGACTCAGTCTAGGGTCTTCTATCTCAGACTTATAAGACATGTAGGGATCACCCTGTAAAAGGTAGTTAGATGTCATTGACTGTAGACACTACATGGTTGGCCTGTTGGTAATGCCCCTAACTTGTGTCCTAATCTTGTCACTCCCAAACCATTACTGTCAACAATTAACTCACCTCATCTTATAGATCGGGGCGGGAGAATAATTAGCACAGAATGTACATCACATGGAACCAATAAAACCTAACTCAGATTCCTGTTTCTTTTCTGATATTCTTGCACCTGCAGGGTAATGTTGGCCAATTACTGTGACAAGACATAAACAACAAAAAAGGAATGGGTGCCAAACTCGTTTCGGGATACCCGCTAAACATATGGTATCCAGTATCTGGGACAAACTAAGGCCCATACCTACTAGGTGATTTTACCGATACTAGGCGACAGACAACTGGGAGAATCAGCCGATTCTTATGATCACCTGTTAGTATGATATATTAAAATGTGGATGTTTGATCTGAACGGGCCCTAAAGTAAGCCGACTCTACCCTTAGAATCGGCCGATTTTATGACCTATTATTCGGCTGACTGTGTAAAAATCGCCTAGTGGGTATGGGGCTTAAGGCTGCATTCCACAAGTAGAGTTTATTCATGACTTCATAGATCAGCAGTGGGAATGTTGATTATCAAACATGTTGTAAGTCATTATAAAGGGTTTATGATTCTCTTTCAAATGATAACACAATCATTATGATAAAGCCACATTGAAAAAAATCCATATTGAAACAAACCAATGTATAAGTAGTAAATACATGTATCTTGTCTGTCATCTCTACAATAGGTGGTAATATACTTCCACTGGAAAATCTTAAAGACTGGCTCAATAAAATGAAAATTAAATGCCAGGTTAAATATTTGAACAGGATCACAAACATAAAATGAAAGAACAATTCAGATAGTCACAACATAAAACAGCTTTCAATACTCTTTAAAACATCTTTATTAGTCTCATTATTTAAGGTATAGCCCCTTATCACAAGAGATAGTTAGCTTTTAACAGTTTTTGATATGTGGGCTTTGTTAGTGTCATATCATTTAAAATACAACAGTTGTACATTGTAACTATCCACGAATGCTCGATAGTCATGCTACTTTCTAACCTATTCAAAATAATTTGTATCTGAAATACTAATGTATAGTTCATGCCATCTCAAAATGTCTATTACTAAATTAATAATAAGAGATTCTTACTGTCTAGGGGAGGATTATCTCATTTGAATGCCTTAAATGCAACTTGCCTTTTCATGTCAAAGAGTGACAATAGGGATCTAACGCAAACATGAGGAGGCATCCACGACATTGTAAGGCAGTCCCGAATGACCTTTTCGTGTAGGAGTAAGTGTTTCATGTCAGGTTTCAGTTAACTTTATGTATTTCAGTTTGTATCTACAATTTAAGAAAGCCAATACCACTTAGAACCATGTCATGTTGTGAAAATATGCCTGTGAAAATTATCACATGACTGCAAAACTGATATTGCGATAAAACATTTAAAATGTATTATTACTCTCTTACACACGAAGATTGATAACTAATGTATTCTTTACCATTCATGATAGTTTGCCTTGGAATGTTCAGTATATTTTGATATGATATGCACAGCCATATGATAGTTCGGAATATCTCCATGTGATATACTTCAATATTCTTACATATAAGCTGTGGTTGATATCTATTTTACCACTTTGAAAA
Organism: Lepidonotus clava; assembly: GCA_936440205.1. NCBI lineage: Eukaryota > Metazoa > Annelida > Polychaeta > Phyllodocida > Polynoidae > Lepidonotus > Lepidonotus clava. The sequence goes on from OW387142.1 coordinate 52,182,077, forward strand.
CAAACACTCTTTACACATTTTCCAAGTTTTGATATATCTAACTCATCTTCTCTAACATAATTGTATTATTGGGGGCATGTCCCCTTTAGAGGTCATTGCAGGTTCCTGAAATTACACGATATGAAATCCTGCTGGTTTCTGCCTTCTTTTCCACCCATTTCTGAGAAAATCCCTCTTGGACAAACATATCAATCGGTAAGCGTAAATGATAAATACATATTAGTATTTTGTTAATGAACATCTGTAAACAACATAGAGTAAATTAAGTAAGGATAGCCTCCTTATAAACAGCTTATATGACTTCCTGGATAACAACAAGGTAAGGTTAAGTGAAATATAAGGATGAGCTCTTGTCCTACAGTGTGATGCAGATTTATACAACACAAACTTTGTATCTTAACATATGGTTATTTCAAGACCTCCTTTCTTACAACATTAGTCTAGTTTATGCAAAAAAAGACCTTGCCTCTTCAATTATAAGGCTAAATTAAGTAATGAAAGACCTCTTTCCTTACTACATAAGGCCGGTCATGCAAGAAAGAATTAATCTTTAAACATAAAGTTAGCTTATATGATAAAATACCTCCTTTATTAGGCTAGTTCATGTAACGAAGACCTTGTCTCTTGAATCATGAGGCTAACTCAAGAGTTAGACCTCTTTCCACACAACACATGGCAAGGTCATACAACAAAGACCTCATATCTTTAAACGTAAGGTTAGCTTATGTGAAGAAATACCCCCTTTCCTACAACATAAGGCTAGTTTATGCAACAAAAACCTTGTATGTTGACAGTGATTTACATTGAGGAAGGTTCGTTATCTCATGAAGTAAGGCTGGTTGTTTATGCGGTGCCAGCTTCTTTCATCATGATATACTATATTAAGTAAGGCACATTTCATTTATCTGTTTAGATTGGTGATTTCAACCACTTATTATAAAAGATAAGGCTGATTTACTCAAAAGGCATTTCTCAATGTGAAGTGAGGTCTTTATTTACAATATGAGGCGGTTGTAAGTCTGCATGGCATACCCTGTTTTACCCCAGAATTACTGATATTAAAGAAGCCTAGAACAGTGGAACTCTACGCAATACCAGAGTCCTTTTGTGGAAAAATGCATCTTTTTTAATCAAAACATAGCAAGACTCAAGGTCAATTAAAATGTATTATGAAAACTCCTGGGTTATGACTCTACATCTAAATACACTTTTAGTTTCTTTATAACCTTTCCATTGTTTCTGTTGTTTCCATTGTTTCATTGTTTCTGTTGAGCAATACTATAGCAATTAAAACCATTATCAGTGTTCCTAAACTGAAGGTTCAGGGCTACAGAACAAATTGGGCTACAGAACACTGTAGGGCAAAAGATTATATATTGCTTAAATTGATTACATTTTACTTATTCAAAATGTTAAAATAAATACAACTCAATTATTTACGATATGAGGCCATTGTAAGTCTGCGTGGCATACCCAATTTTACCCAAGGATTACTGATATTAAAGAATCCTAGGACAGTGGAAATCTCCGCAATACCATAGTCCCTTTGTGGGAAAACACATCTCTTTTTTTATCAAATCATAGCAAGACTCAAAGTTAATTAAAATGTATTATGAAAACTCTTGGGTTAAGACTACAGACATCTAGATACACTTTTAGTTTCTTCATAAGGGGCCTTCCATTTAGTACGTACGCAAAAATTATCAAAGTCTAGACCCCCCCCCCCCCCCCCCCAGGCTAAAATACGCATTGGATTTGTATAGGAACGTACGCAAAATTCCTTAAATCTCAGACCCCCCACCCCCCCTTGGTGCGTACGTACTTAATGGAAGGCCCCTAACTTTTTCATTGTTTCTGTTGAGTAATACTATAGCAATCAGAACCATTATCAGTGTTCTTAAACTGAAGGTTCAGGGCTACAGATTTGGGCTACAGAACATTGCAGGGCATTAGCTTATTGTGTTTAAATTGATTACATTTTACTTATTCAGAATGTTACATAGATTATACTTATGCCATGAAATACCCCCTTTCCTACAACATAAGGCAAGTACATGCAACAAAAACCTTGTATGTTAACATTGATTTACAGGAAGGCTCGGTTATCTAATGAAGTTAGGTCGGTCATTTACCCAAGGCTCAAATTATATTATATTAAGTAAGGCACATCTCATTTATCACTACACAAAACTGTTTATATTGGTGATTCCAACCACTTATTTCAAAACATGAGGCTGGTTCACTCAATGAAGGCGTTTGTCAACACAAATATTAAGTTAGGACGTAAAGCCGTTGTAAGTCTTACAATTACAGATACTAAAAGAAGCCTGGAACATTGTCTCCCTACGAATACCAGAGTCCTTTTGTGGGAAAACACATCATTTGTTTTTTTTTGTTTTTTTTATTAAATAATAGAAAAACTCAAAGTTAATTAAAATGTATTATAAAAATTCCTGGATTAAGACTCTACATCTAGATACATTTTTAGTTTCTTTATAACCTCACCATTGTTTCTGTTGAGTAATACTATAGCAATAAAAACCATCATCAGTGTTACTAAACTGAAGGTTCAGGGCTACAGAACAAGTTGGGCTACAGGAAACTGCAGGGCATTAGATTATATAGTTTAAATTGATTGCATTTTACTTATTCAAAATGTTAAATAAATACAATTTAAAGTAAGATACATGTAAGAGTCAAATCTAAAGACTATCCATACCCCTAGCTCAAGATTACAATTAAAAGACAATCAGGACATTCTTGTTATCAACCATAATATTAATATCTGTGGGAAAACATTCCCTTCCAACAAGTAATATCAACAATCGCTGAAAAAGGTTAAACAGCACAGCATCAACAAAATTTACATTCGTTACCCAAAAACACATTATGGTTAACATTATTTAGGGGTTTTTTACTTAGTGTGTATGCAAGTTCTCAAAGGTTTTAGACCCTCCATCCGCCCTTTAGCGAAAGTACACATTGGATTTGTAAAGGAATGTACACAAATTTTTAAAAAGGTCATATGTACTTAATGGAAGCCCCTTATAGAATCCTCTTTATTAAGGGGAGACTACAAAACAGGGCCAGAGATTCTAAGGATGATGTCAAACAAAAGAGACCCTCACACATAAGGGAAATCATCTATTCATGATCAATAAGCAATTCCCAACCATTGTACTTTATCATATATGAACAGTTCTTGTAATTTAGTCCAAAGATAAATGGGAAAAGTCGACTGAACCTGAAATAGGTGTACATTTAGTTGACCTTCAAAAATTCAGTTATAAAACTGATAGTTAATTTCCTTGTGTTATGAAGATATTCCATCCTGTTCAACGGTCGCTCCCCTATGCCACTACATACATAAATGAATATGTTGCAAGAATTCTAAAAACAGTTCATTTATGTAGTTTCTGAATAATTTTTGTAATATTTGGAATAGACAACAAGTTATGAATGGTTCAATTTCTGTCAAAAAAAACATATACAGTTTTTAAAAATAATTGTATTAATTTTTTCCAATAAAATTAAGTCCAGTAACTTGCATGCCATTGATTTTCCAATTTGTTAGTTATCGAGCAATTCACCACAATGGCTTATTGCTCAGAGGTATTTTTCCCACTCAGTCCCCACAAAATACAATTCAACCGCACCCATTTCACAGAGAAGGGTCGTCTGAGAAGGTCTTGTCCGACAGTGACAGTTCTTCCATGCGCTGGCAGCTGTCAGACTCTGAGCTCTGGGACCCTGTCTCTGAGCCATCGTCTTCGGCATGGTTCAGGAACCGCGGGCTGTCAGGGCCGAAGCCATTGGTGGCGCTGAGGAAGGAGGTGATGGTGGCCGGGTCAAAGGTGGAGAGGCGGCGCTTCATGTGCAGCGTGAGGGAGGGGATGTAGTCGCGGGGGATGAGGTAGGTCGACAGGTTGAACAGGTCCAGGAACACCTTGTAACGGTCACTGCCCAACAGAAAACAGGCACAATTAGAATTGCAGTACGGTTAAGCCAGTATTGGGAATAGATATTCAATGACCTCGCATAAATGGGACATAAAATATCATTATCAATCACAATGAATATTGCCCATATTACACCTGCCAACTAGAGCGGACAATAAATTGCAATAGTTTGCTGCAAAGGTTTGCTGCTTTACTGCATAAACAACAGGAATTGTCATCATTATGCATTGCCATCCTGCTACACCTAATATGGGAAAATCTGAAGGAAGTCATCGAATAGTGGAATATAACTGTTACAGTATACTAATGAAACAAAACTTGTCAGATAATCTGAACTGTTGGTAACATGACCTTACAACAGGAATTGTCACCATTATGCATTGCCATCCTGCTACACCTAATATGGGAAAATCTGAAGGAAGTCATCGAATAGTGGAATATAACTGTTACAGTATACTAATGAAACAAAACTTGCCAGATAATCAGAACTGTTGGTAACATGACCTTACAACAGGAATTGTCACCATTATGCATTGCAATTCTGCTACACCTAATATGGGAAAATCTGAAGGAAGTCATCGAATAGTGGAATATGACTGTTACATTATACTAATGAAACAAAACTTGCCAAATAATCTAAACTGTTGATAACATGACCTTACAACAGGAATTGTCACCATTATGCATTGCAATTCTGCTACACCTAATATGGGAAAATCTGAAGGAAGTCATCGAATAGTGGAAGATAACTGTTACATTATACTTATGAAACAATAAAACTTGCTAGATAATCTGAACCCATCCAAACCATTTTCTGGTACCAACATCTTCAGATTGATATTTTCCAAAATCAGTAAATAGTAAAATGAGATCTGTTTTCTGGCTTGTTATTAGGCATCTTACTGACTATAACACATTCATGAATGATAGAACATAGGGGTGGGGTGGTGTAGTGGTCAACGTGTTTGACTTGTACGTGGGGGACCGGGGTTCAAGACTGGGCTGTGCCTGTCGCACCGGTACCAGCTCACCTTGCCGTCGTTCTCACCCCCATAGATACGATAACAGTACTTGCTACAAACACACGAATGTGAGTTGGTGTTGATGAAGCTGAAAAATTGCGGAGCACACATCTCCAACAATCATCTTCATGAATGATAGGACATAACACTTACCTAACAGTGGTACGGAGATACTGATAGCCCGATGAGCCACCAGTGCCAACTTTACTACCCAGCATCCTTTGTACCAACATCACGTGGTTATCTGTTAAAAAGAAAAGAATTCTATTATCAAGTCTCAACATTTTCTTTAAATCAAATGAACAGAATGCTTAAAATCACCTGTAGAATATATAACTTGGACTTCTTTCACACCCATTGCATAAAAATCATAATTCATAGTGACATTGAGAGTATGAGATTTATTCTCCCTTTTTCAGAATCCAGAAGGAAACACAGCAAAGTCCTATTCAAAACCCCTTTGCAAGATGCTGGAACCCCTAATAGTTTACATACTTAAAGTATGTAAAGCATATAACTCTTACCTGTACAGAACCTTTGGAAACTAAACTTTACATCGCTTATTACACCCTTAACTCTGAACCCAACTTATGCAATAGAACAACGCAGACTTACACCGCCACTTGGTGAGTAACAAGCCGATGTCCATCTTATTATACCCTGAACCCTGAACCCCAACAGACACAGAACAATGCAGACTCACACCTTCACTTGGTGGATAAGGCGTCGATGTCCATCTTATTATACCCTGTACCCCCATTAACACAGAAATGTAAATCAATATCCATGTAATTATACCATTCACACTAAGACAGAACAATGCAGACTCACACCTCCACTTGGTAAGTAGCGAGTCAATGTCCATCTTATTATACCCTGAACCCTGAACCCCAACAGACACAGAACAATGCAGACTCACACCTTCACTTGGTGGATAAGGCGTCGATGTCCATCTTATTATACCCTTAACTCTGTACCCCACTGACATAGAACAATGCAGACCTACACCATCACTTGGTGAGTAGAGTCGATGTCCATCGTATTATACCTTTAACTCCCATGGAGAAAATAGAACACCACAGACTTACATCTCCACTTAGTAAGTAGCGAGTCGATGTCCATCAGCAGCAGGAGCACCTGATATGGCTGGTGAAAACGAGGCTCATCACGGTACAACGATATCATCATGGCTCCTTGGAATGCCTTGTGGGAAAGCAGTCGCTCACCTAAAATCAACAAAAAATTTAAGATTTTTGAGAGTATTCAATTTTTGTAGCATTCATCTCAATCAGGTTCTAGGACAAAACCCCTGTGGCCCGTTGTACAATGATCTTTCATAACAACAATAACTTTAAGATGACTTTACGAGAAATATCATTATCATTATAATGATACCCTATTATCTTTGTTTCTACTGGATCAAATTGAATTTGTAAATTGATATATGAAGGGGCCCCGTAGGACTATATTCTGTAAAAATAACAGCTCATTAACAGCATTCTAAACAGCTTTTTTTAGTTTCAAAATGTGCATTTTTTATGTGCAAAGTTGCCACGAAAGGTTTTGTTCATTTGCTACCTTGTGTTGTTACATTAGTTAATGTGCAATGGGCCACTGGACTCTTACCCTCTGGACACATACACCCTGGACATTTACCCCCCTAGAATAGCAGCGGTAGCTGATGTGCCGGGACGACCACACCACATTCACCTTTACCCCCAAGGACACTTACAGTCTGGTCATTAAACCCTGGCACTTACACCCCTGGTTATATACCCCTTAATCACATGACCCATTCCTTACAACACAAAGTATCCTGAAGCTAAAGGCTATACTACGCTAGGCCTAATACAGTGTATGCCCTTGACATGATATCAAACATTGAATTTAATGTAAATACATGGGACTTCGGGCCCTGGCCTCAGGCTGATATCGGGGTCCCGGCTTGGGATGATAACTGCCCTCATACTCCCTTCGAGGTTGGTTATGGAGTTATTATACCTTTTCTGTTAGATCTGAGCTTCCAAGGAAGGATGCACAGCAATCAGTGATGGTTGGGCTGTGATGCTGAACATTTTTTTATATTTTTTCATATAACTCTTTTGATATACATCAAATCCACAAACAGTAAGAAGTAAAATGTAGCTAGGAACATTGTGCAGATAATGCATATGTTAAATTTCTTAATGATTTAATTTTTTTTTAATGAATTTTAGAAAAATAAAAAGTTTCTGTATCGCCCTGGAGGGCAAGACAAGGCTAGTTATCAACCAGGTTTGTATCGCCCTGTGTTAAACTCTTAACTACTAAACTTGTATCACCCTAAGGTATAATAAAGAAGATTATCATGATAACCAAAACAAAAGAATTAATCGGCAAATGAATTTGCTTAGGACGATGTTATGTGTACTTTTGATTGGTTCCGTAAAGGGAGCCAAAACTGATAAATTCAATGAAATTTTCCAAACTCAAAAAATCATGGAAATCCATTCATTGAGCCTATTTCTGGCCCATGTTAAAATGTAAACTGTGAAATATGGTAAAAACTCATTAAAAAACATGTTTTCCTTGCTCAAATCAATTAATGTGGATCCGCAAAAATAGGGTTTGTTTACGAACAAATTTTTTTTTTTTTTAAACGTGTTTATTTAGCTGGATGAGTTTCAGTTTAAGCAACTGGTTTCCAGCCCCGCCCAGCCAGTTGGTTTTTACATTACGACGGTATACAGGAAAACAATGGAGATATATACATATATGAGTTGATACACAGTATCTTAGAAAATTAAAGTGTTAACATAAATGTGTAAGATGAATAATGAAATGAGATGACGATTCAAATTGCTATTACACAAGGATTCTAGATAGAGTCACTGTATTCATGGACTTACAAACCGATCTGTCAGATTTACAAACCAACCTGTCAGACTCAAATGATGACTGATACACGCCACAACATGGTATAGATTCTGGTATGTGGTACAAGATGAGTATAATTAGGCAATTCCAAACTCAGTCTGTAATGTCCCATTTGTCAGCATTTGTCCTATGTGCGTTTTGAACAGTTCTTTTGAATCTATTTGTCTAATATTTAAGGGAAGGCTATTCCATATTTGTGATCCTATGAAAAAGGGAGCTAGTTGTACGGTACGTGATTTAGGGACAGGCAGCTTTATTCGTAAACCATCGTTGTGCAAATGCAAATCTTACCATCTCCTGTGGCATTCTACTTCAGTTTGAGCTAATTTTCACAGCTAATACTTTACCACTGACCTTAACTGGACCCATCCAACATATTTCTATACTTATCTGAGTTTTGAAAATTTTGTCAATTTTATTGGTTTTGGCTCCCTTTAACACATAATCTTATATAAGTGCCAAAATTATTTTTGTATTTGTTTTTGTTTTAGTTGATTTAATCTGGTATTCTATTGTTTATGATACACACACAATGGACACACAAATACAGGCCTACATACATACACATTAGTGTGCCCCTTCTAACCAGCTGCCTCAAAAGTGTAGCGCTGGGGGCCTTGTATGTGATAGGCCTTGTCTTTAATTCTCAGCTTGGCAATGCTTTTTATAAGTTCCAAAACTGTTAGTAAACCCACTAAAAATCTATTTCTGCACCAGGGTATTATAAGAAACCAACAGTGCATAACTTGGGACCAGATCAAAAGGGGCAGTTCTATTCGCACATCCACGAAGCACCTCACATCCACACATCCAAGTGGTTTATAGGTGAGTAGATATATATATACCTGTGGCCTGTTTCATAACTTTTGTGTTTCATAACTTACAATCACCTTTTCACCCCATCGTAGCTATGTGGGTTTGGTTTTTGCTTACGTGAGTTTGGTTGGATTTACAAGGGTTTTGGGTTGATTTACTGGAGTTTTCGGTCAATTTGTGGGATCATTGTTATGAAATGGCCACATACGAGAGTTTGAACCTTACTTATAGTTTCCGTAAGGGTACATAAAACGTCAGTACGTACCTATGGAGGCTGTTATGAAACACCCCACAGTAGAGGCAACCACATAAAAACTTACATTTAAAAAACTCTTTACTGGTAAAAGAGGACAAACAAAAATGTTTCCCAGGTCAGAAAAAAGGCTGGCTCCTGCTCTGCCCTCATCACACTCTCATACCTTATAGCCACAGCTAATTGCACATGTATTAAAATGCTTATGTAAGTTTCCAGTGGTTACCCATGTATTAAATAGTTGCATGGAAATCAGTCCACTGTCCGCCCGCAATCTGTCAAATTTGGCTTCTGCTTGTTGCCTTCATGTCAAACTGGCTTATATCACCTACATGGTCTGCCAACCAGATTAAAAATGCCTGTTTTTTAACCTCACAGGGCTGTTCTCGAGCCGTGAAGGATCTTACGGTTGAGGGCTGGAGGGATAAATCCTAGTTTCACTCTATTCCTAGGGGTGTGTTGAAAGTATAGTTGACAGCCCTAGGCCTGTCTATTGTTAATTAAACACAATAGAAATCATATTTCCCAATATTAATTCAATACTGGGAACTGATGTTGATTCACTTTTGAGTTATCAATATTGAAGGATTTATTGTTGATCCAATGCTTTTATGCTAACGTTGCCTAGACATTTGATAATCAATCCTAAATCAATTCCACATTGATTTACAATTGAGACATCAATGTTGAGGCAATATTGGATTTTCAATTGCACATTAATCTACCACCTGGGGGCACTGTCTGCCAACTTCATCAAAATGATGAACAACTGTTGGTATCTTAGTCAAAGTTTATAATTACAAATTCTATCACATGAAAAGTATTTACACACTTTTTGTTATTTTGTAGAATTTTTAGAGCATGCCATGTAAAAACACCTTTTTTTTTTTTTATCAAAAAGCAATAACATACAGGTTCAAACTACTGGAGTTCTTGTGTATCTCTTCCCATGCATTGTCAGACCACATGACATTAATGCTACATATACATGCAAAGGTGGACTTGGTTGGGAAAATACTAATAGGTGGCCTTAATCTTGGTATATGAACAAGAAAGTTTTAATATTATGATTTAGAAAGTAAATCAGTCAAGGGCCAGCATTTTTTTGATAAATATTGTTGGCCATATTTTTTTTCAGAATAGCAAATAATTATTTTTGCAAATCCTAAGGATGATTTAGCATTTACTCTTTAATATTCGAAACAAATTTTATCAACAATGTTGATTCAATGTCAGGATTCAACATTGTATCGATATTGAAAGTTTATGTTGAATCAACTTTAGCTTTTCATAGTTGAATAAACTTCCAATATTGACCAATATAAATGTTGATTCAATATTGATAGCAAAACATGATTCAATATTGATAGCAAGCATTGATTAGATATATATTTGGCATCTGCTCTCACTATATAGACTAGATCAACATTAATTTTTGAGTGAAATTATTTCTCATCTTATTCCAGGATTGATCCATCCCAAAGAGGCAGGTCAAGTTCCCAGGATCAGAGGCAAGGATTGAGGACTTAACATTACACAAAACCTACTTTGATCTGCAAATGTACTTGGATCAAAGTTGATCCATATTTAGGAATTAACATACAACAGTTGCTCCAGGATATACCCACTGCAGTTCAGGAAATTGTATTGTTCTTGAATTAGCTATCATGATTTTAAGATGGAAAGGGAAAGATATTGCAATCAATCTACACCATCCAATAAAAGAATATGTAAGATATGTAACCAGCATCTAGGGACTGCAAGGCATTTTAGGCCTTTTGTGCACTACTGCGATGTTCGGAGTGGTTTTGCAGTCGCTATTGCGTCTACCAATATACGCAGTATGTAATCAGTGATACTGCGTTTCTGCATTCTTTACTACACCATGAAAACCATAAAAGCAGTGTGGACTGGAAACCAATGCTACGTCGTTACAGTCATGTACTGCGTAAATGTGGTTGTATTAGGTCTTTTTCTCCCCTGCACAAGGGACTTTTGCTCTTAGACCATTTGACCAACTCATGGGGGAACACGGCAATAGAACTACTAAGTGCTCTGATGTACTTCCTTTTCAAAGCTTTAATGTGTCTGACTGAATGATCTATTGCTCTAATTGATCTGTATGTCATGTTTCTATCACCAGAGGTGCGACCAGCATTTTCAAATGCAAACTTAGCTGAAATGGTAATTTCAACAAGTGACTGAACTGCCAGTATGTTTTATTTTAAATGAGCTGATATACTCATGTCTTTTGTATTGCTGATGCTGGCATTTTGGTGTGACACAATCAAAGCTGTGCAATAAAATTGATTCAAGATACTCGCAATCACTGACTTTATAAGCTGGGCATCTAGAGTGGAGCATCTGGAGCATGATACCTTCCTGAGTGGTTCTGGGTTTTGTATATCTTTACCTCAGTAGGTATATGAAATCTAGTCAAGGACAAGTCACCCACTTCAGACACTTCTGGGCCCCCTGACCCTCCACTCCCACTACTGGCAGGGACCCAATGTAAAAAGACACGTGTTTGGTCGGTGATTCACCTCACAGGTGACACGTGCACGGGGATAAATACTTTATATAGCATGTTTGATGCAGGCATGCCAGTGAACGTCATTTACGCGGAAAATAAGGAAAATGCATCTAAATCTCGTTTTTAAAGAAGAAATATATCTGTTATAACATATTAAAGAGACAAATACGGATACCTCTCAAAATAGTACAGTAGATTGCCCCCAAAATATACTAATTTTCCAATTTAGTCATGAAAATCTACCACAACCCCTACCCCCTTATATAAAAAATATTCTCCTGAAATTTGGAAGAATATGAAAAATGACCCAAAATATTTCCAAAACCGCAGAATTCCGCAGATGTGCGGAAGTCTGGCATGCTTGTTAACATCATGACAAGGTTATGTTTCTATAGTTCTAAATCAGATGGCTGGAAATACTTTTTATTCAAAGAAGAAAATTGCTGTAGATCTGTTGAATGACATGACGTGCACAGGCTGACCCATAACATGCTTGGAGATTGTGTCATCCCTGTTAAGAAAATAGGGTTTTCTAAGAAAATAGGGTTTTCTTATTTGTTATCTGAAATGTATAATGACGTCAACCATCTACTCTTCCCCAAGCATCAGTTTTTTTTGTGTTTTTTTTTTTAAACTCCATCATTGAAATCTTAAAACTCTCAACCTCCAAGCAGAGTGACAGTTGTATCGACAATCATCCTGGCATGTCTCAGTCGATCTCTGGCAGGACGCGCTCTAGCTGTGTTTAAAAGTTGTTCTCTGCTCCCCTATTGGCAGGGATCCAATATAACATTTGTAGCTTTTTAAAAGATTTAGTGCTATATTGAGTTCTATACATAGTGAGGATTCCATATTAGGGAGTTTATGAAACTTTAACGCATCTCGATATGTCAGCATATATATTATAACTTATAAACTCTTTTACTACAGGAGCATAATACCAAACTAGTGATCAAACATTTTACATGTGTATGATATTCTCTGAGACATAAGGGAGTTTTAGCAACCACGACATATCTTGATAAGCAGATGGTCAGTCCAGACTTTAGCTTAGCCATTCCTGTGTGGAACCAAGACTCAGGGCTAAGAGTGTAACACTAAGTAAGTAAGAGGAGGGTGTACAAGGGCAGCATTAGACAAACATTTATAAGTAAGCATACATAATGTGCAGCATGTGCACTAGCCGGTAGAGTGCTACTGACTGTCATTGGTATAACATCCTCAAAAGATTGGTACTGTAGAGCTAGGTTATGTAGTTGGAATTGAAGCTGATAGACTGGTAGTTGAGCTGGAGCGTTGGCTGGGTGTGGTTGAGTGGATGCTATGCTTTGGATTGTTTATATTCAATGGGAGATCTTGACACTAGTATACACACATTGGATATTAATAAACTTAATCCTTTCATGCGAGTGTTATGTACTTCATAATGCGGAACTATGTTATCGATTTGACTCACAGTCTGGTCAGCAACAGACTGTGTATGGCGCTAGCTAATATCCATGGAAACAAAAACATGCATAACCTAGCACCCCTAACTTTAACAGAATATGTAACCTCTATAGTTAAACAGATGGTGCCATATATATATTCAAGTCTATCATTTACTTATTGATGGCACAGGAAAAGTAGTGTACCTCAAAAGACATCATTTTTATATTAGTCATTACAGCAGAGATAGGAGATATGCTGCTTTTACATTACAGGTTGCATCGAGGGGGGTACTAAAACTCCCTAATAGACATGTTATGTCTACATAAGGCGATGTGTCGGGGTAGTTTAACCTCTCTATCATCAAAATGTTCCTTACCTCTGGCCTTTTGGCTGTTGTATATACTGATGTCAAAGATGGCGTTGAATGTTTGCTGAAATATCAAGGAAACACCAATAACTTTACAACAGTCCTTCTGGGAGGCAAACGATGAATTTATACATTGTCTGCATTTGGGGATTGATTAACATTATACTTTTTTTATAGCACATTTTAAAACTAGAACCATACTTTACTCCTAGGATAGTAATCACATTCATATAATTATATTTGAGAAATGACAGTTGACAATTTGTTATTATCTCAACATTTTTGCACCTTTAAAGTAAACAAACTTCGACAACAATTTGTGAAACCAATAGAAATTAACCAGCTGAATGCTAATTATAAATTTAAGAACATTCAAAACATAATGTCTATCCTAATGCATAAACAGTTGATGCTAGTTTTTTCATTATGGACGGACGGATTTGACGACACATTTCCCAGAATGTACTTTTATTCAGTCTGATTGTACTGCAGAATACAGAAAAAAAGGTGTATTATTTCCAGAAGAATCTTTATCCAATCGAATGCTCACCATGTTGTTTAATTATCAGGTCAACAGGTGCAATGTCATGAACTGACTTAAGAAACCATCCTATCACTGTGTCAAGAGTAATAGTATCCAATTGTGCAATTATGTTTTTAGCATTACACCAAAAAGTATGCTCCAAGTAGACTCACTGGAGACACTCCCACCTACTTGGCAGGGTATGTGGACTTTTGTCATGATTGGAGCCATTTGTCAAGTTATATAAACATCTTGTCATTACCAAATACACTTACTGCCTCTTTGAGTAGACACATCCTTGATAAATGGCATCTACACATACGCTACTGACGCAATACTTTCATGGTTTCGCTTAATGTTAATGTTGTTTTTTTGTTTTGATTTTTTAGCAATTAAGTTGTCAACTTTCTTTTATAAAATTTAAGTATGTTATTCATCTCTGTGTTGCCAATCCCCTGCCGCTCCCTACAGATTTACGGAGATCCTAACCTTCTACCACCCCTTCATAACACACCTTAATACAGAAACAAATAAACAAGTCTACCTTATGAATCAGGTACTGGAACGTACCTAAACAAACACGCACTTCTGAAACATACCTGTTTCCCTTAAGAGCCATTTTGTTTCATCTTTTACTCAGCCCTACTTGTACCAAAACACCGTGTTACATGTGTCACTCGGCCACATCTTACTGCTGATAGAAATGAAGATACTCTTGGTGACATTTCCCCCAATATTAATCTAACTGAGGTTACACACTTTCACCTACCCTTGCCAATCGACCTCACATACCATACATACCTTATGTCACTTACTCTAACCTTCCTATTTTCCATACGATGCACACTTCATAAGTTCCTAGCCCTAACCAACCCACCTGCCATATGATACACACCTTATACGTTACTAGCCCTGACCGACCCACCTGCCATATGATACGACCTTATGGGTTACTAGCCCTGACCAATCCACTTGCCATATAGTATAGACCTTATACGTTACTAACCCTGACCAATCCACCTGCCATATAGTATACACCTTATACATTACTAACTCTGACCAACCCACCTGCCATATGATACACACTTTATACGTTACTAACCCTGACCAACCCACCTACCATACAGTATACACCTTATACGTTACTAACCCTGACCAACCCACCTGCCATATGATACACACCTTATACGTTACTAACCATGACCAAATTAACTGCAATATATACACTTTGAGTGCCTCTTACCCAAATTTGTGTCACTAACCAAATGCTACCTCTCTACCATATTAACATACATGCTATTCCACAATTACTTCACTTGTTACTATCCCTAACCAACTAACCCCCCATAACTCACATACTTTACATATCACTGACCCTAACCAACTCACCCCCCATAACTCTCATACTTTACATATCCCTGACCCTAACCAACTAACCCCCCATAACTCTCATACTTTACATATCCCTGACCCTAACCAACTAACCCCCCATAACTCTCATACTTTACATATCACTGACCCTAACCAACTCACCCCCCATAACTCTCATACTTTACATATCACTGACCCTAACCAACTAACCCCCCATAACTCTCATACTTTACATATCAATGACCCTAACCAACTAACCTCCCATAACTCACATACTTTACATATCACTGACCCTAACCAACTAACCCCCCATAACTCTCATACTTTACATATCACTGACCCTAACCAACTAACCCCCCATAACTCTCATACTTTACATATCACTGACCCTAACCGACTAACCCCCCATAACTCTCATACTTTACTTATCCCTCACTCTAACCAACTAACCCCCCATAACTCTCATACTTTACATATCACTGACCCTAACCGACTAACCCCCCATAACTCTCATACTTTACATATCACTGACCCTAACCAACTAACCCCCCATAACTCTCATACTTTACATATCACTGACCCTAACCAACTAACCCCCCATAACTCTCATACTTTACATATCACTGACCCTAACCAACTAACCCCCCATAACTCTCGTACTTTACATATCACTGACCTGAAAAAACCTACCTTTCCATAAATCACACATTTTATGTGCCTACCACAACACACGTAATATTTCCGTTACCTAAATGCTAACACATACACATGATGGCACTTACACTTACCAGCCTCCCTATTAATTACTTACCTGGTTGCCAACATTTTGTGCGCCACTTCCCCCATCTTCCTACTAATAATTGCTTACCTTTTGTATCACAAAGGGGGCTTCTATTATGTACGTAGACATAAAGAGGTAGTGGGGGTGCTCTGACAATGATGATAATTGTTGGAGTTTAACGTCCTCTCAGCATTTCTTTCAGCTAAATCAGGACCACGCACGTTTTTTGAACAAGTTCAACAATCGCAACTATCGGGGTGGAATTGACAACAAGGTAAGGTGGTCTAATAGGTAGCAACTGGGATCGAACCAAGGCTGGCCGCGTGCAATGCCAAGACGCTAACCACTAGACCACCCCACACACTTCTGTTGGGGGTCCAAAATTTTCCAAAATGTGAGTTGATTTTATTACACTAGCAATGTGTACTTTAGCCAAAAGGAAAGATCTACCTCCAATTAATACCAATCGACAAAAACTATTATGTACTTTAGCCTATGGAGACAGCTATCTGATTTACTCCAACGTACCGTACAATCAGACATAAAACAACTGGCAGGAGCTCAAGTATGAATCACAGTGGTTAGGCTGTTCAGCCTAATATCAGCCGCTATTGAATTACAGTATAGATCATGATAAATGCGTAATGCTGTGGAAGAAGGTAGGTGGAAGAAATGTACACTCTAATTATGTCAACTGGCTGATGATGGGGATTGTACAACAATTAACAAAGGATTTAGTACCAGAAGCGGCAGAGACATAAATCAGATGTGATTTTTGCTTTATTTGACAAAAAGCTTATTATTCAGACAAATATTCTAAAGCACAGAAGCTCACTGCATGTCTGGAACTAGAAGGTGCTGCGTCCTGAATTGTTTTGAATGTGATATGAACTTGTCAGTTAAATCTTAAAATGTCTAAATTCACCTTCTTTTTGATAATAACCAATAATAGTCTTAACTCATTCAGAGCTTTAGCTGGACCCTACCATCCATCAGGGGTGAAATTGTAAGATGGACAACCCTCTGGGCAGCGTACTGCCTGCATCCTTTTTTTAATTCATTTTTTTTTTTTTTTTTTTTTGGATATTTTCTTCAAGTACAAGAAGTTCTACCAATATCCGTGATAACATGATGATAAATACAAGATAAAAAATATGAATATTTACAAAAATTTTTGGTACCCCTGAATCACAATACTTCATCCTTATTTTATACGAAATAATTCATGCTATATTAACAATTTCTTTTTTATATACACTAATGCTCAATGATCTTTGTACATTCTCACTCAATTCATTCCACAATTTTACACCTCTATAATAGGGACTTTGCCTTTTGCCTTTGCCCTTGGGCAGTATGCTGCCCGTCGGGTTGTCTGTTACCCTCGGATGACCCCAATGGGTCTTCTTATATAAGCATCTATCTAAACCTGCTGGGAGGTTTAGAACCACTTCTTTAATTAAAAGCCCTACTACCACACCTTGAGTCCTAAATTAATGAGAATGCAGCTTTTGGGAAGTGAACCTACATCATAGGGGAGCCTGCTGAACAGGTCTATGCACAGTAGAGCAGTTTGAAAATGGAATGCTCTGTGACACCTTGCCTTGACTCACATATTCAATTATCCCTTGTCTTTTACGAAACAATATTCAGGGGCGGATACAGGATTTTTGAAGGCTGAGTACTAAAACCCTGTGCAATTGCACATACGCATGGCATTTTCCCCTCTTTTTTTTAGTTTAGAGGTCCACCAAAAGTGGGGGTCAGGACCCCAAGGATCCCCCTGGATCCGCCCCTGGTATTGCTACACATAAGTAGACAGAACCTATATGAATACAGAAATAACATGTAATAACTGTTCTATGTAATTAGAACAATATTGATCATATTATTGCCTGTTCTCACCATTTGCTTCTCGTACTCCGCCATCTGCGCCTCTCCTTCCAGCTTGCGGTCCACGTGGTCCTTCTGAAAACACAGAGCGATAGATGACAATTCACAGGGAACTTCTCTTGCACAGCCTGATTATGTCCACTTAACGATAAATGATTATTCACATGTTTAGACTTTATGATGTATAGTGAATGCAGTACCTAACTTAAGGGACTCTACTGCCAACCTAATGGCTGTAACTTTAGGCTGACTGCTCATTCAACTGTCTGACAACAGACCTTTGTAGTCCTTTTGTCAGAGTTTGTAAAACAATAAGCTTTGAAAAGTAACTTGTAACCAGCCATTTATGCAAACAACATTGTCACAAACACTTTATATGTACATATGAAGATTTTCATAAGACAGTATGTTAAATGATCAGTTCTGATATTTTGGTAAGGAGTCATATGGGACTGTACAACCCCACCATTTTAGGCAGGACTTCCAACCCATCTCCCAGCATGCTTTGTGGGGTAAGTGTATAGAGTAGCATTTCCGTATTTTCATTCCTAGATAGATATACAATTTGTATTAGTGTGCAAAAAACAAAGAACGAGTTCGAAGGAATTTGACCAACTCAGAATAGTATTCCGTGAGTCTAACCTAAGTGTGCGGTAAATCAAATTACGTGAAAACGAGAATTGTTAACAATGAGAAAAAGATTAAATCCCTTTCAGGGAACTCTAAAACTAGTTTTCATGCATTATCCACAACCAATAACTTTGACTTAAGTTACATTGTGGACTATAACAGTTCTTGTGCTATTTGAGATCTTTAAGTTTTAAGTTTAAAACTTACGAATGCTGCATTTCTTTTCCTTCCCTTTAATGTATAACAGACGAAAGTTATAGGGTGATTGTGTGCAACATTTTAATAATCGGCACTCTTTAGCTATTCAGTGTGATCAGCGGTAAGAGTGATGTTAGCAAATCGGAGAGTACACAGTAGCATTAAGGCCATATTCCACTATACGTCGTTTTGCTCGCGATGAGCAAGTGACTTGCGGTGTTTATCCCAACCACTAGTAAAACTGGGCCCCGCAACATGGAATAGAGGTATCTTCTTGTGGTGGTACTTGTGTTGGCTCAATGCAAGTACCACCGCAAATGATTTTATATAGGTTTTCTATTGAATGATTGTGGTGGGAGATACCAACATGCTCGTTTCTGCACCGCTAACCATTAGCGGTTGCAAAAATACCCAACGCAAATGGTACCCCACCGCATAGTGGAATATTGCCTTAAGAGAGCAAATAAAGAGGTCAAAGTAAAACAGGTTTCTGTGGAAGCCCCACCTCACAACAGTCAAAGGGAACCCAGCACATATCTCCAGGATGATCATTCGTCAATGAGATCGATTCAGCATCTCACTGAAGTCAACCACCAAGGATATCAGAGTAGGGTGGGTTTTGGTAGCATATTCAAAGTTTATACAGAAATAATACTAGTATAAACGTTTAATCTTTTAAAAGTGTAGCAAAGCTACAAACTGAGGCGGACTCTCCATCTTTCAAAAAAGACTATTAGGGGGTTTGACTTTTATGTCTTTTACATATAGGCTTGTGATGGGTCTAAACTGACACTATAGTGACAATCTGAAATAACTATTCAACTTGCAAGCTTGGACACTGACAGCAGGAGAGAACTTATTGAGAGTGTGATGCCTATGTTTTAACATCGGAATGTAATGATTCAGACACTGATGGGACTTAGGCCTAGATGTATTAAATTTCGAACCAGATAAAATATTTTGATGGTAGGTCTGAAGAAATGACACTGCAGTGAAAAATTTACAAATTTGAAGATATTTGAATTGCAAACACCTCCAGGCCTAAAATGATCAAACCATATGACATATTGAAGCATGGGAGTCATCATAGTATAGTGTCCAGTATTTCATTCATTTTGACAGGCTGGATATGGCCTAAATAATCATTTATCATTTAAAAATAATATGACATCCCTGTGACACATCAGCGTGACAAGTCAGCATGACATGTCAGAGTGACACGGCAGCATGACACGTCAGAGTGACATGGCAGCATGACATGTCAGAGTGACAAGTCAGCATGACATGTCAGAGTGACACGGCAGCATGACACGTCAGAGTGACGTGGCAGCATGACATGGCAGAGTGACATGTCAGCATGAGACGTCAGTTACCCCTTTACCCTCTTCACCCCCATACAACAGCCCTAGTTTCCTAACCCTAGCTTTGTCCTACCTTTGCTCCTTTACCCTTTTTATCTCTTTGCTCCATGTCAGTTGTGGACATATTTTTGGTGTACATATGTCCACCAGCTTTTTCACATCCTGCTGGTTCGGCAAGCAAGCCTTCAGATCATATACATGTATTCTTTGCTGGTTACACGCTGTCCACCTCCCCTCTGCTCAAAGTGCGAGCCCACTCTAAAATTGAGGTGGAAATGATTAAAACATTTAAATCTTTTATCTTCGCCATTAGTTTCCACCTCAGTAACAAGATATTATGTATATTTTGACACAACAAGCTACTATTAATTGTAACTTTTAAGCATCTACAACCATCCTTTAACTTGGGAATCCCAGGATGTTTCTAGGGGGAATTCCCGTTGTGATGAAATAATAAAGGAAGGACCATAATGCCCAGACTTTAGGGAAATCCTAAATTTGATTTCTTTCCTATATATTTGCCTTTACCTCTAGATTTTGAAGACTTTAGTGTGTGAATCATTTTTGGAATACTCAAGTGAAGTTGAATACATGTATACAACAAATAGCAATTGTAGGTTTATGTGCAAGGAACCCTTTAAAGAGGCTACATGAAGGAAAAAGCAAAGTGACCAACACATACATTCTGAAATAAAACCCGTGAGCTGGGTGTTGGCAACGCACCACCAAAATAGTGATCTTACCAAATATAAAATGTCGTCTTCTGGATACGCCTTGTTAGTTTATAAAAGAGGAAGAATAGCTAAGAAAAACATATAAATAAAACGATAGGAGACAGACTAAGGAACAAACAAGTACATCTACTCAAGGATGATACACAGTTGGTACTTCCCTAAACAAAGCTTTAGGTTCAATGATAATAGTAGTGACACTTGTGTTAGATTCAGTGGTTCGAAAGTATGATTTTCTCCACCAGAATAATTCTCACGGCAAAATAATTGCCCAAGCTTTGTATGATTTGAAAACCTGAATTAAAAAAAAAGAAAAAAAGTCTTGTATAAACAGGAAAACAAGATTAGATAACAATATAACCGTAAATGTGAACTTACATGTATGTATGTATGTATGTTTGTGTATGTATGTATGTATGTGTGTGTGTATACATGTATGTATGTATGTATGTATGTATGTATGTATGTATGTATGTATGTATACATGTATATATGTGTGTATGTATGTATGTACACATGTGTGTATGTATGTATATATGCATGCATGCATGCATGTGAGTATGTATGTATATATATATATATATGTGCTCAAATATATATGTGCATATATAGCAAATGTTTTTCATTTACTGTGTATAAGATTGTGTTCTGCAATCTTTGGTCAGGCTTCATGGTTCCAAAGGTTCCAATGCTTGAAAATGTTAAAAGTGTAACATATCGTTTGAATAAATGTCCTTGTATGGATTCTTTGTCTTCAAATCTCATATCGATCAATTATTCAAAACTCTATGACATCAGAATAATTTGCAAGCTTCCCTTTAGAAAGAAGTATTACTAAATTAATGTGTAAAATATTGGAACTCTAATAGTGAGCATGAAATACAAATGAGAAGGTTTATTTCCAGCTTGTATAGGAGTAGAAAATGCACTTATTATTATCATGGTACCAACTCAAATTCCATTCTCAAAACCCTGTGTTTTCCCTGAGATTCCCCTGTCCCATGCCAATTTTTCCATGTGTCATACCCAGCTAGTTGTTCAAGTTTAGAAGCCTCTGTTTACAGACAAAATTTGGAAAACCCAACAACAAAAAGTTAAATCCCTAATATCTTGAGCATCAGGAATTTCAGAACCTGGTCAAATGAAATTCCCTGTGTTTTCCCTGTGTTTTGGCAAAATTTGCAAATTCCCTGTGTTTTCCCTGTAAGGGAATTTTCTTTGGACATTTTCCTGGTTTTCCCTGTGCTGTTGGTACCCTGTATCATTCACTATTACCAACCCATCTGACCCTACCTTGGGTTTAAAGGTGTCCTCAAGCCACTGCTTGGCAGCCTCCTCAAACTTCCCGAAGAAGTTAAAGCCATCCTTCTCCAGTCCCGGCGTGCGCTCCAGCCATTTCTGAGACGACAAGTAGTTGTATTTTTCTATGGTGCTAGGCATTGATTCAAACATCCATTCTTGATTATGTATACTGAATTGTTATTTGCACTCTTTAGATATATGCTGCTTTTGGAATTTCACTTTATCAAAAATTCTTGTAGAATAAGTGCAGGACAGGTTCAGAACAATTGATACCACTATCGCACCGCAGTGCACGATGTTGAACCCACCTACCTCAATGATAACTCTATTATATGGAACTCAGGTTTTATGAAGAAGGCTGAAGCCATGTCCCTACTTTAGCAACATAAGGTGGGTTTCCACAGAATGACAAACATTGGTTGCCGGTCGCCATTCAGTATTGACCCTTCCCATCTTTGATGACCAAAGCTGTCTAGGTGGTGTTTGTCGGTATGGTTGGAAAGGGTCAAAACATTGGTCGGCTGACCTAACTCGTTTCCAGCACTTTGTCATCCTGTGGAAGACCACCAGCTAGTTTAGTTGGCCAGTGATTCATGTAGAATGTCAGTTTTCATAGAGAGAACAAGCGCACCACACAAGTATAGTTGGCTCAGGCTGAACAATTGTATTAACCCTTTCCAGCTATAGCAACCAACAACATTCAAAAAAACATTGGTGGTTGAGCATTGAAAGGGTTAACACTGGATGGCTGACGACAAACATAGTTTGCTGTTCTTTGGAAACCCTTCTGTGGCGGTCCCTTAGCAGGGACTGAGCTGTAGCCTGTACCTCAGCCAGGTTGAGAAGCGAGCTGTCCTCTCTTGACTCAGATTTACTTTGATTGAACAATGAGGCGGTGGTCCCTCAGTGGGGACCAGGCTGTAACCTTTACCTGGACCAGGTCGAGGAGTGGGCTGTCCTCTATAGACTCAGAGATGGCGTTGAGCTCCTCGCGGGCATGGAAGACGTCCTTGTAGTGGGCCTGGTTATACTTCACACGACTCTCCTGTTTGACAATAAACATAGAGAAGACTTTCAATTTTTAAGGTTTTCTGAGCCATATTCTGGGACATATACTCAAAGGACTACTATATGACCACACAGGTCTCATTTTTAGACACTGTAGAATACCACAGAAGATAAACTAAAATAATTTATTCGCTTAACATGAAGCCTAAAAACTGAAGAATTTTCTTATTACATCTACTTTAAAATGCAAAGACTTACGGATTACATCCCATCAACAGTATGAAAAGGGTAGTAGACTGACCAATAAGCCAAGGTTGACCAAAGAAATTGGGTTGACAGATTGCCTCTAAAATTTCTAAATGAAGCTTTATATATTGGCCGTATCCCCATATGAACTAATGCTAAAGCATGTCAGCCCAACCCTATTGTGCCCTGAAATACAACTTTTTGATTGACTGGCAAAGCTGAAAATCTGTCAGTTGAAAACATTACGAAATCATAATGTTTAAGCAGTACTTGGGGATATAGAAAAAAATTATTCTTGCCTATTTCAGTAACAAGGATGGCTTATATGGTTATTTTGTCCAAACCTTGTACAACCCAAGGATATACCCAATGTGAGATGGGCTTATTACAATACATCATAGTGTCAATGTGAGAAGTGTACAGACTTACCGGTCTGATTCCCAGTTTGTTCTCCAACAGACGGAACTGGAGACTCTGGAAGCCTGATGCTGGGGCCAGGTACCCACTGAAAGGGGAGAGGGAGAGATGAGTAGAGGCACATGATGGGAGAGGGGAATAGGGGCAGGAAGACATAAGGAAAATGATGAAGAGGGATAGATGTGAGGATGGAAATGGGGGAAAATGAAAGGAGAATGTTAAGAGTAGTCAAGAATAGGGTTAAGGGGGGGAAAGGTAAAGGATTACTAGATTGGGGTGATCAATGGTTAGCACTGATGATTGGCTTGAGAAATTTAAGAGCTCCGGTTATTCGATTTTATTGAAAGAACTAGATTTTGGATGAATACTAAGCTGTTACTAAAGATCTTTCTTTAGTGTTAGACACAACAAGTTAAAATGAATCCCCGTGACATCCCCATGACATCCCCATGACATCCCCATGAACTGTTCACCCCTTTACCCCTTCGCCATCTTAACCCCCTTATCCCCATGCAACATTGGCTCCAGAGTCTAAGCATAAATATCTTAGCAGAGGAAAAGTGATCTATTCATAGAATTTTCATAATGGTTATCCATCTACTTGCCAAGCAGAATTGGACTTTTTGAAAGGGAACTCCTCCCATAGAAAACCAACACTCTCCAGCACATCCTTAGCCTAGACCGACAAAAGAAAAAAATGCCTTAGCTGGAACCAGTGAGCCTCCACTACAGCCATGTCTGAGCATGGGAAAGTTCTCACCCTTTTTCGATGATTGAATACTCCAACTCATCGATCCATCAGGTCACTTTGCAACACCAAGACAGAGAAAGGCATAAAAGAAGGAAGACAGGAATCAAGATCAGATGAGGGAAAGGAAGCAGGGTGCTCAGTGGAGTAGGGGACGGAGGAGGTTAGGAAAGAGGAGGGGAGAGTGGAAATGATGAGGGAAGAAAGGCAAGGAGGTGGGGGTAGTGGGGTCTGTTAACAACATTTTCGTTACGCGGCGGATAAAAGCACCAAATTTTGCATGAGGCACCTCTGAGGCATAACTATTGAATCTAGAAGGGGAGCCATCTTGAAATACCAAAATGAAATTTTGACAAATTTTGTATGTTTTTAGAATTTGAAATTTAAGGTATTTAACCAAAACTTTTGGCTAGCTTCGATTAGACCTACTGTATAGATTCGAAAGGTTAATAATTGAATTCCCTGTCCTATAATCTACCAATTTGGACAATAGCAATGTGTTTCTAGGCATTTCAGAAGCTGAGATATAAGATTATTTCAATAAAAGTCGGCCATATTGGATTTTTGGCCCCCGTCCGGGTTATATTGATATTTCAAGGTGGCTCCCCTTTTAAATTCAATGAAGGGGTCCCAGGGGATCATCATACCAAATGAAATCAAGAAATCTTGTGGCAAAAGAGTAAAGTCTATATCCTTTCTTTTGAATTATTTTGGAATCCAGCGGTCATTATCAAAGGTATCATGCTAATGAAATCAGCCATTTTGAAATTTATGGTATTGTATTGGATGAATATCATATTTATTGAGCCCTCTAGGCTATTAACAACTGATATATGAACCATTTCCCGTGGCCTTATGCCTTAGTAGCTAAAAACCATAATATTTTTCAAAATTGGTCAGCCATCTTGGATTTTGGATTTCTGCATTGACTTGAAACATAAATAATTGAATTCCCTGACCCATAATCCCTCAATTTTGACACCAACCATGTCTCTTTAGTCTTTTTAGAAGCTGAGATATAAGAATTTTTATAGTAAAAGTCGGCCATATTGGTTTTTGGGCCCCCACATCCGTCCTATTGATATTTCAATGTGGCTCCCCTTCCAGATTTGATAGTTATGCCTCAGAGGTGCCTCATACCAAATTTGGCGCTTTTATCCGCCGCGTAACGATTTCTCAAAAAAATGACCTTAACAGACCCCACTAGGGATTAAAAGGTGAAGGAGGAAATGATGGTTGGAGAATAATACAGGTCAGACAGAAGGAGTTTGGGAGGACAAGTGTGGAAATGGAGAGAGATGGAGTGTAGAAGAGGAAGAGGGAAGGAGGGAAGGCAGTGAGGAGGAAAAGAGGGAACTAGAAGAGAAGGGAAGGAGTGGAGAAGGCAGGAGATGGATGGTTGGAATGGTAGAAGTATGGCTTAAGAAGGTGGTTATGTGAGTAATCATATGCTGTTCTAGTTCTTACTAAAATCATTCGATACTTTGCTAAATAGTTCCCAATTTTAGCACCTATACCTTGCTACTTCATTCTAATAATTCTCCTAGAGATATTCCAGTGGCAGTTTGTTTATTCAGGGCCAGTATGCATTAATGTGTTCCTAATACCAGTACATACAACTCAGTTGAGGACTTACCGAAAGTCCATAAAGTCAAGTGGCGTCATGGTTTCCAGGATCATGAACTGGTCAACGAGTAACTGGAAAAAAAACAACATTATCATCCTGATCATTTCCTGATCATTTCCTGATCATTTCCTGTTGGGGAAGTAGGATGTAAAAATTGGAGAGGCCCAGAGAGATGGGAAAGTGGGGTGTCCACTATTTCTTAAACCTGGTCTGCCTTATGAAATACCTTAGACTCGTACCCATGTAACATAGACGAAAGGACAGGATGAATCCCCCGGGCTGCCCAACTCAGGGCCTATTGACAAGTTCTTATGGTAGCTGTGGCGCCCTTTGATACTTAATGATGAACTTTAACTACACATTATATCAGAACTGTTTCATAGGCCTCCCTTCATTACCAGGTTCGGGGCACAATGCTACTTTGGTGGTACCGTGATAAAACAGATAGGTACTATAGTTATTCACTGAGTTCAAAAAGTACACACAGTTATCTGTTTATTCATTGTCTTCAAAACGTACACACAGTGCAAGTGCACTAAAGCAGAACATCCAACCTGGTACTGTTTTAGCTTACTCTTTGTCAATTCAATATGTCTTATGGGATTAGGTCAATTAGCACCCTACATTCATTTAATCCCATTGGATAAGTGACCTTACTAGGATTATCTCATTAACAGTAGGACCTTACCTTACTATAAAAAAAAGACCCATGCTCTAAGAAAGGTTGACTTTTTCATCTTTTTACAGCCATTTATGAAGCATGTAAATGATACTATAGGGACTTTAAAATTCATTTATTGGATGTCTGAGGATGTAGAAGACATTATTGTCTTTCCCTTAAGTGGTTGTACAACATTGTAGTCCAATTTTAATGCTTTAATGTACAAAAGACCTTTCATATCACAAGTTTTCACATTTACAACAGAATCCTATAGTAAATCCCCATAGAGAATCTCTGAAATCATCAATTTTTGCACTTTTTGGCCATTTTGAATTTCGAGAAATTTAGCTGTAAAATCATAAATATACATAACAGCCAGTAGCATTATACATCATTGTAATCTTCAAGTAAAGACAGATATGCCTAATAAATTTATTTTCACATATCACAAACATTACATTCTTTCTATTAGTGGGGTCTGTTAACAACATTTTCGTTACGGAGCGGATAAAAGCACCAAATTTTGCATGAGGCACCTCTGAGGCATAACTATTGAATCTAGAAGGGGAGCCATCTTGAAATACCAAATGAAATTTTGACTAATTTTTTAGTTTTTAGCATTTGAAATTTAAGGTGTATAACCAAAACTTTTGGCTAGCTTCGATTAGACCTATTGTAAAGATTCGAAAGGTAAATAATTGAATTCCCTGTTCTATAATCTACCAATTTTGAGACTAACAATTTGTTTCTAGGCATTTCAGAAGCTGAGATAAAAGATTATTTCAATAAAAGTCAGCCATTTTTGGCCCCCGTCTGGGTTATGTTGATATTTCAAGGTGGCTCCCCTTTTAAATTCAATGAAGGGGTCCCAGGGGATCATCATACCAAATGAAATCAAGAATTCTTGTGGCAAAAGAGTAAAGTCTATATCCTTTCTTTTGAAAAAGATATCAATATCAAAGGTATCATGCTAATGAATTCAGCCATTTTGAAATTCATGGTATTGTATTGGATTAATATATTTATTGAGCCCTCTAGGCCATCTTGGATTTTGGATTTCTGCATTGACTTGAAACATAAATAATTGAATTCCCTGACCCATAATCCCTCAATTTTGACACCAACCATGTCTCTTTAGTCTTTTTAGAAGATAAAAAGAGAGATATAAGAATTTTTATAGTAAAAGTCAGCCATATTGGTTTTTGGGCCCCCACATCCGTCCTATTGATATTTCAACGTGGCTCCCCTTCCAGATTTGATAGTAATGCCTCAGAGGTGCCTCATACCAAATTTGGTGCTTTTATCCGCTGCGTAAGGATTTCTCAAAAAAATGACCTTAACAGACCCCACTATAATTATAGAGCCTCAAATCAGATTGTATGACTAAATAGTGAAAGTTTTTTTCATTTTTCCGAATTTGGTTCTAAATAGAACGTTTTCATTCTATGATATGTTTTACTAAACAAGTCTGATAGATTGTCCAATTCAATCTAAATCCTATGGTATATGAAGTAATACTGTAGCTCATTTACCTAGAAAGTTATGATTGTTTGAAAAAAATGCCTTTTTCCATAACTTTTATAGCCACCCTTTCTTGGTGCATAGGTCTATTTTATAGGATTACCTGACCGACATTAACACCTTACTGGGATTATCTGATTGACGGTAACCCCTTTGCCCCGTCGCATAACGGGTCTCGCTGTAGCGAACATTGGCACATTTCAAAAGACCTCTCCCTGTTCAACAGGGAGCGAATCCACCTTTCATCCTTACAGGGATGGTTTGACCACCCCTTTTCTTTCATGTCGCGGGGGGACATTTTGGGGTGTTAATTTTAATATTCTGTTTTCAGCAAATAATAGCAGTGTCCCTCATCTTATAAAACATATAGGAGGTAAGTGGCGGAAATGTATTTATCAATCAATTAAATTAACTTCAAAGTGTGTGCAAAACCATCGCAACAGGGACAATTGGCACATTCCAAAAACAAGGAGAGAAAAAAACAGCGAGAAAAAAACAAATCCATCCTTAATTGCTCCCTCTTGCGAGAGTTTGGTTATGCGACGGGCCACTTACCTTATAGGATTATCTGATTGACGGTAACCCCTTACCTTATAGGATTATCTGATTGACGGTAACCCCTTACCTTATAGGATTATCTGATTGACGGTAACCTTACTAGGATTAGTACTTACCTTGAGGATGAGGACGATCCTGTTGAGCCGACTGATGACGACCAGCGTCTTGCCCTCGTCCAGCAACTGGAGAGACACAACATGACTGTTACAGTGGGTGTGGTGATGGAGGTGGGGTAAGGGGCGGGCACTTACCAAGGCTGGGGGGGGGGGTTCTGAGTATGGGTTGATCCACAGTAGGGTGGGCCCCTCCTCTCTTTTTCCCAAAAAGTAAATACAATTTTCATACAAATTAAAGTAATCTTTGACAAAGCACCCCTGCCCCTTCTCCTTTATATCTGATCGTGGATCTGCCATTGCTGGTATTGCTGGAACCTCTTGAAGTATCCTATAGACCTTTCTTATTAATGTGGCACCCTGCTAGCGGTAAAGGCCTAAACCGCTGTTTTGGGATATGGAGCCCAATGGGCCCAGGCTAAAGGGTTTGGGAACAAGGCCTATATGGAAGCGTCCACTGCACAAGTTCGTGGGAAAGGTGTATGTTATGCAGAGCTGGACTAAGAGTGGGAATAACCTGCTGCATCTCCTCAGTAGTCAAAGGGATTTGAAGGATTTAGGCACACACGTTGATGTTAATACATGGAAAGGGATTAAACTATAATTAGTCATCAATTATAGAACAATCTATTAAACAATTTTGAAGAGGGAAAAAAAAAGATTAGGGGGGCACAGAGGCAAGGCCCCAAATTTATGTACACTTTGAATAAGAGGAAAATTTAAATGATTAAGAAGAAAGCAGTTATTTCATGTCAGTAATTCAGTTCACCTAGATACCCAATTCTTGTATGAACTTTGAACCGACCCCACCGAATCCCCATGTGTTATTTTTAGTTGACCCCCCACAGCCCCCCACCTCATAAAGGTGAATGACCGAGGCACCTTCTAGCTATTTCAGGAAGTCAATTAGGTAGATTGGGAGGTAGACATTAACCAAAATGGCCACAGCAGGGCCCTGCCCTTAGCCGACCCCTATAGCAGTGAATTATAGTAGGTTAATTATCCGTGTTAGGTTTACTTTAATAGTTGATGTGTTTATGGAAAATAGCTAGCTCCTATTTCAGTCTCCGCCTAGTTCGACTGCTGTCGTCCAATACATAAAAATAGTTTCTGTATTATGTAAGACATAACACTTGCGTGAAAGGATGTTCTTTGATTATTCCTGTGTTATTGTACTTCCATGACAAGATCTCAATTGACAATGAACCGGTCCAAGGATGGAATCCACTCAATCACACTCAGTCAAAACGGTCCCGCCAACTAAACAGTCTATCAGGTTCAATTCCAATTCAAGGACTCAGCTTCTAGAACTCAACCTAAACTAAACTAAACTAAACTCCTCCTTACTCCAAGACTTCTGACAAGGAGTTATAGCTAAGGCGTGCGCTGATGTAAACACTATGCTAAGCTTACAGAGCATGGACTGATCATCCGTGT
Source organism: Lepidonotus clava (assembly GCA_936440205.1). Taxonomy (NCBI): domain Eukaryota; kingdom Metazoa; phylum Annelida; class Polychaeta; order Phyllodocida; family Polynoidae; genus Lepidonotus; species Lepidonotus clava. The sequence continues at coordinate 52,212,500 of OW387142.1, forward strand.
CAGTACCGCAGCCTGCCCCTACTGTATGGTCCGGGCACGTGACCATAACCCATCAGTGAGATAAGAGGGAAATCTGAATGTTTCGGGTCTTTTCATATTTACCCCATTAATTTCCATCTAGACAGTTATAAATATGGTACTCCACTGATTTCATATATCGAATAATTAAAATGATAACCACAAAACAATAAAGATTCAGCTCTAACCAAATTTAGTAAAGCTTCCATTAAAAGTCTTCTTGTGTAAACCAGACCTGCATGGATTTGCAAAAGGGTTTTTGCAGATGCATTTCATTCCCAATTTAAGCAGGGCTACTTCTAACTAGGTGACGTCTTGGTGCTAATTTACCAAATGTAATAAGAAGAAATATATGTTAACTTTTGATGAGCGACCTTGAGTCCTTCTATGACATATAGTTTTCTAGAATGGTTTTATTTGTCATAAGTAATGTGTTGCAATAGAAATGTATATATGCATATAAGTATAGAAAACATAACATACACCAGAAAAAATATTTTTATGGCCGAAATCCAATCAAGGGCAGAGAGGGTCCACCACGGACCATCTCAACCCCCATAAAAAATTAATACCAATACACCAGAAGGTAACATATAGTCTGAAATGCTTTGATTTCCAGTGGTCAGTCATGGCCCAATGGCCCGGCCATACAGTCAGCTGGTATTGCCGTGTAGTGGTCGTAGACCGTGAACGGGGTGAGCTGAGGGCGGGGGCCTGCTGGTTTAGGTTCCCCTTATAGATCTACTTCTCTGACTTTCTAAAATAGCGGAGAGATGCTTAGGTCATTCACCTTTAAGGGGGCCTGGGACTATGCACCCAGAGACAATAGGGAGGAGCGACTTTTATTAGATATTACACTGGCGGGATACTTGGTGAAATGAACGAGCCATGTCAGATTATGAAAAGAAATCTAAACAACAGTTTCTTGAGATTTACACAATGATTTGGAAGAACTTATAGGCATATATAGGTGCAAAGTACCACGTTTCAAAAATACTTTTTGGTAGGAACCCCTCACGCCTAGAGCCCCCGAGATACAGATCCGCTTAGGGGCCTTGAAACTTGAGTGTGTGCATAAACCCCAGTCTGTCCACTCCTGGTATAAATGGGTACACATCATAGTTCTAAAAAACGCGAAGAAAGGGTCTATTTTTACAAACTTCGCATGTCCTTGTTTCTAGAAAAAAGGGTACATTTTCCACCCAAAAATCAGTGATATGAAAAAAAGGGTCATTTTTACCTGGAAAATATGCAATTTCACAAAATAATGGTATAATCTTAGCCAAAAATGTCAGCGTTTTGTGAAAAAAGGGTCCTTTTAGGGGTACAAAAAGTCAGTGGAAAGGGGGTACTTTCTGTTTTGGAGAACGATGATATGTCCTACCTTTATATTTGAGTGGACAGACCGGGGCATAAACTCTCTACTCTCTACTACAAGGGATATTGGATGAACAGTGAATAAACACATCGACTGGGAAAATTATCAGTTTTCAATGTATTACAGAGATCCATTGCAGAATATGGGAAGAAAGGCGAGAGGGTGCAGTGGATGGGGCTTCAGGTCTTATTACAGGCAGCAAAAGTCTTGTGAAGTTACAGGGCCCATTTCCAATAGGAAGTTTGGGCCTCGGCGATCGTATTTTCCCCTGATCGCTCATCAGTACGGTGTATTAAAATATACATGTTTGATCTGAACTACCGGGAAAATCACCCGGCGATTTGCCTGGCGATTTTATCAAACCTGTTCATTTCAATGTAGAATACTGATGGGTGACAAGTCCCAAATCTCCTAGTGGGTACGGGGCCTGTAACTTGACAAGGTAACTTTTCTGTATGCCCCGGCAGCATGCCTAGGGTCAAGGCCATTGGGACTCATCACTTCCGGTTCGTCCTTGTATCTCTTTCTGACCTTTCCAGGATGGGATGCGGTTACCATCGATCTGTGGTATCATATACGGTGATAAAAGTATCCTCCATGAGGTCATTGACGTGGAGTTATCGACCTCCACTTACAGCAGACTCTTTGTGCGTTTTTACACCCCAAAATATGCCCATCCCAGTATACATCAACAATAAGCCTTAGATATTATCAAAATTTCTTCCATGCTTATTCTCTGAAAACAGTTGCATAATACAAAATAAACCAAAGCAATTTGGTTTACAGATTGCTCAAAAGATTTCTAAAATGCGATCTTATATTTTTGACTTTTTCCTATAGGAACCAATGTTAAAGCTTGTCTACCCAACCCATAATGTCTGACCCTATTTTGCTCTGAAATACAGCATTTTGATTGGTTGGCAAACCTGAAAATCTGTTATTAAATAAAATTTAAGAAACGATAATGTTTTAGCAGTAGTTGAGGATAAAGAAAAATATAATACTTGCTTAATTGAGTGACCCAACTCTAGGAGACAAGGATGGCTTGTCATGGTCATTACCCTTGTCCAACCATAGGATATACACAACGTGGGATGGGCTTATTGGACTCATTTCATGGGATAGATACCCTGTAAAGCTTGATTCTCAATCCGCAAACATACATAGAAATCACAGGCCTCATTGCTTCTCCAATATACCACGGCTTGTGTTCCGTTATTACCCTACTTCTTCTAAAATGATGTCCTTTCGCATGTTGCTGCCTACATACTGAACTTTCTTCAGGTCTTACCAAGAACAAGCAAAATGGGCCATAACCAACCTGTCCATCTGGCTGCTGTTTTATTAAACTGCTTTCAAAAGGACCTGTGTGAACCAGCAAATTGGGTCATGACCCCATTTCTTAGTTCCAGCCTCATCCTCCATGGTGTAATGGTTACGACCCTCACCTCCAAACCAAAAAGTTGTGGATTCAAATCCTGGCAAAGCCACTTGTATTTTGACACAACACCGACCCCTTCTCTCCTCCTGTGGTCTTTTGACTTTCTGTCAATCCCTGTCAGTATGGAAACCCTTCCTTACCATAACACTCATTTTTCTGGTGCTAATTATCACGCAAATTTGTGTGGTCCTACCTGTCCCACTTTGTATAATACTATCCCATGATCTGTTAAATAGTAATTGGCGTTATCATCTTGTAGCCGGCTGACTCTTTCTACTGTTAATCGGGGATGCCATGTAACTTTTGGCTCTAACCAATCTCTTTCCTTTGCCTCAGTTGGGGCTATGAATAAACTATTGTATTTTATTGTCTCTTTTCTTACACATCTTATAAATGACCAATTATGGGGAAATAGCGATAGGAAGAGCTGGTCATCTGAAGTATAGGCCCTTCAAGGGGAAAAGTGCTTTGTAATTTCCACTTTTGCATCTAACTTCTGAAATCACCGTACAAATCCTTCATACACCTTAGTTCATACACGTTTTACATTGATGTGACTAATAAGGTACCCTCCCTGGGTAACCTGCTCTGACCCACTCCCCTCCACTGTGAACCAGCCCAACCATAGAATAGGTTCTAGATTTTATTTTAATGATATTGATTTTTAATTGACCACCAATATGGCGCCTAGTCCATTGATTTCAGGAGGAACAACGCTATCTGCTCAATGTCTTGATACTATTTTATTGGGGGGAAGCACCATGTATCCACGGAACTGAAGTAGCAGGTCGTAATTCATGTAAGATAAACCCCTCAAGAGACATTTTTTACAGTTTAAAAGTGTCACTTAGTGCGGTATAACATCAACAACTCTAGGATATCATTGTCCCATGCCAAAAAAACATCTCTATGATAAAGTGTATCAAAGGTCGTACAATGACCCGAACATTGTATCCACGACAGACAAGGCATGGGACTGTCAATAAACGTAGTGACAACGTTCTGAATGACGTTAGCCGTACACGGAAGTCTAAAGTATTCACATCTAAACAAGGTCACATTAAGTCCAAATTTCCCATAGAATTCATAATCTATTTCTTGGTCGCCAAAGCCTCCGGGTTTTGGGTAAGAAAATGATGTTTTCTATAAAAAAAAATATATATATATAAAAAAGTATTTTCTGAGCCTATGCTTCAAGCTCTTCGGCCTCTGTCACATAAATAGAAGTGCTGCATCTCTTGGACTAATTCTATTTCCAACTATTTCGTAAAATTGTATTTCCTCTATATTTGTATGAGCTGCACGAGGTCAGATTGTACCCAGCAGGTTGTTTCCCACCGTGTTGGATTAACTATTCGGGACTTTTATATTAGGTTTTGAATAAACAACACAAGCAAGATACGAAAATAAAACCGTCCCAAAACAGACTGAACTAACGTTGTGGTGCCCTAACAAACGGCTCAGTTAAAACACACACGAAACGTGAAGGCGTTTTCCCGGAATTTAAACCGTTCGCGGAACCCCTTGACAATCCTATTCCTTGTAATCTTTGGTAAGTTTTTTCTACTAAAACCATAGTTTTTTCTTTTTTGGCAGTCCACATTTTGTGGAGACATAGATATACTGTGCGGAAATGAAACCATACACATTGTGTGCCTTGGGGATGGAAACCCTGATACACTACCTATCACGCCTTGCCCGTCCCAGGAGGCTCAGGTCTGTATCATCCACGTGTCCTCCCACAGCAAATAACTCTGGGGCTAACGTATACATAGTACAGACCAAGGGGGGCACAAACCAATTGTTATTGCCCTGGTTTGGTTCAATAAAAAAAAAATACCGTCGAGGGTTTTAGCCAGAGATATAGGTGTGTGCAAACTGGGCCAATAACAATTGCTGAGTGCCCCAACTTAAGTCTGTACTTAAAGATCCTGTGACACGATTTTAGTAAACAATTTTAAATAAACTATCATGTAGAATGTAACAAAATTAGAGTAATCGTTTCTGTCCAATGCATAACAACCCTTGTGTTGTTGTATACTGGTCTCCCTAAATGAGATTTAGGGTCTCACCGAGCCTCTTATCTTTCTTGCTATACCCGGCTACAGAACCCTATCTATGACGTCATCAGGAGAACCACATGACTGCTACAGCCATAGGTACCTATGACACAATATAGAATAAATAGATAGATCTACTGGTTATGAAATAACCTATATCTGCTATCTCGGTTATTAATGATTTTTTGCAAGTGCCTTTGTATTAAAAGAAATTAATTACATCTACCAAACTGATAAATCCTTGAAAATATAGTCAATTTGGAAAATAAAGATAAGGTACATTGCACAAATGAATGAACCTTCGGGAAACAAATAATCTGCAGTGAATTTAGGATATCAATATATATGTAATCAGATAATTAGTAATGACAACGTTGGTAAATCAGGTATAAATTTTATAATTCAAGTAACTACTATTTGTTTGCAAATACTAGATGAAATAGTGGATGTGATGTCTCCTTGTATGAAGTGAATCAAATTTGGCTTATGATATCTAGTTACATAGTTATTATTGTAAATTATTTGCCCTACTGTGTTATTGTCAGGATATCCGTGGATAAGTCTTTTTCCAAAGTGGAAGCTAATACTAACTGTTGCCAAGGTGTTAGGCCTAGTGCGAATCTTCAAAAGGATATATAGGTGTGAAAGCATGTCTATTTATAATGCAACTACTACAACAAAAACAACTGGCATATACCTGTCACATTGCGGGAAGCTAGCTAAATGTGCACTGGCGTGAATTGAGTCCAGTTACAGAAATGCATATTGTTTTTCACTGAAGGTATCTAGTATGTGGATATATACATGTATGTACATGTTTACCAGAGGAGTGTCTCCCGGTGACGTCATAGGTTCCCAATTCCCAGGCTGCACCAGTACAGCCCAGATAAGGCAGTTTCCAAATATAATTAACGAATACCTTTAAATGACACATTTACCATTGGTTTAAACATGCAAGATATACTTGTTCATTAGAGACCAATCCAAATGTACTTAGCAGGGTTGAACGTGTCACTGGATCTTTAATTTATTCTATATCAATTACACAGAAAATGTTGAGAATTCTTATCAACAACACAAAAATTGGCTCGATCTGTTAAAGACAGGCATCTATGAAGGGTGATAAAGTTGATTTGCGATGGCTAATGAAAATGACAATAAGGAAACTATCTTTATGTATCTAGGTGTAGGCCTATAGTCAAACTTCTGTGTATCGGTATACTATAGACCCCGTGCACATGTGGTCACGTGATCAGTTTTTGGTGATCACCACGTGGTGATCAGGACCATGTGACAATCGGAATTCAGAATTCTAAGAGAGAAATCTTTGGATTGTGATTCTTTGGATTTGTTTCAATTTAATGGGGCATAGCTACTTGTTCTAAATGTTTTAGAATTGTGAATATTGATGAAAATTAGTCACCAATATGGCAAACAACCCATTTTGGGAGACATGACATCATCTGCACAGCGTCTATAGTTCACTTTTTTACAGTTCACCGATATACTGCTATCTGTACTCACCGACTGGGAGAAAAGTGCGCGGACCGAGTCCAACTCAAACAGAATCTGTTTAAACCACAGCTCGTACGCTGAAAAGACAGAAAAAAAAAGAGTTATTGAATGAAACAAAGAGACTGTCATGACACCTAGGATAAACAGGATTAAGTCTGCTAGGAAAAGTGTTAACTTCCAGTGTGTCAAAGTATACATTGAAGCAGTGCATTGAACTTATGACTGTACTGAACTCAGGGAAGCCACCAATATCAAATACACTCACATGTCTAACACAGGCAATTTGTATATGATTTCATAAATCTGAATAATAAACAAGTGCCCTCTAGTGCAGAAAGGGGACAGAACCCAACGCAGCCAGAGGCTTTGGTAGGTTGAATGAATAAATTAGTACTGACATGTACACGATCAACAAGAAATATTGATACATAAAGTAAACAGAGATATAATGAATTATCATTGTCTCAACAGTTCAATAAAGTTAAATAGGTAGTTTGGACTATCTCTGTAGTTGGCGCAAGAACAACAAGAATCTATCAGAAGTTCGAAACTAGCAATTAGTGAACACGTAATAATTGACAATATACGTTTTATTACTTGTATCTAATTGATAACTCGCATGTCGAAGTTTAGTTCTAAACCAAATACATTCAACAGGGATTATAATACAGGACAGGAGTACTATATTGATCAAGAGATCACTTTACTCAAAGGACATATACTTCTGTCACCGCTAAAATATAGAATAACATAAGTTAAAAGAGAGGGGCCAGTGAAATTTTGATATTGTTAAATTCTCATATCATACCGTAGGTAGAGTGCTTAAGTATAAATATATGACATTATTATAACTTTAAAGTGATCCCTTATGAAAGAAAACTGTGTCTCTTTATCAGATCACACATTGAGTCCCCTGCACACCTGGAATAGGCTGTCTGTGTGTGACGTCACACAAAATGACAGTTATATTCAAATTTCAAAATTATAAATCCTATAATAAAATACATTTTTGAATTTTTCTTTCATGAATCATTTTATTTGGTCATTCTAAATACTTTTAGGCTCATAAAAAACACTAAGATACATTAGATATTATTATTTTTCCAGTTTTATCATTTTTCAGCTGTTCTGCTTGTGACGTCACATACAGATAATTGCCCTGTGCAGGCAGTCTCAGATGCAGTCAGGGGAACTAAGTTTGATGGAGACAAAATATAAATAAAACAAAAACTATTAGAGATAAAAGCACAAAATTTGGTATGATTATTCCCTGGATGGTAAAGAACACGGCAATATACTAGTTTATGGTCACTGGCCCCTCCCTTTAATTAAGGATTTTTAGAATAATCCATTTGACTATTACATATATATATCAAATACTGGAATGCTGCTTGTCTCAAAGTACAATCTATCCTAAAGTTGAAGCGGATGGTGTGTGGAATCTCTGGGAGGGGCAGGGTGCTTATTCTACATGTCATTTCAAATAAATGAGAAAGAATACTGTATGGAAACATACCTATTACATTAATCAAACTTGAAACATGTGGCAGCGGTTGCAAGATTATGAATGAGCTTACATTCTTTAACAATAGAGACTGGGAGGCACTCAAGACCCAAAATTGCAAGAGAAGACAGGAATTGCCCAAATAGTTCTTCGAATAGGGTGGAAGACAAACGGCATTTTCTTTTGAGATGTCCACTCTATAACGAATTATGACAAACTTATTTAAATTAATACCAATTGAAACAAGTATAATACTGCATAATGGTATGTTCTATTACTTTATGAACAGTAAAGAGATAAAAGTCATTAAGGCATTAGATGTGTACACAGCCTTTAAACTCAGGGAAGAGTATGTGCAACAACACTAGCTATATATCATACTGCCCGTCATAACTTATCACTCCTGACCATCTAGGCCATGGTGTTGTATATATGTTATAAAACTACAGTGCACTTCGGAAATTGTGGGTACCTTGGACCAGACCTTACTGTCCACTATAATCATATATCCGAATGTCCACAATAGGCTATGTGAAGTGAGTAGTATAGTCAGTATACGCATCACCTAACACAAATGCAAAGCATCTCCTATCTCAGCTACCACCATTTATTTATAAAATATCTTATTATGAGTTCATTGTCATGGGTTAGTAATCATGAGTTATACATTCAAATTTCAGTTATTCTTTAGTCGTACCCCACTGAAAGCTTGGAAATTTAAAGATATGATGCGTTGGTGTTGCTTAACCTCCCTAATAATTAGTACTCAATTACTCATAGCGTTGAAGATAGACATCTTCATGACAATATGAAAGGTGCAACTAACTGAAACTTCTAATTGTTTTTGGATTCTGTCCATTTAATGTCTTTAAGCCATATAATTCTCCACTCTCTTTAGCGTTAATTAGTTGGCTGAAAAAGTGGACCTGATTCCCTATAACTCCCTGCATGTGAAATATAGTAATAGGTATTATTGGGTATGAGGTGGCTGCCCCGTACCCCCACTGTCTGGTGCAAGGTATGCATAACAGTGTTCTAAATATCGTGGAGAAAGGGGTCATTTCAAAGAAAGTTTGCATGTCCGCGATAATTGAAAATAGGGGTATTTTTCACCAAATAATTCGCGAAAATGAGGGAAAAAAAGGGTGTCTTTTTTCATACAGAAAAATTGTATGTGGTTACACACGAGAAATATGGCAGTTTAAATGAACATTACTTTGGTATGTGGACATATATGCACATAAGGATACATAATGTTTCCGTTGCTCTAAGATATAATGTTTATGAGGTTATTTCAAGTATATATAAGGTGACCAAAAGTTCACATTTTCTGAAAAAAAGGGGAATATTTAAGGCCCAAAAAAACGAGTTTTGATGAAAAAAGGGTCTTTTTGAGTCAAAGAAATTGTGAAAAGAGGGTATTTTATAGGTTGGAGAACACTGATGGGTTCCCACGTATTTGGTTGAGTGGGGGTACCGGGGGTGGCTGATACCGCTGTGGTCATTGATGAAGGTTATCTGTAGATGTGTCCACAAATAGTAAACCGATAGTGAAAGTAAAACCTGAGGAATAGGTCTATACACTAGGGAACACCTGTAAGTGGGAGCAGAGCAAGCACCTCGGGGGAGAAGCTGGACCTAATTGACTTTACAAACAGGTGAAAAATTATAGTCTCCATGGACCAATCATGGGGAAGAATGGTTTGATGTTTTCCGTCGATTTCTACCTCTTAATGTTCAATCAATTAAAAACTACTCCCCTTCAGCTTTCTGTAGAAAGACATCTTGTAACAATAGAATAAAGGCGGGCAAGGTTGTTTCTCTTACAAAATTCACCAGAAATAGATATGGGTGTAGAACCTTAAAATCAACAGGGCAACATGGACATTTCTTGTATTCGACATGTGACATGAACCCAAATGACATGAAGAAAAAATTTGACGACATGACTTAGGTCATTTCTTAAATTCAACATGCGACGTGAAGGGTTTTTAAAATCAACATGAATATCAAAAACCTAGGGACATGCGACATAGCCATTTCTTAAATCTGACATGCGACATAGGGACCCCCCGTCTACACCACTATAGATAGCAACATTTCAAGTGCAGGTAACTCGCTATCACTGCTGGCGACTCGTATCGCTTTATGATGACATGGGTCTGTGCCAATAAGCAGTGAGTCGAATCAGATGTATGTCTCAATGGGTTATTGGGCCAGTACACAGGTCCTTACGTGTACCTCGGTGGGTACAAAATGTGAGACTCAAGGACAACTTCTGACACAAGTTACACCTATGTTTTTACAGTGAAATAGTCATTTTTTTAAATAATGCTCAAGAGTCAGTAAAACCTTTATTACGTACCTTGGTGGGTGATGATAAATAGGTGCTCATCGTGTGCCGGTTTGCCGTATTTCGCACTCTCTAACTGTTGGCAGGACAACAGGCCATCCAACTGGAACAAAGAAGTAAAGTTTACACCTTGAACAATTATATTCTGATGTGTTTAAAATTCTGATCATACAATACTTCATTTGAGGGACAGCCAAGGACTTATGTTAAGACCTTTAGACATTATCCTTGGTGAAAGAATGTTGTCAATGACAATCTGGGCACAACTAACTTTGTGTTTTATTGGTACATATTTTGCCATCGCGGAAAAGAGAAAAGAGAATTGTTGCCATATTTTCATCCGACTCTCATCGGAAATGCCACTAATAGGTGTCACCAAAACTATTACCACAAAACCCCTAATTTAAGCAACTGCTTATATAAGGGTTAATTTCAGAAATAAGAGCCATTTAAACCTCAACTTCAAGGGTGTGGAATAATTAGGGGCAGTCCATAACCTTGGCATAACTACAGAGTAATACCTGTAATATAAGTTGCATCCAAAATCTTGATATTTTGTCACATTAAAGCTATTTGAAATTCCTGGTAGCATATGTCTTTAAAACTACTAAATTTATCAGGTTTATCAATGACGTTCAGGCTATTTGCCCTTCACAAAGAATAAGATTGATCACGGTGTTCAGTGATGTTACAAAGGAGATAAATGGAGACTCCAAATATCAATCACTGAGACCCAGAAAAGGAGCCCATCTGTCAGCTCTTTCAGTGGTTCAACTTTATTACAAGTAAATTCCTGTAATATATATTGCATTCAAAATCTTCTATAGGAATGATTTATTTTCTTAACAAATGATGTTTTCATTGTGTTAAAACTATGTGAATGTTCTATCTGTATGATTATTATATCTTTAAAACTACTAACTTTATCAGGTTTATCAATGACGTTCAGGCTATTTGCCTTGTACAAAGAATAAGATCGATCACGGTATTTAATGATGTTACAAAGGAGATAGATGGAGCCCCCCAAACATAAATCTATCAATCACTTAGACCCAGAAAAGGAGGACATCTGCACACCCTTCAGTGGTTCTACTGAAAATACAAATGATTTAAGACAGAAAGAGAGGTCATTGAACCTGTCCAGTCAGAATCTGAGTACACATGGCGTTAACGTCTGTTTCTACCAGTACCTGTGGGTACAGTGATACTTTGTCGGGGCTGGCTGCCTGCTCGGGCTATACTGTGAGGGAGGTAGTTTGGCTGAAGAAACCATTACTGTGATAAACAATAGTGTCATCAACCTGCAAATTCCCTTTTTTCTCTTTGGCAACTTTGAGTGTCCACCTAAAGGGTGTGTGTGTGTGTGGGGGGGGGGGGGGGGGATGTCAAGACCTTCCGGACGCCCTCCCACTTAATTCGCCCCTGTGCTTGACTGGTTGGTTCCAACTTATCATAATTAAGACTGTCATTCAAGGCAGAGGGCATAGACCAATATGCTTCTTATATATACATATATATATATATATATATATATATATAGTGCTTCCTATTCTCACCTTGGGGTAACTGCTGTAGACCAGCGTATATATATATATATATACATACATACATACATACATACATACATACATACATACATACATACATAGATATATATATAGTGCTTCCTATTCTCACCTTGAGGTAACTGCCGTACACCAGCGTGTGTATATATATACATATTATATAGATATAATATATCTATATATCTATAAATCATAATAGTGCTTCCTATTCTCACTGTGAGGTAACTGCCATACACCAGTGTGTGCATATATATATATATATATTTATATATATATAATGCTTCCTATTCTCACCTTGAGGTAACTGCCGTAGACTAACGTGTATATATATATATATACATATATAGATATATATAGTGCTTCCTACTCTCATCTTGAGGTAACTGCCGTAGACCAGCGTATATATATATATATATATATATATATATATATATACATATATAGATATATAAAATGCTTCCTATTCTCACCTTGAGGTAACTGCCGTAGACCAGCGTGCCCTGCTTCACCTTGTTCTCTCCCTCCTGACTCTCAGCCGTCACATTCCTAAGGATAAAAACAGCATTTGATTAGAACAATTTAAGGGCAAAGATGACGGTAACATCCCCGGTTATTTTTCTTGGTAATAACGATGAAACCTTCAGGAAGAGCGGCATGACCTGCCTCAGGTGTGTTATAATTATACATGTTTTGATGCCATGTGTCAGGAAAAATAAACATTTTTACCTCAGATCAACCTAAGTACAGGAAAAGTATTTTCCCTCTATGTCTCCTTTCAAAGATATATTCACTAGGCATGAAAAGTATTTGGACCTAACCCAAGATTTAACTAGGGCATTTCAAACGGCTGAACTGAAATCGTTTGGACATTGAAACGCTGAAAATGTTATAAAGATGCATGTCCCTCTCTCTAAAGTGACGGCTGGTACTATGATGTAAGGCTTTGTTGTAGAATACACCTTTTTCAATAGCATGGTGCCCTGCTAGCGGATAGACCTGAACGAAACGGTTGGGGTATGGGTTCCTATGGGACCAGGCTAAAACTGTTGGGAACAAGGCGTCTATGGGAGGGCTTACTGCGCAGGTTCGTGGGAAAGGTGTATAGGTGCAGGTTTTGTCAAACCACTGCATACCTCTGTCTTAGACTTGACCTTTAAACTGACCCTATGGCCACCGGCTGGGGACAACCAATCAGGGCCCTGGAGAGGTAGAGCCGGGGAAGCCTGAAGGCCCTTTAGTGGGGTAGGAGACTTAGAGCGATGTATGTGTGAATATCATGAGGTAGAGCTGGGAAGTCTGAAGGCCCTTTAGAGAGGTAAGAGCCATGTACGTGTGGACTTCATGGGGCTTTGGCCTTAGGCCATGCTCTCGAACCTGTGACAGACAAAATACATCAAGATCTCAACAACTATACTTTTGTCTTCACATGTTCGTTACTCTCCTTAATTAAACAGAAAGTATTTAAGTCTGATATTTGGGGTGTTAGTCGGCCCACTCATCCAACAAACAGGGTTTGTGGTCCCGCCAGGGAGACACCAGTCCCTTAGACAACCATCTAATATGTCAATGATTAATTTACTGTGGTTTTCTCCCCCAGTGGGGGCCTGGGTGTCCACAACCCCTCCCCCTCTGAACTGCGGAGATTTACCCAGGAGCTGGGTACACCTGCACTTACCACCTACCTGTCACCACCCCATATATAAACCTTAACAATATGTACAGAAGACAGACATTCAAATGGGTCTGGTCCACTTAATTCTACGCAGCGACATGGCCATTTCTTAAAATTAACATGCAACATGGACCCTAAACAACATGACAGACATCTTTCTAACCTTAAAGACATGCGACATGGACATTTCTTAAATTCGACATCTGACATTGAGAAAAATAAGCGACAGGACCATGCAACATTGCAGTTTTTTAAATTCGACATGCGACATTGGGAACCCCATCCAGAGCACCATTCAACCATACTACGACCTCCCCTCTCTCCACCTCTGATTTCTTTTTCTTACTATTCAAAGTTCACATCCGTTGGGCCGAATAGGTTGCCCCCCTCCCAAAGGTACACATCTTAGCATGACATGAATGAGGTGATCAACATAACTCTGTCCTTTGAATTGAAGTATACTAATTGAAGTAAAAAAAAAGTCTATAATAACAGTAATTATCTTCTGTGTAGATAGGAACACTGAGATACAATATCAACATATCTACGTATACAGTTTTTACTAGATCGAGACCGACAACTATTTGTGAGTAACTAAACTATGCCTGTATATGATGTCCAATATTTAAGCTTAAAAGGTAACCTTCATCCCCAGAGAGGTTTATGAGCTTATAACTACTAGGATAACATTAGAGGTGTGGGGAGAGAGTAGTATAAAGGAGCACCCCTACGACCGACCCTCCCTAGGGGGAGGGGGCTGACTCTTGAGGGTTACTACCCACTGCATAAGTATACCACTACTGCCTTTTGTGGCTGATGAGGTTTAGCTGATGAGGTTTAGCTCCTGAGGTTTAGTTGACCACACTTATTTTGGGTTGAAAAACATCACTGTCCCCCCCCCCCCACCCAACCTCCCCCCAGGTGTATGGTCAGGGCAGGGCTCGACTAAGGGTAGTTTTCCTAATATTATATTCAATCTGTCTTAGACTTGACCTCTAAACTGACCCCTATGACCACCAGCTGGGGACAACCAATCAGGGCCCTGGAGAGGTAGAGCCGGGGAAGCCTGAAGGCCCTTTAGTGGGGTAGGAGACTTAGAGTGATGTATGTGTGAATATCATGAGGTAGAGCTGGGAAGTCTGAAGGCCCTTTAGAGAGGTAAGAGCCATGTATGTGTGGACTTCATGGGGCTTTGGCCTTAGGCCATGCTCTCGAACCTGTGACAGACAAAATACATCAAGATCTCAACAACTATACTCCTGTCTTCATGTTTTCATTAATTACTCCCCTCAACTAAACAGAAAGTACACCGCAAAGTAAAGCATTTCAGTCTGATATTTGGGTGTCAGTCGGCCCTCTCACCCAACAAACAGGGTGTGTGGTGTCACCATCCAGACGCCAGTCTCTATGATTACCGTCTGATATGTCAATGATTACGTCACTGGAGTCTTCTCCCCACATGGGGGCTTGGCCATCCACAACCCACCCTGAACTGCGGAGATGTACCCAGGAGCTGGGTACACCTGCACCTACACCTACCTCTCACCTCTCCCCATAAATAAACCTTAACAATATGTGGGGTAGGCATTCAATCATACTTCTGATAGGTTAATAGTAACATCTTTATTAATGGGATTTACATGAGGGACCCTTTACAGTAAATCCAGACACTTCCTTTCACAGTCACCACTCCCCTCCCTCAGTCATGGTTGGGTGGCCCAGGAGGCCCCCTCCCACCACCGACAGGGAGAGGCAAGGGTAGCCATGAAACACACGGTGACAGATGGTGAAAGGGAGCAGAGGTCAGACCTTAGGCGGTGAGATTTAGGCCCATGCCAGTATGAACAATCCAAATTACTCTTCCAAATTATTATTGATTTGATTTAAGTTAATTAGTTATAGCAAGCATTCGTCGTTGGCACAGCTATTTGATATTCAAAACTCTAATGGTATTTGAGTTGCTACCGTGTCCTTACTCACCATAGATCAATCTGCAGGCAGTGGTTAGTCCGGAGCTAAGCTATCACATAGAAATATATCAGTGAGTAAAACGCCATACTATAGACCTCACCAAGCTCCAATTCAGACATATAAACCATTAAGGAAGATTCCTTTTAGTACAATACTGAACTTTACAAACAATATAAACTTTACACTACCGCCTTCATTGCCTCCATCTCTGATTTCTACTTCTTACTTTTTAAAGTTCACATGAGTTGAGGCGAAATAGGGTGCCCTCATCCAAAGGTACACATCTTTCTATGACATGGCTGAAATGATTAACATAAGTATACTAATTGAAGTAAATAAAGGAAAATAAAGTAACCAATGACAGTAATTATCTTCTGTGTAAATAGTAGCACTGAGATACAATGTCAATATACCTACAGGTTTTACTGTATGATGGAGATCTACAATTATTTGTGAGTAATTAACCTAAGAACCTTGGTTTTATATGGGATAAAACGAAACTATGACTGTATATTATCTTCAGTAATGCCTCCTTTTCAACTGCTTACATGTCATTAGGTCATGTCATGAATGTCATTAGGACCTTAAAGGAAAGCTTGCACATATCTTGTGGATTGTTATATTTCAATAGATTTAAATCAGGGTTTTATTTACACCTACCACTATCATTGTACGAAAAATAGAAGGAAAATTATTAATTAACACACAGTTATGGGACATTGAAAACACTTTATTTTATTTCATTTTTAAGGGGAATCCCCTAATTAATGACGTAGCAAGGGGAGTTATTGGGGAATCCCATCAACCCTTAGAAGGGAATCCCCGTCCCTGTAGCATTTGTAATAATGCTAATATTCTGTAATCCGAATTATATATATTTGGTCCAATACACCTCATAATTAATTGATATATATATACTCATCTACAATCATTTATTAATCAGAGAACCCCAAGTTAAATTTAGAGGGAATTCCCATAAGTGTGACGTAGCAAGGGGAATACTAGGTGGCTCAACAGTTAGGGAATTCCCAAAATTAAATTCCTTTCCTGAATAATTCTATAACAACTCAACATTTTCACTGTTTTTCTTTTTAATACTTTTAGAATACTAAAATGAAGTCAAAAACGCTAAAATTAGCAACTTGCAAATTTATATGCAAGTTTTCCTTTAATCTGGACCACAATATCCTTAGCACAACCAAAACATTCTGAAACACGGGGGGAAAACAACGATCTTTTGCATACAGGTCCCTAAAACGTGTTGATTTGTATAGAAATATGGGTCCCCAAAATGCCAGGGATTTGCTGGTTAAAGGTACTCTCAAATGCCGGAATTTATGACAATTTCTCTGGATTCAGTAATCATTATTCATATTCCAGTTCAGATTGTTTTACAACTCCTTTAGTTTACATTGAGTCTTTGTGATGGCAAGATATTGGATTTATGTATATTATAATCAGATGAAAGTATAAATAAATATGCAGAACCCTCCAAGGGATTGTAAGAAATTGATGGAATATGTAATATATTATCTTAATAGGGCTAATTATTTTGAACTGATCTGGAGGCGTAACTCTGAATAAGGTTTCAAAACTGCCAATATTGCACTTTCAACTGCCGATAGGCCTATCGCGCTTTCGGCCGCCAAAATTGTGCCGAAAGTATGGGCTGCTGGTATGGGGAGGGTTAATATTGGCAGATCGCAATTTCGGTATGTGGAATATGGCCTTAAGGCAAGTTTGAAGACATCTAAAACGGTACAAACTCTCTAGGCCTGCATATATACTTACTGACTGCTGACCTGAGGACCACCCCTGCAGCAGTCTACCCCACCATAAACTTCCCCGGGTTAATGTGTCCGATCTTAGCGAAAGGACCCTCTTTGTTCTGACTGCTTTATTGCTTGACCTTTCAATGACCTTTGTTGTGTCAGCGTGATTCTCCTCGGGAATTGAGTTTTGATTTTGATTATGAAGAAAACTTTTTCATAAAATTAATTGTTGCACATTATAAGCATTTCAATCTAGATCCTAGTCGACATACAAAAACATGAGCATCATTATACTTTTGCCAAAATGTTCTACAGACTAATAGATGAGCCTAGAAAAGGATTGCCGAGTCAGGGTGATGTGTACTGGAGAACTTCCCTCACCTTTACCAAGACGTTTTCATGTGTAACGGCAACAACTATTTACATTGAAAATAGAGAGAAAATCACACTCGGTTACACATAAATACCACCAGCCCCAGGTGAATTGAAAAAGTCACAACACGTCAAAACGTCTTAGTTACTCCCTTACAGAAAGTGCTGGCATTTGGGACCCCCATATTTCAAAACGTTTCAGAACGTTCTGTCTACTCCCCAATGGAAGGGATTGGCTGTGCTAAGGACATAGCAATTTAGCAATTTACAAATAACACTCCCCAAAGCGTCAGAACTCCCCCAACCTTGCAATTCATTGGTCTGTTCAGAAATCATTGAGTTTATTAGAAGCTGTGCTGGTAAACTGCCCTGGAAACAATGAGGAGTTTGCAATATGACCTCTGAGACTGAAGGGACATGCATATATCCTCTGAGCCCGAACAGGATGGCGACTTATACGCAGCCTCAGATATTGATACACATCCCATAGATACATTGATACACATCGTTTTGATAACAGACTTGCCAACTGTTATCCAGATCTATTCTTTATCTTTTATGCCAGTAACTGTTTATTCCCATATATCTAACTGTTTACTCTCATATGTTTATTTATATTGATAATATGTTAATGTACGTAGGTCTGTATATGTGCTTTGTAAGAATTACTTTGTTAAGAAGTGTATTACGATAAAGCTCCTTGAACTTGAACTTGAACTTGAACACCACATATACAATTATGAAATAATACATAATTATGAAAGGGGTGTCAAGGTCCTAAAATTATAATTACAGTTCTGGGACATGTAGATCCATAATTGACTACCCAGAATGCCTTACAATAATTGATAAAATCATGGATAATTAAATGCATAACGGTGTATATATATAATTATATATAT
Source organism: Lepidonotus clava (assembly GCA_936440205.1). Lineage (NCBI taxonomy): Eukaryota > Metazoa > Annelida > Polychaeta > Phyllodocida > Polynoidae > Lepidonotus > Lepidonotus clava. The sequence goes on from OW387142.1 coordinate 52,231,023, forward strand.
ATATATATATATATATATATATATATATATGCAGCTGGTCTGTTTATAGTACTAGAGGTGAATGACTCATGTGTAAGGGCAAGGGTTCAAAGCTTCATCTGGCAACCAGGGTTTGTCGTTCTTAATGGTCAATTCCAAAACTATATAACTTGACACTTGAAACGTGGGGGACGCCTCAGTTAGCAGTAACGTCCCATTCAATGCACCCCCCCCCCCCCCAACCGCCCATGTTGGCCATAGCCTGTATTATATTAAACAATTTTACTACCCATTTCAAAAATCGGCAGTGGGAATATGGGTTGAGACCGTAATGCCACTGAGAGGTCGCCGCGTGCTCCTTCCTTAATATACTAGCAGACAATAAGGAGAGGCTAAACCACCCTCACTACCTACTATCTAATACAATAGTTTTAATTACATCATCTACCACTTTATTTCTGTACACAATGATTGTACTTATTGTTGTCTATATTAATGTATTGTAATGTGACGTATGGAATAAGACAAGTAAGATGGGTCGGGACCAGAGCCGTTTCTTAAAATCGACATGCAACATGGGGTCTAAACGACGCGACAGACAGCTTGAAAACCTTAGTGACATGCGACATGGGCATTTCTTAGAATCGAGATGCGACATTGAGAAAAATAAGCAACAGAGACATGCAACATTGCCGTTTTTAAAATTTGAAATGCAACATGGGACTCCCCCCCTTCAGTCTAGAGCCCCAATAAAATGAAACCTATATTAAACAAAGCTTACTCCAATGCACACAAACAGACGTTGTTCTTCATGAGTTTAATAAGCTATGGCCAAGCGCAAGGATCTGATGTGCCATATTCTGAACTCATACAGACATCAACAGCTACTGTGGTATTTTCTGTATGGTTTAATCGAGTTACACATTAGAGTGTAATACATTAGAGTCTGGTACATCTACCACTGCTGGGTCATCCGACAGACTAAACTTTCATTTGAGACTAGACTAATCTAGGTCAGCTATTACGCTTTACCAACTACACGTAGCATCAAATCATATCCAGTAAAAAGAGGGATATGGTTCAGGATCTTTCTATCTGCATGCGAAATCTGAAACTGTTGGTACAACTATACTGTGTACATACTTCACACTGCACACACGGCTCTGTAATGATGATTTTAGAAATATTCTGCCTTGACTTCCTTGATATTTTCAGAACTGAGCACATAAAATCTTGTGATGTAGAATATTTCATTGTCCCATTAATACCAATGTATTCAGCCTAAACAAATCAGTGGCGGATTTAGAGGGGGGGGCGCGGGGGCTATTGAAAAAAAAAATTCAATAGCGCGCCCCCCCCCCCCTTTTCAAAAACCTGGATCCGCCACTGATTGCGAAATACCTCTAGACAATGACTAGGATACGATAAGAAAAGGAAAAGCTTCCTTGATATATAAATAAATGAGTAGGAAATTTGACCTATCTGAAAGTCGAACTCGGTGCCACAGACAAAAAATCAAATGTGTGATGTATTAAGCCCCATACCCACTAGGCGATTTGTGCCTCGTCGCCCATCAGTATGCTATATTGAAATGAACATGTTTGATAAAATCGTCAGGCAAATCATCGGGCAATTTTCCCGGAGATTCAGATCAAACATGTACATTTTAATATACCATACTGACAGGCGATCAGGGTAAAATCGATCGCCAAGGCCCCAATCCTCTAGTGGGTATGAGGCTTTAGGTTGATAGCTACATCCACTTTGTATCAGGTTTACGAGAAGTATTTTGGAGAAACATGCACCTTAAGCACCATACCCACTAGGCGATATTACCGGCGACTGGCGACTGGCAGAATCAGCTGATCTTAAGGACGTCTGTAAGTATGGTATATTGGAATGTGCAGGTTTGATATGAATCGCGGGTAAATCGGCCGATTCTAAGGGCAGATTCGGCCGATTTTAGGGCCAATGAGTCGGCCGACTTAGGTCAAAATCGCCTAGTGGGTGGGGCTTTAGAGTGTGTGTCACAAACTGACGACCAGTCACGCGGGGCCGACACGTTACGGGATTCTCAGGAGTTTCAGATACTCCAAGGCGTGACGCAATGCAAACAAAACACATCCTTTTTCTCAGCTTATATCAAAAATGTGTCTTTACGGGTATACTGTCATACAGTTATATTGCAAGACCCTATAATTTCAATTACCAAACTGTACACTTATATCCTGATATATGGCTAGGTAGATCAGAGATGTATTGACGTTTTGAGAAGTGTTGTGAGATCTGAAATTTAGGCATCACACCTTGTGTTTAAGTTAGGTTCACACAATTTAAGAGAATGAATACGGTTTGAACAGTGTAACTGTGCTGTTAAACTGCTTCTATTAAGACGAATGTTGTAAGTGTTAGTGAATGCTGCATACAGTCCACATTATGCCAACAAACATGGCAGTTAGAATGAACAGGGGTCGCCATGGAAACCAGTGTAGGATCCAGGGCGGGGGCAAAAGGGGTGGTTGCCCCCACCTAGACTGAATGGAAATACTTTTGAATAATCTACGTTTGATGATTCATACAAATCTGAGGTTATTTATTTTACTTTTTTGTAGAGGGGGATGGTTGCCCCTCCCCCCTAAATGACTCCACCCCTGGAGACCTCCTGACAGACCTAGTATTTAACAAGTCTGCGGACCACTGGGACCACTGGGTATCAGTCTGTTTATCGGTATTACAAGGCTCGGCCCCGGCCACACTGCCCAACTCAACTCAACTCGACGGTCGTAGCTCCAAGCGGCGCCAGAGCCTACGACAGTCTGGTCTCAGCTAAAAACTCTACTATGCCATAAGTTACGACCCGATGGTCTGCCATAAGGTACGACCGGATGGTCATAGCATAGCTGATATATTGTATATATGCATATCTACTGTACACCCCCCTAAGACCCGACAGTCGAGTCTTACATCTTCTACTTCTCAAGATGTAAGACTCAACTAAAATGTCGGGGCTTTAGCTACGACTGCCCCGGCCACACTCTACAACTGGGACCAACTCAACTCAACTCGACCGTCAAGTTGAGGTCAGTCGTGCAGTGTGGCCGGGGCTTTATTAGTTAGGTTGTACTTTGAACCTATTTTTGCAACGGGTTGGTGCAGTGTGCTGGACTACTATGATTGGTTAATGGATTACTCATGCTAAACTGATGAATACTATCAGTATGTTTCAATGTATGTACCCATATAAATACAGCGTGTAGCATTTCTTGTGTATCTTAAAATCAAGGTCATCAACATCAGAATATAGGCTACTTGTTCGAGTTTCATGTAATCTTTTCTCCAGTTAATTAAACAAACTGAAAGAGAAATTCACAGTGCAAAAGGTGCGGGAGCACTGGAATTTGGCACGGGAGTCTCAGTGCCATCCCAAGCGAGAATATGGTGTTATTATAACATTATTATAACGTTCTATTTAGTTCTGCTTTAGTTCTTGTTACGTTCATTTGATGGCACCCAAAAATGTCTTTAGAACCTAACCCAACCAAGGATATGACATTATAATAACGTTGCAGGAATGTTCTGGATTGATTCTTGTTACATCACACTGTTAGGTTGCAGCGACGTTCTTTTGATGACTCCTAATTACAACGCTGTAACGAAATGTTGCGACATTACATTGTGACGTTCTGATTACATTCTTGTAACGTTATTTATGAGGCTGAGACTTAATAAGAATGTTACAATAGCATTCTGTTTAGGTGTAGTTGAGACCTCACTGATTGAGGATGTCACAATACCATTCTGTTTAAGTTAGAGTGACACCTAACCTAATAAGATGGTCACTTTAACATCCTGTTTAAGTAAGGTTAAGACCTGACATAATGAGAACATCACAAAAACATTCTGTTTAGGTGAGGTTGGGATCTCCCCTGGTCAAGAAGGCAGCAATGAAGGGCAACAACGTTATGTTTAAGTCAGGTCTAGACCTCACTTAATCAGGTCACAGTGACATTCTATCTTAATTTGATCTTGCTCTAACCTCACCAGAACGTTTTGATAACATTCTGTTTTGGTTAGATCTCAACTTCACAGAAAAATAATGTAACAGTTACGTGACATTTTAGTAAGTAACAGACAAACCAAAAATGTATGGTTGCATAACGTGACCATTATGTCACGCCTTGGCTGGGAACATTGTGACATCACACTGTAATGATATTGTGACGTTTTTATAATGTTCTTTCACATTATAATAATGTTATTATAACGTTCTTTAATAGCAAGGTCTCAACTTCACTAAAATATAATGTCATTATTACATTCTTTTTTTAGTAAGTCTCAACTTTACCTAAAATGATGTAACTATTACATGAAAATTGGGCAAGTTACAGACTAACCAAAAAAGTACTTCGCAGAACATGCTTGTTACGTCGCTGCTAGCCTGGGATGGGTCAAGTTTAAGACATGACTGGTGCATCCCTTTGTCGTGTATTTATTCCAATGCCAAATTTCACACAAAGAAACGACCATGACATTTGACCCTATCAATGTACATCTCGCGTCGGGTTTCTTAGGTCCTGTGTCCCTTTGAATGAGAGCTATTTCTTTCTCTGTGTCCATTTTCGGGGTCAAAACTGATAGACCTCGTACAGACATGGTCACATGTTTACTTTTTTGTGAGCACTATGTGGTTACCATAACCACGCGGCTATCAAGTAATGCGATGGATATCAATTGTAAATGTCAATAATTGTTGATCATTATTGGATAACTTTGTTTGAAGTGAATTTGGTATAGATATGTATTCTGCATACATTAGAATTGGGAATAGTGGTAGTTTTAAATTGATCACCAATATGGCGGACAGCCCTATGTGGGTCATTTACAGGTACCTAACGACTGCACCCTGGTGCCCCTAGCTTAACCCTAGCTTAACCTAATCACTAATCTCAAACTAATCACCATGCCCTGTTCCCTGCTGTCCACCTTTGAGACACATGCCGGTCAGGTTATTCGACCCACTGACTCCACTCCGAGGCTCTGTTTCCTGTGGGAAACCCTAATAGCATCACGTGGTCATACCGCAATGCATGCTGGGAGGAAACGACCAGTCACGTGATGCCGCACAATGCATGCTGGGAGATAGCAGTCACGTGGGTAGTGTTCGCACGGTTGTCAAGGCCACGCATTCACCCCTCCACCCTCCACCACACCCATTCCACAGCCCCCCTCCCCCCGACCACACGGCCCGGGTCACCATGGTCACGGGAACCCAGGCGACAGTAGAGGGTATGTCTGAAGTGTTAATCAACCAACAGAAAGTGTAGGACCTTAACTTGTCCATGTTGGAAGCAAATACTTGTGAAGCTTAAGTTTAATTCCTTTAGAGTTGTTTTTAGCCTTTTTCTTTTCTAAAATCAATGCAAAATGCTCTGCGTATGGAGTAATTATGTGACTTAAATCCAGATTGTAAAATAATAAGCCTGAAATAAAGGCAACGAAAACAGTTATTAGCTTTGATGTATAACAAAAAATCTAATTTTGAACTTAGACATGTTACTGGTATGAATACAAGACAAAAAAATAGATTTAGGCCCATACCAGTAAAGGTACTCTAAATTGGGGATTCAAAAATTATTAACAATTTTATATAATAAGTCAAATAAGCAATTGTGGTGGTCAGAGCTAGCTGGTTTCAATATTAAATTCTATCTGCTGTATTCTTATCAGAATCATTGGCAGTGTTTGCCAGATGGGAGTTTTGACGTTTCATTTATAACACTTACAATGATTGCTGGTGGTGTCGTATGGTGGCAACAGATCATTTACTTAATTCCATTCGTGTTTAATTGACATTGGCGGCTTGCTTAGAGCCCTTGACATTTCATTAATAACACTTATAGGAATTATGATGACTCTGTGTTCTGTCATATTTATTAAATGTAATTGAGATTTTCTATTAGATTTGAGTTTGTCATTAATAATGTTTTTAGTTTTTGAAGATCATTTTCATTGCTCTTTGTATTGTAAAGTTTGTACAAGAATATGTGAAAAATATTAATCTGCGTGTACCTTAGTCAACCATTGGTAACACCTTGCACGTATGTTATTTGAAGGTTCTGAACCTTTTTTCTGTGCTCCAGGTGAACCTGACCCATACCCCACGTTCACTCAGATGTCCATGTTCACAGGACCAATATCTAAACCTGCCTATTAGGGGTTCCCTCCTCTATCATCTGTCTCACTGCATGGGTTTGTGACTGACAGGTGCCCAGTGACCGCTCGGGTCTAGCGCAGAGGGGGAGGTTTAACTACTGATTATTCATTAATAAACTTGTATGACCTCCAGAACCCTTCCTTTCATGGTTGAGGCAGATAATTGTACATTTCTTTAATGAAGGGCTAGTGCATTTTACAGTAGATCTATTAAGTTATGAAAATATACAAGTAGGAGGAATATCCAGAATTGACAATATTAAAAAAAGCTGCACTCCTCTTCTTGGAATGTGAATTAGAATTACTTCCCTTTTCTTCCCAATCCTATGCACTACTATTCATGGTGTGGTATATAATATAATTATATATGTTCCCATCAGAATCATTGGCAGTGCCTGCTGGATAGGAGTTTTGATGTTTCATTTATAACACTTACAATGATTGCAGGTGGTTTTGTATGGTGGCAACAGATCATTTACTTGATTCTCTTTGTGTTTAACTGACATTGGCGGCTTGCTAAGAGCCCTTGACATTTCATTAATAACACTTATAGGAACTACGATGACTCTGTGTTCTGTCAAGGTATATCATTAATATCACATAATAATTGATGCTGTCTGCTAGATTTGGAGCATTTCATTAATAACCTTTTTAGTTGGGTGGTTAATTATTGGGGTTTAACACTGTAGCAACATCTATGGTCATATCACCGTAGCAACATCTATGGTCACAGAACATGGTTTTGACAATTCTGCCTTTGATGATCGAATATATGAAATGATCAAATCTATGAGAAGATAGAAACCATACCCCTACACATTTACCGAGGCAGGTGTTCTTTAATCAGCCTGGTCCCTTAGACAGGGCCAGACACACAACGGCCAATGGCACAAGGCCTTTGATATCCCTGTCATTGGCACAGGGAGACATGCAGAGGGGTATAGTAGCTAGCTCAGTCAAGAATTGAACCCCTGCTGCCCACAGAGCAGAGGGTCGCGCTAACCACTTCACCACCTCACACGCCTAAACTTTTTCAGCTTTTTAATATCATGTCCATTGCACCTTATAATGTAAAGTAAGTGCAAGAAAATGTAAAAAACATTCATCATTCATGTATCTTAAAGGAAAGCTTGCACATAAGGACAGGATAAATATTTTCTTAGGAAATTCTTTGATCATGGAAATTCCATCGAGAACTTATAATGCTAAAGTATCTTGTAGGATATTGGCAGTGTAGACAGAGGTATGAGACTTTAAAATTTGGTTTATTTTAACTGTTTTTAAGGATAATCCACAAATTTGTGACGTCACAAGGACACTTATTGGGAATCCCCCTTAATAATAAAAGGGAATCCCCACTTCTCAAAAATGTATGGAAAGGAAATTGAGCTCTAGCATAAGATATTCATAGTATACCCTATACTTATTAATATTTATTTTGTGTTTTACTTACCTAAATTTATTCAGTAACCCATATCAAAGTTATTCTAAAAGGGAATTCCCCTTTTATTGACGTAGCAAGGGGAGCACTGATAAAGCCAGTATTTAGGGAATTATTCAATTCCTTCATAATTGTTTGATATCCTGACATTTTGGCTTTTATTTATTTGAAACATTTTTAGAATACATCAGTTTGGTGAAATACGTAAAAATTGGCATTTTGTAAATTTATGTGCAAGGTTTCCTTCAATCAAGCAATGGTAATATATATGGAATTGGCTATGTGAGCCATAAACAAACAGTCAATTACACAAAATAGTACCTTGCACATTATGTTACTTGAAGGTTCTGAACCTCTTTTCTGTGCTCCAGGTGAACATGACCGGCATCACCCATACCCCACGTTCACTTAGATGTCCATGTTCACAGGACCAATATCTAAACCTGCCTATTAGGGGTTCCCTCCTCTGTAATCTGTCTCAGTGCGTGGGTTTGTGACTGACAGGCGCCCAGTTACCGCTCGGGTCCAGAGCAGAGGGGGAGGTTTAACCACTGATTATTCATTAATAAAACTTGTACTCCGGAACCCTTTCTCTGATGGTTGAGGCTGATAATTTTATGTTTCCTTAATGAAGGGCCAGTGTACAGTAGACCTATTTATAGTCGCATGTTTCAACCCTTAAAGTTAAGATGGCTAGAACATATCTCATGTTTGATGTTTAGAAGAAGTAAGATGAATCATGAGCTGGTCATAACTAGGCTAAAGATTGTTTTGCAAAGTAACCGGAAGGTCAAGTTTATTGCAAACTCAAACAGAAATATGAACTGTACTTGAGGAGCCCTCAATGGAGGTGTGTGAAGATCTGGGAGATGCTCAATGCCAATGTGCAAAGAGCAACAACCAAAAATAAATTTAAGCTCTTAATTAAGAAATTGTGCGGGATGACCAGAGGCTGACTGGCAAATGTAGTGATGATTGTGCTCAATGAATATAGGGTTTCATGTTTCATATTATATAACTAATGTGCTCCTGGAAAAACATGTATCTACATGAAGTTGTCAATAAAATTATCTAAAAAAAAAAAAAAAAGTCCAAATATTTCGTTCAATTGAAAATTAGTTATGAAAATATACCATTAGGAGGAATATCCAAAATTGACAATATTGAAAAAAGCAGCATCACTTTTCTTGGAATGTGAATTAGAATGCCCATTTCTCCCCAATCCTACACACTACTATACATGTCGTGGTATATGATATAATTATATGTTCCCATCAGAACCATTGGCAGTGCTTCCCGGATAGGAGTTTTGACGTTTCATTTATAACACTTACAATGATTGCTGGTGGTGTCGTATTCTAGCAGCAGATCATTTACATAATTCCCTTCATATGTAATTGATATTGGCGGCTTGCTAAGAGCCCTTGACATTTCATTAATAACACTTATAGGAATTATGATGGCTCTGTGTCAAGGTATATCATTTGTATCACATATAATTGAGAGTGTCCGCTAGACTTGAGACGTTTCATTAATAACCATGACAACTGCCCGGGGGTATGTGTCCTGCCTACAGATCATGTATGACTGTTGGCTAGATATGAGACATTCCACAAATAACACTGGTTAGAATTGGCCATGGTTTTTTTTTCTGTCAAAGGACGGTTTATTCAATGTCGATCATCTAAATCAAACTGTCTGCTAAGATTGAGCACTTGACGTTTCATTAATGCACTTATAAAATTACTCATGGTTTTCCGTTCTGTTGATGGACCTTTTTTATAAATGCAGTTTTGAGTAAAGAGATTTGCTGAAATCCGCGGCGAGGTGAGGCGGGATTCCACCTCTTTGTTTATCTATTTTTACATTTATCATCTTCGGCTGATCCAAACTAGAAGACACATAACATTTTTCTATATTAAGACCAACCTCTCTAGCCTCTGGGGCCTTCCGTTAAGTACGTACACAGCAAGGGGGGTGGGGGGGTCTGAGATTTTGGAAGATTTGCGTACGTACCTGTATACAATTCCAATGCGTAATTTAGCGTAAGGAGGGATGTGAGGGGCCAAAATTTAGGAAATTTTGCGTACATACTAAATGGAAGGCCCCTCTCCAAGTCGAGTATACCTCTGAACTTTGAGTACCTACTCCTACCACAGACCTCACGTCTTTTTGCTGTAGGTATAAATCAAATACTTCTAGACTGGAATACTTTTTCTTGGCAAAAGTAGCCGTCCAAATGCGGTGTCTGTACATTGAAAGATTATAGCTTTAATCTAAGTTAGCGTAGTAAAGTAGTGCAAACATCACTGGATCAAACTTATGTATATATTAATATATTTTAAGCCAGTTTTCCCATCAAACTGGGGGTTGTAAGTATTCAAAATACCACGATTTCCCCCTCCGCTGCGGTAATGTCTACCATTTCGAAATATTTCTACAGTCAATGGGGTTGGGGGTGGGGGTGGGGAGATCGAGAATGGGGATGTCCTACGCATTTTTGGAAAGCGGCAGCAAGACAAATTGTGCAACAGGCCCCCTGCTGGGAACGTCCTGAGGGACCAGGGGCGGATCCAGCTTCATAGAAAGGTGCGGGCACGCTAACAGAAAAGGGGCAGGGGGCCTTTATTTTCCGAACTTTACATGTGACGGACTGGTCAATACAATGTCACCAGTCCCTCTATACAGAACAAACTGCCTGCTGTGAGAGTTCGTCTTTTGACGGAGAAAACCCTTTCTCGGTTAGGGTACTAAAGGCCATGATCCACACTGCGATTTTGGGCCGACTGATTTTCTTCTCATGCATTTTTCACATGTTTGGAATCAATTTTCTTAACGATAATACATTTTTTCTGATATGTATTATTCTAAACTCTTTGGAAAAGTGTATGTTGTATTAGAAAAATGATTATATAACAAACCGATTTTCAAAATGGGTTTAAAATCGGCACAAAATCGCAACGTGGATCATGGCCTTTTTTTAGTATGATCATAGTATGATCCCAGTCGGGTCCTGGACAGGAGTCTGACTTTGACACGTTGAAGGGGGCCCCAGTAGGTACAGAATGCTGTTTAAATAACCCCAGAGGTCAGGCAGGGATTATCCCCCGTGTTTAACCTCCTTACCACCCTCCCCTCGTCTCGCCAGTACAGCCTTTCTCCCCATTCAGAGGGGCTAAATACGTCTCTAATCCCCGCACCCTAATGGCCCTAATAGATATGTCCGCGCTACACACTAACTCGTGCATGGCCGTCCCCGCCCCCTCCGCCCCGCCCCCTCTAAACTAACTGTAAAAAAGCCGCATGGTCGGAGTACGCATAGACATATAATAGCGTCTTATGTATCTCTATTGAGTGTCTAACCGTGTGGCGAAGTCCCTGAATGGGGTATTCCACTAGAAGACTTGGGCTGCGATATGACGATGTCACAAGGAAGTCGCACATATTACAGAGAAAATTCTATGTTAAACATGTGTGATATGCTCTAAATTGCCCATTTTTAACCATTGTATCACTCCTGTGTGCGAATTTGTCTGTAACATCGTCATAATTATAGCACTGATATCGTAGCCCATGTCGTGTAGTGGGATACCCCTTTAGCTTTGTGCTTCCCGTCCTTACTACCCTACTCAAACTTACGTGTCCCCCTTCTTCTGTTTCTGTAAAATAATGTTTGTGTTTCTGAATTTACATGTAAAATAAATACACTTGTAGCTAACCCATTTAAAAAATCTTGTAATTTGTGATCATATGTATTCCCCCCAACTCACTTCTTCTCATCTCATTACCTCTTCGTGCCATTTTTAGGGCTAGTATGGTTGGATTAAGAATATTTATGTATGTTGTTCGCTCCCCAGAATAGATCATGATTGGTTGTGGGAGCGGGTGGAAGACCGGCTATGCCGAATTAACCCATTTTACCAAATAAAAACAATGATAAAAAAAAAGGGCGTCGACAGGGGGGGGGGGCTCCAAGGGGGGGGGGGGGCACTTGGTCACACTGATCAACTGCAAAGGGTTTTATCCACAGCCCTTTTCGGTGCAGAATCACTTAACCTATACTAAATGATTACCCCCCGGGGGGGGGGGGGGGGTCCACCACCTTTTAGTAGACCCCCAAACTTCAAAAAAAAGATTGCACCATAGAGATACATGTTATGTATGTCTTTGATTGCACGCCGATTTGATACTTAATCTTTATACCCCCCCCCCCTTCAGAAATCCTGTATCCACCCCTGAGGTAAGAGTTGGTCAGGTGACATGTCGGTGACAGGGGGCCACGCCCACTCCCCCCACTGGGTACCCGCCCATTGCTCCCTCCTCCCCCACTGGGTACGTAATCATTGGGTGTAAACAGCTTCTACGCACTCCACTGGTGACAACAGTAAACAACCCGGTAAATCAAATCAGGCCCAATATGGACCTGGGGGGGGGGGGATATCTGTGCGTCCGATTAGTTCATGTGTATTAAAAATCATCCCATGAGATGCCGTTTTCCTGTACACTGTACCTTATAGACTAATGTTCTCGTGTGGGTGTGGACAAGTATAATTGGCGCCAAACAATGGGAAAGGCAATGACGAGTATTCATTCATTTCACAAATCTATATTTGTACATACCGAAACTACGTCTATACATAAGACTTATGACACAAAAGATGCCGTGGTGATAACATTAGACATAAAACGCCCTAGTCTGATGGCGTGGTCGGGGGAGTAGAAAAACACAAAGAAATGTTACACCCACAGATACAGACACACATATATACACATCTGTATATAATATATATGTATTATGTCTAAATATAAACACACGCGATTATACATATACAGTATATGGACGATACGGTACGTGCAGAAGTATATCAAACGCAAAGTGTAGTAGTTTTTTCCCACAACTCACTGACCTTAATAACCCAATCCCCCATTTATCATACAACATTAATGTCTGACTCTATCAGGACCGAGATCTTATCTCGTAGTTGTTAATGTTACCTGATGCTTCCCAACCGGTAGCCTACATAGAAAACTGACATGAGGGATTTAGAAAACAGATTTAAGGTGCTAGAGTGTAGTGATGAACAGTTCACTGTTTCCCTTAATGTAATGGATTCGGCAGTTTAGTGTCAGCTTTATTTCTAAGCTTGATATCTCACCAGGCACTTACTACTCAGCTAATCAGCTGGTCTTCCACACTACTGGGGTAGTATACTACCAGCTGTTGGTGAGATGGGCGACCAGAATATCTAATGCATTTTTAACCTAAGTAGACCATACACCTTGATAACTTAGTGCGCCCGTGAATTATCTCTATAACTAGCAGGGTTCCCACAGACTCGGAAGAATCAAATTCCATGACTTTTCCATGACTTTCCATGACCAATTCTGATTTTTCAAGGTTGACTTTCCAGGGTTCAAACAATTAGAACCATTAAAAGAATGATACAATCAACGGCCTCCCATCACCCCTACAGCCGTCCTATCCACACCAGTATATGTGGCAATTCAATGAGTGCAAGTACCTTCCAAGAAAGATCCAAATACTTATGGAAATAATACAATTAAAGCTTGTTCTCTTCTATTACGAAATTTAGTGTGCCCTTGCCTGATATCACTCAAGCTCATTTTCCATGACTCAGGTCAAAATTCCATGACTCTTGGTCAAATTTTCAAATTCCATGACTTTTCCATGACTTTCCGTGACCACCTTCAATTTCCATGATTTTCCAGGTTTTCCAGGTTGTGTGGGAACCCTGACAAGTGTAATTGTTTTATTGTAATTCTAAAATAAGGAGGGTGGATCAGAGACGACAGGTAGCGCTGCAGTAGACTATGACTACAGATATATATTCTGTATGACATGAATTATAGGTGTGTCATGAACTTGTTTATGACCTTGTTTATGCCAATTTCTCATTTCAGTATTTTGATATGTTGTATTGATTTAATACCAGAATGTCACATAACATTGACACGGAGATTCCACGGTTAACAGTCACGTCCGCCCGGGGAGGCTGGACGACCAGCCGAGCTTAGAGGACGCAAATAGTCCAAAGTCGCACTAAGTCCTTTTGTACATGGTGACATAAAGGTGGGACAAAAATACATCTAGTCTGTAGGCCTGACTGCTCGCCACTTTGAGAAGGGTAGGTCTGCTTAATAGACTAAAATACATCGACCACTGCCACCGGGACAAGTTATGGGAGTGGAGGTGGACGCCTTAACTGAAGAGCCTCAATTTTAAGTCAACATAAAATTATCATTATTTGAGGAACAATAAAAGAAAATTGAATCTAGAGTAACCGAATGCGTCTTTTTTGTTCTTGTCTGAGTAACGTTTTATGCGTCAAATCCACGCGATCCTCTATCGAAACAGCTAGGTACAAACAAACGAAACCGTGGGATTCACATTGTCGGTATATGAGAGAGAGAACCTATGATATGGATTACTGTTACGGAACATACACACGCACGCTCTCAAACTGCTAGGACATAAACGTTTTTTCGTGGATCTAGGTTCCTGGGTACATAAAGTCCATAATAAATGTGAGGGTTATAGAACAATGCATGCACATAAACACGTACACACTGAGAGAGACTGAAACACAACTACATATGTTCATATATATATATATATATATACAATTATGTATGAATATGTATATATCATGTATGCATGTATGTATGTATGTATGTATGTATGTATGCATATGTATGTGTGAATGTGTGTATATTGTAATTAAATTCATTTGTATTTAACTAAATTTACAAGTGAGTGCATGTACATGTATGCATGTATGTATGTATGTATGTATGTATGTATGTATGTATGTATGTATGTATGTATACATGTATATGTATGTTTGTTTGTATGTGTGAATGTATGTATATTGTATATAAATTCATTTGTATTTAACAACATTTACATTGATGTATTCCCAATAATTATATATCATATTATATGGATATAAACATAAACAAGTGACCTATACATAGACATGCTATAGGACAGGCCTGCATCCCTGGATAAGAATGGGAAGTGACTTTAGTCTGAGTACAAAAAGTGCAGACAGACGCCCCCCCCCCCCTCCCGATCCTCCTCTCCATGTCATCCCTCTGTTAAAACCTCGGCCCGCGGGTCATGAACCATCCCCCATGTACTATATCCCACCGCGGGGAGTACAACCACCGCCCGCCGCCCGGGCAGCTTTTCTGGTGAACTTTTTAATGTTTAAAGCCGCTTCCTCGCATGCCTTGCAATGAGGATGGGGAAAAGGAACTGGGGCGGAGCCAGGATTTTGAACAGATCAAGGACAGCATAGTAACAAAGTAAATAGATAAGGGGTGGGGGGGGGGGGGGGAGTTGCGTGCAGTATAAAGTGAAACTTTTAAATATAAAAATAATTTATGAAGGGATAATATTTATACATATATATATATATATATATAGGCCTATATATATAATCATGAGTCAAATTGAAATAACCACAAGATGTACCGAATTATGATTGTGTAATAATGCCCCTCAGTACCAAATATGCCAAATTAAGCAGCCCGAAAAACTCTACGTTTACAGTGTATATACGGTTACTATCTTCGTGATTATCAAAGTCTCTCCCTTCTCGTTGTAGCTATTGGAAATCCAGCAAATCACGTGAAAATACACTCGCAATACTTAGATTGGTCTAAATAAGTTTCATGCAGTCGCATGTCAAATGGCTATAAATACCGCATGTCACTAGGCCCTATCTGTTTCGTGTCATTTTCTATTCCTTTTTGGCCATAGGTACCTTGTCTAATTCACCAAGTGGCCTTGATGCCAGAACGGTTTTAATTTAAGGGTCGACACCCATAAGCCTAATCTTTAATTAAAGAAAGTTCGAGAGGGGGATATAAAAAAGGGATTTCCCCTCTATAAATCTTTGCAGGTTAATTGGGCTAGAGACAAATAGATTCATTTAAACATACCCTGCCCCCCCCCCCCCTCCAAAAAAAAAAAGAAAAAAAAAAGACTCAACGGGATCATACCCTAGCTTGTACTGATAGGTATCGGAGGGGGGGGGGGGGGAGGTGAGGCATGCACAGGGGGAAAAATAATCATATGTAAATAGATATAAAGGTAAAAGTAAACTAATGCGAGAAATACGAATTGAAAAGAAGAACACGAAGCATGCCCCCCCCCCCTTTGCATCCCCAAAACGACTAAACAAAAACAATACAAAAAATAAAATTCAAAAGAAATCCTCTCGATTTCATAGAAAAAAAAAGTAGAAAATCAGTGAAGGTCACCTCCTTTTTAAACTAAAGTAAACTTGTGCAGGTAATTCAGATCATGTTCTAGACCCGTCTCCCTACCCCTTAACTTAATGCTGGAGGTGTGGCCCGTGCATCTCTCTGGCTCTGGAGCAAACTTAATTAATTAAAAAATAAGATGATTACTGAAGTGACCTACCCAACAGACGAGGCGTAGGGGCAGGCCATGGTGGTGCCGGGGTCTGCTGCTCCTTGGAGGATGGAGGAGGAGGCGCGGTAGTGAGTCCAACAAGTGATCCTGTAGCTGTGTAAGCCTCGGTTATAGAGCTAGTGATCCAGGGGACGACCAGACCTGACGGGCGGCGGGCGGCGACTGGCCCGGGGCCGGCCGGGAGGGGGGCTTATACCTCCAGGGGGAGGGGAGGGGGGCGGGGCGGCCGGGGGCCCACGCCTCAATGGCTCCTCTCTACTCTGTCTATGTATGGGACAATGTCTGCTCCCGGTGACGCTGACAGGAGGCAGGAGGGGGTCTGTCACTCCTTTAGTCCCTCCCTGACGCCGTGACAGGTCTCGGCTGGGGGCCCACACCCCTCTTTTAGCCCCCCTCACACACCCCGGTCCGCTCTGTTTGTTTACAACCGGCGTCAGCCGAGCGGAACGGCCGCCTTCACTCTCCGACCACCGGTGGGAAAAACAAACATCCGCCTGGAGAGCGAAGACCGAACTACGGCGTGCTGCAAATGACCCAATTCGCCTAAAATATGTTTTTAAAACCGAATAGTTATTAATTATCATCAATATCTGTTAGATTGTTGATTTCGGCGTATAATATTTGAAGAAAATTACATATTCACAAAAAAGGACTATTTTTTGCGACATCACGTTGGCGGGTTGTACGAAAACATGGACGACGGCCACGACAGACTTTGGTGAGAAAGAATCTGACATTTATTGAGATTGCTATGCTATAAAATGTCGTAAAAGAAGAATTAGTTCTCAGGTAGTGTAAAAACAATGTTTGCTTTAAACCTAAGTCCTTAGAAACGGGCGTTATTCCTAATTTTAAGAGGAAAATGGCGAGGATGGAATCGCCAACTTCAACTTGAACTGTTGAACTGAGTCTGAGTCTGAGATAAGTCTGAGAGTGAGACTGAGTTGGGTCGAGAAGTTCAGTCCTGACTCCTATTGACTTGAGGTCATTGGCACGATATTCACCTTAGCTAGAGCTGACCAAGACATAATTGTACCATTTAGTCTTGACCCTTGCAGAAAGCTATTCTTTGAGTGATTGTGTCAGTGTGAGGATTCTCAAAGACAGGTGTGTGTCATAGGCCTATCTGGGTCAGGGAAGTCCTTAGCTACGGTCATGCATGAGTGACTGTAACTAAGGGCAGAGAAGGACAGATCAGGTTAGAGATAAGGACTGACCAATGTGGGGGTGTGGGTTGCTAAGCGACCTTAGCTGGGAATCCCCCTTACCCTGTCTTGGAGAATGTCAGTAGCCTGAGTAGGAGTGTAGGTAGGGGTGTGAGGGTGTAGGTGGGGGTGTGAGGGTGTAGTACGGGGCTGAGGGTGTAGGTAGGGCCGTGAGGGTGTAGGTAGGGCCGTGAGGGTGTAGGTAGGGGTGTGAGGGTGTAGGCAGGGCCGTGAGGGTGTAGGTAAGGGTGTGAGGGTGTAGGCAGGGGCGTGAGGGTGTAGGCAGGGGCGTGAGGGCGTAGGCAGGGGTGTGAGGGCGTAGGCAGGGGCGTGAGGGCATAGGCAGGGGTGTGAGGGTGTAGGCAGGGGCGTGAGGGTGTAGGCAGGGACGTGAGGGTGTCGGTAGGGGCAACGAGCCTCCAAAATAAGAGAAACAATTCATGGTATTTCGTTGTGAACGTCTAGAGAGGGGCGCCTCTTGTAGAGGGCGCCCCTCTCTAGACGCTACGAAAATCCTGTAGGCGACGGCAGCACTTGTGTAGGTAGGGGTGTTAGGGTGTAGGTAGGGGTGTTAGGGTGTAGGTGGGGTGTAGGCAGGGGTGTGAGGGTGTCGGTAGGGGTTTGAGGGTGTAGGTAGGGGCTGAGGGTGTAGGCAGGGGTGTAAGGGTGAAGGTAAGGGTGTGAGGGTGTAGGCAGGGGTGTGAGGGTATAGGCAGGGGTGTGAGGGTATAGGCAGGGGTGTAAGGGTGAAGGTAAGGGTGTGAGGGTGTAGGCAGGGGTGTGAGGGTGTTGGCAGGGGTGTGAGGGTGTAGGCTGGGGTGTGAGGGTGTAGGCAGGGGTGTGAGGGTGTAGGTAGTGGTGTGAGGGTGAAGGTAAGGGTGTGAGGGTATAGGCAGGGGTGTGAGGGTGTAGGCAGGGGTGTGAGGGTATAGGCAGGGGTGTGAGGGTATAGGCAGGGGTGTGAGGGTGTAGGCAGGGGTGTGAGGGTGTAGGTAAGGGTGTGAGGGTGTAGGCAGGGGTGTGAGGGTGTAGGCAGGGGTGTGAGGGTGTAGGCAGTGGTTTGTGGGTGTAGGCAGGGGTGTGAGGGTGTAGGCAGGGGTGTGCGTGTGTAGGTAGGGGTGTCGGGGTGTAGGTAGGGGTGTGAAGGTGTAGGTAGGGGAGTGAGGGTGTAGCTAGGCGTGTGAGGGTGTAGGTGGGGGTGTGAGGGTGTAGGTGGGGGTGTAGGTAGGGGTGTGGGAGTGTAGGTAGGGGAGTGAGGGTGTAGGTAGGGGAGTGAGGGTGTAGTTAGGGGTGTAAGGGTGTAGGTGGGGGTGTGAGGGTGTAGGTGGGGGTGTGAGGGTGTAGGTAGGGGTGTGGGGGTGTAGTTAGGAGTGTGGGAGTGTAGTCAGGGGTGTGAGGGTGTAGGCAGGGGTGTGAGGGTGTAGGTAGGGGTGTGAGGGTGTAGGTAGGGGTGTGAGGGTGTAGGTAGGGGTGTGAGGGTGTAGGTAGGGTTGTGGGGGTGTAGGTAGGGGTGTGGGAGTGTAGGTAGGGGAGTGAGGGTGTAGGTAGGGGTGTGAGGGTGTAGGCAGGGGTGTGAGGGTGTAGGTAGTGGTGTGAGGGTGAAGGCAGGGGTGTGAGGGTGTAGGCAGGGGTGTGAGGGTGTAGGCAGGGGTGTGAGGGTGTAGGCAGGGGAGTGAGGGTCTAGGTAGTGGTGTGAGGGTGAAGGCATGGGTGTGAGGGTGTAGGCAGGGGTGTGAGGGTGTAGGCAGGTGTGTGAGGGTGTAGGCACAGATGTGAAGGTGAAGGTAGGGGTGTGAGGGTGTAGGCAGGGGTGTGAGGGTGTAGTTAGGGGTGTGAGGGTGTAGGCAGGGGTGTGAGGATGTAGGCAGGGGTGTGAGGGTCTAGGTAGGGGTGTGAGGGTGTAGGTAGGGGTGTGAGGGTGTAGGTGAAGGTGTAGGTAGGGGTGTGGGGGTGTAGGTAGGGGTGTGGGAGTGTAGGTAGGGGAGTGAGGGTGAAGGCAGGGGTGTGAGGGTGTAGGCAGGGGTGTGAGGGTGTAGGCAGGGGTGTGAGGGTGAAGGCAGGGGTGTGAGGGTGTAGGCAGGGGTGTGAGGATGTAGGCAGGTGTGTGAGGGTGTAGGCAGGGGAGTGAGGGTGTAGGTAGTGGTGTGAGGGTGAAGGCAGGGGTGTGAGGGTGTAGGCAGGGGTGTGAGGGTGTAGGCAGGGGTGTGAGGGTGAAGGTAGGGGTGTGAGGGTGTAGGCTGGGGTGTGAGGGTATAGGCAGGGGTGTGAGGGTGTAGCTAGGGGTGTGAGGGTGTAAGCAGGGGTGTGAGGGTGTAGGTAGGGGTGTGAGGGTGTAGGCAGGGGTGTGAGGGTGTAGGTAGGGGTGTGAGGGTGTAGGTAGGGGTGTGAGGGTGTAGGCAGGGGTGTGAGGGTGTAGGTAGGGGTGTTAGGGTGAAGGCAGGGGAGTGAAGGTGTAGGTAGGAGTGTGAGGGTGTAAGCAGGGGTGTGAGGGTGTAAGCAGGGGTGTGAGGGTGTAGGCAGGGGTGTGAGGGTGTAGTCAGGGGTGTGAGGGTGTAGTCAGGGGTGTGAGGGTGTAGGCAGGGGTGTGAGGGTGTAGGCAGGGGTGTGAGGGTGTAGGCAGGGGTGTGAGGTGGTAGGTAGGGGTGTGAGGGTGAAGGCAGGGGAGTGAAGGTGTAGGTAGGGGTCTGAGGGTGTAAGCAGGGGTCTGAGGGTGTAGTCAGGGGTGTGAGGGTGTAGTCAGGGGTGTGAGGGTGTAGTCAGGGGTGTGAGGGTGTAGGCAGGGGTGTGAGGGTGTAGGCAGGGGTGTGAGGGTGTAGCTAGGGGTGTGAGGGTGTAAGCAGGGGTGTGAGGGTGTAGGCAGGGGTGTGAGGGTGAAGGCAGGGGAGTGAAGGTGTAGGTAGGGGTGTGAGGGTGTAAGCAGGGGTGTGAGGGTGTAGTCAGGGGTGTGAGGGTGTAGTCAGGGGTGTGAGGGTCTAGGCAGGGGTGTGAGGGTGTAGGCAGGGGTGTGAGGGTGTAGGCAGGGGTGTGAGGGTGTAGCTAGGGGTGTGAGGGTGTAGTCAGGGGTGTGAGGGTGTAGGTAGGGGTGTGAGTGTGTAGGTAGGGGTGTGAGGGTGTAGGTAGGGGTGTGAGGGTGTAGGTAGGGGTGTGAGTGTGTAGGTAGGGGTGTGAGGGTGTAGGTAGGGGTGTGAGGGTGTAGGTAGGGGTGTGAGTGTGTAGGCAGGGGTGTGAGGGTGTAGGCAGGGGTGTTAGGATGTAGGCAGGGGTGTGAGGGTGTAGGTAGGGGTGTGAGGGTGTAGGTAGGGGTGTGAGGGTGTAGGTAGGGGTGTGAGTGTGTAGGTAGGGGTGTGAGGGTGTAGGTAGGGGTGTGAGGGTGTAGGTAGGGGTGTGAGGGTGTAGGCAGGGGTGTGAGGGTGTAGGTAGGGGTGTGAGGGTGAAGGCAGGGGAGTGAAGGTGTAGGTAGGAGTGTGAGGGTGTAAGCAGGGGTGTGAGGGTGTAAGCAGGGGTGTGAGGGTGTAGGCAGGGGTGTGAGGGTGTAGGCAGGGGTGTGAGGGTGTAGGTAGGGGTGTGAGGGTGTAGGTAGGGGTGTGAGGGTGTAGGTAGGGGTGTGAGGGTGTAGGTAGGGGTGTGAGGGTGTAGGTAGGGGTGTGAGGGTGTAGGTAGGGGTGTGAGTGTGTAGGTAGGGGTGTGAGTGTGTAGGTAGGGGTGTGAGGGTGTAGGTAGGGGTGTTAGGATGTAGGCAGGGGTGTGAGGGTGTAGGTAGGGGTGTGAGGGTGTAGGTAGGGGTGTGAGGGTGTAGGTAGGGGTGTGAGTGTGTAGGTAGGGGTGTGAGGGTGTAGGTAGGGGTGTGAGGGTGTAGGTAGGGGTGTGAGGGTGTAGGTAGGGGTGTGAGGGTGTAGGTAGGGGTGTGAGGGTGTAGGTAGGGGTGTGAGGGTGTAGGTAGGGGTGTGAGTGTGTAGGTAGGGGTGTGAGGGTGTAGGTAGGGGTGTGAGGGTGTAGGCAGGGGTGTGAGGGTGTAGGTAGGGGTGTGAGGGTGTAAGCAGGGGTGTGAGGGTGTAGGCAGGGGTGTGAGGGTGTAGGCAGGGGTGTGAGGGTGTAAGCAGGGATGTGAAGCCAAAGGCAGTGTTCCAAACTAATCCCTGCACATCAGCCAATGGGCACCGATTTTGGAGCAGGGCACTATTTTTCCAACTAAAAACTCAGGTCTGATGCTTTTTGAACAGTGTCCACCCTGATAGAACCCGTAAATCTCGTCTCGAACAGTGTGCCTTAGCGATAGGTAGTGTCTGAGGATGGAGACAGACGAGGTAAGGGTGGAGGGAGAGTGAGAGTCAAGGGAGGATGTGAATATAGATACAGAGTGTGAAAGTGGAGGGAGGCTGAAGCATTTGACATTGCTCATGTAGACAACAAGATGAATTCGGGAAGAAAAGATGAAGTTTATTCCGTTCTTTTTTCTAGGCTAAGATGGAGAGTGACACCATGGAAGTCCCAGAGGAAAGTGCGTCCGGCTACTTCTCACAACTGACTCCTGCAGTTCTCAGAGGTAACAACCGAACACTGTCGTTGGTACCTGCTATTATTAAATTAAATGTATTTACAATGAATAACTCTGGTTTCCTGTCCTTTCCATATTTTCACGTTCTTTTTGTAAATTGTAAATTGTTATTTCTAAAAGAAGCACCAGGTCTATATTTTTCTGAAAACAGAAATTTCTGAAATCAACATACAGAAAAGTCTTATTGGTCTGAATTGTTCATCATTTCATTTAGAAGTATTGTTGCTGTAGAAATTTAGGGATTCTTCATCATTCAAATTAACTGAAATTCACTAATGTATATTGCAGAGCTAGGAGAGATCAATTTAGTGTGGTTTGACGATCTTACTGAAAGCTGTAAAAGTGAGAATTCTGAGAACGACAACACACAACACACTTCTTCTCGGCCAACGACCGCAGGACCTGAAGGAGTTCCCAAGCCGAGGGAGGTGGATCAAGGTGATGCAGGGATGAAACATACTGCCAGCCCCAGGGTCGGGCAAGTGGTGAACCAAGGATGTTACGCCTCTACTCCAAAAATAACAGGTGAGCATAGAGAGATAAGATGAACATGGGAAAAAAGGGGGTTTAGATAGAGGTCAGAATTTAGTGTTTGGGATTAAACAGTGTTAATGTATTCCTCTGGAACTATAAGCCTTCATAAATGTGCCACTGGACCAAAAAGTACACACCCTCAATATATAATGTACATAATGCTTTTGCATATTAGTGTGCACACTGGAGGATCCATAGTTTAGGGCAATGTCTTTAACATTGAAATAAATTCATGTTGGTTTGCCTAGCCATGAAAAATATGAGTTAGTCCACCATTTCGAAAACAATTGCTCTCAGTCTCAAAATAAAATATCATATAGTTATTTCGAATTGTCGTGAATTTGTTTCCTTGGCAAAAATTAAACAAAATAGTATTGAGCAAGATAAAACGACTACTAGAATATGCAGAACCATGATTGTGAAAAAAATGCATCGTATTGCTAGTTGTGCAAAAATGTAACAACTCAAAAAGAAATATTGAAAAATCAATAGTTAATTTCTTGTCTGTAGACCTTGGGAGCCCAGCCATGCCGGGTTATGGGGGAACCACCCCACGGTCAGCGAGTCGCGTCACACGGAGGTCATCCCGAACATTGTCTCAGACCGCTGCCTCCTCCAGTACGAGTCACCAGGTCCACCTCCCTACGACCACGTCAACGCCGGTCATCACGAGTCACCCGGTCAACCTCCCCGCAACCGTCTCCACGCCAGTTATCACGAGTCACCTGGTCCACCTCCCCCCGGCCGTCTCCACGCCGGTCATCGCTCACCCAGAGTTCCCGATTGTTACTCCGTCTACCGTGGAGGGCAAGGACCGAGAGCTGCGGACGGGCCACGTGAGGTCTGGTTACAGCGGTTGTCCTGTTACTACCCCGATTGTCTCACCCTGGATGCTCAAGACTGAAGACAGGTAGGGCTTTTAAATCTTGTGTCCAGGAAATCATAGGATGGCAAATTTATTAGCAGTGTCTGAAAATGAAATTTACAGGCTTATGCTAGCGCTAGGTACCTGCGGTTCATAGATCATATACTCGACAATTTGTCAGGTATAGAAGTTTCTGATTTCTCTCTCAATCCAATTGGCCAAACGGTGGCGAAAATACAACCGAACTTTGAAAAAGTGGTAGCTTAAAGAAACAGTTGAATAAATCTGAAATTTGGGGAGCTAATTATAACTGGATTTATGATTTTTTCTGACAAAATGTATATTTAACATGTGCATTTCTTAGACGTTTGTAGTACCAGAATCAGTCGGTCGCTTTTAAAAATGGTAAATTGTACATGTTATTAATGTGCATCATAGAGTTCGTTTTCATAGATATCATGAAGAAAACTCATTTTTCTTAGAAACTTGAGAGTCCTCATGTCACGAAAATTGCTCATAACAAGTCAACTAGTTCTCGTGATCGACAGATGAACTAGACCTAATTTACTAAACAGAACGTAAGACTTGTGACGTACACTGCTTTTATACAAACAAAAGTGTTATTTACTAAGAATTCGGTCATTCATTATATCCACAATAGTATAACTGAAAATACAAACTTATAATGCATTATAACAGCTGAAATACAAAATTTATTTTCAATTTTTGGATTACCCTGGCTTCTTTTGCATTCGCCAGTCTTCTGAAATTCTGGTAACTACCATTGCTACGTATAGGTATATAGTTTCTTGTGCACAAAGATATCTATAGTTGATTAAATACAACTCCTCGTTCTTAACAGTAAATGAAATAGTGCTCTAGTTTAGCTTACAAATTATACAACTGGTTATATAAAGTTATACCATCAGGGAGGGGGTGCAGAATATGTACCGGTTACATCGCATGTGGCGTGGGAGTTGCTGCGACACCTCATTGCGTGAAAACGACTGATGTTAATGGCTTAAGTTAATCCTCAATAGCCGAGGAGACGGACCATAACGTGGTGGAGTTTTACCACAGAATAGGCCCTGATGTAAGCCGTCATGTAACGGTGGTAGTCGCTCATACAGGAGGCCACGGAAAATATTGAGACTTCTACAAAGATAAAAAAAAAAAAAAAAAGAATAGGTGTGGTCAGGTTTCCCTACTGGTCCACTATTTTCTCCCAATCCTATATTTTTAATTTCCTTTTCGAAAACAATATCACGGAATGTTATCAAAATGAAAAGAAAATTAGCAAATGCACATTAAAGGGCCTGTACATTATCAAAATTTATATTACAAATGCCAAAAATCATTATAGGAAGTGTATCAAACAGGGTACCAACCACACAGGGAAAACAGGGAAAACAGGGAAAATGGCATAAAAAATTCCCTGACAGGGAAAACACAGGGAATTTGGAAATTTTATCAAAACACAGGGAAAACACAGGGAATTTCATTTGGCCAGGTTCTGAAATTCCTGATTCTCAAAATAATAGGGATTTGACTTTTTGTTGTTGCGATGTCCGAATTTTTTCTGCATGCAGAGGCTTTTAATTTTGAATAACTTTCTGGATATGACACAGGGAAAAATTGCCGCGGGACAGGGAAATCTCAGGGAAAACACAGGGAATTTGAAAACGGAGTTTCGGTTGGTACCCTGATCAAAGAAGCTTTTAAGGTTTTGAACAATATCTCAGGGTTCTTCCTAGGCGTGCAGGATACAGGATTCCCGCACTAGGAATAGAATTCCTGGAATGTAATTCCTGCACTTAGTTGATTTGAAACGGGCCATTCCTGCATTGGAGTTACAGAAATTTGATCAAATATAGTGGAAAAAGCCCATAATCTAGATGGAATGACCCCCTAAGGATAAGGAAACAGGGGCTTTTGATACTCGTAATTTTTTTCTAGGAAGAACCCTGAATATATGGAATTATCATCAGAGTTAAAAAAAAAAAAAGGAACACAAAAAAGGTCGTGTTTTTTTTTTTTTTTTTTTTTTTGCGGCATGATTGTCCCCAGTCACAGTGCTGACATCTGGTGTATGGTAGTAGGGTTTCGACAGAAAAGGGAAATCCTGGATGTTTACTCGTATTTGTCCAGAAATCAACTGTTTTTATTTGTTGCTCTCTAAAATTGGGGATCCATGCATTAGTTGGCAAAGTCTGTATTTTCAGAGAACTTCCCTGAAATACTGCAAACACAGAATTAGCATGGAGTTAAGTATTAGAATGATTGAAGGGTGTACCTGGAAAGTAGTAATTTGTGATGGAAAAGCCTTAAAAGCGAAGTCTGCGGGACAGCGTTTTAGTCTTTAAATTTATTAAGCACCGTTCCCCAAGTTTATCAAGTATGCTGCTTATTATCAAATTAATCATTCTAAACTAAATATTCGTGTTGGACGATCACATAAACTTTCAATGGCAGGGAGAATTGACTTTTTGAGAACTGGTTAAACACGATTTGAGGAAATCCAATCAGGGATGTAAGTTTTCCTATTTTGTCGGATTTCCGATTTTCTCTCTCCAGCACCACCAAAAATCAGTTTCAATATTTGATGTTTAGAACACATTTCACAACATTTAAGGAAAAAGTCAGATTTTCTTACTGCTAGTTCCGACTTTTTCACTGTTCCCGACTTACATCCCTGTCCAATGTAGATAATTGAAACACGGGGGTGCTGGTTTATTTAGGACCCCCAACCGGGATGTGGCCAAACAAGACGATGCTAGCCGTTGGGTTGTGGGGGGGGGGGGGGGGGGGAGGGGGGTCTGGCCAAACTGTTACTGTCTCTGGCAGGTTTGTCATACAAACTTGTGATATATACATCTGTGTACACATTTATATTGCAGCCAGTGAGCTTTGTTCTGACAACCAGGAGTTCTAGTAACCATGAAGCATCGTAACGAATCTTAAGTTCTCCCCCTACGCACAAATCTTTTTACATGCCCAACCTGCTGTCCCGTGGCTGATGGACCATGTGTACCCTTGTATCATTGGCTCTACGTGTAATTGCAACAAAAAATGCAATTTTAGTGTCTTGTTCTGGAATTCCGTATTTTTGACTCTGCTGCCAAAATTCAACTGAAAAAATATATACAAAAATAGTCAAACATGAAAAGATTTCATTTAGTTTGCAAAGCATATTTACCCAAAGTCTCACATAAAGGTTTTATCTTTAATTAACATTTTGAGATGCGTCAAGGTTGCATAATCTCGTCAACAAACCATGTTAGCCCCACCAATAACGCGTTTCTCCCATGTCCCCCGTTACCCCCTATTCCAGGCGTAGCGCCCAGTCGGAGGACCTAGAGGCCATGTTGGCGCGCACCCTGGACAGCGACAGTCTGCACACCACGCAGAGTGTGGGCGACAGTGAGGGGTTCGGGGGGGAGGGCAGCCAGGGGATCGATCCCGTAACCGACCCCCTCACTGACCCCTCCGTACTCTCTCAGAGGCCCTCGCAGAGGCACAAAGGGTAGATTGTTTTAGTTAAGTTAGACGGGCATGGTGTCGGTTGTAAATGTGGTTATAGCAATGGACATGTATATATATGCAATATTGGAAAAAAGGTTTAAAGCTGCGATCTTGTCTGTGCGACAGATACAAATTGATACGTTGTAACTCCCTTACCTAGGCGCTAAATTCATGAGGTGACCAGTAACATGGTCAGATTACATTCTGACTTCGCAAAACACATCGCCGGCTGAGGCGTAGCTAGGCTTACGTCAGTGAAAGTATCTCTTTGAACCCACGGAGGAGATCGCGGCTTTAAGAAATTAAGGTTTCATTTTGTTCACCCACTGGGTGTTCATAACCTCAAGGTGTGTGGTTGGCAGGTTGCCAATGCATGTGGCACTATCAAAACAAAAAGCGTTGAAAATACACTCAGGATCCCCATTGCACAGCGAAATGTATTATAAAAATATCGATCCAAGTATCAAAAGTATTAAACCAAATCAGGGAAACGGATAATGGCAAACAGAATTCCCTCTCAGGGAAAACACAGGGACCTGGAAATTTGACCAAAAACAGGGAATTCTGTTTGACCAGCTTTAGGATTTTCCTATTTGTAAGATTCAAGAAATCCACTTTTCTAAGAATGATATTTCAATTTTTCCAGACATTTCATACATCTTGGATAATAATAATTTTAAAACTTGAACACCTTGAGATGAGAACTTCATTATAATTGTGATGGAAAATTTACAGTGGGATAGGGAAATATCATGGAATTTGACCACTAATTTTTGAACGGGGACCCTGACACTGTCAGGAATTGTATGCTTGACAAGGGAACGTTGCACCTCATGTGCCGGGTGCACCTTTAATACGAACACTGGTTAAGGAATCCTATTACATGGCCCCTGTGAAAAGTATGCGCACATTTGGCGCACTGCTCCAGTGAAAACCCTCAAAATGGAGGACATGTCCGACGTTTTACACCTTATATCTAACTATTTTGTCCGACACAATAAGCCCATCCTACATTGGGTATATCCCAGGGTTGGACAAGGGTTGGACAAACTAGGCATAAAAGCCATCCTCGTCACCTAGATTTGGGATTACTGGAATAACTAAGAATTATTTTCTTATATATCCCCAAGTACTGGGAAAAAGGCCAATATATAAAGCTGAATTAAGAAAATTCTAGGAGCAAAATGTCAACTAAAACACCATGATTCATTTTGTTTTACACTTCTATCTTTGGAGATTAAATCAGAAAGAAATTGCTATGTAATTTCATGGTAAAATGTGATGTTGATGTATACTGGGATGGGCTTATTGCAGGACATACCCTCATTTTTCAATTTAAGATGTTTTCTATTACAATCTTAGATCAATGTTCATAGGTAACCTGTGAATAATGTCCTACATTGTCCAACAGAAAGATGGAAAACGTCGGACATAATGTCTGACGTTTTGAAATGGTTTTCACAAAGACTGCTGTTCCAAATTATTTCGTGCGCGAGGCAGCCAAAGCACCACAGGATGAGGATGAAGCCTTATTTTCACACACTGATATGGCTTCTAAGGTAGACTTCATATTACAGGGTGTCCCTGCGAGTCTTTAAAGCCCCTTTTATTAAATCTAATTGATTTTGATAAAAAGGTCTTTGGTTTCATCGTTTTCCATTGGAAGGTCTTATAAAAGGATGTCAAAATATGTGTCTTTCGGTCAATTCTATCTTAACATGCGTCACTCATACCTTACAAGGTTTTCCCATCCTTTGTCTTTAAAAGGTCTTGTGTTAATTTGAGAAAAAGCCTGGACACCTTGTATCGATAATTTTTATTTATTGCATGCCAATGTGTAATTGTGCTTCTTGCTTTTAGTTGCTTGTTTTAACTCCCCAGGTGAACTGACCCGCCCTCCTTTCTCCCCCGCGACGTCTGTATATAGGGTACACGGGAGTTGTGTACTGGGCGCGGCCATGTTGTGTCACGTGGTACAAAAGGACAATCCTCATTGGCTGGGAGGTCGGCTTGACCCCCGACTGGTAGTGGCGGGAAAGGAACACGCATGCGCAAACATCAACTCCCGAGTCCCCTATACTGCCCCCACTCCATCTCCTCCTCTATTTGGTGCACTGTTTCGATTGATGATGTGGTTATTGAATCTTTTATTGTTATCAAAAAGATTTCATTGTCTATTGACAGGTTTCCCAAAGAGACCTGAAATCTTGTAAATTCCGGAAAATGAATATGACCTTAAAAAGGAAATTCTAAACAGTGACAAAAAAGTATTTGCATTTGGTAAAAACGCATATTTTGAATTTCCCTGATTTTTTTTTACCAGCATTAAAAAACACCACATCAGCTTAATAAGTCTCCTTCTCATGACAACTTCTACACCATATATCTGCCACCTCTACGTTTCTCTGTGATGTCATCCTCTAATTGTACTCTCAATCCCTCCCATTATTCTGAGCAGGGTTAAAGGGTACAAAGGTCATCAAGGTTATTCTGAGCAGGGTTAAAGGGTACAAAGGTCATCAAGGTTATGCTCAGATATGGAGTTGGCCTGAGTGGACCATTGGTTTCAATGACAGGTGACCTCAAAGTTGACCTCAGAACACCTCACTTCCTGTTTACTAGAATTGTGAAGGTCCCTTTTATATTTTAGTTTTACCCAAGTGTTAGTGATTACAGTTGGCCTAGTGTAAGTAGGTATAGGTATATGTACTAGGCAAGTCTACCATGACAGGTGAGAGTGTCCTTGGCATCAGATAAACAAGTGGATTACTGAGTGACCAGCAGTGCATGCAGCCATGTGGAACCAGGTGGAACCTGTGGCCAGGAATGACTACAGCCATGCTGGATGCCTGGGCTATGATTAGAAATATCCTTTATGGGCACATAGTCCAGTGACAACACATCCTAGTAGGCTTGAATGTTGTATTGGGGTAAGGGGGTGAAGAGGGTGAAGGGGTTTCTATATGCTTCAATATTGATAAAGGTAACCAAGCATCCCTAGGTTAACATTCTTCAAGCAGATTTTAGTTTTCATTTTCCATATATTCTCAAATTTCATTATATTGAGTTTTAAGATCATCTGAGTGGTTCTAGTATGAGACTTACATGAGACTTTCACTTCTTCTCCCCCCTTTTTTTCAAAAGTTCATGTTTTGACTGCTGGTAATCTCCAAACAGTGTTTTTGTTTTTGTCACTCTCTGAGCAGATTTTAGGTTTACACTCTCCAAACAGATGTTCAGTTTCAAATTTGTGTTTTTGCATCTAGTTTATATGTTTTGATTGCTGGTAATCTACAAATACATTTTCATCACTCTCCGAGCAGACTTTGAGGCTTACATTCTCCAAGCAGATGTTTGGTTTTCAAAATTTTCTTTTCTTGTCAAGTTTTAATGTTTTGACTGCTGCTAATGTCTAAAGAGGTTTTAATCACTCTCAAAGCAGACTTTAAGGTGTACACTCTCCAAGCAGATGTTTCGTTTTCAAGTTTAGATGTTTTCATTGCTAGTGATCTACAAATAGGTCCTCATCACTCTCCAAGCAGATTTTAAGGCTTACACTCTCCAAGCAGATTTTAGGTTTACACTCTCAGTTTTTAATTTTTATTTTTTAGCATCAACTTTAAATGTTTTGACTGATGGTAATCTCCAAACCGGTTTTTATCACTTTCCAAGCACTTTAAGGTGTACACTCTCCAAGCAGATGTTTCTTTTTCAAGTTTTTATTTTTGCATCAAGTTTAGATGTTTTCATTGCTAGTAATCTACAAATAGGTTCTCATCACTCGCCAAGCAGATTTTAAGGCTTACACTCTCCAAGCAGATGTTTCGTTTTAAAAATCTTCTTTTTCCATTAAGTTTAAATGTTTTGACTGCTGTTAATCTCTAAACAGGTTTTTATCACTCTCCAAACAGATTTTAGGTTTACACTCTCCAAGCAGAAGTTCAGTTTTTAATTTTTATATTTTAGCATCAACTTTAAATGTTTTGACTGATGGTGGATATCAACATTTACCTGCCCCACCACAAATTTTACCTGCCCCGGGCAGGCGGGCAATGCTTAATGTTGAGCCCTGTTTAAATGTTTTCATTGCTAGCAATCTACAAATAGGTTCTCATCACTCTCCAAGCAGATTTTAGGTTTACACTCTCCAAGCAGATATTCAGTTTTAAATATTTGTTTTTGCATCAAGTGTAAATGTCTTGACTGCTGGTAATCTCCAAACAGGTTTTTATCACTCTCCAAACATATTCTTAGGTTCACACTCTCTAAGCAGATGTTCAGTTTTAAATTGTTATTTTTTTGCATCAAGTTTAAATGTTTTGACTGCTGTTAATCTCTAAACAGGTTTTTATCACTCTCCAAGCAGATTTTAAGGCTTACACTCTCCAAGCAGATGTTCAGTTTTAAATTTTTATTTAAGCATCAAGTTTATATGTTTTCATTACTGGTTATCTCAGAATAGGTTTGCATCACTCTCCAAGCTGATTTTTAGGGTGTACACTCTTCAAGCAGATGTTCAGTATCAAATTTTTATTTTTGCATCAAGATTATATGCTTTGATTGTTGTCACTCTCCAAGAAGATTTTAGGGTTTACACTTTCCAAGCTGTTTCAGTTTCAATTTTTTATTTTTCCATCAAGTTTATATGTTTTGACTGCTGGTAATTTCCAAAAAGGTTTTCATCACTCTCTAAGCAGATTTTAAGCTGTACACTCTCCAAGCAGATTTTATGACAGTTACTCTCCAAGCAGATGTTTAGATGTTTTTTCTTTTAAATATTTCATAACATTTATATATGTTGTTATGTTTTCTTATGCCCATCTAACATTATTCATTTGTTTGAAGCAGACTTTAGGTTTTTCATTTTCGTGCAAAGTATACAATTTTTCTTTTTCTTATATCAGCATCAATTTTAGATTAAAACTAAATAAACTTATTTTATTAGTAATTAACTTGCGTCATTTACACTTAATCACATTAATCAGTGGCGTTCTTTTGTTTTTTAAACAAATGCGAACTTGTTATAAGTATTACATGTAAATATTACTTTCAGCATGATGCAAGAACTATTTTTGGTAAATCACGTGAATAGGCGAAGTTCTCATTATATTATAACGGTATCAATGTGCTCTATAATGATAAAGGTAATTAACGTTATGAGCTTGTATTTCTGAGGTTTGATGATAGTCTTGCTTCAGTTTGCTGTAGTTTGTATTTACAGTGAACATCTAACTGACAAAAACATGAATAATTTAGATCAGTAATAAAAAATTAAAAGATTTTCCTGCTTGATTTAAGGTTCACAGTTTAGAAGATGTTTTAAAAAAAGTCGTCCATAATCAACAAGCTATGAAGTTTTCTTTTGTTCCAAGTGACACCTGCACCAGTCAACATAGATCCTTTGTTAACGTTATTTAATCTGAATGTGTTACGTAAAAGACAAATAGGCTCGCTTTTTTTTCTCATTTTCAATTATGTGCCTGTGAGAACCATCATTTTAGTTTTAGAATACTTTAAGCCTAATTAAGTCATGTGTATACAATAGTTGCTTACAGCGAGTAATGGTTGTGTCCGTTAAGTCATAGAGGCTCATTGTTCCGTCTGTTAACGAGTGTTAACATCCTTTACAAATTGTACATGTACATCAAACTGCCATATTGATTTATGTGTTTTGAAGCCTTGTAATTGTAAAGAGTAGATAACATTTGAAGATGGATGGAGTATGTTAGTTTGGATGTTTTTAACCCTCTTCTATTAAAACAAGAATTTTTGTTAGCCGTTATTCCAGTTCATTTGAAAACTATTTCAATCTGTAATAAGAATAAATTTAATTAAAGAAATATACAGGGAAGGTATAAACACTTATATCAAAGTTATATCCAAATCTATCTTTTCAAGTAATCATTTGCAGGCAGCAATTATAAAATGGGCAAATTTGATTTCTTACTTTTTTCCCACAGAACGTGCTGGAAATCACCAACCTTTACACACCCTGTGTTCATAAAACTATCTTATAAATAACTGTTTATTATTGTTCTCAACTTCAGTTTGTTGAAAAGCCTGATGCAGAGAACGCCGAGTGGTCTTAGCGCGGGGAAGGAGAACTTCCTTCACCGCAGTCTGGGCCTTAACCTGAACGAGAGCGGCATGTCCTGGACCAGCTCGCTTGCCACCCCGCCCGTAGAATACGAGAACCACAAAGGTAAATGCCTCTGTTGAGTACTGTTTGTCATGCTGGGAAAACTAATGTTTTTTTTATTACCCGGGCTCGCTGTATTATACAGTCATCTTCGAAATATGATCGATCAAATCGAATCTCGCCCGGGTATACTGACTTGGTCAAAAAGGCGGGAAACGCCATTGAACGATACCAGCACCAGCGGCGACAAGATCGCAAATTTCGACCTGCTTCCGGTTGCAATGCTGAGCCTATGTAAAGTCTATACCAGAAATTGACCATTGAAAAAGCATTAGCCCAGATCGGGTCGGAGATTGAAGCGGTCAAACTGTATGACATCGATCGACGCATCAGCATTGAAAAGCCTAGCGTCCTGGATTGCAGTGTAGTGTTGGAGCCAGTTGAATAAATTATGTTAATGAGCGTGAAGACGCCGAGCAAGGCGGCTCCCGGTTTCCGATCGGAAAGTCAGCCGGGAATGCTCGCCTATTTCGCCTATTTTCTGCGCGTTTCGGTCGACTTAACGCGCTATATAGGTTTATGTCGATCTTTTATTGATGATGCCGATGTGTTGGGAAGCTAGATATCGATATAAACCCAGAAAATCGCATTTCTTTGCGCACTATGTTTCATGCGTATTCCCTTCCGGGACGAAGCGCATCTCGCGCAGTCACTCTGTCAAACCACAGCGCCTTGCATCAGAGGCCAAGATGGCGCTGGCTAGGTCGGAACGCGTGTCGTTGTCCTCCGCGATTAACCGCCATTTACGCCTTAAATCGGCATCGTCAAGCAATATGGAGTATATCTCATGGATTACTAATATCAGGAGCTCCTCCAGGTCGATATAAGAGGCAAAACAATGCCGATATCCACGATCGGCATCGAAGAAAAGGTTAGTGTCAACCGCGTGTAGGTGAACGATAATAGAGGATATTCATGATGGCGGCTGACTCGCGTGTGCATCTTTTTGTTTAATTCGATCGATAATTCGCTCGATAATTCGTATTCCTTTCCCCATATTTCATCAAGCATTCTACTGTCATATATAGAAAAAGAAGACGAATAACCCGGGTTTTTTCGGTTTTCTAACCGATATTTTTCTTCCATACCTCAACCTGTGTCCTTGTATTTTTTTTTATTTAACCACATTCAATAAAATTGATATTCCGTGTAGGTGACAATCATATAGTAGAAATTCAATTCAAGAAACAGATAACGGTGCTTTCTAAGATTTCCTCACTTTATATATTGAATATAAATACTGTGATGAGAGGTAACGTAAAGAAGAAAAGGGATATCTATATTATATAGAAGCAACATGGGAAAGCATGATGTTATCTTGAGAAATTGAGGATTTTGTTTTCTCACTTTGATTGTAGCTGATTATGATCAAATAAACCCTTCCACTTCATTAACAATAATGATGGCTGAAAGATTGCGAAAAGTTTGATTAACACAAATGACCAATGGACTATTTATGCTTTATCCAGTTTCTCTTAACATTTCTTTATTTATTTCGCCAGGGATTCCAAGTACTTTGAAGAAAGTTTCACCTCGAAAACCTCAGGAGTTTCCAGTGGTAAGTGATCATTGGTTTTCTTATTCATAGCATGTCATAGAAAGGATGTTTTTCATAGAGATAAAAATTTAAATTGTTACAATAAGATATATGACCCAAAGTAACGAAGTAACCTATAATTTTACTTGTTTTGCTAGAACATTATTATGGTTCATACAGTCTTGTATTGAAGCCAAATTCGGGGATGTAAGTTTTCCTCCTTTTTTTAATTTCTGATTTGTTCTCTTCAACCCCGCAAAAAAAACTATTTCAAAATTTGATATTTAGAACACGTTTAACAACATTTTAAGGCACTTTTAGATTTCTTAATGTCATTTCCGATTTTTTCACTGTCCTCAACTTACAACCGTGACTAAAGGTAATGTTATCACAAAATTTAATGAGTGACTGTTTCTTTAGGGAGCAGCTCGCAAACTGTTTTCCCCTGGAGCAGTCGATACTGACAGTGAAGAAACCCTCCTGAACACAACAGCCGAAGATGAAGAGCCTATACCTGCACTGTTACGGCCCAAGGAGCAGAAAGCGATTGAACAGCCTCAACGACAGACTTCATCCTTTATCCCTAAGGTGGAAGAGGACACTGCTGTACAGCAAACACAAAAGTACAAAGTTACTGAAGAAGACGTTTGTTGTGAAGATACAGCCATGAGTGTCAAAGCAAGCCGCACTTCCCTGTCTGAGATCAGCCTCAGCAATCCCAGAACAAACACTGCTAGCTCTGTCTCTTTGAACATACTGGGAGACTTATTCGACACCCCACCATCTAGAACTTCTCTAAGGAAACCGCCGCCCAAGAAACGGACACAGCGTAAGCGCTACAGCGCTCCATGTAACATGCAGAGTGAAGTCGGTGGGGACGGGTCGAGTAAGGGTCCGTTAGACCGAGTTCTCCAGCTGTCCCCCTCAGAGGGTCTGGTGCAAAACTTAAGTATGGGATTTGTGCCAAATATGGAAGAGTCTGACATAAACAATAGTCTAGAACTAGAACACAGAGAAATGGACTCTAATATACCCAAAGCTAAGGAGGTGGCACTTGGAAGCAAACTTACTGAGAATAATGTGTCTGGTAAAACTTGTCCTACTGATGATTCCAGTTGTGTTAAAACCAAGCATAATAATTGTGATGATAAGAGTGCTGATACTCATAAACCAGCTAGTATTAACTTTTCAAGAGAGCACAGTGATGATCTGATATTCACCCAGCTGTCTCCCTCAGCCCTAGAGGCCATCTATGAAGTGGTGGATGAAACAGAAAACTCAAGCGCAAAAACACCCGATGAGGTTGATAAAGGCATGTTGGTAACCAAGCAGACAGACAATTTGGAAAAGGAGAGCAAGTCCATTGATCATCAGAGCACTCTCCCAAATGCCTCTGATGGTCACATAAAGGGGACCCTTGATAAAGTGGACGATCCAGCAAAGAGACCTAGTGAATCACCAAAAGAGACAAATTGTGATGATTTCTTTACCCAGCTCTCACCTGGTGCGCTAGAGTCAATTATGACGGAAAGCGACCAAATTGAGGAACAAACCAAACGAACTGCTGTCAGTGTGAAGAATCCACCCAGCGAAACCAAAGCAGTAAAACAAGGCCCAGGTGATAGATCAAGAACTCCACTTATTAGCAGTACAGCTGCAAAAAGCAAAAGTACTGCACAGGCATCCCCTAGAGCTATTTCTATGCCTTTAGTGAAACCCATGTCTGCAACTAGACCGATAGGACTAGCCCGAAAAACAAAGCGGTTCTCGTACCCATCCACCTCCCAGATCTCAAGTGTGTGTCCAAAAACTGTGTTT
The DNA here is from genome assembly GCA_936440205.1 of Lepidonotus clava. Classification (NCBI taxonomy): domain Eukaryota; kingdom Metazoa; phylum Annelida; class Polychaeta; order Phyllodocida; family Polynoidae; genus Lepidonotus; species Lepidonotus clava. The sequence continues at coordinate 52,267,355 of OW387142.1, forward strand.
GGATTCCAGTCAGACTCGGCCAGTGCTTCGAAAATAAAGTTAGATGATGACAACCAGACAACAGAGACAAACCCCCGTCCGGAGAACGTTGATGTGGAAAAATCTCCGGTGACTGAGAAAACGACTCAGGTCAAACCACCATACATGAAAAGAAGGAGAGATCTTGGTAGGTTTGAGTTATTTAAAGAATTAGTTTTGTAATAAATTGTAGTAATTATTTCATAACCTGTTATTCTGAGGCCAAATCATTTGAATGAAGTTTTTATTAAAGACTTTAACATAACAGAATGGAGCATTTCTTTTGATCTTGCTTTATATATAATTCAGGCTAATGTCGTAGTCTGTAATATTAATTCCTTTCAATTATAGCCATTAACTGGCATTCACAGATAATTAGTTGGAAATTAGGAAAATAATTGCCTTTATTATCAACAGGTTTTACAACGCTGAGTGCGTACAGTAAACAGACAGAAGTGTCTGCGACTACCTCCCCTTCTACCAAACAAGGAGACAAATGCGTACCTGTCACACCAGAAAAGGTAAACAGTCTTTATGTATAGGTTACCATCGCTGAAACCCTTTTACCCGTGTTTGTAGTAAACTTTGTTCATTTATTGATATATTACAAACCAAGAGGAATGTAACCTTTTCGGTTTGAATATTTTATTACTAAATTGATAATATTCATGCCAGGACCACCTTTGTTATCCCCTTCTCTCATGGTGGACGTTTGTCTGGTGTTTGGTTCTTTTACTCCAAGGTTTTAAGGATACTAAAAAGACATGGTCCACAATAGTCAGAAATGTCCCGTGGCCCAGAGCTTTTGGGAAGCACTGGATGGTTATATTAACTGCTTTTATTGACCCTTAGTGACTCCATCATTCATATGTATACACATTTTTCGATGTTTGATCTGAGAATAAACCCTGTGCCCAAGGCAAGCGTGTTTGTTGCCAGGTGCATATTTCTGAGTAGGAAATGCATGTTTTTCCACATATTATAAGCTTACATAACACGTTGCACCAAAAGCTTAGTAGGTGGGTACTTTTGAGATATATGCATCTGGTAGACTCATAATTTTAAATGTTATTCTTAGTATTTTTTGTAATGAACCCCCCCCCCCCTCCCCCCAACAAAATTCTGTAACCACGAACTTGAAATATTCTAGATGAATGGAAAGACATTGTAAGTTACTCTGATCATTGCATTGGACAAAAGGCTTAATATCTTTTGCCTGTTTTGTTACAGAGAAGTCCAAGACCATATCCTTATACAAGTAAAGCAGAATCAAGGGTAGACAGCAGACCTCCAAGTTCTATATCAGCATCCTCTGTCAATGGGAAACTTAGAGCAATAGATAATCCACAAACTGAGCTCAGTAACCCAGGGCTAGGGACAGTAGGGACAGGCAGTCTTCGGTGTAACAAAGTACCCATATTGAAAGTTCAGAATGATAATGACTTTGCTGCAAAAGAGTTTAGAGTGACTGAACGGATTTTGGAAGATACTCACATATCAAAAAAGGAAGATGAAAAATCAGAGAAAGAAGTGAAGCCAAAGAACTTGTCCGTACCACCAACATCCACAAAGACTGAACAGGAAACTGCTTCTGATACCTCCAAGGAATCTAGCAAGCCACAGGATGTATTTGTAGGCTTCAAGACAGCAAGTGGACAAAAATTGGAAACCGACGCTTCAAAACTTCAGAAATTCAAGGCATGGTTCGATGAAGATGTCAGTGGACCCAATGACAAAGCACCCAAGAAAGACCCAGTGCATCTGTTAGGTGGGGAAGGCTCGGTCAATCCCCAACCTGCAGGGTTTACATGTGCAAGTGGAAAAGAGATTGACGTAAAGCGTGAAACAATAGACAAGTTTGCCAAATGGTTTGAAGAAGATCTGGATCCAGAAATACTTCTCCAGAAGCAGTCCAGAAAGGCCGATAGACAAAAGCCCGAAACTGAAAAGAACAGGCATGCGGACACAAAGCCAAGGAGCTGTCAAGACATTGCTAAATCTGTGAAAGGTTTTGAGCATAAAGGATTTCAAACTGCAGCTGGGAAGAAAATTGAAGTTTCTGCGGACACCTCAGAAAAGTTTGCAAGCTGGTTTGAAGAACCTGTCCCAGGAGAAAAAGAAGCGAAAAACATTGAAACAAGCAGAGTACCTGCTAATGTCACTGGGTTCCAGACAGCTGGGGGGAAATCATTGTCAATCTCTAGTACTGCAGTTGCAAAATACCAGAAACTTTTTGAAGATGACTTAGAGGCACATAATCTTGGCGGAATAACAGAAGAAAAGGAAGCTGAAGGTAATAGAATAGATGCAAATTGTACAGATGGTGCTGCTCAGAAACAACTCTTAGACATGGGTTTCAAGACTGCAAAGGGAAAGGACCTGTCTCTTAAACATGAAGCTTTAGCAGAATATGAAAAAATAGTCAATGAAGATGACATGACATCAGACAAGTTCAGTGGTTTTCAGAAAGCTACACGGAAAAGTGTGCCTGAAAAGGATGTACTGGCACCAGTGGACACTCATTCAATGAATGGCAGGGACATCATTAGAAGCACTGAAAATGAGGAGAAAGACGAATTTGACAGCTTTCTAGAAAGTTTGAAAAGGAAGTCTAGCAACAAAGAGAAGGACTACAGCAAGCTCCCTAAAGGATTCCGCCCATTCAAAAGACCGAGAATGATAGAAAAGCCAGATGATAAAGAACAAGCTCATGCAACAGTGAACGTCAAAAACAAACCAGAACATTCAAATGTGAAAGAAATCCTTGGTGAAAAAGCAACAAAGGCCCCTACTGCTGACAAGCAGAGAGATGGGGAAGGGGAGAATGATGACATGTTTAACGATAGTTTGGACAACTTTACCTACACGCAGATCACCGAAGCGACTAACTGTGCCGCAGCTTTTATGGCGTCAGAAGATGATACTTCATTTACACAGGTTCAGTCAGAGGTTGACCAACCAAAGCAAGACAAAATACCGACAGTTAGAGATGTTAGTCCACAGAGAATCCCACAGCAGGATAAGATCATCAAAAACATGGTTTCTGAAGATGGTAAGATGGAGAACTTCATCTTTAGTCCACCGAGAAAAACTGCCAAAATGACATCACAGTCAGAGGATCAAAGCCTCAAATGTGTTACTGATTTCCCATCAGGTGAATCTGATGCTTCAAAACCACAAGGGAAAATGGTAGAGACAGAAGATTCAGATAAGGAAAAGATGCTTGAAAACCTTAACCCTGCCACCATCCAAACTGGCTTTGTTGGATTTGCCACAGCTTCAGGGAAGACATTGAAACCATCTAGTCAAGCCATCAAAAAAGTTAAATCTATATTTGACTCCTGCTACGAAAGTGACAGACCATTAGGGAATTCTGAAGATAGTTCTGGCATCTTAGACACAAAAGCTGTATCATATCTGGCCTCCCAAAAGTCCTCAACAGTTCCTGCAGCAGATGTATCTTCTGACAGCTGTCCAGCAAGTTCATCAGGGGCCCATCAACTAACAAATGAAGCCATGCCTGTATCTGGAGGTTCTGAAGCAACTACGTATTCACTAGGATTTCAAACTGCCACTGGTCAAAAAGTGACTGTATCTGAGGAATCGTTAGTGCAGGTCAGAGAAATGATGCAAAGTGCTCAGCAACAAGAATATCCTAAGCCTGAAGAAGATACTTCCCATGAAGCTACCTCAGTAAAAGTACCTGAAGAAGTTGAAACAGCAAAAGTCCCTGTGGTAGTGAACATTGAAGCGGTTGCCTCGACAAGTCATGCTGCATCGCTCATAGATGATTCCTCAACTGCTAATCCAAGTTACTCAGGAGTATCACAAATCGCATCACTACCATTGCAGGACTCAGTGTCAAAGGGAGATACAACTATCAGCTTGTATTCTAGCCACACTTCCCAGCCTAAGCCAGTCCCTCAAACTGCAGATGCAGTGGTACCAGACATTCAGGATAACCAGTCTCCAGGAATAACTGGGAAATTCCAGGGCTTCCAGAGTGCATCGGGTAAAAATATAGCTGTCTCATCAGCAGCACTACAGAAGGTAAAAGGACTGTTTGATGAACAACCATCCTGCAGTGAAGGCACATCGACTACAATAGACACAGAAAATAGGGTGTTTGGTGACTTGCAGTCACAAATATGTAATACCAAGGAGCTGGAGAAAGCAGGCACTCGTGCCATCATTCCTCCTGGTTTTACAACAGCAAGTGAAAAGTCTGTCACCGTATCATCTGAGTCACTCAGCCAAGCTAGGCAGGTGCTAGCAGATGAAGAACCTAACCCGCATTGTTTTGAGAAGGACGTACCTGCTTTAGTTCCTTCAGTAGAAAGTAACAATCCTCCATCAAATCTTGTCAATGAAGAACATAGGAACCAAGGCTGCTTTGATAAGGTACAGAACAAGACAGGTATTAAGGCTTTGGAACAATTTGGAGGAATTGCAACAGCAAGTGGAAAGAAACTTTTTATAGAAGCTTTGAATCATGTTAGACATTTCTTTAATGAAAAAGATGAAGAGAATACTATGCCAAGTACAGAATTTGTAGGATTTGCAACTGCCAGTGGTAAACGTGTTAATGTTTCTGCATCATCCCTTGAGCGAGCTCGAAAAACTCTTGAAACAGCTGAAGATGACATTGCTACAATGAATAATAAAGAGGACCCAATTACAACATTGGCTATCAAAAGCAAGGAGGGAAGGACAGATAATGCACAGTTTGGTTTTTCAGGATTCCAAACAGCAGGAGGAACTCCAGTTGCTGTCTCTGAAGATGCCTTAAAGAAAGTGAGGGACAAACTGGCTGACTCTGGTGATTCTAAGGAAATTACTCACTCTGTACTCCAAGATTCCAAGACTGCATCTGATGGATTGAGGGGCACACATACTGTTCAATCTTCAAATTTACAGATTGCAGAAGGACCAGTTACCACTCCAGCTGCATGTCCTAGAGAAGACAAAGATGGGATACCACTAAAGCAGCAGTTTGCTGGTTTTTCAACAGCAGGAGGAAAGAAAGTCTCTGTATCTACAAAGTCCTTAAACCATGTCAAACAGTTTTTCAGTGAAATAGAGGAAGAGAGTAGTGAACACAACAAAGAGGCTTTTGGATTTGCAACTGCCAGTGGCAAGAAAATGAATGTTTCTTCAGCGTCTCTTGAAAAGGCTCAGAAAACTTTCAAGGCAGCTGAAGTAGAGGCCTTGGACATCATGCAGAATCCTGAAGAAGTGTCATCAGCAGCAACTGCAGAAAGACTTGAAGGTGTCAAAAAACCTAGTTTTGGAGGTTTTCAGACTGCAGGGGGTAACTCTGTATCTGTATCGGCAGATTCCTTAAAGAGAGTGAGAACCTTGCTGCATAACTCTTATGAGGAAAAGGGGAATTCCCACTCAAATAAAGACCTTCCAGAAGCTGAATCTTCACCTAAATCAATGGAGCAAGCAAGGCAATCAGAGAAATCAGTCCCAGCAGGATCATTTATGGGCTTCCAGACTGCAGGAGGTAACTCTGTATCTGTATCAGGTGATTCCTTGAAGAGAGCGAGAACCTTGCTGCATGACTCTGATGAGGAAAAGGGGAATTGCCTCCCAGAAGCTGAACCTTCACCTAGATCAATGGAGCCATCAAGGCAATCAGAGGAATCAGTCCCAGCAGGATCTTTCATGGGCTTCCAGACTGCAGGAGGGTCAGCAGTTAAAATATCAGACGCAGCTCTGAACCAGGTCAAGGATCTTTTCAGAGATGACCAAAATCAGGAGACTGAAGGTCCAGACAGTACTAGCAGGAACAATACTTCAAAGAGTCATGTTTTTACTGGCTTTGAGACTGCCAAAGGGTCAAAGGTTTCTGTATCGGGCGACTCACTGAGACAGGTTAGAAGCCGTCTTGATGAAGGTGATGCACCAGACAAAGACAAGGAATTACTGTCAGGACAGAATAAACAAGAGATGAAAGAAAGGACAACCATTTCAGCTGTGAGACAACAGGGGGGAAAGACAACTTATGGAGATGAGGAGATCTTGTTTGAGTTGTCGGAGAGCTCCAAGGCCTTCCTTGCTGATGGAGCTGATGAAGCGTTTGATGAGGCTGCATTCAGCACTGACCGTAGAGAGAAGCCCAAGTTCACAACCTCAACACCAGTTACCGCTCAACCCAAAACTGCTGCCAGGGTTCATAGAGGTAAGAGAAAAATATGTTACGCTTTAGAAATGGTGGCCTTGCTTTTGAAATCTCGTATGTCAACAGAAAATGACCAATATATTATTTTGACAGTTTAGTATTCAATAATTGTAATTGAATAATAATTGTTATGCCTTTGGATATGTTTCAAACATGTACGTTTAGAGAGAGAAAAATGTAGCCAAATTAAAAGTAAAAAAAAAACTGGTATATAGGAACGTCAGATGCAAAGTGCCTTCTTTTCTGTACTATCATTCTCCTACAGGTCAGAACCCTGCTCACAGAGTCACGCCAGGAGTCAGACCAAAGCTGATACCAGTCGCCTCTACTCCAGAAGGTGGGTTACGTCTGTTACTTCAAACGGGTCACACAAATGATATAATTTAGGTACCACACGCTTTTTTTTCAAGACTGGTTTAGACTTAAGGAAGAAATTTGAAGCTCTTTTAAAAAAGAAAATTAATAAATAAAATGCCCAAAAAGGTGTTTTTTTGCTTTGTGCTCTTTCACCACAAATAATTGATAAATAACTACATGGCAAGGTAGCATATGGGATGACCTTTCACTTGATACCAATCATGTAATTATTCGTTAAATTTAAGTACTTTTGATTTTACTAAATATTTCTAAATTGCCAATATGTTCATACCTAATTGAAAATAAATGCATAAAATCAAAATGTATATTCATCAAAATGAACACAAACAGTATTGACGGACGGAGACGTGTTGTTCCCGCCACCAGCGATCATTCTCCAAGCATTCCCTGTCGGCCTGTGTGCAGATGTGCTTTCAGAGACGTCCGTCGTTGTGACGGCGACGTAGCTGCTTTGTCTTCAGCAAATCTATCGCATTTCTAAAAGCCATAGCATCATACACCAGAAAACTCTAAGGTTAACCAAACGAGGCAAAGAGCAAGGATGTATCTTTATCAAAAGATTTCAAAAGGGGCCTTGGGGATGGTTGTTTGGACGTCCTGGCCGTCGCTACATTCGTTGCCACGCTCGTCGACATGACGATGCAAGTTGCTGTGACGACGCTAGTCGCATAATGTCATGAAATGTCTTTTAATACAACAATACAAAGACAGAATTATTTTGATGTATCTAATGTGGGTGTCGAAATTATATTTAGCAACAAAAAAAAAAACAAAAAAAAAACTAACATTGAAATGTAAATCTCTTTTTGCCGTGAGTTCCCTCTGTAGTAAGGAAGATGGCGTTATTTCCGCTTCCTCTTATAGTCTTCAACCCGGGTACTTTCATGTTTCGCTGGTTGGTAGCAATCAACAAAGATCAAATAGTAAGATGGGGAAACAGGCTCACTCATCCGGGATGTTGAATTCGGCACCCTCCTTATTTACGTAGTGGAAATATGGAATATAAATGTCCTAAAATCTTAAAAGAGAATGGGGGAAAATTCAAAAGAAAGACAAGCTCTATTGTGGTACCTATAATAGATTGAAGTTAAATAAAAATATCCTCATCCTTTTAGATTTATATGAATTTTAATATATACAATTATCTCTGTCCCCAGGTTTTTTCTCTGACCGGTGTTCCATGAAGCAGTCATTGGCTCACCCTCCTCTCGTGTCGGCCCCGGAGAAGGACGTCCTCGCCCTCGGCCGGCAGAACAAGGGCTTCAGGTAAGGTGAACATTATGGCAATCGCACATGCTCATTTCAAAACTCTAGTAAAATTTCTGAAACAAATATGGGGCCTTCTATTTAGTACATACGCACATTTTCAAAAATCTCAGACCCCCTACACCAACCCCTGCTTGATGCGTGCATACTTAATGAAAGGCCCCTATGCCAAGCACTCATCTTTTACAATATATCAATAAAATAACCGAATAGCATAGACAAAAACAAGCTAGTTTGACAATATATCAATACAATAACCGAATAGCATAGACAAAAACAAGCTAGTTTGACAATAAAAGTGAAAATTAATATTTAACAATATCCATGGCCACTTTCTCAGTCAAGACCAGCGGGTGGCCCTAACTAGCTCTTCAACAGTGGCATTTTCAGCAAGGATACCACTTGTTCCCCTAACCAATATCCTGAAAATACATCTTAGCTAACCAAATTTTGTATAGTTTAAATTCAGATGCCTATTTATTGAGACCTTGCCCCCTGCCTGTTCCAGGTGGAGAGGTCCGACCAGCTACAAAACCCTCTCAGACTCCAACCCCAAACACGACGTCAGCCGACCGCCCGCGAGTATCAACCCTGACCCCAGCACCATGACTCCCAGAAAGTCCACCCCGAGTAAACCCAAGAATGAGACATCGTTCACCACTCCGTACAAGAAACAGGCCTTCACCACTCCCTCCAAGTCGACCCCCGCGGCCGACTCGGGCACCTCCAGCGGCTTCCGACCCCCGGTGAAGTCGGCTACCCCAGCTAAGAGGACAGCTTCTGAGGCACAGTTGGAATCAGGCTCAAGTAAAAGGGCCAAGGTTGAAGAGGTCAAAGGGGGTAAGAATGGTATTGATGGTATTGACTTTGCATAAGAGACCAAGGCGAAATTCTTTTCGTATAACGTGAAATCTCATACAGAGATGTAAACTTTTTCTTATTTCCCCAGATTTCCGGATTTTTGTCTGTACTATGATTATTCAAATTTTATTAATCAAATTACTAAATTAAAAAATAAAAGAGAGTATTACACTTATTTTCAGTCAATAGATTACGTTTCTAAAGTCTTTTAAAGTGAGATTATACATACTTATACGATTATTTTCTTCATAAATCTTTAATCTGATAAGCTCTAAGATAAGTGTTTGAGGAAAAAAGACTATATGTATTCTCCTTTACAATTATTTTCTTAAGAAGTGCCATATAGAGTCTTTTAATCAGATCACTATACAGGGGTGTAAGTTTCCAGATTTTTGTCTGATTTCAAATTTTTTCACATCATCACCTCAAGTAATAATTTTCAAAATTAATTACTCACATCAGACTTTAAATTATTTCAAGATGATTTCAGATTTTCTTTGTGGGATTTCAGATTTTTTCATTGACGCTGACTTACATCCCTGACTGTATATTAGGTGGTCCCAATTCTAATAATGTAACCTGGCAAATCCAAGCATTATGTATGTATAATTTTGTTAATTTGTACCTAGATGCTGAACGTCCAAACGAAAATGAAGTTAAAATAACTGAACCGGCAAGAGGTGACGAGATGCCGGACGAGGACTGGGAGGGGGAGCAGGACTCCCTGAGTAATGCCCTCGCCACCACCGACCTGGACGGACTGGTACGGGAGGTGACCAGGGAACATTCGACACCCGGGGCAGGGAGACCTGCAGAGAGGGCACGTGTTGGAGACGAGGTGGTGAAGGCCAGGACGAGGGCCAAGGTGGGCCAGGCCCAGCGCATTAAGAAGAAGCGAGAGGCAGGAGGTGTGCGGCCGGTGCCAGGGGCATGGTTCAGACAGCGGAGTGAGGGGCAGAGAGGCCTACCGCTGCGGGAGGCTGTAGGGGGGTGGACACCGCGTGGATACAACAAACAACAAGTGAGGGCTGATCTATTTTTGAATTACAGAAATCATTATTGGTCATCTCTGAATTTACATTATTTCTGGTCTGTGCATACCACAGGTCGTAAAGGATAACAAACACAAAATAATGCAAAGTGTACTAAAGGTATATTGTAAAAAACTGTATTGATTGGTTGGTTGTTAAATGCTATAGCAACATAATGTGTTCTTTGCCTCCCTTACAACTTCAGACTGTTGGGTCTGAAATTCTTTGCTCTTTTTTAATGTGAAAATACTGGATTATTAGAAATATTATGTATAGCTGGAACTTTTGTTATCAGCAGCATGTCAGAATGAACATCAATTCACATGTTTCTATTAATGCGTAATAGAATGCATGTCTTTTCCTCCTTCTCAAGCTGTATGCGTTTGGCGTGCGAGAGTCGACTCTCACTGTGACGGCAGCCTGTGCTGAGGAGCACCGGTTCTGGGCCGGAGACTTTTACGGGGAGAGGGTGACTCGGGACAAGGAGAGCGTGCGTGTTGGGGACGGGGCTGTCCTGGTGTGGGATGAGAGGAGCACCGCGGGGAAGGACGAGTTCTGCAAGTAAGTGCTGTCTCAGCATGTTACCATGACCTCTACATGCACAAGGGGGAATTTGGAGTTGATAATTATATGAGTAGAGAGCCCAGGAAATTAAGTGTTATATTTTCTTTTATCAACAATTTAGGTGATTTTTCAATAAATGTAGGTCAGATGTCTGTAGATGTAAGGATAGATTTGATAAAAACATGTCAAAAGGATTTAATGAAAAATGAGTTTTTTAAAAATTGTATGTGCTTAAATTAGCATGTCCAAATTCAGTGTTAGTTTTCTTATCCAGTAGTCTTCTGTTATACCTTTAGGGTTAGACCCAGGATGTGTAAACATTATGAGGTTTTGTGTTACCTGTACCTTACAGTACCCACGACTGATGTCTCTTAGTGGCTCTACAACTACCGTTGAATGGTCTATGATATAATGGTTAATAATGTAATCTGGTACTTGTATCTTACAGTGCCTTATTAGACATGGAGGGAGTGGACCCTCGACTGACGTCTCGCGAGTGGGTCTACAACCACTACCGCTGGGTGGTGTGGAAGCTCGCTGCAATGGAAGTTGCCTTTCCTCAGGTCTTTGGTGGGAGGTAAGTGTAATCATAAACAAACCATGAAAACCTTTCTTTAATACATAAAACATATTTTAATCATGCTGTATATATAGCAATGTATTGCTCTTTTATTGCGTACACAGTTCCAGTCACAGTATTCAAGATTCTTATGAACCTTTGGACAACTTCAACATGAATGCTTAGGCTGTTTGGAATCTTATGTTTGTTTTTCAAGTGCCTAGGTTAGGTTTTTAATCAATTATGGCAACTATTAATGATTATTCATTATTTTACAGTAGTAGTTTTCACAGGTTGCTTATATGAATGTTCTTTATGTACAGTCATTGCTGTGGGTATACCACTGGGACTGCTTCAGGGCTCTGTCCAAACTGCATCACCTTGTAAAGTCAGGAAAGAACCCTCAAAGGTTTACCAGGAACCTAAACTAACTCAACAAACAATTATGAAATACAAACACTCTGGGCAGAATTCCATAGACCAAGCTATCTGATATATGTATATGATAATGTACAGAGTGATTTATGTATTCAAAACATCCGCTTTTGTCTCAGGTGGATGACTCCTGATAAGGTCATGCTGCAGCTCAAGTACCGCTATGACCGAGAAGTCGATAACAGCCAGCGGTAAGTGGCAGTACATATAGTTTACAACCCCTATGGTATGATTGTATAGTGTTATCAGTGGTTGGTACAGAATTCTCATATAAAAATAAAAGTACTCTTAATAGCAAAAATAAAGTATTGATAGCATGAGCATAGGCATAATATATAAAACTGTACACTTGAAGATATACTGTACAAAGTTAAAGGGTGTGTTTACCAAGAAATAGAATCTGTTGTTGGTGCTTTTGATAAGTCCGAATTTTCATAAGGGATGATGCAGACATATTTCAAAAGTCCTTTCTATGATTATGAGTTGCTGATTGTTATATCACAGTCACACTTTTTATATCATTTTAATAGTAAAAGTACATGTAGTCAGTAATTTTATGTATTTCATTTCGCCTGACTTATCATGCTATAATTTCTCTATATGCTTCTATTCTTCAAAGATTTTCATAAATGACTAGACCAATATCTGCAATAACTATTCACAGTTTCTGGAAAATGTGCTCTAAAATGCAGCGAAAGTAGATAGATGGATATAGAATTCTTATCTACAAATATATTTATTATTTCTCTGGTGCCTTTGGATAAAATACTTTCAGCTCTAATATATGTATATATCTTTAATAGTATTTAAAGAAGAAAACTAATCCATGGCTGATTTGATTGCGGGCAAACTGATCTGGCCAAGACTAATAGTATTTAAAGAAGAAAACTAATCCATGGCTGATTTGATTGCGGGCAAACTGATCTGGCCAAGACTAATAGTATTTAAAGAAGAAAACTAATCCATGGCTGATTTGATTGCGGGCAAACTGATCTGGCCAAGACTTGTCGTGATTGTCGAGCATAACGGCATAAACTTCACAGTCTCAATGCCTGCAAACAGTGGACCTGCATTGTTGCTTTTCTCAAGGAGGATTTTCTTCCCTCCCCGGGTGAGCCGTGCCCCGTCCATGATAATCTCTGCGATGACCCAGTTCTCAGTGAGGGCCTTGGACAAGGCCTCACAGGCTGAATCTGAAATGTGGGTCTGGCTCACATCAAGCTCCATCAGAGACCGATTGAACTTTAGCGCCTCAGCCAGAGCGATAAAACTTGTTACATCCAGGTTGGTTTGTGCCAGTATGAACTGTTTTAGTGAACTGCTCAGACGCAGACCAGAGCAAATGTAGCTAAAGTCAGGCCGACGAATTTTCACTGCGGTCAAATCAAGGGTTTGAAGTGACTGACTTGCCTCGATCCTCTTGGCGAGGGCCCGTGCGGAGACGATGTCGAGGGTGGTGTTGGTGAGGCTGAGGTTCTGTACGGAGTAGGGAAGGCTGTGGAGGAGGCAGCTCACCATCGCTTTGTTCTGACAGTCGGCAAACAGAAAGTCCTGAACTGACCTCATGTGCTGACTCGCCTGCTTCATGTTGGCCCACACGGCTGCCGGCACCTTGTGCTCCAACCACCGCTTAGTCTCATCAAAGCAGTGGACTGTAGTGACATAGCCATCTTCAGCAAACACAGAGGCAATAACCTCGCTGAGGAGGACTGCGTCAGACCAGCGCAGCATCAGTTCACAAAGGGACTTGCTGTGGTTGATTGCACGGCCCAGGATGTTGAGGGTCTTGGTGTAGTAGCGGGTGAAGTGGTCCAGCCGCAGCTCCAGCTCCACGACCATGGATCGGTCCAACCTCAGTACGTGAGTCAGGCCCATTATAGCGCTGTGGGTGATCAGCTTCTTATGTTTGGTAAACAGCCTCCCGGGGAGGGAATCAGCAATGATGTCCTTCATATCATTCCGACCCTCGCACTCGTACAGACACTCCAGGCTTAGGACAAAGTCGCCCAGTCGGCCCTCGTTGACTGCGGGGGTGCGCAGCCTGCCCCTGTCCTCACCGGCCTGTGAGCGTGGCGTACTGGTGGCTGTGTAGCCCCTCCACAGGTGGAGATTGGTCCTACTCAGTCCCCCGATCACACTCCGCAGACGCTCCGTCTCGTAATCCTCCTTCAGCAGTCCACAGAAGTACTTGGTCACACTGGAGTAGTAAGTGTCCTGCACCAGGTTGTCCACGTAGTCTGCAAAGTCCTCCGGGTCTAGCCGGCAGAGGACGCGGGCCACCATGAAGTCCTGGAACATGCGGTTGGTGAAGGAGAGCTGCTGCAGGGACGGCAGGGCCGGGGAGGCCCTGCAGTGAAGTATTCCCAGCGCATACATTGGGTTGGCCGTGGATGGATCCTCACTCTGGTCGTACATGTAGAAGCTGCCGTTCTGGTGCATGCAGCGCCATGCCATCTCCTCGATGTCCTGTGCCATGACCTGCAGTTTCTCAGGCATCTCCCCGTTAACCATTTTGATCCGCTTTCGCTGGCAGTACAGCTTCTGGAGGGCACAGAAGAAGGCCTCGAGCAGCGCTGTGGTGGTACGAGCCTGTATCGGGGAGTCGGTCTCACTCAGCAGGCACATACACATACACAGCTGGGGGTTCTGGGCTAGCGACTGTAGCGCGTCACTCGAGGTGATCTTCTCCAGCAGGCTGTAGTACTGCTCCTCGTGGGTGTGCGTCAGCTTGGCGTACCTGGAACAGAAGGGTGTCACGTTTTAGTCCAATATGGTGATGAAATGATAATACTTTATGCCTTTATTGGATAGCTAAATATACTTTAACCACAGCTCTTCTTGGATTGCTCTTAGCAGAGGCAATAATGGAATTTAGCATGTTTAAGAATAAATGTAATGGTATGCTCTTTCCCATGATGGGTTGGTTGGTTGGTTGGTATTTGTTGCTTTATGCCCTAATTAACGGCCAAGGTCATATCAAGGGCAGTGCCTATTTGTAGTAGCAGGACCCAATGCCCTCTTTATAGTGCTGCCTCACTAAGATATCATGTCATAGGCCTACATGATACCCCACCCAGTCACATTATACTGACACCATGCTGACCAATCATATTTTGTGGTTCTTACTTCATACTGAGTGCCAGGCAAGCAGCAGTCTTTGGTGTGACTCAGCAGGGGTTTGAACCAACAACTTTCACTGATAAGGAGCAAATGCACATGCCACCTTAATAGTCACTAAGAACAATGTGATTGGTAACACAGGTAGTGATTCAAGACTTATAAACCTCATAAACAATTACCCTGTAGTGTAAAAACACTGCACCTACCTCAGCACAAACTCCTCCTGTGTGTGAGGTGACAGCCCCAGACTGACGAGCCGGTTGTCGCAGGTCTTGATGAGGGCGGGGGTGAGGTACGTACTGTTAACAGTGACCAGTACGCAGCTCTTGGGGAAGAGGCGGCCGTGCAGCAGGTCCATCACCTCACCCGCCACCTTTGGGGCCAGGTCCTCCAGGCCATCCAGGATGAACAGCACGTCTCCCTGGGCCGCAGTAATCAAACTGTAGACCTCGGCCGGGGTCTTGTTGTACCTAAAACACAACAGGGGGTGGGGCGGTTAGTGCTGGGAATTCATTATTGCAACAGGCAATTTGTTCATTTGCACACAACTTCTTCCCCAAATTTGTCAAGCGCAGATGTATAAGGCTTGCCTTTACAAAGAAATAATCATTTATTCTCCGTTTTCGATGAGTGGATAACGTCGATAGTCCGATATATCGGAGTCTTAACTTGGCCCAAGTCCTATAGGAATCAGTGTTAAAAATTTGGGGGGGGGACACTGCTATTTCTGGAGTAAAGAATCTGCTTGGAGATTGAAGCTGTCCTCATAGAAAATGCCTTGAGAGTGTAGTAATTAGCATAAATAAGTCTGTGTCCGGAGATTGACGAGGTGATGTCATAATGATATTCTAAAAATAGAACGAAAGTAGGTCGGGAATACCCCTTTCCCCCACTGGGGGCGGCCATATTGAAAATCTGCTGGTTCCTCGGTCTCTCGCTAGGGGGATATGGTCCTTCAGAGAGTGTAGGTTTTAACATAGGATCTCTATGGGAATCGAAAATTGTTCATTCTCCGTTTTCGATGAGTGGATAACGTCGATAGTCCAATATATCGGAGTCTTAACTTGGCCCAACTCCCATAGAAGTCAGTGTTAAAAATTGGGGGGGGGCGGGAGACACTGTGCTATTTCTGATGTAAAGAATCTGCTTGGAGATTGAGACTGTCGTCATAGAAAATGCCTTGAGAGTGTAGAAATGAGCATAAATAAGTCTGTATCTGGAGATTGACGAGATGATGTCATAATAATATTCTAAAAATAAAATGAAAGTAGGTCGGGAATGCCCCCATCACCCACTGGGGGTGGCCATATTGAATAAATTTGCATATTACCAATACAATCTCCTCACACAAATGAGCTCAGACTCTTCATCCATGGTGTATGGGGGTAAGGGGGTCAAGAAGGTGAAGGGGTAAAGGGGTCGTCATGGGAATGTCATGGGGATGTCATGGGGATGTCATCTGACGTCATGCCGACGTCATGCCGATGCTTTTCTATATCCAAAATATAGTTCTTTCAACAAAATCTAATAACCGAAGCTCTTCGGTTTCTCAAACCGATCGTCAATGCTATCCATCAATCACCTCGATCCAGTTCTCTGTAACTGTCCAGTCAATAACCTTGATACTCCGATAAATCTCGCTCTCTCTCTCTGTCTCTGTCTCTGTCCCTCTGTACCTGTCTCTCTGTCTTTCTCTGTCTCTCTCTGTCCCCCTCCCTCCCCTCCCTCCCCCGTCTCTCTCCCTCTCAGCTATTTAACAAAGTGGATAAGACGGAGCTTTTAGGTTCTTTAGAACCTAACATACTTGATCTTGTATTAACAAGAACAGGAGAACATCCTCATACTTGTCTCAGGCTTTGTAAGGCGTGTTTGCAAAGTTGTGATGGTATTCAAACTGTGTTGAAAAGTAAGGCTCAAAAAAAAAAGGTTTGTGATGGACAATGACATAGCTGTTCCTGAAACTCCAGAACTCGACCTCGGTTCTTTATGGTGAGCCAGACTCCAAGAAGAGGGGGAATGTACTTCATATGCATGTGAAAGAGTGCTACTTTTACATATGTATTGCTGGGATGACCATACCACGTTCACCTTGATCCTACATATTTATTATGATTATCTGCAATGTTTGTACATATGTGTTGACCCAGATCATAGAGAGAGTCACCTACCCGGGCTCGTAGTTGTGCTCTATGATGGTCTCGGCCAGGTTCTTCTTGAGCAGTTTGACCTGGATGTAGTAGACGAGGCGTACCTTGTCGGCCACCCCCACCGCCCTGTGGGCCCAATCCGTAGTCACGTACCGACACACTGTCGACTTACCGCTGCCACTCTCCCCCTCCACCAGCACCCGCCGCCCGTAACCCCGTCGCTTGGGGCGGGATAGGATGTCGGTAATGGAGGCCGGGGACCACTCCTGGCTGAAATAATAGAGGAAATATACTTTATTGGAAAATAGAATAGAACTAGGGTATGCAAAGTCATTTTACACCCAGAATTTTGGATTGGGAGGTGGGGTAATTAGTATTACAACTTGGAGAGTTATCTTTGTGAGATAAATGATATATTGGTACAAAGTTTACATAAAAGTAAACCTAAAGGCCATACAAGAGAATCGCTGGTGCAATTGTCAGGCAACTGAATTATCACAGGCTACTCCCTGTGCGTGTGTGCTCTAGTGGCGATGATGGGATCGCCATTAAAATCATTGGTAAAATCGGTAAAATATCTAACTTGCTTGATATGACAGTTGCCTGGCGACCTCTTCAGCGATTCTCCCTGTCACCTGTCGCTCATCATTGCTAAAGTCACTCAGTGGGTATGAGGCTTTATCTTAACTATACTGGTATGATATTTACATTTAAAAAATTGTATCATGCTTTACATTAAAGTACTCGTATCTTACCCCATACTGGTCAGTGATGTAGAGGGGAGTGTAGAAGTCATGTACAAGGTTTACATTAAAGTACTCGTATCTTACCCATACTGGTCGGTGATGTAGAGGGGAGTGTAGAATTCAATGTTTACATTAAAGTACTCGTATCTTACCCATACTGGTCGGTGATGTAGAGGGGAGTGTAGAAGTCAAGGTTTACATTAAAGTACTCGTATCTTACCCATACAGGTCTGTGATGTAGAGGGGAGTGTAGAAGTCACGTACAAGGTTTATATTAAAGTACTCGTATCTTACCCATACTGGTCAGTGATGTAGAGGGGTGTGTAGAAGTCACGTACAAGGTTTAAATTAAAGTACTCGTATCTTACCCATACTGGTCTGTGATGTAGAGGGGAGCATAGAAGTCACGTACAAGGTTTACATTAAAGTACTCGTATCTTACCCATACTGGTCGGTGATGTAGAGGGGAGTGTAGAAGTCAAGGTTTACATTAAAGTACTCGTATCTTACCCATACTGGTCGGTGATGTAGGGGGGAGTGTAGAAGTCAAGGTTTACATTAAAGTACTCGTATCTTACCCATACTGGTCAGTGATGTAGAGGGGTGTGTAGAAGTCACGTACAAGGTTTATATTAAAGTACTCGTATCTTACCCATACTGGTCAGTGATGTAGAGGGGTGTGTAGAAGTCACGTACAAAGTTTACATTAAAGTACTCGTATCTTACCCATACTGGTCTGTGATGTAGAGGGGAGCGTAGAAGTCACGTACAAGGTTTACATTAAAGTACTCGCACTTACCCATACTGGTCAGTGATGTAGAGGGGTGTGTAGAAGTCACGTACAAGGTTTATATTAAAGTACTCGTATCTTACCCATACTGGTCAGTGATGTAGAGGGGAGTGTAGAAGTCACGTACAAGGTTTACATTAAAGTACTCGTATTTTACCCATACTGGTCGGTCATGTAGAGGGGAGTGTAGAAGTCAAGGTTTACATTAAAGTACTCGTATCTTACCCATACTGGTCGGTCATGTAGAGGGGAGTGTAGAAGTCAAGGTTTACATTAAAGTACTCGTATCTTACCCATACTGGTCTGTGATGTAGAGGGGAGTGTAGAATTCAATGTTTACATTAAAGTACTCGTATCTTACCCATACTGGTCGGTGATGTAGAGGGGAGTGTAGAATTCAATGTTTACATTAAAGTACTCGTATCTTACCCATACTGGTCGGTGATGTAGAGGGGAGTGTAGAAGTCAAGGTTTACATTAAAGTACTCGTATCTTACCCATACTGGTCGGTGATGTAGAGGGGAGTGTAAAAGTCAAGGTTTATATTAAAGTACTCGTATCTTACCCATACTGGTCAGTGATGTAGAGGGGAGTGTAGAAGTCAAGGTTTACATTGAAGTACTTATATCTTGCCCATAATGGTCGGTGATGTAGAGGGGGGTGTAGAAGTCAAGTACAAGGATTACATTAAAGTACTCGTATCTTACCCATACTGGTCTGTGATGTAGAGTGGGGTGTAGAAGTCACGTATATCTATCGTGGCCTTGGGGTGCCACGGTACGGGAGCAAGGCGCGACATGACTGACTTGTAGGATGACCGCAGGTTGGCGCTTGCCTCTGTCACGTCATCTGTCACCAGGGGAAACTAGCATTAGTAACTAAAACACATTCACCCAGAAATCATTGTAGGAAAACATACAGAGGTTGACAGTACAACCCTGAATATGAGGTGGGTGTCGAAAAATTACTGGCTAATTTTTCTGACATCCCACTGAGTATACAGGGTTGTACTGTCAACCGAGGTAAGTTTTCCTTGTATTATATACCATATTTTGTAAGTTATAAGCAAAAGAGAAAAGAAATTACCAGTGGAGCAAAGTGGGCAGTATCACACTATGCACACACTTTGACTGGTCTCAAGCAGTTTACCCTAATATTCTTTATTTTCTCTTAATTATAGGCCTATCACTATCTCCATCTAATCAGACTGGATCTTAACTGACATAAGAAAAATAATTGTGAAAATCCATTCAGAATTCACAAAATAAAGAGAAAAACATTTTACACAGTGAAGCAAGGCGGGCAGAAAACACAAATACTGCACACTGTGCCAATACACCGAAAATACTGAACGGCAGTGTCCAGTTAGTATTCATAACTTATCCTGGCATGTGTATATAATATGATATAATATAGAACTGTACGCATTGCCTTCGCTAGTTTCAGAGACATACTTTTTCTTATTTTCATTGGAGTTTTTACATTTTTTGCAGTCATTGAAAAACAGACCATAAATACAAAGTACTAGTAATTTAACCATGATTTCCCGATCACTTTTGAATCATATAATGGAGTTTTCAACGTTCTCATACACCCTCTCATATATCTTCGTTAGTCAAATGAAATTACCTTTTTCCTAACACCTTACTACATGTGAATTGTGTGTTGCTCAGTTAAACTTTAACCATTGTAACAGTCTTACCACAGTCCCGGTTGTTAGTTAGGCTGGGGTGTAATATAGGTAACACCTTGTGTTTAAGTTTGTTAGTTGTTAGTTCATGCTGCGTGAGGGCTAACATCTTCAACAATAACTATCATTTTAAGACACACTCGTGAGAATATTAGTAGTCTATGCTGTCCACAATCTTTCTGAAGTAAACTTGACTAAACTCTTCCATCCTCTATCCGTATTAACACAAACAAGAGATTGACAAGAGGAACTTCCAGTGTTAGAATATGTGTGAAACGTAATCCCACGAATTAGTTGTTTCAACCAATCAGACAGAAAACCTCCCACCAGTCAACCTACCTTCTGTACAGTGGTGATGAAAAGATATAGAGATAGATTAACATTGATGAGCAAATGAGTATTTTGAAAAATCAAAATCCTAAAGGAGGTAGTAAAGTGTTCAGTGGATTTTGTCTATGTAGTCTGTATGTAGTCTTCAAACATGTTACTTTCTCTAGAGGTTATAAGAGGCATGAGGATCACATTACAGTTTTCTTTATAGAATTGATGAGATCTCATTGAGTGCCCAAAGAGGGAAATCAGGTTCTGTTAAGGTACCTTTCCATACATGCACTGAAGGTGCACTTTTTGATATAAAGTATGCGGAGGCTATGGGTTTTTCCATATATGGAATTCCAGATACCGTCCACGTACCCTATAGACCATGTGCAGACATGGTCATGTGATCATATTTTGGTGATCATCACATAGTCATCACGACCACATGGCTGTAAATAAATCCAGAATTTATCAATTCTTACTAATAAAATTTAATGTTGATTTTGATTTAAAGAGAGTGTTCTAAGCGATATGCCTGCCAGCTCTTTTTAAGAAATGAAGCGTCTATTTAAAAAAAAACAAAAAAAAAACACATTAATAGGGATGTAAGTTTTCAGACTTTAGTCTGATTTCAGGTTAGTTTTTAGACTTAAGGAAACTTGCATAAAATTGATCAAATATGGTCAAAACATGGATAAAATCTCAATAGTATCCAGAAACATATTTGACAGTGGCAATGGGCTTGATACTCCACTTCTGAATACAGTTTCTAAACATTAAAACCAGTTCAGACTTTCTTCAGACTAAGTTCAGATTATCAGAATAGTCTGAAACCTTTCTGAGCAGTGAATAAATACTGGCCTCTGATTGGTTGATATTAATGCAATTTCAATTATGACTTAAAAAAAACTCCTATAAGAGCAAGAGTTATAGGTTATAATTCTATCATTTATTATGTTGTTTGAATTGAGAATGAATGTATTTTACAATTCTTTCATCATTTTGTCACTTAACTGTGAACATGCTGCACTCTCCACTCTCCAAGCAGAGATTTGCACTCATAATCATATAGTTTGGCATTAACTGTAAGGTTTCAGACTTTTTCATCAAGCCTGACTTACATCCCTGCATTATACAAAAGGCACCTTCAATTACCTTAAATACAGTGATAGATGGGTTAGTGCCTACCTGGCCTCTCCATGGCTATCTTCTTGGCCCTCATGATGGTGTCGTAGACCGGCGTATACTTGTACTTGAGAGCCTCACAGAAGGCCCCAAAGGCCGCGCGCTGCTTGGTGGGCAGGATCTTCAGCAGGGCCCGCATACGGTCCACGTTACGGGTCGCCAGGTTTATACCTGTCACATAGAATGAGGGGCTTTTAAATTCAGACTAGTGTCATTCCTAAAACCATTGCCTTAAACACAATGAAAGCATCTTGCCCATCTAACAGGGGCAATCATTCGTTAGTCAACCAAGTTTTTCCAAGAATTTGAAATCTCTTGGGATTGACTTGGAATAGAAAATAATGCTTTGTTACTAGCTTTGTATGGATACTTGCCTTATAAAATCAAAAGAACTGGGGGGCTGGCCCTCCAAACACCCTCTGTTATTTCTTTTCCAATGTATTTTTCAATCACTTGATGACACAAGAACTTTCTAATCCTGATTTTCAAAAGGGCATATAATATTTCATATCAGAGAATGTGTGTAGGAAAAAAAAGTCAAAAGTCACAACATGTCACATACCATTCTTTTCCTCGTGGGTAAGCACCCCGGCCTTGACAAGTTGGGCGAGTACGGCATCGCTGCGAACCGACTCCACCAACAACTTGTGGTGCTGTTGTAGGATGAGTCGATCCTGGGCCAGGAAGTCTGAACATAAAGGGGAATACGGATAATGGTTAATGTTAGTAAGGTAATGCACTAAGTCTGAACATAAAGGGGTATATGGATAATGGTTACTGTTAGTTAGGTAACACAATAAGTACAAACATAAAGGGGTAAATGGATAATGTTAATAATGTAACGCAATAAGTACGTCATCGTTGCTTACTGTCTCCACCAACAACTTGTGGTACTGTCCTGGGATGAGACATCTAAACATGAAGGGGTTTCCAAATGGTAGTTTCTCTCCATAGGAAACCACAATGAGGGGGGCATCTTTCATTGCACGCAAGAGTCTCACGGTTGCGCACCAGTGAGCCTCAAGAGGTTATGTAAATATTTGAATTGAGAGGGCTGTGTTGCGTTTTAGGTACTCGGGACCTTTATGGGTTGCTCAATGGGTCCGCTCAATGAATATTCTACCAGTACCTCAAACATACAATCACAAATGATATTTTGCAGGATAATCTGGAACTTTTACAGCAAAACACATAGTTTAGGGATCCTCCATGCTAAAAATCAATATCACAAAAGAAAGAACCTTATACACACTATGCACTAACAGCCCTACCTGGTGTCCTGGTGGCTGAGTTGCGCCTGCTGGGTGACTGTGAGCTGTTCCCGTCCCGCCCCGTGGGGATCTGCAGACTGCTGCCTAACCCTGCGTCCCTGCTCGGGGACCCGGCCGGACCCTCCGAGTAGCTCTCAGTGAGTCGGTCCTCCTGGTCCTCGTGGGCTGAGGTCTGGATGTGGGGTAGGGTGAGGCTCGGGGTCAGCGGGGGAGGTGGGCCCGGGTCGGTCTGGTCAGAGCTGGTTCCCATGGCCACATTCAGCACCTCCACCCCTCGCTGCCACTCGGCCAGTCGTTTCACGTAATGTCTGCGCTCATCGTCCTCCATGTGGGTCTCACGAGCTGCTCCGTCCAACCTGTTCCTTATGTTGGACCCCCGGATACAACTCAGGGTCTCCGAGAGCGCCTCAAGGAGGGACTCAAACTCGGGGTCGCTCACGGAGTCGCGATTTGATATGTTACCACGGAGATGGTCCAACCGGACCAGGTTGGCCGAAAGTCCACTGTCACCCACCAGGGGCACTCCGTCCCACCCGTTGGGGTAGGGTGGGGACAGGTGACACACGTTACGGAGCAGGATCTGTAGCAGGACGTTGTCGAAGTCGCCCGAGGTGGGTTGTCTGTCCTTGGGGTAGAGCGCGGCCCACTGGGCGGGGGTCAGCACCCCGCGGTGCTGTAGGCGCTGCAGGGTCTTGTAGGCCTGGATCTTAGCGAGTCGGGACTGGAGGGACAGTGGGGGGTGGATGGAGTCAAAGACCTCCCGCAGGACCCCGGCACCCACCTGGACCGCCGCCCGGCACAGCCCCGCGTGGTTCGACACCCCCTTGTTGGCCGTGCTGGTGCGGGGCGGTTCAGACTGACCCCAGGAGGGGGCAGCACCGTCGTCCTCGTCCGGGAGTCCCAACATGATGCGTCAGGTCTGGCAAGGGAAAGGAAAACAATGAAATAAAGGAATGTTATTTTTCAAATTAAATAATGGCTGAAATTCCATCATACAGTCGTGAAACTGGTGAGCGTTTGGTGGTGGTTACCAAGTCTCCATACCACCTCGGAGGATTGTGAGTTGGCCGATTCTAAATCTGCCCACTGGACAGTCAGGTTCAAATTATCTGTTGACGGGCGAGGCCTACCCACACACTGATGGCTGCTAAAT
This sequence comes from Lepidonotus clava, assembly GCA_936440205.1. Classification (NCBI taxonomy): domain Eukaryota; kingdom Metazoa; phylum Annelida; class Polychaeta; order Phyllodocida; family Polynoidae; genus Lepidonotus; species Lepidonotus clava. Next base: position 52,291,074 of record OW387142.1, read on the forward strand.
TCTTGATTCTACACACAATTTATCAGATGACCAATCGGCCAACTCCATGAAGGGCACCCCCTTGGCAACAGCTAAAAAGTTTACTCTATGGCATTAAACTCTGGTGAATAGAAAAAATTATAGATTTGCAAATATATACAGTTGCCGTTTTCCAGTGAATGAGCCTATGAATCATGACAGCTAATTGACTTTTTCTTAACTTTTCACCAACCCTGACTTATATTCCTGAAAACTCCCCTTTAGAAGGCAGGTTAACCAAAAAAGGACTGAGGTCAAACCATACGAGACCGACAGGTCCTTTGAATTAAATTATCAAGATAGATGTTTTGATTATTGGAGAATGTTAGACAAATTCAGTATCCACTCTGACCCAGGCTGTCATGTAGGTATAGTAAGGTCCGTTCTTTCTTAGTGCCTATACTTCCTGGGTATGTATCCTATATATGTGTCCCGGGTTAGACCGCGGGGGGTGGTTCCTTGTCGGTCATAAAGCGCCTCGTGTTAACGAGTCAACGTGCCCCGGGCAGGTGGGTTTACACAAAGGGCACCGGGCAATAATATTGAATGTGGACCTTTAAGGTTAAAGTGGGGACATGTTAGTTTGTATTGGGGCACCTTAATTGTCTACTCCTGGGGTCAACAGAGGGGGAGAGGGAGGGGGGTGTTCTTACACTGTGACGACAGGTACTGCTCAACCAGAGAGTGCTCCACTCAAACGCTGACTTCTCAGATGAGATTTGCCCATTATTTTCCCCTCTTTCTTTGTCCTTTGTTTCTGTATCGTACTTATTTTCTATCCAGGGATGTAAGTTTTCCGATAATTGTCGGATTTCCGATATTTTTCCCTCAATCACCTCGAAAGTCAGTTTCAAAATTTGATGTTTAGAACAAGTTTCATAACATCTTAGGATACATTCAGATTGTCTTTGTGCTTATTCCGATTTTTTTCACAGCCCCCTACTTAAATCATTGTCTGTCTGTCTGTCTGTCTGTCTGTCTGTCTGTCTGTCTGTCTGTCTGTCTGTCTGTCTGTCTGTCTGTCTGTCTGTACGCTGTCTGTCTGTCTGTCTGTCTGTCTGTCTGTCTGTCTGTCTGTCTGTCTGTCTGTCTGTCTGTCTGTCTGTCTGTCTGTCTGTCTATCAGCCTTTTCAAACTCAACGCTGCAGTCAATTAAAAAGAAAATTAAATAGAATAGGAAGCATGAAAAACAACTTTACCCATAAGTTATTCCACATATCCTCAGATATTTCTGTTTCTTTTGAATTACCTATCAGTTTTTGTCAACAACCTAGTACGTTACAAGAATATTTTTTGGACGAGGAGTTACCCCTTTGCTTCAAATCTCTAGTGACTGACTCCCTCTCCAAACACTCTAAGGCTAAACCCCAACGCTCCGACCTGTCAAATCCACAGCTTTATATTACCGCCACTTTGGTTACAATTAAAAGTACAAACACATAGTCCTTTCAGGCCGTGTAGATTTATACAAACCCCCTATGGTTAAAGTGAGAACTAAAAGTTTCTAAAAGTGTCCTCGGGCTATTCCCTCATACGTTTGTTTAAGGGATGTTTTCCTACCTGTCCCTGGCCTGCCGACGGGCGGTAGGCTGCAGTGGGTTGTCATGTAGGGTCTAGGTAGTTTTGTACAGGACCTGAATTCATACATAAATTAAACACCTTTGTTTTCTTGTATCATTAAGAAACGCTTCACAGTATGTTTGGGTACTGACCAACGGGCGCTAGGCCGGAGTGGGTTATCATGTAGGGTCTGGGCACTTTGTACAAGCCCTGATTTAATACATAGATTAAACACCTTTGTTTTGTTTAACGATAGAGAAACACTTCTCTGTATGTCCGGAGAAAACGGCCGTAGGCTAAACATGAACACCGCCGTCAGTGCGTGGAAAGATGACGTGAGTGAAAAAAAAAAAGAATTAATATGAGCCTAAATATAGATAACCACATAAATATAGTGAGAAAATGGCATTAATTGCTGGGTTCAGGGAGAATTAACTGCGCAAAAATATGTGCGTTTACACTAATTAGGTTTTTGTTTGAACTTCTGAGACCTCGACATCACAAAAAAGAAAAAACTGCTATAAAACAAGTGAAAATAAACAAAACATCAGATTTTTAAGAATAAACAAATGTAGATTATTTGAAAAAGAAATCTACCTGGACAACTGTCCCTTTTGCCCCCCCCCCCCCCCCCCCTCTGGATCCGCCACTGGCATGTGAGTTCTGACAGTTTTGTGTGAGTAGAGCCCCGCCCAGCCCGCTGTGGTCCCAAACCGTGAGGTGTCAGTGTCTGAGGACACCCGTGTGGGGTAAAGGTGTGAATACTGGGGGTGACAAGGCCCGTGGGTTTTCGGTGACAATGCACATACATGCCAAATAAAAAATCGGAAATACATTATTAAAGAATAAAAAAACTCCTTTTAGTGTTTTTTTTAATTCACAATTAGGTATACATTTTACATACTTGAAAATGGCCCCCCGTGTGTTGTCTGTGTGAATGTCCTGAGACAAGACAATAATGAATCACAAAATACACTTTATGGTATCCTAGCGCAAACAATCACCTTCTCGTTTTGAGCTCGAGAAATCACGTTCTATGGGGGGGAAAAGAGCCTAACTCTTGTCAGCTCCCTGCTACTGGAGCCATCCATGCGACCATTCCTTACATATTTAGTTATATAGAAAACAGTGTACCGGTCCATACCTCACAGGATACCGGACTTTAAGTCCATTGAATTACTCTGATTTGTCAATTTGACGAACGCTTGGTCACAAACTCTGTGTGTTTAGAGTCCTGTCTCCGTTTTAGAGTCGTTCTTGTCTAACATTACAGAGCTAACAAAGCTAGTTAGTGTGAGTCGTTTAGTGCCCCGTAACAGGATACTACCACAGGGCAATGAAAAACCTGTGTGTGTGTGTGGGGGGGGGGGGGGGGGGGGTAGTTTAATTAGAACTAGGATCAGCTGGTGTTGTGTTCCCGAGTCGGTCACCCATTCTCCGACCCCTATTACTCTGGGTTTTTTTTTTTTAATGTGTAGACGACTACGTAGGAAACCTAAAGGTATTCGTCTATTGAATATACAAAATATAAAGGTAACGAAGCTTATAAAAAGAAATGTAACCGAACTCCAAATTTCTTCTTTTTACAAAAAAAATATATACCATTTTTGATAAAATGACATATGCTAAATGCTTTCAAGGAGAATTGTGCGATTTTTCAGAAAATACACCTCGAATTTACCCCTTAGTTTTTCTGTTTTTCTAAAGGGAAAAAAATGTGTCAGAAGGTGGGTTTAACGAGATCCACGTGTGCCACGACTCGTGTCGTAGGTGTAGGACCTAGTTTACCTGATTAAATTGACTGGTTTTACAACATGCCGAACTGATTAAATACCTCACCTATCATATGTGGAGATTTTTTGGTTACATATATACACCTTAGAAAGGTACATATCTACCTAGGCATCGTTGTAGGTTTGACCAGAGAATTTTACTGCAATAGGTTGATGTAAAAATGGTTATTAAAAAAGAGATACTAAACCTAGATGATAGGTAATTGAAGTGACCCACCTCCGTCCGTGTGTACGTCCTCTGAGTCGCCTCCTAACTCCCTACTGGAGGCCCTCGATCACTCAACCCCCCCCCTCCCCCCCCCCCTCTCCTCCAGGCCCCCACCTACCCCCTGACACCCCCAGTTTGGCCACACACAATGTTTGGTCAACCAAACATTGCCGGCACGTGGGGGCTGTCCGTGACGGAGTTTGTACGTGCCATCTTTCGTCTGAAGGGCTCAATACAAATCTGCATCCCCAGCTTATGTCCAGTATTGAGAATAGTAGCAGTACTGGATCCGCGCCAACTGCGCCCCTTTTGGGGACCAACTTATATCTTTTTAATGTAAAACTGAGGCCACGACCCTTTTTGGTATATGAGCCCCCTGCCCCGCCCCATTTTAGACGTTCTGGTTCTTCCCCTGTGGTTCCCGGCAATATCACATCCAGACGCGGGTAATTTGACCTGTGGCTAAATGACCAGTATTGACTGATAGATTATAAAAGTATTAGCATTTATATACAACACCGCAAATTACGTTGTTAAAAACAATATTTGAGAAGAAATCTTGACCGTGATTTGTCATAAGCTGCCCAACCCCTTTTAACGGAGGACGAGTGGCTGACCGTTCCTATGTTTCTAAGCCCAGAAGCCCGGCCCGCTCTCTGGCCTCTGTGGAGGTCTATAGTATGGAGAGAACACCACGGTCAGTCCACAGATAAGAACCCACAGCTACCTCTGGTCTCTGTTCTTTTTACGTCCTACTTGTAATCAGAGATAACAGACCCCAGGTAACACGCGCTGACATGTCTAATCTCCAGAAAGGGAAATTAGATCGAGACCTTGGGTAATCCTGAGTTGATATGGAAAGGAGTACACTTCTTAGAGGTAAACATCGAAATCCAGGGATTGTTTCTTACATTACACGGCAATTAATAACGTCTAATAGCATAATAATGAAACATTGGTTATCGTAATTAATGTCAGAGACCAACAGCTTTACTGATCAAAGTTTGACGCTTGTCTCCTTACTTTGTATTCTGATAAGAGTACAGGGACGGTGTTTTAGTTAAACAGTTAATAAGGAATAAATCAATGCAGCAATATTTCAGATTTCTGCTGCAGACTGAGTGGAAAACCTGTGTGTTATGGTATCCAGAGATTTTTAAAAGAAGTTTTTTTTTTATATTTAATCAGATGTTTTGGCTGCGGCAGAAAAATAGAATATTCTAATATCCCCAGTCATCTTGATATGCTTTTATTAAAATAATAAATAATGTAGGGTCTTTCTTTTTTCACGTATCTCCCCTCCATCCAAGTACTTTATCAAGGTAGGTAAAACAAACATCAAAGTAAAAGTATTTCAAAACCCATATTTGGAGGGTGACGTGGAATAAGATGTGCCCATGATTGTAAGCCCCTGTTCCTAAGTTATAAAAAAGACTATTTATATATAGGTGTCTTCTAATAATGTACCATATGTCAGTATACTTACCTCACTGTCCTATGTCCTGGGACTAAGGGCAGTACAACAAATAAGTCCTTCCCCGGTCAGTCAGTAAGAACCGGTCAGACACACAGGGGGTGTGAGGATACCACTATTGGCCGGAGATCTCCCCGAGAGGTGATCCAGCCATACGGTGGTCAGTTAACGCTGTTAATCCAACCCGCTTGGTTCAGTCTGTCGGTCTATCTCAGAGAGGTCTGTGAGAGCGGTGTGGGCTCCTGACTACTGACTGCTCTCCCCACCCACCTCACCTGGAAGGCCATACCGTAAACTCGGGTAAATGAGCCCAAAGAGACTAAGATAAGGAAGAACATAGAAGTAGTATGATGGAGTCGCTGGCGCGCATAGTCAATGCTACTAAGTAGGTCAGTAGGTCACTACGACCGAGTTTAGGTCTAAAATAGGTTCATAGCTTAATAGAGACTTTGAATAATTAGGTCATTACGACCTACTTATAAAAGCTATTTTTATAATTAGGTCAGAGGTCAGAGGTTAGAAATATTAGAAAACAGGGTCACTGAGAAAACATGTCAGGGGAAGAGCGCGTGGAACGACGTGGAGACCGGAGGCCGTAAGGCCGGAGGTCTGCACGTCGTTCCTCAACGCGCTCTTCCCCTGGCATGTTTTCTGTTTTCTCTGAGATATTGTATAATTTTTTATTTTTTTTAATATTTTTCTAATTTTTAAAGTTTTTTTTCATTTTCTTAGACAAATATTTATATTTCAAGCATTTTTTTCTCTCTATGTGAGATTTTGTATAATTTATTTTTACTTTTATTATAATTTTAAAGTTTTTTTTCTTTTTAAACAATTATTTCTTTTTTTAATTTCAACTTTTGAATATTTTTTTTAATTTCAACTTTTGATAAATGATATGTACAAGCTTAATTTTCTTTTTCTTTTTATATTTTTTATATTTTTTTGTTGGAGTATTTCCTTCATAAATGATATATTTTGTAGTTATAAGTCTGTTATTTTTTCAGAATTAAAGAATATTTACAACATGATTGCCGAATTCCTAGATATCTAAGGGTATCGTGCTCACTCCGTCTTCACAAGTTTTTCTTTTTATATATTGATAACTTAAGCCTGTCTTTTTCTGTTTGTATGTTATTATATGATGATCTACAACTTTGAAACCAGTGTTAACGGCGTCCATCGTGATTTGTGTTTCGAGTACGGTGTTAAAAGATTCCATGTCAAGTATGTTTTGTTTCTGTATGACACCTTTACAGCTAGTTTTCTTTTCTTTTCCATGACCGATATAACATTTTGAATTTAGTGAAGTCATTTCATCTCCTTCCCATTCAATTTTGAATAGTCCTGGGGTCCGTTTATCATATTTTTCTCTTTCTTTACAACATGGTTGTGGAAACCATGGTAAATTATTTGTTTTTGCTATTATATATTGTTCCCTGTGATGTTCATTATCACAAGATTCTGATGGTAACCATAAGTGGCGTTCTCTATAATAGGCTTCTCTTTTTTCTGGAATTATTAATTCATCTAAAGTCTGTGCGCTGAGGGCGAAATACAGACTATCTGTATCCATTTCACAGAGTTCAAAGTCAGATTCTTCGATGTACTTTGATAAGAAGTCGTAGTAAAATTGTAACATTTTCAGTTTTGCGTATTGATATACCATGAAACCTATTTGAACTGGAAGGTCGTATGTTATTGACGTAGGGAGTGATGAGACTTCACATGTATCTTCACACAAGTCTTGGACATCTTGTACTGTCCAGTGAAGAGCTATTCTAGCGGCTTTTTCTGGTGTCATATATCGAGTGTTTGTGAAGTTTTGTTTGTTACAAATCGTTTTTCCATATGAACTGTTTCCTAGGAGTTTGTAGAGGTCAGAGAGAATTTTACAGTCAGGGTTTTTGTCGCCCTTTCTTCGTGCCTCTGTTACTTGATCAACAAATGAGAGAAACGATTTCTGTGGTATGTATTCAACTAGTAAGTGAACTTTTGTTACGATTAAGCCTTTTTCTAAATACCATTTAAGTAGTGGTGAACCTAATAAAATATTTTTTGCAAAATAACTTCCGATTAATTGACGTTGTGGCCTTTTGACTCTATCGTTCTTTAATAGATGTTGTTTCATGTGTTCTCCTACATCATCTCTTGACACCATTGTATTTTTGAAAATGGGCGTCATTTCTTCAAATTTGAATTTAAGGTGCTCAGGTGTGTGTATGTCCACCGATACTAGTCCAAAAATAGTCCCATTTTTTACACCGTTTATTATATCTATTTCAGAAAGGATATTGTGTGTGTTTGGAATCGGTATGTTCCACAGTGATTTACATGCTATAACACTGTTGTTGTTATTCTTGTCTTTGTTCCAGTCACATTCGTATTTCTCAATGACAGTATAACCTATTAGTTCTAGATACAGTGTTGTTTTAAGAGTTTGTCGACATCTTTCTGACATTAGTTTACGACCTTTATCAGTAGAGAGAGTGTTTTTATTCATGTGACACGCGTGCCCATGCCAGTAGCAACCATGAAATTGATACACGGTTTTTGTATCTGGAACCAGGCCGTCCACTCGAACTCTTTTTGTACCCACACTAACTTCCCCATGGTTATAAGCATGTAGTATTTTAACTTTGTCTGTAATCTCTCGAAACCGCAACCATTCTGTTGCAGCGCGACTGACTTTTTGAGATTGTTCAGGTTTGTAATTGTTACTACTTCTGCGGACTACAAAGTACCCCGTACAGTGTTCTTCACCCATACATTTAAGGTAAAGACTGTTTGCATCTACTCCTATGATATGACGGCACACTTTACTTAATGGTCCGAATGATCTGCCCCGTATTCGTGTCACTCCTGCTTTTTGATGTCTATGAAATATAATCGATGGACCACCTACCAAATTGCTTCTAATTAATTTGTGTACATCTTTGTCTGCCTCTGAGAATATAATGTAAGGAAGGCTGTTTGATGATGTGTTATCAAATAGAAATTTTAGTGTAAGGCCTGGAAGAGTCAGACCATCTTTGAACATATCTATTCCTCTTTCACTGAAAAATTTCATGTGTTGGTTTATAGCTTTGACAAAAGGTTCTACATCTTTGTTATTGTAATATATTAGATAATCTCTGAAAGTTGTCATTCCATTATCTTTCCACACTTTCTTACACTTGGCATAGTCTTCCGCTGATATAGAAGTACCCGTAAGTGAACTATAGAAAGCTGAGCGAGGTGGAAGTTTTAAGTTCCCTAGTTTTCTAGTTGATGTCATCCACTCATATGGAAAGAACCCTTTACTTTCATCTTGTAGGAAAGCTTTTAAATAGCTAGCATACGAGTATCCGGGAGCTAGATAATTTAACATGTCTAAATAAACACAGTTCTCTGTGTAGACAGCTATGTATTGATTACTCCTTTTTATGGTTTTCATCTCAGCTGTTTGCTTCTTTGCATAGAAGGAATGGAAATCTCGCTTTATTAGATTTAAGTCGTAGCGACCCGAATTGAAACCTATGACAGGTACTCTGTAAATATAGTTCATAAGACGAATTTTGATTTTATCTATTCTGTGCGAAGTTTTATTGCTACTCTTTTTTCCTATACTCTTCATTAGTGATTTAGGCACTTTTTTTCCTTCGGCAATCTCGTTTTTCTTATACTTTTCAAGCTTTTTTATTATGTCAGAGAAACGTGTTTCTAAAACAGCTCCTATTTTTTCAGCTAACTTTTGTATGTAATCCAGAGTGTCGTGAACTATTTCATCATTTTCTCCATCACTTTTTCTTATGAAACAAACTGGTTTTTCCCACTCTGGAAAGTCACTTGCTACACTAGATGAAAGCGGTACATGATGTGATTCGACTACTGTATTAGTTGTCTGAACATCACCTTTTGTTTTGTGAGAAAAATAACTTTCGAAATCATACACAATTTTGTATGGATATATTCGAAGTTCAGATGGTACTTTTATACCTAGCTCTTCCAGTCTATCAAATACAGATGGTTTGTTTTTGTAAATACCACCTTTGTAGATGAATTTAACTTGCGTACAGTCGCTTTTAATGTTAGTGTGTCGCTTAAGATTATACTCTGTTTCAAAGAGTCTTCTACACTTACGACACATGTGGAACTGTGAATATTTATTTAGATCGTTTACTAGACTGAAGTGATGGTCGTATAGATTTAGTGTCATAACTTTAGACTCATCCTCAACACTCATTAAATTTCCCTTTATACATTTTAATGTACAAGGTGTCCCCCTTTTAAATTTCTTTTTCTTGGAAGTAGTACTCTTCTTAGGAATGAGTGAAAAGACTCTTATCATAATGTTGTATTTGGTTTCTATCTGGGTCAATGCCTTAATTGAAATGCCTCTGAATGATACTTTAGTTTCATCAGGAAAACATTCTTGAAGTAGTCTTTCACAGTGGGATGTGTTTTTGAAAAGAAAATATGACAGACACCTAAAAAAACACAGGTAGTCTTTGTACACCCGTTTGCTCTTTGGATTACGATGAAAATGTTGTAAACCCCGTCTACGTAGGAAATTCGGAATTGTATCCAATCTTCCTATTAGACCATCCTCTCTACCTTGAACCCTTACTATGTAAATGTTTGCGTTTACATTACCCACTAGTCTCCAACTTGTGTCAGCTCTATTGACACTCCATTCTTTATCGCGTAAAAAACTTATTACATCTTGCAAGTCAGAATCATTTTTAATATGTCTGTAATTGCTTTGCTGTTCGTGCTCTAACCAAAATAAAGAGGAGTTATTCACTGAAGGATGGTAATACATAACTTCTCGATCTTCTGTATAAATCTTTTCTTCAGCAGTTTCTGTTGTTCCTCCATTAAGTCTTTCAAGTAATGCACCTAAAGATATAGCTAGTCTATATTCGAAAACTTGGTTCTGATGTATTTTGTTAATAGCCTCTATTATCTCTTCAACTGCTTCTTTCATGTTCAGAGTTGAGAGTCTGACATTGAAAATTGATTGAACACTTCCTAGGAGAACTAAACCGTTTGCTATTGACTTAAAGTTTTTAACATAAGTGTCGTGATACCACCAATAACTACCTATAGTTGATGGCATTACTGTTGTTTCTATATCATACTGTTCTCTTACGCATGTAGGTGAAGAACAGATCACCTTTCCAGAATGTAAAGAAAAATTGCGAGGACGACGTGGCACGTTACACATCGGACAATTTATATTCTGATTCATTTTCTTATTTTTCGACTTAATAACTATATAAATATACACTTATGTTCTAGCTAGTTATTTAAAAAGCTGACTAAATATTTTTGTTTGAAGCTAACTATGTGCTACACTAACTATGCGCTAGGTGAATATATAAAGCTGACTAAATACTTTCTTTGAAGCTAGCTAATATAATATCTACAGCATGATTAAATGTTTTCTGTGTATATAAGTATATAGGCAACCACACCACACCATGTATAGTTACTGATATGTTTTAAGACCACACCTACCTGCCCTTGGTGATTACATCATGTTTCTGTGATCTATTCGGACTGCTTTAAGTCATTCAGGATCTTTGGTCCCAGCGTGCTGACCAAGTCGAAGAACAGTGCGGATGGCACGGTGTGCCCCTGGTCTTTCGGAGGTGTGTCGTGCACCCCGCCCGAGTTGACCCGTTTCTCCAGCTGCTCCACGTAGTAGCGGGACCCGATATGGATCTTGGCCTTCCCCTGGTAGGTGGTCACGATGACCCAGATGTTGTGCGTCTTGTTGACCTCCTGGACGTAAGGCTTAATAGTCGGGATGCCCTGTTCTGCTTCACCTGAGGCCCGTTCGTACTGCTGGATGATCGTTCTTGCGGCGTCGAGAAGGTTCTGGAAACCTGTCTTACTCAAGTTGATCCGGCGTTCGTAGGCTCGCTGAGGGTACTGAATTATGGCGACCTGAAAAATATAAGCATAATTTTGTTTTGAGTTATATGTATAAATTTGGGGCTCTCTCTCTCTCTATATCTCTCTCATTCTATTTCTATTTAAACTACTATGTATTCTTTACTTCTATTTCACATTAAATAATTACAATGAAAGTTAACTATAAACGAAGTACATGTTACCTGAAATAAAAATAATGATTCTATAATTTAAAATCATACTTACCCCTACAGGATCAGGTGGTCCATACACGTGGATGCAGGTGTTCTTGAAGGCGTCACTGTTGAGGAAATACACCTTCTTAGCTTGCGTGACGTAACCGTCCTTGTAGTCGACGTCCAATTCCAGTGGCCAGAACAATCCGGTCAGGTCTAATACAGGCGAGAGAGGGGTGGCTTTACTCTGCTGTGCCTGTAGCTCCTTCAAGACCGCATCAGCATACTGCTTCGCTAGTTCAACGTCCACTGCTACTGGTTTACCTTTCTTTGCACGAGGTTTCCGTTCACCAGCAGGCTTCCGTTTTCTCGGCGGTGCCTTTTTCTTGTCTGTTGGTTCGCCCTCCGACTCTTCTTCGATGGTGATCGGTACCGAAAGAGCTTCGCCGTCTTTCGGTGGTGGACGTACCTTCGCCTACATCTGTAATATAGCCAGATTGAGTGTCCATGGACGAATCTGTCGCATAACCCCCAACTGCAACAGGAACGTAACCGGCGTCTTCTCTCAATGGAAACACTCGGTATTGATCAAAGTATTCATCAATGACCGAATTTCCAGGAGGGGGCTGCTTCGGAAGTCCCTCCTGAGCGGAGGAAGATGTTGAGGTCTTTCCACGAGCAGTCAAACTTCTACGTCCCATCATGAGAGTGTTGAGAAGACTCCAGCCCATGAGTCTTTTATACAAAAGTTTACTATCAACGTCGATTAAACGTAGGACGGTTTTTCCATTTTCACAAAGTTTTTCATGAGCGTCGTCCGTTATTTTATTCGTATTTTGTTTTGTTACCGATAAGCAGATATCACTGAGTACATGGTTCCATTAGTGACGCGACGCGAGAGTCTGACACGTGCACTCCATAACAAAATATTCAAAATTTACATGTATCGGTTTCATTGGAGATACGTATTGTGGTCGTTAACAAAAATGATAATATACGCTCTCAGAGACCCTCTGAGATTCATTTCTAGACTTGTCACCAATCGCACCAGTCTCATCATGTACATGAACACACAACCCTCGGTTCAGCACCGTGTACCGCTGGCACCGCTCATTGGAAGACCATCTCATTTTCGAAATGCGCTGGTCAACGTGCCTTTTGCGCGAGCATCAGGTATCTGTGGAGAGCATCATTGGGTGAAATACATCTGTCCGAGAGATGGAATGTATCAAATTGAGGGTGAAATTCATCCAAACATTTTATTTCAAAATTGCAAACTTCTGAAAAACATTCGGCTAACCCAACAATCTAACGCTCAAAGATATGATAACCAAGAAACCTTGTGTTGTCGGTTTACCGACAACACAAGGTATCTTGAGCCACATTTTTGCGCGACACTCTGTCAAGGAAACAGTGCAGAGACGTTTTTGGCGTAAATCAGAAGCAGATCCTGATGGAAAACCCTCTATATTTCTGCACGCTGATATTGTTATTCCCCTTATCAACGCAACCATCCGATATCCTGACAAAATAGTGAACACCCTTGACAACAACAAATTCTTCTATGAAAAAGAGTTCGATACAGAAATCGGACATGGTCAGGAGGGTTGTGACCATATTGTGAGGGTTGTCGGAAGGAATGGTAAAGAATCAAGTCTCGTGACGGCTTATTCTATTCCTAGATTTACTCCTACTCCTACTATCGAATATTAAAAAGAAAATAAAGATCTTCTTATGCTCCTCCAGACTATTCGGTTTTCTACCAAAAGGTAGAAAACCACCCTTCAACCAATCTCTTTTATTTTCACACTTATAACGTAAAGACGTCCGTTTATTTACTATACAGATCTATAAATCATGCCATTATTTATGTTGCCATTGAAACAAAACGTTTATGTAGTGATAAATTAGACGCTGGTTAGGTTTATCTCCTGCGACATACGAGCTGATAATAAAGTTGATACTATCAAGCTTGTAACTCTAACCACACGTTAACGGTTATAACCACTTAATCAAAATAAAAACACAAACGCCTCAAACGGCGTTCAACGCTTTTCTTGAAAAGAGAAAAGGGGGTGCATAAAGCTCACCCCTTTTCTCTTTTCAAGAAAACAAAATGCGCGCCGCTCCGCTCGCGGGTGATCCGCGTGGCGGGCGCGGTTCGGCGGTCGGTGCATTTTGGGTGGGAGGGTGCGTTTTGCACCCGACATCCAGGGGCTGTCCCATAACAAAGACTGATCAAATAAAAAACAAAACGTATGGAGAGCGTTTATGGTTCGGTTTCATTAATTTGTTATTCTTTTGTTTTGTGAAAGAGAAAAACCCATGTTATCACAGTTTACACTTTTAATTTGGTATTCTTTTGTTTCGTTCCGCATAAAAGATTGTTATGATGCCATCTCTTTTAATTTGACGTTATTTTATTTCGATCCTCATAAAATGTTGTTATGACCACATCTCTTTTCATTTGTCATTATTTTATTTCGTTACAGGAAAAACACCCTTATGTTATAGAAACCAAACAAAAAGGATTGTTTTTTCATTAAAGTGTCATTCAGTACATTAACCTTCGACCGGGTAAGACGTGTTATAACTTAAATAGAAAAAAAATGGAAAGTGTAAAGGAAATCGTATTTGACCCAAGACTACAAGGACCTTTCACATGTCTTATCGCTGGACCTTCAGGATGTGGTAAAACACAATTAGTGTTTGAAATTATAGAAAAGGCGAAAACTGTAATAAACCCACCAGTCGATGAGATTATATATTGCTATGGACAATGGCAAGACGTTTTCAAGAAGTATCAGGGAAAAGTGAAATTCAACGAAGGTCTACTTTCAAGAGAAGAACTTTTACATAAGAAAAAGGATTTATCTCAACATTCTCTACTTATAATAGATGATCTGTTAGATAAAGAAGATGCACCTCTTATAAGAGATCTATTCATAAAAGGTTCTCACCATAGAAATATGAGTGTTATATTCATAACTCAAAATTTATTTCTGCCTAATAAGGATTTCAGAACACTTAGTTTGAATTCTCATTACATGATAATTTTCAAAAATCCAAGAGATATGAGTCAAATTCACGCTTTATCACGTCAAGTGTTTCCAACTCATCCACGTTTTCTTACCAACGTATATAACGAAGAAACATCGGTGAGACACTCATATCTAGTGCTGGACTTCAAGCAGACTACACCCAATACACTAAGGGTGCGTAACAGCGTGACTACACCTCTCAAGACAACTGTATTCATTCCTACTACACGGAAACAATGAAGGCTAAACAACTCGCTCTCATAAAGAAACATCTTCCTCTATTGAGACATCTGTCTAAATGCACTGGTAAGGAGTGTAAACATATAATGATGGGAATGTCTAATGAGGTGATAAGGTTGATAGCGCAAATAGGTGTGAATATTATGAATAAAAACTTGCACATCTCCAATAAACAAGCAGTCGGTCGTCTATCGAGGTACAAGACACAACTCAAGGGTCTTACCAAGCCTTCAACTACAGTAGGACACAAACGTAAGATTCTTGAACAAGAAGGTGGTTTTATTGGTACTCTATTGGGATTAGCTGTTCCACTCATATCCAGTCTTATCGGAGGCCTTACAAGACATCATTAGGAGAAAATGACAAGCTATAAACGAATGCTGCTCGTTCATCCAGATGTGTTGCAAAGTTCTAACAAAGTGGAAATGGAGAGTTCAACTGTTTCTGGCAAAGTTGATTCTCCACCTCCTGCCAAAGAAAGTGACAGGGATTCCTTTTTCGAAAGGTCAATGGTAAAAGAAAAACTTGAACCTACAGCGCCTACCGTGGAGGTGTTAGCTCGTTTACAAAAAGAAATGAGTCGTGTATTGAACGATCCAACGATGAGCAGAGAGGAGAAACTAGCCACATACAATGATCTCATGAACAGGTCCTCCATCCTTTCCTCTAAAGCTAAAAGTATGTTGTTTTCAACATCGCACCTTTCACGTTCTCCTTCACCATCTCCACCACCTTCTCCGACTATCATGAAACCTAAAAGAGTTTCTACAAAACCGAGAGGACTACTTATGCCGAAGGTACTACCACATAAGATGGAAAAAGCACTAGAAAAAGTTCCGGGTTCTTACCATAACTCTGTGCGTAATCTCTACAAGACCTTGGCCAAATCACGAAAACAGTTCACAAAGGACGGTCGGCTCATTCTAGGAGACACACCTATAGATGAAACACATTTGATGAATCTTCTTTCGAGTGCAGTGCGACCGACTACTAAGAAGCGAGCCAGCTTACCGGGGCAGAAACAATTCGTCCAGATTGTTAAGAAGTTAAATCCGAAAATGAAATATATAAGGAACTACAACATGAAGGGTTCCGACAGTGAAGAGGAACATGAAAAGGTGGAAACACCTAGGCGGAAAGAGAAGTCTCCTCAACAAGAAGGTCACGGCCGAAGTAAGAGACATCGACACTTTACAGTAACACCATTTGTAAAATGGTCTACAAGGCTCTGAAGAAAGATGTGGTTAAACACTTCACTGATCCTAAACAGCCAGCAAGCTTCACAAGTGCATCCAAAATAAAGAAACACTATTTCAAAAACACTGACATAAAGCATATTGAAGATGCACTTGAATCTGTTGATGCTTATACTAAACATAAACCATTCAAGAGGCGGTTTCCTAGACGTAAAACACAGACTTTTGGAATAGATAAACAATGGCAAATGGACTTGATAGATATGCAACAGTTCAAAAAGTATAACAAAGGCTATTCATATATAATGGTTGCCATAGATGTCTTCTCCAGATTTGGATTTGCACAAGCTATAAAAAGTAAAAAAGCCACAGATGTTACGGAAGCTTTCAAAGTTATGACAGTTAAAAGATGTCCTAAATACCTTCAAACAGATAAAGGTAAAGAGTTCCTGAACAAAACTTTTCAGGATTACTTGAAAGAGACAGGTGTATCTTTTTTCACTGGAGAAAATGATGACATAAAATGTTCTATAGCAGAAAGGTTCAACGGGACCTTACAACAGAAAATGTGGCGATACTTCACTCACATGAAAACCTACACATACATAGATGTACTTCAAGATCTAGTGCATTCTTACAACCACACCTTTCATTCTACCATAGGAGGTCGACCGGTAGACGTTAATAAAGATAACGCCGATCGATTGTTCTATCATTTGTATGAAAGAGTGAGAGCTAAAGATTTAAAGACGAAAAGAAAACCTTTAATGAAAAGTGGTGATAGAGCACGAATTCTAAGAAAAAAGAAAACCTTTAATCGTGGATATGAACCAAATTGGAGTGAAGAAATATTCACTGTAAAGAACCCAGACTATATTAAGGGGTATGAAATCGAAGATACCCTTCAAGAAAGAATAAAGGGGTGGTTTTATCCTCAAGAGGTTCAGAAGGTAAAAGTTACTCCGAGGAAGCAGTACACTGTCGAGAGCATCCTTAAATATAGAGGAAAAGGTGCTAAAAGAGAAGCACTCATTAAGTGGAAAGGATGAATAAAACGTGGCTTGAGAACTCAAAGGTTGTAGATGCTACCGCGAAGTGGGCCGGTGCCTTGGGGAACCGGATATTTATAGTGACTTGTCAACGTCTCCATGGAAACCAGAGATTGTCATAAAAATGATCCTCTGTATCCAAAAGTTAGTTCCTAGTGGGGAACTTGATCACCACTGACTCAAAAGGGGTCAGATAATGCAAAAGTGAAAAAAGTGGAAAAAGTTTTGTGAAGGTGTGACTGCACAAAATCTTAAGGAATAAAATCCCACCCAGAGAAAGTGTCTCATGGGAGAAAAGGTGGGAAAGGGGGTAGAGGAAAATCTTCCGAGGGAAGATCTCTTGCCCTGGTGATCATTAAATCCTGGTCCTATCCCAGATCTCAAGAAGAAAACTGGGGAAGGAGACAGAAAAGGTGGAATGGTCTTAGTGGGCCATTGCCATCAGCGGTTTCGAATTGTATCTCTTCAGGCATCTTAACACGGTACCTAACTGGTGTTAGGGGTGGTCTCTAAGAACGCCCTGGTAAGCTGCCCAAAGAGACCCGACGGAGAGAGACTCCCTTGGTGGGTAGTCCAAAATGTGACAAGTCTAAAGGCGATCCTAGTGGAGCGTCTTTAAAATGGAGTGAATCCCAATAAATGGGGGGTAAAATAGCGAAGGGTTCTAAATCCGAATAGAAAATTTTTTTTTGACGTGGCTAAGGAGGTAGACCCTTCTTTCTCCATAAAGGTAACTGATCAACGGGTCAAGGGATCCATTGTATTCAGGCCTAAGGGTGCATTACTATGCAATCTTTGGATCCAGTTGAATTCAACCAGATCCCGCAAGTATCTAGATTTATTGCCCTGTGGGTGGGCATGAATAAAATCCAGAATATGTATCTCCACATCTTCCAAGCCTTTGTGTCCTGGGAGGTTGAAGTGTTTGCCTATCTCACTGTAATGTTTGTTGTAGGCTATGTTGTAGAAGTGGGCTTGGAATCTGTCCATGAGTCGATTTTTTGTTTGTCCCACATATTGTATCCCACAGCTTTTGCAAGTGAGACTGTAAATAATGTTCGAGCTTTTGCAGGAAACATTATGTTTAGAAATGTACTCCCTCCCGGAGGGAGTACACTTGACGCGCCCCGTTCTGTTGAGACGGGGGCAATATCTACATCCCTTGGTATTACAAGGGTTGCAAGGGCCTTTTTGTGTGTGGTGAGGGGTCTCTGTAAGAGGTGGAAGTCTAGCTCTAACCAAAAGATCTTTGAGATTTTTAGGTCTCCTGTAAGCTGTAAGGACCCCTCGCCCATGTATGTCTCTAGTAGAGCATGAACGGCCCAAAATGTCCCAATTGTCATGGACAATTTCCTTCAAGGCTCTGAAGCCCGGATTGAAGGTGGTGATGAGGATGTTATTCTCTGAGGTCCCTGGAGGTTCCCAGGTGCGTTTCAGAAGGTCCATGCGATTGGTGCATCTAGCCTTCTTGAAAGCCTCGAGGATTATCTGTTTGGGATATTTCCTCCTCAAGAGGTGTTTAGGCTTTTCAATACTGTGAAAGAGAAAGCTCTGGTCTGTAGAACAAATCCTACGAAGACGTAGGAAGAGTCCTAGAGGTATACCCTTTTTACAGTGGCTGGGGTGTGCCGAGTAAAAATGTAAGTAATTATTTGAATCTGTCAGTTTTGTGTACAGATCAGTTCTCAGGTATCCATCCTCCCCCTTGATGGCCCACACATCCAGGAAGTTGACCTTGGATGTTGAGTATTCTGAGGTGAATTTGATAGAGTTGTGTGTCCCATTTAGGTATGTTATGAAGAGGTCTAGTTCCTCTTGTCCATGTTCCCAAATGAAGAAAATGTCATCAATAAACCTCACCCAAAGGGTGGGTTGTTTGTGGTAAGTGTAAACGTGTCGTTCCTCAAACTCTGACATAAATATATTAGCATAAGTAGGGGCCACTCTAGTACCCATTGCCGTGCCTGCGATTTGGAGGTAGTTCTCCCCATCAAACCTGAAATTATTCATGGTTAGAATCATATTGAGCATCTGACAGATGCTGGTGTTACTGGGCTCTGGGTTATTACCATAGGTTCTATACTTGTTAAGAAACCTAGCCACTGCTATTCTCCCCTCAAGGTTAGGTATGTTGGTGTAGAGTGAGCTCACATCCAGGGTACAAAGAATAGCATCTTCGTGCAGTATGGGGAGATCACTTAGTCTTTCTATGAAGTGGGTAGTGTCCCTAACATAAGATTTAATCTTAGGGAGATGAGGTTTTAAAAAGATATCTGCCAGGGCTGATATCTTTTCAGTGGGGCAGTTGTTTGCAGAGACCACCGGTCTGCCAGGAGGGGGTCTGAGATCTTTATGAATCTTAGGCAATAGATAGAGTTCAGGGGTCCTGGGTTCCGGAGTGAAAAGTTTTCTTTCTAGAGATCTAGTGATCTCCCCATTGGTCTCCATAGAGTGGATAAAGTGGTTAATTCTCCGGTTGTTAGATTCGGTGGGATCAGATCCAAGTTTATGGTAAAATTTATCATCTGAGAGTTGCTTTTTACCTTCCCTGATGTAGTCTTCCCTATCCAAGATAACAGTGGCACCCCCTTTGTCGGCTGGTTTGATAACTATTTTCTTGTTGGAAGTGAGATTTTTTAGAGCCCTTTTCTCCTCTAAAGTTGTATTGTGGAAATTAGGGGCTGTTGGAAAAGTTTTATTAAGGTCTCTCTCGTTGGTGAGAATGAAAGATTCAAGGTGAAGTGGTCCCGCCGGTGGGGTCCACTTATTTTTGGATTTTAAAACTTTGGAATTTTTTATGAGAGTGTCTGATTGGGAGGAATTCGTGCTTTGTGTAAGGGAATTCCCAGTGTTTGGACCTTCATTGGTGGAGGAGTCTGTGTTCATGTTATTATTATTATCTTCCATCAAAGGGTTAAAAAAGCTCTTAATTCTAAGACCTCTATGGAAAGAGTCTAGATCCCTTTTAAGTTGACCCATATCAGGTTCGCCCGGAGTAGGGCAGAAGCTGAGCCCCTTATTTAACAATGTGAGTTCAGAGTTAGAAAGGGGGTGTGAGGAAAGATTAACTACTGAAGTAGGTTCAAAGTCCAATGGTTCTGAAATTTTATTAAAGAACACAGTCACATCATCATCATAAGTTGGTGGTGAATCATCAATAAACGGGTCATGGGTCTGTAACAACTGGTGGTTATTGGTGTCCCTTCCCGTGAGGATGAGTGTCGGACTAGGGTTGCATGCAGTGGGAGTTACCTTAACTGGAATATCTAGTTTAGGGGTCTGCGGAACTCTTTGATAAGTTCTTTTTCCCTTTTGGAGAGGGTCCAACCCTTTGTCTGATTGTCCCATTTTTGGTACCCATTTCTTGGGACTGTTTGGTCTCGGTCCCCTTGCTGATCTCCCTGGTCCCAATTGTTGGTCTGGGGTTGGTTTTCCCATTTCTGGTACCCGTGTCTGGGGACCGTCTGGTCCCCTCCACCGCGGTGGTCCCTTCTGTCCCAATTGTTGTTTTGGTGTTGAGGGCCCGCCCACTGATTGTTTCTGCCCTGGAGCCTGTTTCCCCTGTTGTTGGGGCGCTGACCGCGGGAGGGTCCCCGGTTGGACTGACCCATGGAGGGTCCCTGATTGGGTTGGTTGGGGTGGGTGCCTTGGGGCTGGTGTTGGTTTCTGTTCTGGCCCCTTCCCCTTGGTCCCCGCCCTCTCTGGTTTGTGGGGCGGAAGTTTCTTGGGCGTTTGTTGTTCTGAGGGTTTGGTTGGTTTAGGGGTCTTTTTCTCTTGTGTGTCACCTCCTCCCATCCCCCATCGTTCTCTGATGCTTTGTCGTTCAGAGCTACCCGGGGTTTTGGAAAATCCCTCCCATTTCCATTGTTGGCCTTGCCCTTAGTTTTGTTGGTGGGTGGGTGGGTGTTGTAGCCCCTCTCCCCTTGAGGGTGAGCTTTGGTGTTAGGACCCCAGGATCTGTCCCTGTGGTTGTTGGCCCCTATCCCCATGGGTGTGTGAGGGCCCGGGGAGTTGGATGGTGAAGAGTCCCCTTCCCCAATTTCTCCCTCTTCCCTATGGGTAGATGTATCCCGATTATTTTGTTTGGGAGTGGGATGGAAGCTCTTGAGGATGGGTTTGGGGGTAGAGCAAAAAATGGTCTGAGAAGTAGCAAAGTCCAATAAGGGGTACTGGTTGCCCCTTAAGAATTCAGTGCGTTTGTTGAGTTGGTCTACCAAATCAGAGAGTTCTTTTTGTACTAAAGAGTCTATTTTGTCTCTAGCTCTGTCAAAAGAGTCCTCCTCTTCCAACATTTCCTCTAACGTTCTGAGCATTTTGGCTGCATCCTTCTCATCAGAGGCCGCTTTGTCGAAGAGGGCTGTGGCTACCTCCTGTTGGATGAGGAAAGCAGCGTCCCGTCTAATCTGGGCTATTCTGGTGATGAGGGGGGTAGTGGCCTTGACAAAAAGAGGTAAGTCCGTCTCCCCTATGGCCCAGGGAGTAAGAACTTCTTCTTCTGTGAGGCTGGAAATCCATTCCCCTCGTTCGTTGCCCTTAGTAGAGAGCTGTTTAGAACTTCTGATCAGTCGCCAAAGGGATTCTGCCGCAGGGGGCATCGGGACATCGTTGTTTCTGTGAGTTTTCTGAAAAGAGACATTTTTGTTGTTACTTTTCATACCAGTAGGAACTCTCTTGGTAGGTGTTTTGTTAGTAACATTAGAAATCCCCTTGTTAGTGTCCTTTCTTGTGAGTAGGTTGGGTGAGTCCAATTCGGGAATGCCCGATTTGAGTACCTCTGCGTATGAGGAGGAAGTCCCTGGGAGATCAGCCCAAGATTGTTCATCTAATAGCTTGGAAACTTTGTTGGCCAAGTGAGGATTATGTGGAAGGTCTGTGAGGAGGCGGTCAATAAGGGTGTTAGTATCCCTTATTGTACTTGGATTGGTATGTGAGGGACCCGGTGGAGGGGTGGAATTGTGAGTGACCCCTCCATTTCGGTCATTTGTGTTAGTTAAGGACCAAGGGTCCCCCCGTGATGTTTTGTCATTGTGATCAAAATCTCGAGAGGACGACCCAAGGCCCTTATTAGACCAAGGATCCCCCCGTGAGGAGGAACCACCGACTTTGTTAGGGTCCAGGTGTTGAGTTACGTCTGTAGTATCATCAACTGATCTAGTATTTTTAACAGGGATGTGTTGGTCAGTGTTGTTATCGGCCATCTCCCCTTCGTTTTCCCCTCCTTCCCCATCTCCGGAATGGTCCGAAGAACTATTGGGATGGTCTGTGTAAAGACTGCGGGTGTTACCGCGGGAATGACTCCTGAGAGTCCTCTGTGGGAGGGGTGGAGTACTACTTTTAGTGTCCGTAAGATGGCGCCCCCCGTACGACTCGTTAATGGCGGCTCGGACGCCGCTGGGAGATGGGCTCAGAGCTTTAGTGAAAATTCGTACTGCCTCAACCGGCTTTGAAACCAGATTAAAAACATGATTCATGGTAGAACTGTTTTTGGTCAGGGAACTTACCTTGGCATTTGGTGCCAGTTTCCCTTTGGTGGGGTCCGATTTGGGCTTGGTGCCCGGCACGGTTTGGTCGGCCGTGTTCTCCGTTGTCGGAGAAGTAGTGGCCACGGCGTGATCCGTTATACTCCCATCTTCGTTAGACAATGTAGAATCATGGTCTGTATGGTCATCGTCGTGGGAGGGGCTTGTTATGATATCCTTAGGGTCACAGGCGTTTTTGGTGTTAAGGCAGTCCCGGTCGGCGAAAATTGCCTCCATCCGACCTGGACGTGCCGCCATGGTGGCCCCGTCTCCGTCCTCGTGTCGTTCGTCACGGGAGGAGTTTTTGCCGTAAGTACGGGAGATTGTACCCCGAGAACTTTTAGCCGGCGTGGAAGTTGTGTCTGATAGTTTAGACATGTTGAGAAATTAAAAGTAAATCGCGGAGTGAGTTCTGTAAGGTGTAAAAGATGAATAAAACGTGGCTTGAGAACTCAAAGGTTGTAGATGCTACCGCGAAGTGGGCCGGTGCCTTGGGGAACCGGATATTTATAGTGACTTGTCAACGTCTCCATGGAAACCAGAGATTGTCATAAAAATGATCCTCTGTATCCAAAAGTTAGTTCCTAGTGGGGAACTTGATCACCACTGACTCAAAAGGGGTCAGATAATGCAAAAGTGAAAAAAGTGGAAAAAGTTTTGTGAAGGTGTGACTGCACAAAATCTTAAGGAATAAAATCCCACCCAGAGAAAGTGTCTCATGGGAGAAAAGGTGGGAAAGGGGGTAGAGGAAAATCTTCCGAGGGAAGATCTCTTGCCCTGGTGATCATTAAATCCTGGTCCTATCCCAGATCTCAAGAAGAAAACTGGGGAAGGAGACAGAAAAGGTGGAATGGTCTTAGTGGGCCATTGCCATCAGCGGTTTCGAATTGTATCTCTTCAGGCATCTTAACACGGTACCTAACTGGTGTTAGGGGTGGTCTCTAAGAACGCCCTGGTAAGCTGCCCAAAGAGACCCGACGGAGAGAGACTCCCTTGGTGGGTAGTCCAAAATGTGACAAGTCTAAAGGCGATCCTAGTGGAGCGTCTTTAAAATGGAGTGAATCCCAATAAATGGGGGGTAAAATAGCGAAGGGTTCTAAATCCGAATAGAAAAAAAAAAAAAAAAAAAAAAATTAAGTGGAAAGGATACGGAGACAAATTCAACAGTTGGGAACCAGTCAAGAACATACAAAAATGGATGTAACCTGCACCCTACCCAGTAACTCATCTACTAAGACCTTTCCAGACAACACTCTGAGCACTTACAGAGTTCTTTTACAAAAGTATATGGTACTACCAGCTGACACAGACTGTGCGTTATCTGAAAAACGCTTCCAGTAAAATGGTACAATGTGCGAAAATCAACTTTCTACCTTCTCAGCGCAGAAGCACCGTCAGAAAAGAAGAAACATAACACCGCACCAACTAGGGCAAGAACTTCCCGCGGTTCTGATGAACAGCCTTCTTCTGAATCTCCTGCTACTTCCACAACTACACCTGGAACTGCAGCTGGTTCAATTGAAACACCGACAGTACCAGACCCTGATCATGAAGAGTCTTCTGGAGCGTTTATTTCAGATGCAGTGTCAGCTGTAAGAACAGTTATTGAGAGTATAGCTCCTCCGACACCAAGTTCTCACACTTCCGACCGACCTACACCTTCTAAAAAACCTAGAGAAGGAGTTACTCCATTACAAACACCTCCGACAAGGTCCGTTGAAGCTATCACTCGACTAAAGCGTGAAATAGAGAGCAGTAGGAAAAAACGTGACAGAGAACCGTTCCTAACAGACATGTTTGATACTGATTTGGTAACACACATGCATGAAACACCCCCGAAAAGAAAACTAGAAGTTGAAATGGAGGGAATTGAAAAAGAAGAAAACGATGACGATGACGACCAACCAGAGCCCACAGAAGTATTCGAAGAAGCTGATGCTGATGAACCAAAAAAGCTGCCTCCCACATTGAGTTACATCGATTCATTAGCAAGGAAGCACTTTCCAGGAAAACGGTCTTACGCTCGTTTCTCAATGGAAAGCGGGCGAGTGGAAACCAACAAAGATCTGATCAAACTCCTGAATAAAATAATGAAGAAAAATATACCAAAAGTCATCAAGAAAATGAAAGAAGAAAAGCGAAAAAATAAAGGAAATGGTCCAGATGAAATTTTCTCTTATAACGAATTCACAATGAAAACACTTATTGCACTGCCTTCCAACACAATGCTCGTCATACCAGAAAACCTTTCTTATCAACTTGGTTTCGAAGGAAAAATATACATGGGTAGGCGCACACGAGCAAAACAAATAACAGATGTCAACTACAGAAACCATACAGTCTATGTCTACTCTGACATTATTCACAACGGGGTAGTAGGAGATACTGAAGCGCCACTTCTTCGATGTATGGCTGTAAACAACTACTCTCAAAAAACAATGGACACAATAAACTTTCCCAATTTGATTTTCCATCCTCTACGAATAACACATTTCAAAGAGATCGGAGTGTACTTAAGAGACAGTGCAGGCGAACCTATACCATTTGAGCACGGGGAAGTGTCGGCAGTACTGACCTTTAGAGCTCTCTCTCATCCCTATAGTACATTAGTATAAGAAGGAAGACATTGGAAAATGGTGAGTTACTATATGAACGTGCCACCCTTGTATTCATCACCAAGAGGTGAATATGGCCAATATTATAAGCATTCACAATTTGGAAGTGGACAATTACCTGCTTTCGGTGGAGCTAAAAGACAACGTGGCCACGGAATATTCGGAAGTATAATGAGATCGGCTCTTCCGATGATAAAGAAGCTTGGTGCGTCAGCATTTAAAGCAGCCGTCCCCACCATCGTCAAAACAGGAAAAGGTGTTTTTGACGATGTCGTGGCTGGAAAAAACTTTAAGAAGAGCCTCGTAAAAAGGTCAAAGAGTGCAGGAAGTTCCTTAATGGACACAGCATTCAGTGCAGCCAGAAGGTACTTAAACACTGACGACGATGGCCCTCCAGCCAAACGACGCCGAGCAACGCAAGGTGCAAGACGTGGTAACGGGAAGAAGAAGAGTGTAGGTAGACGTAAGTCTACCCTTTTCTAAAGGGTTCATCATGAGTCTCATTCACCCCTGTGCGGCAACATGTGCCGTAGGTGAATTGGATTTACACGCACTACCTATATCACAGAAAGATATTCTCCGAAGTCAATTCGTCAAGAAAACAACAAACAACGCTCTCACTGACACCACAACTTGTTTTGACTTCACCTTCGAACCGAGCAATCTTTACACAGACCTCAGCGAAGCTGAACTCTACCTAGAGTATATAGTTCAAGCAAACGACGAAGCTGCCTTAACCGTGGCACACGATGCAGCTCCAGTCAACAACTTAATTCATTCACTTTTCAGCAGCGTGCAGCTTCTCGTCAACGGGGAGAAGGTAACTTCGAACAATGAAGAGTACTCCTACAAGTCCTATCTCATCGACCTCCTGACGACGGAGGAGGGGGCCAGAAAGTGTCGCCTCCAAGGTTGCCAGAACTGGTTCATGGACATCCCGGAAAAAATGGACACCAGAGGTGCAGCCAACGCAGGTTGGAACTCACGACGAACAGTCCATGTCGGAGGTGTTAAGTCTATGGTAGCAAGACCACACCTCGATTTGTTTACTCAGTGTAAACTCCTACCCTCTCACTGCGAGATCAAACTCGTCTTCGAACGTCAGCCCGCCAGCTTCTACATGCAGATGGCCGCTAACGAGAGTTACAAAGTCGTCATCAAGAAGGCCGAAATGACCATGCGCCAAGTTCACGTCAGGGACGAGGTGGTGGAGGTACACAATAAAAGTGTACGCGACCCCAAGATGGGACCATTCAACTACCCGATCACCAGGAGCAAGGTCACAAAGCACACCCTCACGCAAGGTTCATCGGAGTACACGTGGACCGTCCCCGACACAACGCAGATCCCCACGGGGGTGATTATTGGCTTCGTCAAAGAGTCGGCCAGCTCAGGGAGCAAGACGGAGAATCCGTTCAACTTCAAGCACTACGACGTAACAGAAGTAGCCTTGCAGTTCGACGATCAGAAGTTCCACGTGAAGACAGACTTTGTCAACGGAAACGTTAGCAGAGCCTACAGTCAACTCTTCAAGGAGACTGGACTATTAGCTTCGGGTCACGACTGCGGTATTCAGTTACATCATTTTAAGAACGGGTACACGTTGTTTGCTTTCGACCTGACCCCCGACCGAACTCCGGAGGACGCCCGCATCAACCTGCTGCGACAGGGAAAGCTGTCGGTGTCCCTGAAGTTTGCTGAAGCGCTGGGTCACGCGGTTTCAGTAATTATGCTGAGCACTTATGACAGCTTGATCCAGCTCACAGCCGACCGATTGCCGGTCACTGACTACGCCATGGTGTAGAACTGAAGATGGTTCTCAAAACCTCAGAATTGAACAAAATTCTACGTAACCATCCCCACACAAATAGATATTTCCTTGGAACTTTTCCCTCTGATAGAATACCAAAAAAACCACAACCCTTCACTTGTTTCATTAGCAACACAGATCCTCACAATAAACCAGGGGAACATTGGGTAGCATTTTGGGTATCACCACAAGGGAAAACTTTCTATTTTGACTCATTCGGGTTACCACCAATAGCTATAAAGCACATCTCGTTCTGCCAACGTTCGTCATACGGTATCTGGGAGTATAACCGACAACAACTACAAGCACTCACAAGCACCACCTGCGGAGCGCACTGTGTTCGTTTTCTCATAGAAACATGTCGCACTCTCAACCCCTACGTCGCACTGTCAGCGCTAGGTACCCCAGCCATGACAAACCTAACGGACAAGACAGTTCTTTCTTACATGAACTTAAACCGGTGGAAATGGAGAAGACGGAAACACCAGATGTTGAAACGCTAGAAATGTGGTTATCTACAGATACAGCGGAAAAAGGAGAGTCATCAGAAGAAGAAGATGTAATACTGGACATGCCTAAGAGACGTCCCATATCACTAGGTCGCATGCAACGTGATCTGGAGAACACCATTGACTGTGTGGAGGCCCTGTCGTCTAATGTTGACCAACTCCTCTTCGCCGTTACCAACTTGCAAAGTAAGCTGGAAGAACTCACAGAACGTTCAGCGCAATCTAGAGGCTGTGGTTTCTCATGCTCCAACAATTCCTTCGCCCTTTAAGAAAATAACTGACCAAGGACAATGAATTATAGATAAGAAGCTGAAAAATGACTGCCCAAGGACAATGAACTATAGCTAAAAAAACTGAAACATTTTCACTATATAGGAAATGTATGAAAAACCAAAAAAAGTATAAAATATATGAAAAAACATAAAATATTTAACAATTTTTTAAAAAATCTAAAAGAAACGCAATGTATATATGAATTATAATCCGCTTTTTACGATTTTTAATAAAAAATAACTAAAAAAAATGTTGTTTTGTTTTATTTATTATATGTAATGAATAATAAATGACATAAGCGTATACAAACTATATACAAAAAAAATGTAAAAATAACGAAAATAATAGAACATCCGGTAAAATTATCCGGTAAAATATACGTAGAAAGTATATATAAAAAAAAATGAAAAAATAACGAAATAACACATACGTTCCTTAAACGTATTTTTAAAAGTAGGTCACGAAAGTAGGTCGTAATGACCTAATTATTCAAAGTCTCTATTAGTCTATGAACCTATTTATGCCCGATGCTCACTCGTACTGACCTAGTGACCTAATTAGTAGCATTGACTATGCGCGCCAGCGACTCCATTATACTACTCATAGATGCAGGGATTTTGCTTAAAGTAGAGTTATGAGTACTGTGTTCTAGTAAAATCCTGCGAGGCAAGTGAAATTTGTAAGGAACTGGCCCTGTGTACCAGCAGAAATCTCGAAAATTGTTCATAATAACTGCATATGGGCAGGTAAAACTTTGATCTGGGCCAGTGCAAAGATTGGACTACTAGCCCGGGGGCTAGATTTGCCAGAAAGTTGAGGAAAACCCCTGGGATGTATGGTTATGAACATACAGATACAATTTTGTTTCTATTTAATAAAAAGTATGAACAGTGTTTTATATAAATTATTACGTCCAAATCACTCGGCTAAGACACTGTTTGAGGAACACCTGGACCCGCTGTCTAAGGCCCGGGCGGTGACCATGACGATAATCAGCGCTGTCTGATTAGTCTGCGGTCAACGATTCTAATCACCACTATATCAAACTGCCACCTCCACTTACCAACTTCAAGCCACCGACATCAATCATTACCTCTACCACTCAAAAAAATAGACATATCAACTCACTCACTCACTCACACACTAACTCACTCTGAACAAGCACTCACTCACTCTTAATTCTTTCTCAGTAACTCATTACTCAATGAATTTGGGAAAAGATAAGGGGACAGCTGTTATGAAACCTGTGCCCATGTCATAATGCCTAGGTGGTTTGCACTAAAAAAATAAGTCCAATATTTGCAACAACAACAAATATAGGAAAGGCACCCACATACTCCAGCCTGCTGACCCCTTCAATCACTCACTCACTCACTCACTTCTTTTTACATCCATTCACTGAGTCCCTCACATACTCATCAATAACTTACTTGTTCACTTGTTCAGCTTCTTCTTTAATATCCCTCACTCATTCATTCATTCACTCACTCACTTACTCATTCAATCACTCACTCACTCACTTGTTCACTCACTCACTCCTTCAATCACTCGCTTGTTCTCTCACTCATTCTCTCTCTCTCACACTCACTCACTCACTCGTGCACTCATTCATTTACTCACATTCATAAGGTCATTTATGAGGTCACTCATGCAGTCATTCATTCATAACTCATTCATGCACTCATTCATTCACTCAACCATTCACTCTTTTCATTCACTCATCCCTCATTCACTTAATCACTCACTTCTTTTCTCCCCTATGCTACAACCCAGTGCACCACCTCCCCACCATAAAAGCATGTTTAGAAATATTTGAAAGTCCCCATTAGTCTTCTCAGGTGTTTTCAAATAAGGAATGTCAAATATGTTTGACACAGGATATACGATGTAGAAAAAACCTCCCAATACCTGATTGAACCACTTTTGATTTAGTTTCTATTTTGTTTATGTGCTTGTGGTGGTCAGAGTCCATGTGTGTTTGTGGTCACATAGCTCGGTCTCTACCTACACGGGGGTCTGTGTTTTGTGTGTCGGTGTTTTATCAGAGATGTACCTCGGGTCGTGTGATACAGGGATCACGAGTTAATACCCTAGGATTACTGCGGTCAGGGAGTTTACGGCTTGTTCAATCATTTGCCACATCTAAGTGATAAGTGTAAGCCCAGCCACTATAATTCACAATGGTTTATAATCCAATATCAAAACCTGCGTTTTTAACATTAACTTGAACCATAAACCTCCTAGAAAGATAAAATAAAAGCAAGGCTTAAACGTTAGGGGCCGTTTTCTCTTTAATTAAGGGTCATTTAATGATATACAAATAGACAGACAGTAAAGAGAATGACCCTGTCACAGTGACCCCAGTATGGCAGTGTCAGCTTTGAGGGAATACACATCATCTAGGCTTTTAACTCTTTTTTCCACTTTTAAATGCTGGACAACTAGCAGTGTATCTCAAAACCTTTTGATATAGCAGACAAATTGTCCGACTTTTAGAGGGATTACGTCAGACATTTCTATGGACCAGACATGTCTTAATCAAATAACTATGTAGAAGAATTCAACAAAAGAATATTTACCAAGAGACTTATTTCATAAGGGTGAATTATAAGAATTTCTTCAGACAATATGTTCGACATTAAAGGATAAAACATCAGACATAAACGTAAAATAATTGGACATGTTTAACGGTTTTTGGGATACACAGAACTAGATAATAGAGGTGACGTAACGGTATCACAACATTCCTTAACCTCATGTGCCACAGAAAACTAGACAAGACAAGAAGGTAGACAAGTTGTGTTAAAGGCCTTATATTTTTACAAGCATTATTCTTTTACAATTCATAAAATGCTATTCTTGTGTATTTTCAGGAGTGCAATCAAGAAGATCTTTGAACATGATGACACTCCAGCCAAGTCGCTGGTTCTCTGTGTGTCACAGATTGTAAGCCTGCCTGGGGACAGCAAGATGGGTACAAGCGGAGCAAAGAGTTCACCCGCAAAGGAGTCACACAGACAGACGGTCAGTAAAGAATGTTCCTTGTATGCTAATGATGTCTTGTTTTTTATTTTGATATTTTTTAGTGTTTATAGAAAAGAATCAAAACATACCCAAGTTTCACTTATCTGATGAATTTATACATATTAGTGGAGATTCATTCATATGGAAAAAGAATTACATGAAACCAATTAGATTTTTTGCACCATAAACCTTAACTCAAAAACAAATTCGATTTGTAGTATTTTACCTGATTATATGTACTTAAAGCATAATAAATAATTGCAAAGTAAAAATTGTCCTGGATTAGTATTTGTCTTATGGCTGGTACCCCATCAGGGCAGTGTTGGACACTGCCCTGTACCCCCCACACCCCACACCCCTACACCCCACGCCCCACACCCCGCCCCCCACACCCCGCCCCTCGCCCCCACACCTCACACCCCACCACACCCCCCAAGCCCATTACCCCACCGCCCACCGCCCCACACCCCACACCCCCACACCACACACCACAACCCCCACTCCCCACACCCCACAATCTGTCCTACGTCTCTGTGTGTTGTGTTACTTACAGACAGTGATAGAGTTGTCAGACGGCTGGTACCCCATCAGGGCAGTAGCAGACCCCGCCCCGTACCCCCCACACCCCACACCCCTACACCCCACACCCCACACCCCACACCCCACACCCCACACCCTACACTACCACCCCACAACCCACCCCATTCACCCAACGCCCCACACCCCCACACCACACACCCCACACACCCCACACCCCACACCCCACACCCTACACTACCACCCCACAACCCACCCCATTCACCCAACGCCCCACACCCCCACACCACACACCCCACACCCCAGACACCCCACTCCCCACTCCCCACACCCTGTCCTTCATCTCTGTGTGTTGTGTTACAGACAGTGGTAGAGTTGTCTGACGGCTGGTACCCCATCAAGGCAGTCTTAGACCCCGCCCCATACTCCCTACTCCCCACGCCCCACACCCCTCGCCCCACCCCCCACACCCCACACCCTGTCCTACATCTCTGTGTTGTGTTACAGACAGTGGTAGAGTTGTCAGATGGCTGGTACCCCATCAGGGCAGTGTTGGATCCTGCTTTGTCTCGTCTCGTCTCTTCTGGTCGCCTACATACAGGTGACAAGCTCTGCGTCAGTGGGGCAGAACTCGTCGGGTCACAGGATGCTGCCCCACCCCTACAGGTACGTAGTATGGGGGCTTTGGTCTTCACAGAATATTATGTAAAATAGCATACGTCTTTATAATTCCACAACATAATTCATAAGATTGCAACTTTAGAATGTTTGGATTTTTTTATCTTTGATTAGATTGATGTCTGATTGTTAATCAAATGTAGTATGCTAGATTCCTTTAATGGAAATAAGTAGCTTTTAGATAACCCATAGAAATTGATGTTTTGATTCCTGGACAGCAGTAGCATCAGTATAAACCCAATAAAATGTTCTCTCTTCATGTTAACATTTCATTGACCTAGACCGTTCTCTCCCGCCCAGGCCCCTGCAGACACCATGCTGAAGATATCAGCCAACTCCTGTCGCCGGGCACGCTGGGACGCCCGCCTCGGGTACAACCGTAACCCGCAGCCCCCGCCCCTCCCCCTCTGCTCCCTGTACCCTGACGGGGGCACCGTCAGCTGTGTCGACGTCATCGTCGTCAGGGTCTACCCCACACAGGTGATTATATACGGGTATATATAACTGTAACGTGCAGCCCCCACCCCTACCGCTCTGCTCCCTGTACCCTGACGGGGGCACCGTCAGCTGTGTCGACGTCATCGTCGTCAGGGTCCAACCCACACAGGTGAGCAGGGATGTCGGGGTGCTCTCATAATGTCATTGTCCAGGTGCACCCATCATCGGTTAGTGTGATGTCAGTAGTAGTGTGAGGTAAGGGGGGATTCTTGTGACATCGTCAAGGTGCACTCATTTTAGTTTAGTGTGATGTCATTAGCAGTGTGAGATGACGGAGATTCGCATGATGTCATTGTTAAGGTGCACCCATTAAAGGTAAGTGTGATGTCATTAGTGTTGTGAGGTAACGGTGGACGGATATACTATGTAAGAGCCAAGAGATGGATATACTGTGTAAAAGCTGAGGGGACGGATATACTGTGGAAAAGTTCTGGGGACGGATATGCTGTGTAAAAGACGGATATACTGTGTAAAAGCCGTGGGGATGGATATACTGTGAAAAAGCTGAGGGGACAGATATACTGTGGAAAAACTGAGTGGACAGAAATACTGTGTAAAAGCTGAGTGGACGGAAATACTGTGGAAAAGCTGTAGGGATGGATATACTGTGAAAAAGCTGATGGGACAGATATACTGCATAAAAACTGAGTGGACGGAAATACTGTGGAAAAGCTGAGTGGACGGAAATACTGTGTAAAAGCCATAGGGACAGATAAACTGGGTAAAACCCAAGGGGACAGATATACTGTGTAAAAGCTGAGGGGACGGATATACGGTATAAAAACTGAGTGGACCGATATATTGTGTAAAAGTCGAGGGGATTATAGCTGATCAATGAAACGAGCCTAGCTCCATGGGCTGAACGGGTAACCTAAGCGACATGCACCCAAGGTCTCCACCTCAAAAATGACACTTCTATCAGTTTGTACTCCTACCAAAGCAAAGCAAGTTTTGAAGGCAAATCAGGTAAATTAATGGACTCACCTTCAAATTGTGTTAAATCATCATGCCCCTCAATGTAGCCCTGACTGGGCCCGCAAAGTGACTTTCAGGCCTAACCCGGGTCCTCTCCGGGTGGTAATGACACAGGGCGGTAACATGGCTGTCACAGTTCAATGGATATTGACCAGTATTGACTACCTATATTACCCCATGCTGCGTTCCCTGGGACCCTGCGGTGTAATGACAGCTTAGAGGGGCATATTGGGAATATATAATGTAAGGTAGCAGTGCCATTGTATTGTGAAGGCACACCCACCCAGTACCCCTCACCTGACTACATTTATTACACTGTGCTGTGTTCCCTTCCCTCCTGCAGTGTAATGACAGCTTAGAGGAGGGGGGGGAATAAGTAATGTGAGGTAGCAATGCCATTGTATAGTATAGTGAAAGCGCACCCACCCCGCTAACCCCAACCGCCACCAAATAACCTTCTGGTCTATGTATTGATGTAGCATTATTAGACCAGTCTCACAATAACTGACCTCAGCTTCACTTTACTCCTGTTATAGGTGTGTACAGATGTATTTATATAACACCTAGTGTCTATAGTTAAGTAGACTGGAAATATCTGAGACAACAAAATCTAAAATAAAGCAGTGTCGGGTAAATAAATATGATTTTATATTCAGAAATGAACATAACGAATTTGGGATATACATTTAATAATTGTAGTTTGATGTTTTATCAAAAATCTTGTATTTTGTAGATATATTCATTTAATCAGCATTGATTATCTTCTATCAAATAATAATTTGATATTGGCAGGAAGGTTGTGTCTGTGTAAAAAATGATTACTATCGCAGTAGAAGTATATATACATATATAACTCCATCTTTCCCCTTACAGTACATGGAGCGTCCCCCCAGCGGTGGCAGTGCGGTGTTCCGTAGCGCCCGTTCTGAGAACCACCTGGCACGGCGGGCAGAGGTGGACAGACAGCGACTGGTGGAGGAGATCTATACCAAACTGCAGGCTGAGTTTGAGAAGCGGGCCTCGGGGCCAGGTAAGACATCAAACTTTTAAAATTACAGTTATAAATCATATGAATATCAGCTGTTTGTATGACCATAGTCTGTAAAGAACTAAAAATGTTCTTGAAGAAGAATTCTTCATACAGAAATGTCAAACTGGAATTCAACCAAAGGTGTTTCCTTTCAAAATTATGGTTGAGATATCATTTGACAGAAGATAACACTTTTATTTTGCTTTATCAAATGAAACTAAAGCACATCTCTCAATTTACTTAATTTCCTCTGTTTAGTTTTACACTTACTCCGTATTCCCTCAGACCGTCGTCGAAGTCGTCGTTCAGGCCGGGGTTACACCTCGTCCGACATCGCCGGCCTTACCACGGGGCAGGACATAGACGAGGCTGTGAAGGGGGCGGCCGACCCGGGGTACGTGGAGGGTTCACTCAGTGACCACCAGGTGTCTCTACTGACCGACTTCAGGCGCCGGCTCCAGGAGGAACTACACCGAGAGATGGAGGCCGAGTTCAGGGTCAGAATGGACGCCCTAGAGGAGAAGGTCATTAACCCTTTCCAGACTGAGGAGAAGCCGTTTTTTTCACTTTTGACATTGACACATGAAAAGGAAATGCTTATTATAGCTGGTATTCCATGTAGATGTTGGACATATTGTACATCATTAAAAAGCTTATTACTTATACATTATGAATGTATGACTTGATTTCAAAAATTCTAATATGTGTGTCATGTGACCAAGGTCATGTGACCTCCAAATTTTCAGGAAAAATGACAAATTTTAGGCTATTTTTCAGATAATTGAAGAAAAAAGGGTTAAATATTGATTTTGTAACAAAATTTTGAATTGAGAAAATAAAGTTTATGAGAAATGAAAGAAAATGATGCATACATTTCTTTCATAAGTAGAGGAAATATGAAAATATTGATCAGTGAAAGAATGTGGGTCCGACGTGAAAATGGGCAAAAATATCATGATTATTCTGCATTTTTTCAATTATAGGCAACAAAAACCCCCAAAATTTGAAAAAAGTATGATTTTTTCATATCAAAGGAACTTTTGTGAAGAGGAACATAATTTAGCAACACACCAATTCATTTTGAATGGTTTGTAATTGAAAATTTTGGTAAAATTTGGATTAGAATGATGACTATGCATAGCGTCATGTCATTTTTGCACTTTCAGTGAGGTTTTGACCAATTTACCCCATTTGTATATTTATAGTGGTGCCTTTCATGTCATAATTAGTCCATTGAAATTAAAATATTCAATAGTACATGCTACAATATCCTTGAAGTATCAACAGAATATGCTTTTCCAGTATGACACTTATGTATTATTTCAAAATTTGTGAAATTATGTCATGATAATGCAATGTAATTGACATTATTATGCTTCCCAAATATGGATTTACATCTAGATAATGCTAAAAAACCTAAAGTACATGCGTTTAAGGGTTAATAAAATATATTAATAATTTCATTTGGAGAAAAATACTGTTTTAGGGCTGTATGTTCCACTCGTTCTTCAAATTAGACCAAAAAGATTAAGAGAATTCATTAAATATTGACTGTAGGGTGAAGAAAACCATTTGTGGTACATATATGTACCAAATTTGCATTGGCAGTCTGGAAAGGGTTAAGCCCTCACTTTTTTCTTAGATTCTTTAGTATGCCCTATATTTCCCTATATTTTAAGAAATTTTCCTCACTTGCCTGTATTGGGAAATTTCATTAGACTAATCTATAACCCTTATTATGAGAATCTATCATAAGCATAATTATGAGACAAATTAAATCTTAAGAGAAATGAAAATAGATGGGTTGGTGTGATTTTTTGTAGGGGATCTGTAGATATATTTCTTAATACATATCGATTATAATTTAACAAATTTCTTATTTCTGTACAGAAACCAAAGCGTAATGTAACACCACTCGTTAAAATCCACTTGGCTGGATGTTCTACGAAAGACATAGATACCAAAACAGGTAAGGTGGATAGAGTCTGTCATAGAGATTGTTAGTTCTCCGCCTGATCTCTTTTTGTAGAGATATTCCTATGAAGGACCAATGATATGTCTAATGTTATAAGGATTTAGGATAGGTCTCTTGATTATTCTTGAAAGGTGGGCGAAGCCTGAGGTTCGTACAATCCCCATGGGTTGTGCAGCCACCCAAGGACAACCCCAAATGTTGATTATTTTATCACTCAAGTAATATTCTAAATATGTTAAAAATACACAGAATGATGAGCAGTATGTATGGCCCAAAAATATGCACGTCGCCCAAGCGGGTGATAAATGATCATTTTATCACTTGTCTTTCTCCCTCTCCAACAGACAGTATCCTGACCGTATGGCGGCCAGCAGAGGATGTGCTCAACACACTGACAGAGGGCAAGAGGTTCAGGATGTACAGTCTGGGCGCTGCAGAGTCCGGGTAAGTTCACGTACATCTTTTTACCTCCCCATGGGACTAATGCCCTGAGCAAATGTAGTGTGCTTTTGTCCAAAATGATTATGCGGGATGTTGCAACAACAAGTTAAGTAGTATTTACATTCTGATATTTTGTGTGTGTTTCAGAGGGCGACTTAAGGGTAGCGCTGTTTCTCTAACTGCCCAGCGAATGACCCGCTATGAGCCTGTTCCAGTAGACGACAACTTCCTGGACTTAATCTATGAGCCACGAGAGGTAAGTCCTGTCAAGTTCCCACATTTGAATATATGTTTTTCTCTCCAGAAGACTCATTACAGATTTGTTTCAAGGCTTTCACTATGACACCCTTAACTGCGGCCACCTCCAGATGACCTTTTACCCTTGGTGCAGTCACCTCTAGATGACCTTTTACCCTTGGCTGCAATCACCTCTAGATGACCTTTTACCCTTGCTGCAGTCACCTCTAGATGACCTTTTACCCTTGGTACATTCACCTACAGATGACCTTTTACCCTTGGCTGCAGTCACCTCTAGATGACCTTTCACTCTTTTTTTTTTTTTTTAAATTGAGCAGAGCTCCTTATATTTCAGTTATAAAGTGTACATAGTGATCAGATTCTGCTACAATTTTTTTTCTCTGTACATAAAACTCTTCTCATGATCATTATTCAACACACATGCACATACAGAGTTTTTGATTTTAAGGGTACACAAAACACAATTGAATATCATCATAAAACCATATAGAAACATAAATTTTCTGCACTGCTAAAGAATATAGAACAAAATGATACACACAAAACAAAGCTAAGTTGTCTTATACAAAAGTATCACCTGAATTATAGACAATGTATTCTAGATAACAATTCTTTGCAAGGTACTTTTTCCTTTCTTTTATCTTCCAGTTGATTAATGTAATTTTCTACAGCTAGTTTACAACGTAATTCAAAAATCCACTGATAAACATCAAGTACACCATTGTGAAAAAGGCGTTGTCTGTAAGTGTAAAACTTGGCCCATAGAAAAATGAAATTAATAGTCCTGCCTTTTCTTTCACTTCCCGGAAGGCCTAGGAGATAGTCTCTATCAGATAGCTGAATGACCTTTCACTCTTGGTACATTCACCTCTAGATGACCTTTTACCCTTGGCTGCAGTCACCTCTAGATGACCTTTTACCCTTGGTGCAGTCACCTCTAGATGACCTTTTACCCTTGGTACATTCACCTCTAGATGACCTTTTACCCTTGGCTGCAGTCACCTCTAGATGACCTTTTACCCTTGGTACATTCACCTCTAGATGACCTTTTACCCTTGGCTGCAGTCACCTCTAGATGACCTTTTACCCTTGGTACATTCACCTCTAGATGACCTTTTACCCTCTGTGCAGTCACCTCTAGATGACCTTTTACCCTTGGTGCAGTCATCTCTAGATGACCTTTTACCTTTGGTTACAGTCACCTCTAGATGACCTTTTACCCTTGGTATAGTCTTTTTTTTTTTTTTTGTGGTTCGTGCCCCCGAAGGAGCACCGGAGCCCTGGGTTGAATGGCCCTGGCTCCTGAAAGTGGTTGAAGAAAAGAGCTCCCCTCCGCCCTATAGACTTGGGGAGGTTCTTTATACCGTGCTTGTTAGGATAGACCCTAACGGACACCCACTTTGTTTAAGGAGCTGTGTGAGGCTCCAGGGGGGGGGACTAGATGGAGTCAGGGGGGAAGGGCGAAGTGGGGGCAGGGGAGAGATCTAGTCTCTCGGGGCGGCTTCAAGTAGGGCCAGTATGCCTTGGTACCCTATTGTGGCCTGGTGTCTCATAATAGCCGAAGCTAGATCGAAGGGGGGAGCGTTGCGGATGAGAGGGGGAAGGTGTGCGGTCAGGAGGTTGTATCGGGGAACCTCCGTGGCAGGGCATTCAGCGAGCCAGTGTATAGCTGACTTACGGGGGGTCTCCAGGCAATGGGGACAGGCATAACCTCCATAGATGGCAGTATAGTGTACACTAGCAAGCCTGAGCTTGAAGACCTCTTTCTGTTGTCTGCGGGGAAGGGCCAGTAGTGCACGTCTGGCATCAACAGAGTGGTCCATGGCTCTATTCCAATTGAGGAAAGAGGTAGGGTCGGGTGGGTCCTCTTGAGCTGTATGGTAGATGTCAAGAGCTGTTCTGAGAATTATGGAACGGATGCTCTCTCTGCTAGGGGGTATGAGTATGTCTGGATCAGGTTTGAGGCGGGCTCTATTGGCCGCTCTGTCTGCAGCCTCATTGCCTGGAACACCAACGTGGCTGGGGACCCAGTTGATGGTGGGGGGGGTAGGGAGATCGGTGGCGGTATGGATTACACCTTGAATGAGGTCATGGTTGTCTTTGATGGTGGTTCGTGCTATGGATTGGATGGCAGCTAGTGAATCTGTGTGGACAACAGTGGGACCAACACCTTGGTGAGCAGCATGTTTGAGAGCTGCATCTATAGCAACTAGTTCAGCCTGAAGGATGGAGGCCCCGTCATTTAGGCGAATGCTCTTGGCATATCCTTCAGTGACGAAGGCGGCACCTGTTCTACCATCTGCAAGGGAACCATCTGTGTAGTACACATGATGTGTTGGGGTTTCGATTCGGTCAATGTTACGGAGGGCTTCTTCACGTAGGAGTGCATTGCTAGTCACCATTTTACTGGTATGGGGACGGTGAACCACAGTGTGGATGGGGATAGATTCCCAAGGAGGCTGTCTTGGCACGCTGGGGATGGGTGGAAAGGTAGCACCAAGGGGGGCAAGATCACGAAGATTGGCGGCAACTTTGCGGCACCAAGTGGTGGGAGGAAAAACCTTGGGGTCTTGTACCAAAGCCTGGCGTACATGTTGGTGGAGGGGGTGATCTGGGTTGGTGGCCACCTTGGCAGCAAATTTGGCTTGACGTGCTTTGAAGCGGACGTCAACCAGGGGAGTCATGTGCAATTCGTTGCGGAGGGCATCCACGCCTGTGGACCTGTGTACCCCTGCTATGATTCTCATAGCCATGTTTTGAGCTCTCTCTATTGTTTTCTTGGCAGTTTTGCAAGCAAGAGGGAGGACGTGGGCGCCATATTCTAATATGGGGCGAACTGTGGCCACGTACATGGCGTGGAGAATGGTGGCATTGACACCACTGAGGCAAGAGAGGACCTTCATGACGTTGAGGCGTTTACGAGCCTTAGAGGTGACATGTTGTGCGTGGCGCACAAAAGATAGACGCCTGTCCAGGTAGACGCCAAGGTACTTGAATTGTCCCACCCATTCTATGTCCTGGCCAGCGATGGTAAAGGAAAAATCAGGAGGTCTGGGATAGAAGTAGACCGCCTTGGTTTTCTCACTGGAGACTTTGAGGCCGATGGAGGAGATGGCGTCCTCTAGCTCCCTAAGGGCTTTGGAGAGGGATGTGTATATGCTTCGACCAGTGGGGTATGGTTGGTATATGACTATGTCATCAGCATAGACCAACATCTTGGCACCCCGGGGAAGGTTGACCTGGGAGTGGATCTGATCCACCAGATAATTAAATAAGGTAGGACTCAGGGAGCTGCCCTGAGGTGTACCGTTGTTGAAGGCCGTGACGTCAGAAATGCCTCCCTGGAAGGTAAGAGTGGCCGTTCTATCTGTAAGGTAGTCCTGTATCCAGGCAAGGAGGGAGCCCCGTATTCCTGCCTTGGCCAGAGCTTCAAGAATGGCTACTGGGGGGGCCAGTTCATAAGCCTTTTCTAGATCTATGAAGATGGCCGCAGATTTGTTGGACTTGTGTTTGTACAAATCGTTAACGAGAGTACCAACTGCATCATCACACCCAACCCCTTGCTTAAAGC
This sequence comes from Lepidonotus clava, assembly GCA_936440205.1. Taxonomy (NCBI): domain Eukaryota; kingdom Metazoa; phylum Annelida; class Polychaeta; order Phyllodocida; family Polynoidae; genus Lepidonotus; species Lepidonotus clava. The sequence goes on from OW387142.1 coordinate 52,331,443, forward strand.
CAAGGGTGTGTTTGTGTAAGGGGGCAGCAGCATAGACAAGGCGCTTGAGGACAAGTCTCTCCATGATCTTGCTGGCGCAAGAGAGGAGGGATATTGGGCGGAAGCATCCGGGCTGAGCCGGCTTGGGGACAGGAACGATAGAGGCCTGCTTCCATGTGTGAGGGAGGCGACCCAGGCGAAGAGAGTTGTTAAAGAGTCTTAAGAAGGAGGTCTCTGAATTCTCGGGGAGCTTTGCTGAGCATGGTGTAAGAAATAGTGTCCTGGCCGGGTGCTGAGTTACGACTGGCATCCAAGACTTGATCCAGCTCACTGATAGTGAAGGGGGTGTCAGTGGCTGCTGGGAGATTGATGTTCTCCTCAATGAGAGCAGCACGTGTGGCATGTTTGGTTGCCAAGTCGGCCTGGGCGTGTCGTGGGAGGTTGGTGGTGGCGGTTCTAGCCGCAAACCCCCTGATGAGGGTGTTGGCCCTGTCTACCGGGTCTGGGACCACAGGGGGTCTGTGAGGGAGGCCCTTGACACGGCGAATTCGGCCCCACATGGATCGAAGGCTGGTCTGATGGTTTACCCCCGAAATCCAGTTATCCCATGAGGATCGTTTTGCCTCAGAGGATACTTTTGATGCCCATTTGGCTGCCTCCCTGAGGGCGTCTTTGTTGGAGGGGGACTTTTGTTTTTTGTAGTTGCGAAAGGCTCTGTTGAGGGCCCTGTTGGCCTCTCTGACCTTACGGCTGGTGAACCAATGGGATTTTCTAAAGTCCACCGGTCTAGTACGAGGGATAGCTGCTTCGGCAGCCTGTAGGAGGATGTTAGTCAGGGATTCTTCCTCTTCATCAATGCCATCAGGATATGGAGCCGAGGCAGAGAGGGTTTTGAGGGTGCTGACATATAGTGGCCAGTCTGCCCTGTCCAGGTTCCAGCGAGGGACAAAAGTTGAAGGGAGGGGATTGGGGCCTTCATGTATAACGGCTTGGACGGCGTAATGGTCACTGACCAGATGGCCGTTGATGCCAAAGTAGGCTTTGGCAGCAATGGTAGGGTGGGCAATGATAAGGTCCAGGGCTGATCCTTTGATGTGGGTTGGGACTTTGTTGTTGAGGACAACATAGGGAAGTTGGTCCAACTGGTCCGCTAGTTGTATGCCCGCCTGGTGTGTTGTGGCCTCGCTGGGGCCCCAGTCGCTATGGTGGGCGTTGAGGTCCCCTGCGAGAATGGAAGGGGTATTATGGTCTAGTATGGGAGTGACATCGAGGGGGTCACCATTGCGTTGGCGATAGATGTTGTGGATGCGAATGGGGCCTGAAGCCAGGTGGATAAGTACTGAGAGAACTGTGATACGAGGTCCCAGGTCAAGTTGGAGGTTTATAACATCAGCTGGGATTGAGCGTTTGACTAGTGTAATTAGTCCAGGGGAGAGGTCAGTTTTGGGGGTGAAAAAGGTGGAATAACCCGGTATTTTGAAAGGGGGTTGACCCTCCGGTTTGCCTCTGAGTCGGGTGTCTTGTAAGAGAAGGATGTCGATATCATCTTGGAGGGTAACCTGAATGATATTGGCTATCTTATTGCCAGCTCCTTCAGCGTTCCAAGAGACAATCTTTACAGTGCTGCTGTTAGGAAGTCCAGCATGTGCAGGGCCGTCGTTTGAATATTCATAGTTACAGGTAGGAGAGCCGGCTCTTCCATTAGCTTGGGGGTGATCGCTTGAAGGGAGGTCAGGAGTTGGCGGATAGATGCTATGGTGTTTTGTATTTGAGTGGGTGGCATTTTGGTGGGGTTGGTCGCTGTATGGGTGTCCTTTGGTGTGGGGTCGGGTGTTGGTGTGGGGTTGGGCGTTGATTTGGGATCTGGGGTCGGATTGGAGGGATCCCGGTTTGATGACCCGTTCTTGTGCTTGAACCAGGGGTTCTCCCGTGGGGGGGTCGCTGGGTAGAACTTGGGGGGCACAGTTTGTCGGGGGTGGGCCTTGTGCTTGGTTGGGCCTTTTCCCTTGCCCTTTCCCTTGTCCTTGGACTTGGGGTTCAGTGTAAGGTCTGTGGTGGGTGGTTTGGTTATTTTGTTGTCGGTATGTTCGGGATTGGGCGGAGGTTCCAGCAACTCCCTGGAGAGTGGTGGGAAATCTTCCCTGGTAGGAACCTTTTGAACTGAGCGAGGGGTCTTTAGGTCGGGGGCTCGTTTGACTCGTAGGCGGTTTATTACCTCGGCTCTTTTGGGGCAGCGCCTGCTCGCCGCAGTGTGCTGGCCCCCGCAATTCTTGCAAAGAAAGTTGACTTCCTGGTTCGCCTGACGTTTGGCCACACAAGCCGCTGTTGGGTGTGGGCTGCCACATATCCCGCAGGAGGGATGATCGGCCGTGCATGTTCTGGCCATGTGGCCGAACTTTTGGCAATGATAACAACGGAGGGGCTCCGGAACAAAGGGCCTCACCCTGTACTGGCCTATGAAACCTACAGTGATCTTCGAGGGTAGGGTCTCTCCCTCCCATATAATTTTGACTGCTGTGGTGGGCATGTGTTTCTTTTCTTTGGAGTCCCAGCGTGTCAATCTTTCCGCCCTGAGTACTGGGGCCACTGCCTCCAGTATGAGCTCTGGGGGGACCGACAGCGGGACGCGGTTCACTACTCCAGTCACCCTGGGGGTCTGTTGAGGTAATTGCACAAAGGCAATCTCCTTCTTGTCCAAAACCTTTAAGTTTTCCAGAACCTCTACCGCTTCGGTAGTTGTTGGGGTGAGGAGGTTCTGCCCCCTGGCCGACTTCCTGACCACTATGGGTAGGGCGGTGTGGTGGATCTGGAGGGCAATAAGGACCTGGTGTTCGGTTTTCCAGGCATTGTTTTCCCTTGGAAAACTGATTACAAATGGGGACAGGGTTGGTTCTTGGAACTCCATTTCGTTCTCCTCCTCCTCCTCGCCCACCTGGTCCCGTTGATGGGGAGGGCATGGGACGTAGGGGGGGTCCTCACAGGAGGCCACTACGTGTACTTTGTTAGGGACAGGGGTAGAACCGTCCTCGTCTGTACCGTCGTGGGTACGTTTGGTGCCAGATTCGTGTGGGCTATCAGTTTGTGTACTGGTTTGGGAGCCGTGGCCGGGATTGTGACCGGGTTTGTAAGAGGTAGGGGGATGACTGGCCATTGAGATGGTGTCACCTGTTAGGACAGAGTGCGCCCTTAGTATGGGGGCCTCTGGAGCGGTTAGGACCGCTGCGTCTTGGGCGCGTGTGTCGGCGCCGGGAGAGCTGAGTGTGCTACCAAAGACTGCACGAGACAGATTGGTAGGAGAGTTCTCAGAGGGGTGATCAATGCCATCCACCACAAGGGTGGGGGGGCGTAGAAGAGAGCCAATGTAACGAGGCAGTGTGAGATTGTGGTCTGCCCTTATAAAAGGGGGACCCAATGTGAATGAAAAGGACTTGGGCTCTAACGCCCAAGGGACAAGAATTTGAGAGAAAAATAAAAGGGAACTAAGAAGGGAGCCAAAAAGGGAACCTGAAAGGAGAAATAAATGAACTTAGGGAAAGCCGGCCCTACAGCACCGCGCCAGACCCTTAGTCCAGAACCTGGGGGTAAAAAGGTATTAACTTTTGTTTTGAGATCTCTGGTGATTACTATAGGGGCCCTTATCCTTAGAAGGACTGAGGGCATAACAGTAAAAACCAGTGATGATGGTTAAACAGGGTGAAACCTGGGAGAAAAATGTGGACACGTGCGAACACATCGGCGATCGGGAAGCGTCTGGTATAGTCACCTCTAGAGGACCTTTTAACCTTGGCTGTGGTCACCTCTAGATGACCTTTTACCCTTGGTACAGTAACCTCTAGATGACCCTTTACCCTTGGCTGCAGTCACCTCTAGATGACCTTTTACCCTTGGCTGCAGTCACCTCTAGATGACCTTATATCTTTCTTGTTCTAAGATAACTGGTGAAGATGTTACTATCCATGGGCCCTGAATAGATACTAAAACTCCAGCTCTATTCTGTAGGTGACGGATTACCCGGAGCTGGTGCCTGACTTCAGCCCCCCGTATGGCGAGGTGGACATTGTGGGGGTGGTCGTACACGTCTCACCCATGACCTCGTTTGACAGGGCAAGGTAGGTCCCATTCAGCAAAGTAAGTTACAAGGTGGGTCCTGTTAAAAGACAAAAGTTACGAGGTGGGTTCCATTAAGCAAAGAAAGCTACACAGTGAAAGAAGTTGAAAGACAGATAAGCATTTTCTACTAATATTTAGCAATTACTGCAGGATCAGTTATAGAAATCTCATTCTGTAGCATGTTCTAATTCAACTTTTGGAATTTTTCAATTCACAGATAAATGAGTTTACAATTGATCAGACTTTGACAAATAGTAGGGGAATAAATGACCCTGTGTTTCTGTAAGGTATGTAAAAATTGTGTCTACTCCAAGAAATTGTCCTAAAAAGCGTTTCCTCCTCTCGTGCCAGCGGTGACGAGGGCCAGGTTCAGACGGTCTACGTTGCCGACCACCAGAGACACCTGTTGGCCATCACCGTGTGGGGCGGGCTACCAGTAAGTACATGTTATGCCTAAAGAGTTTCTGTATGCATGAAATGGTGTCTGATACTATAAAAGCTATGCAGATTTTTCTTATATAGAATCATTGTTGCCACATCAAGCTCCATTCTGAATAAATACAGAGATAAATCATGGTTAGGGTTAACCCTGATCTAAGAAAGCAATTACAAAGTTTTGAGAGGTTTAAAGTTACGTCTTCTCTTTCAGTCCTATGCCCTTGAGCATGTACTCCGACCTCGCACCCAGGTGACCTTCACTAACCTCCAGCGGCGCCCGGAGAGGACGCAGGGTGCAGGTCAGTCTAAGAGGTTGCCCGCCCTTACCCTGACCGAGACAACGTCTGTCTCCACCAACCCCAAAGAAGCGCACCTCAGGACGGCCTTCAGCCTGCTCTCTGCAGCACTCAAGGTGGGCAACTTTTTTTTTTTTATTTATTTATTTATTTATACAGGATACAGTTCAAACTGTGTGTCTGGTCTTCCATCACGGTCCTGTGGACCTTTAACATAATTCCATGCAGGGGTCATCCAAATGTCCTATTTTCGATTCTGCACTGCATGGGACTCGAACCCATGCAGTGACAATTCCAATGAGTGGTACCAACACCTCAACAACGTTGGCCGACCAGACCCCCTTATGAGTTTTCAATAGAGATAGTCTTCTCATAATACATACATACACTTTGTGGAATATGGTAAACTATGAAATATGTTACAATATGGTAACCTATGAAATATGTTACTAATTCAATCTGTGTCATTCTTGATATTGATATTTTTTCATACTGAATCAGGTAATGCCCAAGTACGTCGACCAGATGAAGGAACAACTACATGGACATATGACAATCCCTAGTCCCATGACCACCCCAAGTCACATGACCACCCCAAGTCACATGACCACCCCAGGTCACATGACCCCCCAGGGAAGCTTCACCTCGATGGCCACCCCTCAGGTCAGTGTGATGTGATCGGTATTTTAACTTACTTCATTATGTAAACCAGTCAGAGATGAGAAGTGGCTGAGACTAACTTACTTACTTCATTTCAGACACCAGCCTTCCTCTTCAAGTTAACTTTACTGTAGAGAATCAGAATCTGTCACCTTCCTTGAATTCCTTGAAGATGTGAACTTGAGATTTGTTGTGGTTCCATGACATCAGAAGATATACATTTTATCATCTCTGATCAGTCCTACCAAAATTGAATGCACTGAACAATAAGGATATTTGAAATGTTTAGAATACATGACTTTTCCTTAAGAAAGACTTTTACTTTTTACCATCAGTTCTATAATTTGTTATGGAGCAACCAGGCCAAACCTTCATGTTTGATTCCCCCTTGCAGAGCCTGTCTCAAAGAGCTTCAACCAGCACTCCAACATCAGGTTTCCTACAGAAGGGTCGTTACCAGCGCAGCGTCCTATACCGCACCTCCTCTGCCCCAACCTCTACGGGCGGTGTTGGGGAGCAGGGTGACGGGCCGGGGCGGGCTCAGCCTGGACCACCACAGGACACTACCCCGGGGAGCACTGACCCTACAAAGGGGCAGGGTGGGCAACAACTCGCAGCGACTCATAAAGAGAGCGAGTCGTGCCATCCTCCGCCTGGTCTCTCCACTCCTCATAGGACCCACTCTCCCGCCCCAGGTTTGACCACGGGGCCATTCCCAGGAGGACCCTCAGGGGGCGTCCCGGCCAGCGGTGGTAGCGGGGATGATTCAGAGGATGTTGACCCGTTGGTGGCCAAGCGGCGCGCCCTGCAGCGTGTGAAGGCCCAGAGGTTGGCGATGTACGCCGACCACAGCCCTGTGACCCCACTTCACGGCACTGTGTCGGTGAAGGCACGTAAGGCCTTTAAGATGCCTTCCTCGGCCGGACGGTCGACCAGCCCGGCTCTCGGCAGGGGGCCAGAAGGGACCTCCTCTGCTGGTCGGTCAGCCAGTCCGGCCCTCGGCAGGGGGGTAGTAGGGACCCGTAACGACAGCGGGCCAGGAGGGGGGAGGACCATGGGAGACATGTCTGGGGACATTGGGGAGGGAGTTACAGCGGGGGAGAAACTGGGGCGTAAGTTGTCATTTGAAGAGGAGGCGGATCAAAAAGACAGGGACAAAATCACAGCCGAGACATCAGAGTGCTCCAAGACTTCCCCAGAGAAGGGTAACTCCGCTTCCGATCGGACTCCACAAACAGAGCTACAAGAACAGTCCGCGACAAGCACTGAACCTCAGCATTCTCAGGGCACTGTGCCAAAACTTTGTGATACCTCGAACAGAATTCCAGGCTCGCCAAGCGTGCCAGCCCAGTCGGCCGACCACGAACCATGTCAGTCGTCTGACAGTCAGAAGGCAGTGACCGATACATCACAGTGTGATCGGGCCAAAAGACCGACTCGGACTAGAGGCCGGGGAAAGCGTGGGTTGAGCGAGGAGGGCCCCGAGGGACAGAGGCAGGCCAAGAGATCTGCCTCACTCGGCACTCTACGCAGAAAACCAAACTGCAAAAAATGAAATCCCAGATTGCCATTAAATCATGTTTTATTTGGTGAGAGTGATAAGTATGAGGAGTATGTGATTTGTTTTATTCTCATCAAATTGTGTTCCAGAATGAAGGATGTTGATCTGAATAACCGAGTTATTTTTACCGGATTTTATTTTCCATGTTTGAGTTAGGTGCTACGTACCCCTGGTGGGTATAAACTAGCCTTATTTAACAAAAAACATAATTTTTTATCAACTCCAGATTGATAACAGTATCAAATTCTAAGCATAATATCGACGGTCCAATTTTTCCAGCACATTTTATTCTCTCAGTAGTTATTTCAGGAACTTTGTACAATATCAGGCCTACAGAGTATTTCGATTTAAAAAGAATCCATCGGAAATACACACTGAAAATATTACGTGACAATACTAGTATTTAGTCATATCAGGCAGAGTGCAGTTATATTACAAAAGGTGCTTGACTGCGGGACAATCTTTTATTAAAAATCAATAATAAAAAATTATCAATTGCATCTTTATTTCACTGAGAGAAAAAGAAATATATGTTATAAAGAAGTTCCGGAATTTAAACAGTTTAGATAAAATTGTGTTCATTTGATTTCAAACAGACTGATTCCTATAATGGGATTTGCATGTCAGTCCCAAATATTTTGTCTTTTTTTCCGTTTTTTTCTCTCTATATTTTTCATCAAGCAGATTCACATTTCATAATATATTGGATATATCACTTTAGTAACACAAGAGTCCAAAAGCCATGGAGAAACTTTGTGACCTGTTTATTGATGTGTTGTTACATTAAACCCAGTTAAACCCTAGACTTGGTGTCAGTTTTGTACTTAAGCCCCATACACACTAGGCAATTTTACTGGCGACGGGCAACTGGGAGAATTGTCATCGCCGTCGCCAGGCGACTGTAATATTAATTAAATTTGACATTTTACTGGTGATTTTATTGGCGGTCCTGCACCATAGTACCCATCGCCCAGAAAGCACACCATACCCACGGGGAAGCACCCGGTGAGTTGCCCGGCGACTTTACCGGCGATTCTCCCATTTGCCCAACACTGCTCAAGTCGCTTAGTGGGTATGGCCCTTAACTTGATTGTGAAACGTGCTTCTATTCTAACATACAAACACTGGTGAACTGACATTGCATTTACAAGTTTTTCCAAGAAGTAGACCAAGTTAGGTCACCTTTTTACATAGTCTTAGTCTCGGAAGGAAAACTTTTTTCAAATTTCTTTTTAAAAATATAACAACAAATAGCCTGTAACTTGAACAGATTTGACAGTATAACAATGTGAACAGTCGGCGAGATAAACATTGACAAATATTTCAATATACATATACGAAATGCTTGTCGGCGAAATATATACGATATGCTTGTAAGTTGTAACTGAAATAGTATTAATTACCCGATCAATGCTAATGTAGGAATTGTTCAAGTGATCCTGCTGTCACGTGTCGGTGCGTGGCAAAACTTATACCGACATTTCGTGTCGATACTCAATATGAATCAATACGAATTATGGTGCATAGCGTTAGTACTGAGATCTATATATACTGGTGTTTCCCCCACAACTCCCCACCGACCCGCTTCTAAGCTGGTCACAACGTGTCAACTATGCAAACTGATTATATTCAAACACTGACCCTTTAAGTGATAATGCCCTTATATGTGTGTCGCTAATACCAGCAGGTATGAAAGGTACAGAAATTTGACGGAAGGTGACAACTCTCGACAACTGCAATCAGGTGGAGTTAGAATACCAGGGTGTAAAGTGAAACTTCAAGTACGGTTACTGTACCTATGGCAACATAGTCAACTCTCAGCTCCAATGAATATCACACAAGTCAGTGTCAATGAAAAAATCTTAAGGAGAACGAAAAAGATCAAACTTGATCCTAAAATACCCCAAAATTTCGTTTTAAACTTCTAATATTCATCAATTAATGCCCTGAAGTGAAACAGAAAATGTCGGAAATCGGTAGAAAAAATCAGAAAACTTGACTCATATTAGTGGTGATGACCCCTGGGACAGTTCGTGCAAACTAAACGGGTAAATCAGAAGTCTGCTACATTGACAGTAACGGTTTGTATGAACTCTCATAGGTGGCGCCACCGTCCTGACGTTCACAGTGAGCCGTCATGAAGTGTTGTACCTTACCTGAGGTCCAGAATCAGTGATTTACTGATGTAATTAGGGAGGTAAAGCAACCGCAACGCATCACCTAACGTAAACATAACGCATCTCTTATCTTAGTTATTTTCACATAATACAAAATATTTCACCATTAATTTATTACTACTGGTTAGTAATTATCAGATTTCAATTCAAATTTCAAAAACCGTTTACTGAAAACCTCAAAGTTTGGAGATATGTTCACATACCGAGATGCGTCGATGTTACTTAACCTCCCTAATATGTCCTGGTAAATGCACTTCAGGCACCTTTCTTATTCAGAGGGAACCCTACGAGCTTAGAATGTTATACTTTCAATTTGAAATTGATTTAGCTGGGTGAAAATAGATCTAGAATTACCAGACGAATAATCTAAAGTGAATATACTCCTTGAAAATTATGAACACACTATAATGTGAGATCCTGTATAACTATTTCTTATACCTTACAAATCAATGAATACGAGAGAACATGTTTAATCAGATTTGTGATATACAGAGCCATAAATCACGCGTTTATAAGGCACGTCCTGGACCACTATTGACTAAGGGGCCTTCCATTTAGTACGTACGCAAATTTTCCTTAATTTTAGACCCCGCCACCCCCCCTTAAGCTAAAGTACGCTTTGAATTTATACAGGAACGTACGCCAATTTTCAAATATTTCAGACCCCCCACCCCCCCCCCCCCTTGCTGCGTACGTACTTAATGGAAGGCCCCTAAGCACTTTAAACAATCACATCTAGTGTTTGAATGGACGTTTAACTCCAACAATCATCATCATCTTGTGTACAACATTGAACAAGGCTGGAAAAACGTCTGTACAGTATTCTAACAGCCTATCATTTTCAACTCGAACTCTGCACAGTTTTATAAATGTTCACTCTATACAATAAAGATAATGCCTTTTCCATACAGTGAAAAAAGATGACAACATACCCCATACTAAATGGGGGCATAGGAGAATTCAGGTTTACTGACCAGCGAGACTGCTAACAGTGGACACGCCGGGTACTGTTTCTGCTGGTACCTGTAGGTGCAGTAATAACCATTAGCCTGTACTCAGCTGTTTTCAAGATGAATTATAATTATTCCTAATATAAAATCACAAAGTTTTAAAGGCACTTGTTGAACTCTTTTCTCCGTTACAAACGTGTAACCTCATATAAATATACTAAGGACGGTTAGTTAATTTTTTTTGTCTTCGCGACTTTCACGTAAAAGGTGATTGTTTCCCCAAACTTTCCAATCACGCTAGAATGAAAACATGATATCACAGATTCTAAATATGGTTTTGTTATCATTTTCATATTATTTCTCCGGCATCGCTGTCTCGATGCCGTCGCCTCCGGTCAAGCCCGGAGTGATGACTTGGTCATTTAGGCTGAATTCGCCATAGACATATAGTGAAAACTGCCGGTACCAGATTAAGATTTGGAAGGTGTTGGCAGATGCAAACTGAATATACAGTGAAGATTGTAGGTTTAACATGGGGCTTCTATGAGAATTAGGTCGCCAAGTCATCTGCTTGAAGATTGACACACTTCCATATTTGGTCATATGTCATATCAGATGGCAAGTAAGGCAGACCACCGGTGCAGATCCCCAAAACTAGGTCGGGATACGCACATGAAAGACTCTGTGGTCTGGTGGGGTCAACTTTCCCACGGTCTCTTTACCCCCCCTCCAGCCCCCCACCCCCCCACCCCAAACCCCAATGATGAAATTAGATAAGGTAACACACCTACATGGAAGCCGGTTTTAACAATTAATCCCTCCATATCAACTTTTTGGGGCCTAAATTGGGAGTACCACCAGTAAGTTTGGCACTTAATTGACAAGGGCCCCTTAATTTACCCTTAAAAATCTTGAAATTTATGTTTAAATATCTATTTTAAAAATTCATCTTTTTCATTTTTTGTCCCCAATATACTTCACGTTGTACCACATTATCTTCATCACTTGGCACTTTTTAGTTATTTTTACATCAATTTACTTTAGTTTAAGGAGGACGGCATCAGCATTGGCATCGTGGTCATAGATCTAAATCGTTTTGTTTCTTGTTTTGCCGATAATTCCTTTCATGGACTCCATATTCAATCTATTTGATATCAGACATACAAAATAAAAGCGAATATGCCGGAGTTTTTTCGGTTTTTTAACCGACCCTAAATCTATAAGATCCACCTGTGACCTTGTATAATATTTGATAGAAAAATCCATTCTAAATTTCCCTTTGGTGCAAGTCAAGTAGTTGTACACAGAGTAGTTTCTATGACACTTTTTCCAGCTTGATTCTTACTATTCAGAATCTTTACCTTCATAGACCACTAACAATCGCTCCCTCATAATTACATGGACGCAAGTTTTCAGTAAATTAAAGTCACTTTTCTTTCTCAGGAGACCAGCTGATTAAGTACAGATAAACGTGTTAATACAAATATAATATATACTTCGGCATTTGGCTCAGCTGTAATACAAAGATATTCTTACAAAATTTAACACAATGAAAAGACTATCAAAGTCCATAACGAGAGGCGGTTCTCAGAGACGGGCACTAGTCACCCGACCGACCAGCCGCCAACATAGTTTGAGTATTTTCACAAGTTAAGTAAGCATTTATAAATTTCACTTGAACGTTTTCAAACACTTCTCGTGTAAGACAGTGTACAGGATACGTCATTCATGTAAGAGGCACATATAAATGCTGAACCTGTCGTAAGTCTCCTTCGATTTACGCCTGTAACCGGCATGATAACTTCCATTACTCCGCTGGTTTCGGCCTTAACCTTTGTACAGGATACGTCTTTCATGGAAGAGACACTCATAAATTCTGAACCTGTCGTAAGTGTCCTTCGATTTACGCCTGTATCTGGCGTGATAACTTCCATTATTCTGCTGGTTTCGGCCTTAACCTTTGTACAGGATACACCATTCATGGAAGAGACACTCATAAATTCTGAACCAGTCGTAAGTGTTCTTTGATTTACGCCTGTATCTGGCGTGATAACTTCCATTATTCAGCTGGTTTCTGCTTAACCTTCCACTATTCCAGCATATAACAATCAACAAGGGTGGAATATGAAAATCTCAGATATACATATAAACATATAAAGGTTTTCTGTATGAAAATATGAAAACATCCTAGATATATTAGGTATATACAAATGAATAGAGTATTTAGGGTGGGTAGCCATAACCCTGGTCTTCTGACTGGTTATTTGGTGCGGCTTCCCTCAAAGCCTGTTTAAATGCTTTCCTTCTCATACTTGTACACGGGCTGTAGATACCTCGTGCGCAATGCCTGGAAAACAGAAGGGTACAAAATGGATGTTTTACATCTGTTATTTAATCCTGTTTTAAAGTTGCCCGAACATATTCAAATGGTCGCTTTTGATTTTAGAAAGATTCATTTGGCATTTTCAAAAAGAGGGCAGGCACAAACGTTGAGGTACCTTAAAGGGTCACTCCAGTGAAAAAACGTGTTTAGCAAATCCATAACCTGGGAATGAGACATCTGTCCAGTTTTCCATTTGTCCTTTAATGGTAAACATTTCAAATCTCCTATTACACGGAGCGTGCTACTCTCCCAGCCGACTTACCACAGACGTTGGCCCCCATCATGATGTAGAGGTAGCCCTTGTCCCCGAAGTCCGTGCCCCACGAGTTCTTAACGATGTAGAACGGGATGTCACCTGAAACAACCAGAGAAACCACTTTACAGGACAAGTCCCAACATGAGAGTATGGAGATCTTTACAGCCTCATGTTGTAGGTGGTTATATCTATATAATCTCTTAACAAAAGGCTGTGGTAAATGTCTATGGCCCTTAGTGTGGTACTCTGCAATAAATACTGAATGTAAACCAGAAAGAAAGCTTGGTCTCAGCATTTAGCATCTGCCTTGATGTTCCTATATGTATGACCTGAGATCTTAAATTTGCATTAAACTAGAGAAATACAACTGAGCCACCTCATACAATTATCTTGATATTACAATTTTTAACTACTATCTAAAAGGACTCTTCCATAGTATGCTATTAATCATGTACGCTACTAACTTATACAACTGTGACACCACCTGTCTTGTCACAATGGTGACGGTATGATTGTTGCCTACCTCCCTGCAGTGATACTGAGTTTATTAATCATATATATCACAATCCAATACCACAAACTGCATCACGTACCTGTCTTGTCGTACCCCACGATGGAGACAGCGTGGTTGTTGCCCACTTCCCCACAGTGATACTCTGTTTATGAAACATATGTATCATACACCCATACAACAAACCGCATCACGTACCTGTCTTGTCGTACCCAACGATGGTGACAGCGTGATTATTGCCTACCTCCCTGCAGTGATACTGAGCTTATTAAACATATGTATCATACACCCATACAACAAAGCACATCACATACCTGTCTTGTCGTACCCCACGATGGCGACAGCGTGGTTGTTGCCCACTTCCCCGCAGTGACACTCAGTGTATCATAAACCCATACAACAAACTGCATCACGTACCTGTCTTGTCGTACCCCACGATGGTGACTGCGTGGTTGTTGCCCACTTCCCCACAGTGATACTGAGTTTATTAAACATACATCCTAAATATATATATCCTAAACCCATACAACAAACTGCATCACGTACCTGTCTTGTCGTACCCCACGATGGTGACGGCGTGGTTGTTGCCCACCTCCCCGCAGTGGTACTGGATGATGCCTCCCATGTAGTTGTTCCATGTGGTCGCGTCTACCGACACCGAGACTGGCCCACGGCTGGCGATATGCTCCTGGATGGTGGCCTCCTGAGTGTGCAGACTGACAGCAGCAAACAAGAGTTACAAGGGAACCAAGAGCGACACACTGTTTAGTGTTCAATTGTAATAGAATTTTTAAACTAAGATAATGGTATTACACATATTTTTCTGATTTTCCTTATATATATACTGATTCCAGTTTTGTTTTAGTGATTTGTTATACCTCTACAGAGCTGATGTTCCTTTAGTCATTGACCTCTATTTGTCCTTAGAAAATTAACTGTACGGCTCATGGGAATGGCCGACAACACAGTGGTGCTGGGCACATTCCCTGCCTCTCGGTGTAGCAACAGTTTAAACAAGGTACCCCAATGACAGCCCCTCTATTTGTCATTAGATGATTAACTGTACGGCTTGTGGGTCTGGCCGACAACACAATGGTGCTGGGCTCGTTCCCGGCCTCTCAGTGTAGCAACAGTTTGAACAAGGCACCACAAAGATGACCTGTACTGTGGAAGTTGCATGTCAGTGAAACTATGAGACAATTACAGATCAAAGTTTAAGTAAAGGTGTGATTATAGAATACACTGATACAAATAAACATAATGTGAGGAAAATTAAAATTCATGATGCATGATAGCCAAATATCTGTGCCCCTAAAAGGAATGTTAATTATACTCTTTTTTTATCTCTGTTATTATTGGCTTATGTATGGTCTAAACAATTGGTGTGTTCTACAAGTTTTCCCATTAGCTGTGTTATAACATTTGCTGCACTCACTCTTCGCAGGTGAAGTCAGTGAGGCGCACCCCGGTCTTGGTGGAGTTAGGCAGGTGACACGGCTCTGACTCGTCATTCAGCGGGTAGTCGGTCTCCGGAACCAGTGGTTTTTTTGTCTGAAGAAAAATCATTAAATATTTTAGTAAAGGGATCCTAGCACATGCCCCCACGTTGATCACTTTTCAATGAAATCAATTCATCATGTCTTTTACATCATACCCTAATCATATCAGTAAAATATTGGGTAAATTCATAGTTTACAAAGAATTATAGGATCATAAAAACTTTGCCTTTTTCATTTTTCTTCAAAGGGAGGGGCCAGTGACCAAAAGTTAGTATACTGGCGTGACCTTTTCCATCCAGGGAATAACCATACCAATTTTTATACTTTTATCTCTAGTACTTTTTATTTTATACACATTTTTGTGTATCAAACTCAGGTTCTCTGCCTGCATCTGACAAAGCCTGCACAGAGCATTTATCTGTTTGTGACATCACAAGCAGAACAGTTGAAATATTATAAACTGGGAAAAAATGCACTAAGAAATTTATTAAATGTTCTTTAACAGTCTAAAAGAGATTAAAATCACAAAATTAAATGATTTATAACAGAAAATATGAAAAGAAAGTATTTTTTATGGAATTCAGAAATTTGAAATTTAAATATAACTGTCATTTTGTGTGACGTCACACACAGACGTCCTTTACCATGTGTGCAGAGGATTCAATGTGTGATCTGATATATAAACTTGGGTTTCTATGCGAAATATCACTTTATTGTTTTAGTTTTTTTTTGTACTCATGGGTAAGCATTATATCTACATTATGACAGGAGAATTTCATAAAGTTATAATTTCACTGGCTCATCTCTTTAAGGGAAATCCCAAAATTATAGAATTATGTGCAAGGAACCCTTTAAGGTAAAGGGATGAAGAATTCAAGTAATACATAGAAAGATGACAAAAGGCAAAAGAAATATACCAATAGACAGTTAAGATTTACCTCCTTTAACCACTTTAGTGCTCGGCAGGTGTCGCCACCTTTACATCCCCACAGCGCGCCCTCGTAACTATGAGAACAGTCGATGACTTCCTGGACACTAAGAGGGGTTTGACGGGCCGTTTTCATTGCAGCAAGTGTCTCCACAGTCTCCACTACGCTGAACGCCCTACGCAGGATGGAGAGAACAGAACAGTTAATGACCTGAACACTAAGAGGGGTTTGACGGGCCGTCTTCATGGCAGCAAGCATCTCCACAGTCTCCACTACGCTGAACGCCCTGTGTAAGACGAACAGAACAGTTAATGACCTGAACACTAAGAGGGGTAGAACGGGCTGTCTTCATGGCAGCAAGCATCTCCACAGTCTCCACTACGCTAAACGCCCTGTGTAAGACGAACAGAACAGTTAATGACCTGAACACTAAGAGGGGTAGAACGGGCCGTCTTCATGGCAGCGAGCGTCTCCACCATCTCCACTATGCTGAACGCCCTGTGCAGGACGGAGAGAACAGTTAATGACCTGAACACTAAGAGGGGTAGAACGGGCCGTCTTCATGGCAGCGAGCGTCTCCACCGTCTCCACTATGCTGAACGCCCCGTGCAGGACTGAGAAAACAGTTAATGACCTGAACACTAAGAGGGGTAGAACGGGCCGTCTTCATGGCAGCGAGTGTCTCCACCATCTCCACTATGCTGAACGCCCTATGCAGGACGGAGAGAACAGTTAATGACCTGAACACTAAGAGGGGTAGAACGGGCCGTCTTCATGGCAGCGAGCGTCTCCACCGTCTCCACTATGCTGAACGCCCTGTGCAGGACGGAGAGAACAGTTAATGACCTGAACACTAAGAGGGGTAGAACGGGCCGTCTTCATGGAAGCGAGCGTCTCCACTACGCTGAACGCCCTGTGCAGGACTGAGAGAACAGTTAATGACCTGAACACTAAGAGGGGTAGAACGGGCCGTCTTCATGGCAGCGAGCGTCTCCACTATGCTGAACGCCCCGTGCAGGACAGGAATTATGTTATACTAAAGAACAGAAAAGTTAATGACCTGAACACTAAGCAAGTTTTCAGTGCTGGCAGTGTCTTCAGCCCCAGTACACAGATAAAAGATCTGTAAAACTATGGGAACATTTATATCCTTTTCTAAACAAAGATATTAATTGCTGAAAGGTATGAAATTTTATAATTCAATCTTACAAAATGTTGAATCTAATAGATGGTTTGAAGTAAAAACCTCCTGATACTTGTTATTTAGTGCACTGCCTGATAACCCTTATCTAACAACGAACGTCAAAGGATGTACGACTCTATTTAGTAGAAATTTACCTAATCAATCTGTATTGATTTGGAATTTAAATTCCTTTCTTGAGCATAGAAGAAAGTCTGATTCCACCCCGTTTTGTGGACAAAAATGTAATAGAAAAAAAAAGAGAAAATAGACAAATATTTGTAACTTACTAAGGAATTGATTTACAATCTAAATTCAACTAGAAATCTGAAGATTGTCGGCCAGAAACTGGCCGATGTTGCGTTGGTGGTTTTTAAATGTTTTAAACGCGACTGGGTACACTGGTTCCCCGTGGTAATGTATATATAGTATACATCAGGAAAATTTATTTTATGACAGGAAAATTCAGAAAAATTTAGAAATAATCTGATTATAACCCCAACTAACGTTACATCAAATTTGAAATCATTTCTTTCATTTAATCTATTTTGACAGGTGTTATTAGTCTGGTCTTATTACCTTGACCCCTCCCGCACCACGTGTTGACGACCCACACGGCCGTGTGGGTCGTCAACACGTGGTGCGGGAGGGGTCCTAAAATCTGGTGGGAGAGTGATGGCAGGCCGGTCCCGGTCCGGTGGCCCCCAGCCCGGCCCAGCCGCGGCCCGCCCGGCCCGGCCCAGACAGCAGACGGGGGGTCCGTTTACAGTATAATAAGAAGGCCGGCCTGGTCATGGTTGCTTGGGCGCACGGACGGTGGCATAGGAGGGAATCCTATTGGTCAATCAAGTTCACCAATGAGGTTGGAGGGAGCCCACCAATTAAACAATTACACGGTCCACTGGTCCACAACAATAGACCCACTTCAAAAACGGACCTATACCTTGGTTGCGTTGGTCACTAATACCTAGACCATCAATAGTTGTATATACCAACGCAACAAAAATCATCAATATACAGATATAAACTGGAAGAAAAAAATGAATGCTAGATTCCCATCACGGTAATGCCATAATCAATGAAAAAGTCTAAGCTTAAGCTATATAACTTGGCATACATCCCATTATATACAGCTTGATCTAGACTAGTCTGCAGGTAGAAATGTTGGGGAGAATGAGTACTATCAGAGTATCGTGACTCACCAGCACCCTCCACACGCCTTCTGGTTCCTGACCGGGCTCAGCACGTTCTTGTCCCTCCTGAAATGGGAACAGAATTTAAATAGCATTTTCAAAAAATAAAAGCAATCATCCAAATAGAAACCTAGAAATGTTTTTATTTAATCTAGGGAAGAACAATTGAAAAAATTGTTGGCAATTCATTTAATTTAACTTATAAAACAACCAGTTTAAAACATTAAAAAAAAGAAAGAAATACAGTTGCAAGTCAATTTGACATTTATCTAATTTCATATACGTTCTTAATTATGCATGATTACGAGGAAGTAAGTTTTTTGCCTAAAAACATGGCCATTGGTACTTTCGTTCAAATGACTAGCATTACTCTTGATAATGCACACTGGTGACAAATAGTCAGTATTGAGCAGCCCCCAAAGGTCCCACGTATCCACCCGTACACTTACAGGTCTACTCGGAGCGGCAGCCCCTTTGTCGATACAGGTGGTGTTTTGAAGATGGCGTTGGAGATCTGTGCGGTGGGCAGCTTCTTTGAGTTGGACGGTTTCTGCGTACCTAGAAGGGAACCGGTCCCCGGGGCACCATGAAGACCCGACAGGTACTTCGCTGAAAAACAAGAATTGTTTTGAAATGTTTAGGCTGCACCTAGAGGATGTAAATATGTTTGGATAATTGAAAAACTTGTAATAAGCTAGTCAAAACATAGGACACAGGGATACAGGCAACCGGACCAGAGGGAAAAAAATACTACTTCACAGACTACTAGTAACCTATATTTTTTATTTCTTACAAAAGTAATTTTGAGTGAACTGACCTTTGAACTCCTCGGGCGTGAGGTCGGAGAACTTGGTGACCCCATAATGCGCGCTGTCGTTGTGGTTGCGCAGACTGTTAAACTTGTCAATCAGCTCCAAGTTAAGCTGGCAAAGTGAAAAACACTAACTTCTCAATCAATATTCCTTTTTTTAATATATCATACATCAAAAATATGTCAATAAAGGGAACCAACTCCAGCGACTCAGTTGATATTTTTTCCTTTTGTTTTATATATCGAGATGAACAAAAATAAATGAAAATGTTGTGATACATCTGGAGGACCAGTTTTAAAACACAGTCACCAAAAATACAATTATCATGTAAACATATTACCATATAGTACATTATAAGCTCTGTTCATACCACAAGATCACGGGGGTCAAATTTCAACGTTTAAGTTTCAGATTCTTTGGTTTTAGGAGTTTGGAATACATGTATATTGTGACATTCACATCCATTTAAAGAACAGAATCTGTCTCTCCATGAATAAACCTGAGTGCAAAGGTCGGACATGTTGATTTGTAACGTGTTCTGCGATCAGTTCTGACGGTGCCTGTGTTGACCGTAAGAGTGACATCACTGTCCTACTTTCCACATTTAGCAAGCCTTATGTTGATTAAATCTAGAACATCTCAAAGCATTTAAAGTCCTTCATCAATAAATATGATGGTCTTGATATTGTAATATTGACATAATGATATGTATGACTATGACTAAGTCCAAGATCGTCTCATGACGTATTGATTTAATTCATGTTCGCGTGAGAATGACAATGCAGTTTTTGTGCTAATCTATTTCAGAATTCGGTTTTCTACTTTATGTCAGAATATCTGATTACTAAATGTCAGTGAGAGTTCCGATTAAAGAACCAGGCTATATATTGATTGGACTTGTGTTCAGGTCGCCTGAGGCTGATATGATTCAGGTCCGTATTACTCTAATGGTTACATCAGCTCCTACATTGATTTAAGAAATTCAATTTATTACTTGGATGTCATCAAAGAAATTGTGGGCTAATGCTCATAACCTTGAATAGAAACTTGATCTTAATACTCCTTGAATCAACCATTCAAAGTTAATCACATGGGAGACTTTACTTTGTAATATATGGAACCAACCGGAGGTAATTCTTGTTTTGAGTTGGGAAAATTGACAATGCATCAATGATCTGACAATGAACAATATCATAATTGCCAAAATATCTAGTAATGTTACATGACAACTTAACGGCGTCGTTTCCTTTTGACCCCCTCTACCCTGCCCCGCCCCCTCTACCCTGCCCCGCCCCCTCTACCCTGCCCCGCCCCCTCTACCCTGCCCCGCCCCCTCTACCCTGCCCCGCCCCCTCTACCCTGCCCCGCCCCCTCTACCCTGCCCCGCCCCCTCTACCCTGCCCCCGCCCCCTCTACCCTGCCCCGCCCCCTCTACCCTGCCTGACCCCCTCTACCCTGCCCCCATCCCCTCTACCCTGCCCGACCCTCTCTACCCTGCCTCGACCCCTCTACCCTGCCCGACCCCCTCTACCCTGCCTCGACCCCTCTACACTGCCCGACCCCCTCTACCCTGCCCCACTCCCTCCACCCTGTCCCACCCCCTCTACCCTGCCCCAATCCCTCTACCCTGCCCGACCCCCTCTAGGCTCTACCCTGCCCAACCCCCTCTAGTAGCAATGCCAGACGAAAATTTTAATTAACTACCATCAGTTTTAGTCCAATATTTTCTGGAAGAACTCCTAATTCTAAGATGCTGAGTTTTTACTGCATCAAAATCAGATTATTAAGTCAAAAGTTATGAATAAATTTATTATGGAAAATTGACCACATTGTCAGCAGTGTCGCCAATGCTGAAATACAATGCTGAAATACATGAAATTCATAAGCAAATAACTCTTGATCTAATAATCGTAAAAACTTCATTCAAAAACTGTCATAAAGCTTAGATCTTGTTGTTTTCAGATAATATTCAAGCTAAAACACATATACACAGCTTTTTGATTGAAAATTGATAATTTTGGCCTTTTTTTTCAGTATAGGCCAGAATGGACCCCCAAATCCTTGAAATTTTGAAACTCGCAAGCCAATAACTTTTGATCTAATTATCATAAAAACTTCATTCAAAAACTGTCATAAAGCTTTGATCTAGGTGTTTTCAGAAAATATTCAAGCTAAAATGCATCTTTTAGCTTTGAACCGCGGCTTTTATAATGAAAATAAAAACTTGTGGACCATTTGGAACCCCTGGATGATCTCATACACATTTAACACCAAGTTCTCTGGAATTTTTTTTTTTTAAAATAGGGGTTTTGTTATACTTTAAAGCAAATATATTCTAAAACTACAATACTTAAGCTTCAAAATGAGACTAAGCTTATCAATTTCTGAATGTAATAACTTGTCCAAATATCTACAACTTGATCCTATAATAAGCTGCAAAAAGTGTAAAAAACCAAAGTTGTACAGGCAACACTTTGGCATTGCTACCTCTAGGCTCTACCCTGCCCCACCCCCTCTACCCTGCCCCACCCTCTCTACCATGCCCCACCCCCTCTACCCAGCCCGACTCACTTAAACTTTACCCTGTTCAGATCGTATAGAACTGTTATTTTTAACTATCTAATTCCCACCAAGCCAAGGCTAGTAGTATGGCCTAATACACTGCCACTGCACCTCCAAACACCTCTGTGGTCACGACTCGCGGAGAAAACTTGGTCAACTCCCCGATTATCGCCCAAAACAAACCTTGAAGGCCTTGAACCTCCGTCGGTACTCGTCGCTGCCATGTCGGTAGGGACGTCTGAAGTGCGCGTGAAACTCCCTGAACCGGTCGTGGGGCCTCCTAGGAGGGTGCGGCGGGCCACGAGGGGGGTGTCTTTGGGTGTAAATTAGAGAAAATCCACAGAAAATCAGGAGGAAGGCGAGGTTTGTTGTGGCCGACATGACAGACGAGCTCCCAGAGTGCACCGTCAGCCCGCTTCCGGTTCCTCTTTCAACAAGCCGTCAAAATGGCGACACAGATTCTGCCGCAGATCTCTAAGAAAAGGAAGGTAAATAAACCCTTATATTTAACTTTACAAACTTATCAGGCTGGTATTTTATCCTTCAATATGTTTACTTTACGTTGTGGTGTAGTTTTGACGCCGATTCCTAATTTTGAAGACGATTTTGATGGATTGAAATAGGCATATCCCCATCGGAATACACATGTTTTCAGCGCTACGGGCCTCAGCCGAGGCCGGGATACCTGGAAATACCAAGTGGAAAAATACAGAAATATCCAAATCTGGAATCCCTTAAAAGCCTGCCAGGCCTCTAGCTTACAATTGCTGGTGATTTGGGGCAATTTAAGTGGAAATTGAGACTGTTTACTCGCGTAGGACAGTAAATAAGAAGCTGTCAGCGTTTCGACCCGGCCACTGTCAGTGAGAAGCTAAACCCAACTTTCTGTGTTTTTGAGGTGACAGCCTCCGACAGAACCAACACGTTTCTCTCCTGACGTGTTCTGATGCTTGTCTAAGCTTTATTCAGATCGATTTATTGGATTGGTTATCGCAAATCAGCATTAGACCCCGCATTAGACAGCTGTGCGTTAAAATAACAGAAGGATGAAGTGTTTTTCGAATGGATGAACTGTCGGCATGATCGACTGTCAATGTCAACAAAACTGTCAAACAAGTTCTTTCTCATGAATTCATTAACAGTCAGAGGGATCACTTGAACACCTAAAACAAGCAAATCATAACACAGTAAACTAAGAGACACGCATTGAATTGTCATATTGAACGACCTCTCGGTGACAGGTGAAACACCTCTAAATTCTAAACAAGAATATTCATCAGGATCGATGGATATGTGAACAAAAATGACGCGATATATCTACAAGAACGTTATTTTTATTTACAGATTTGTTTGTCATCAATCCAGAACAGTGAACTGTTCTTCACTGTTCTATTTAAAGCCAAAGTGACAACAGCACTCAACCACTCAATGACAAATACAAGGTTCCAACTCCCCTGCTCTGTTTTTTTTTTGTGTCTAGCTGCTTATAAATATTTCTTGATAAGGCCTCAACTCAAGGCAGTCCATGAGTTCTTGATTAAATACACCAGCTATAAGAAAAAGTCAGTAAAATGTTTTCAGACCAGATGGTATGTATACCTCAGTTGCCAAGCTCCAGAACGTAGTAACCAACGTCGGGACGGTACCTCACTTTCTGGTTGGCCACCGGGCAATTGAGACCCTCAACCCAGTCGAGCAACCAATTTTAAAGCCGTGCATTAAATAACACGATATAATTTTTCAGATTTTTGCCTGAAAGATTTTTTACCTCGTCACCTCTAAAAACCGTTGCAAGATCGTGTATTGCTGAAATCAGGTTTCATAGCATTTGACAATGTCAGAAAAGAAATGCCTTACTTAAAAATTCCCTGTTAAAATTTACTCCCGAATTATAGCACTTACTTAGTCCTTTGTACAAATGATAAATCAATGTTTTAATGACCGAGCATTAACATGTCAATTTTCTCTCCTCAGTTCGTGGCCGATGGCGTGTTCAAGGCCGAGCTCAACGAGTTCTTCACTCGTGAGCTGGCTGAGGATGGCTACTCTGGTGTGGAGGTGCGCGTAACACCGACCCGTACCGAGATCATCATCCTGGCCACCCGCACCCAGAACGTCCTCGGAGAGAAGGGACGCCGCATCAGGGAACTCACCTCCGTCGTCCAGAAGAGGTTCAACTTCCCCGAGGGAACCATCGAGGTACGTAGTGAATCTTCCATGCATCCTCGACAACCAGAAAATGGATGTTGACAACCAGAAAATGAATTTTAAAATACACTATAATACAGCAGTGTTTGTCATTAACACTGACAATTTGAGAGCAGGGCTGACAATTTTCACCAAAAATAGTGTTGAATTGACAAAAAGTCAGGGCCAAAACCAAAAGCTGTCAGGGCTAACTGTATTTTTGAAAAAATCGCCCTGCTGGCCGATGGCCTAAAAAGTTTTCGAACCCTGTACAGTTTTGTTTGTAAAAGAAATTCTTACTTCCTGTTAAACTTT
Organism: Lepidonotus clava; assembly: GCA_936440205.1. Taxonomy (NCBI): domain Eukaryota; kingdom Metazoa; phylum Annelida; class Polychaeta; order Phyllodocida; family Polynoidae; genus Lepidonotus; species Lepidonotus clava. The sequence goes on from OW387142.1 coordinate 52,355,441, forward strand.
ACCCTACCTGAATCCCTTGTGCCGCACCTCTCGGGGTTGGCACGGGGAGCATGTAGGTGTGGGTGGCGCGAGGGAAGGAGAGTGACAAACGGGGAACTGGATGAGGGGCTGGACGAGTGACCCAGAACCTTTTCTGTACCTGTGACAAAACCTAAACCATAAAACCGTATTTCTTTATGCAACAAGTGAAATACCCTCAAAATAACGAATGAATTTACCAATGGGTTAGAGACTCCTAATCAGACAATATAGTTACTTATGATGGCATTCAGTGTTTGAAATTAGGGTTTCTATGTGTAGATTTCCATGTACAGTCTATGACAGAAAAGTAAATCGTGCAACCTGTACTAAAACGATATTCACTTTACTAGAATGATATTTATTTGCTAGAAAATGGTTGAAAATAGATGCACACACTAGCTGCCGTTTCTAAAATTGTTCACATCGTGGCCAAATCTTGCACACCCGTTGAAGGGTACACCCTTAACTTCAAACACTAAATAACACTGCTTGACGCAGAGAGGATTGGAAATGATATCAGAATCTGCAAACTTGCAAGAAGTTTTGTTGATAAGTAAACCACTCTTCCTGCACAACTGTGCCCCACCAGAATCCCTTGTGCCGCACCTCTCGGTGGCGGCACGGGGCGTGTGTAGGTGTGGGTGGTGCGAGGGAAGGAGAGTGACAAACGGGGAACTGGACGAGGGGCGGGTGGACCTCTTTCTTAATGTCCGTTACCCAGAACCTTTCAGTACCTGTGACAAAACTTGAACCACAATACCATATTTCTTACATTTCGATCATTATCTTTATGCGATAAGTGAAGTATCCTAAAAAATAAAGAATACATTTTCTTTCATAAATGAATTTGCCAATGGCTTAGAGACTCCTATTCAGTCTAATGTAGTTACGTAAATGTGATGACATTCGGTGTTTGGAATTAAGGTTTCCATGTGTGCATTTTAATGTACATTCTGACGGAAAAGTAAATTGTGCAACCTGTACTAAAACGATTGAAGGATGCTCCCTTAATTTCAAACACTAAAATGACTGCATACAGAGAGGACTGGATTTCATATCAACAAGCTACCAAGACGCCTTCAAAAGTTGATTTGTTTCATAAGTAAATCGCTCTTCCTGCACAACTGTGCCCCACCCGAATCCCTTGTGCCGCACCTCTCGGCGGCGGCACGGGGCACGTGTAGGTGTGGGTGGTGCGAGGGAAGGAGAGGAACGACCACGCTGTCGGAATGAGGTGTAGGTGGACCTCTTTCTTAATGTCCGTTACCCAACACCTTAAGGCAGCTGCAACACAAATGTTACAATAGTTAACAAAATATTCAAACTTAATGGCTAAATAGTTAACCAGATGTTCTGTTGTTTTTCCCCCTAGCTTTTCAGAATTTTGGTATTTCATAAAAATAGATATCTTCAAATAAATCTACATATTAGTGACTCAGTAATGCAATGTGAAATCCGTTCATAGAAATATTGTCTATGATACCTATAAAAGAGTGGAAAATTGAGTCAACCATAAAATTTCTTATCTCGGAAGATTGCTTCCTTTCTTTTCCTGACAATCACATTTCTACTGACAATGACATGCCGATGATGATAAAAATGCCTTTGCTGGAGTGAAACGATGAATCTCAATGATAGGCCTGAGGCATGTGAGGGTTATCCAGAAGATTTCATAACGTAATTCCGTTATATCAATTCAGATAAAGAGTTGAACCCCTAAATTCTTATAACATTTACTCTAATGCATTCCTTGTATTGCAGTTGTACGCTGAGAAGGTTGCCACCCGTGGTCTGTGCGCCATTGCCCAGGCTGAGTCTCTCCGTTACAAGCTCATCGGAGGACTGGCTGTCCGCAGGTATGTATCAACTTTCTTCAGTTAATCTTCAGATATAAATAAAGTCAGTGCTGTATAATGTATTTCTTTATTTAAAAAAAAAAATATATATATAAATATATATCAATGAAACGTGAAAAGGTTTAAGAGACAGTTTTACTTTTTACACAATAACTGGTAACAACATGGGGTCTCCTAATATTTTAAGAGCTGCTTGGTTTCTAGAGTTAAGAGCCCTGACTGCCCTAACGTCAGGGCATCATTTTGACCTGTAGTAAATCGTATTAGATGGGTGCAGCATAAAGTGCCAGCGTTTACGTCCTTCTCGACTCGCTGTTTCATCATGCTGCTACAGCAACTGAGGACCAGCGTAAACCATCTGCAACCCTGAGTTGTTGAAATGCGCTACCCCGTACAAGCCAAAATTAAGAATAAACCAGGAATTGCAAATTACATTAAAAAATAGTTTGGTTGAGAAATGACTAAAAGTACATGAAGGTTTATATTAGTATCTATTCTTTCTTTTTTCTTTTTTTACTTTTTTTGTGAAAGGGAGAATTTGAATATTTTTTTAAGTAAAATTAGATTTATACTGACTTTATTTATTGAGGAAAAGAACACTTATCAATTAAACATGAAAAGATTTCACAGACATTTTTAATTTTTTCGCAATAAATAAGAAAACTAAGAAAAGGTAAGAAAACTAGGTCACTTAATACTTTTAGAGCCCCTTGGTTTCTAGAGTAAAGAGGCCTGACTGCCCTAACGTCAGGGCGTTATTTTGACCAGTAGTAAATGGTGTGGTATGAGATGGGTGCAGCATAAAGTGCCAGCGTTTACGTCCTTCTCGACTCGCTGTTTCATCATGCTGCTACAGCAACCGAAGACCAGCGTAAACCATCTGCAACTCTGAGTTGTTGAAATGCGTTACCTCGTACAAAACCCAAATTAAGAATAAACCAGCAAATTACATGAAAACATTTAGTTTGTTTGAGAAATAAATAGATGGTACATCAAGGTTTATATTAGTATCAGTATTTTTTGTGAAAGGTGAATTTGAATATTTTAATTAAAATTAAGTTGATACTGACGTTTGCCTTCTGGAGTGCTAAAGCCAACGTATTGAGAAAAGATAACTTGTATGTTGAAAAATGAAATATACTGATACGTTTTGCAAGTGAGTTTCTCTGGAATCAGATTGTTTTCGATAAGGCCAAAGTAGAAATCTTGCTAGAACTTAAGTGACAATAACATACATTACCGCAACATATCACAAAGTGCACCGTGTGGCCCACACTGCCGGCGGTGTTTCAAGTTGTTGCCACAACAAACACAGGAACACTAATCCTGCTTATTCCTCTACCAGTGGGCATGGAAGTAGTTCCCAGACAGTGAACATATCCCATATCAATAAAAATCCGTCCAGGTGGCTGACAAACTTTCAGTTTTTAATACGAAAATAAGGCTTGTCGGTCCTCATGGCTGAGACCCTAAAAAGTTAAGTTTCGAACACTGTATTGAGTAACCTTTTTGAGTATCGCTAGAAGGAAATTCCCGAATATACTGTTTTATTGGCCCCACCTACATGTATTATCTTTGCCTCTTTCAGGGCCTGTTATGGTGTGCTGCGCTTCATCATGGAGAGCGGTGCCAAGGGTTGCGAGGTGGTCGTCTCCGGCAAGCTGAGGGGTCAGCGTGCCAAGTCCATGAAGTTCGTCGACGGTCTGATGATCCACAGCGGAGAGCCGACCAACGACTACGTCAACACGGCCGTGAGGCACGTCCTCCTCAGACAGGGTACGTACAGCTATTGGTACACTCAGGGATGGGGGTATTAACGGGGTTAGACCAACGACTAACACGGCCGTGAGGCACGTCCTCCTCAGACAGGGTAAGTACGGCTATTGGTACACTCAGAGATAGGGGTATTAACGAGGTTAGACCAACGACTAACACGGCCGTGAGGCACGTCCTCCTCAGACAGGGTACGTACGGCTATTGGTACACTCAGGGATGGGGGTATTAACGGGGTTAGACCAACGACTAACACGGCCGTGAGGCACGTCCTCCTCAGACAGGGTACGTACGGCTATTGGTACACTCAGGGATGGGGGTATTAACGAGGTTAGACCAACGACTAACACGGCCGTGAGGCACGTCCTCCTCAGACAGGGTACGTACAGCTATTGGTACACTCAGGGATGGGGGTATTAACGGGGTTAGACCAACGACTAACACGGCCGTCAGGCACGTCGTCCTCAGACAGGGTACGTACGGCTATTGGTACACTCAGAGATAGGGGTATTAACGAGGTTAGACCAACGACTAACACGGCCGTGAGGCACGTCCTCCTCAGACAGGGTACGTACGGCTATTGGTACACTCAGGGAGAAAGATGTTAACAGTGTTACACAATTATCACAGGACCTGGAATACGAAAATGTGCTAGAACACAAGTATGATGAGATTACGAGCATTGGGCTATGAAACTACGTGATTCTGATTGTTCGTACTGACTTGAGATTCAGCATTTGACAAGTTTAATCCTGAGGAAATCATTATCTGAAAAATAAAAACTACCTGTGAATATTTATTTAATAATGATCAACAATAGTGAAAAATAGTGAAATTTGATTTGGCAGTAAGTAAGAGAATAATCAACTGAAAGTCTTCCCACAATTGCTATATCTCAAATGCATCATGCTTAGAATAAACAGAAGCTCCCTGAGAATAAATTTATTTGTATGGTCACAAGTTTTTTCTGAATTGTGCAATGACGTGCCGATGATGATAAAAATGCCTTTGCTGGAGTGAAACGATGAATCACAATGATAGGCCTGAGGCATGTGAGAATATTTAGGAAATCTTAGATGACAAATTTTTATGTATCCTGCTCATTAAAAAAAGACCATTTTTACCCATTTCCCCAGAATATAATTACATTTACTTTTTAAAGATTAGTTTATATTTTAAAGTAGGCTAGAAGATGCTTATATGTGCCAATTTCTGTGATACCCACAAACCCAACTGTTTGTATCCAGAGTTGGACGACACTTAGCCCCATCATAAGTTCATTTTGCGTTTTCCGTTTAAGTGATTATAGATAGAGTATGGACAGTGCCAATGATGATAAAAATGCCTTTGCTGGAGTGTAACGATGAACCACAATGATAGGCCTGAGGCAGAACTTCCAAGTTCAATTGGATAACGATCCATGTTTACTGCAATAGCTTTTACTGGGTTTAAAAAAAAAGTGTGTTTACATATTCATAAATGTGCAGAAATGGAGGTAGGGTTGGCGGTATGATCTGTAGTACACAATTCTTTGCCGTAGAGAGAAGTATCATAAGAACGAGTAAACAGCTCATATTATGACAATTTTTCGGCTAAGTTGGGGTAAAAATTAAGATAGCACAGTTGCAAAAAGGTGTAGCCTCGACACAGGTTTGTCCCCATGAACACAAGTATGATGAGATTACGAGCATTGGGCTATGAAACTACGTGATTCTGACTGTTCGTACTGACTTGACATTCAAGGTTATCTTTCCAATTTTTATGTAACATAACAGAGGCAGGGACAGACTGAATATATTCAAAAAACTATTTCATCCTTAAACATTATCAATTAGAAGTAACAAAATTACTATTTGCCGATTTATGCTGAGATTTCCAGGTTGAAATAATTTGCAATATATATGTTTTGTCGAAAATGTTGAGTCCATCCAAATTTTGTAAAAGAAAATATAAAAAAATATCGCACGCTGATGATGAGAAAAAGCCAAATAGCGAGTGAATCGATGAATCTCAATGATAGGCCTGAAGCGTGCTTTTGAACTGGATTCTGACTTCAGTTTTCCCTCTGTAAACCGCCAATAAAAAAAAGGTTTAATGTTCAGTAGGAAAAAATTGTTCTGTCATTTTTCGTCAATGATGGTAATAACAGTCATTATAAATAACTTTGTATCCATATCTATTAACGTTCAGCTCTGTATTGGAACAGTGAACAACTAGCCCGGGCAACTAGCAAGGTTCCAACCCGACCTATATTTGAAGTGATGTTTAGCAAAGTGATTGAGTGAAATTCTGTGAAATAACACAATTTAAGAGATTCCTAGAAATGGAGGGAAATCACCCAGCAAGCATGATGAGATTACGAGCATTGGGCTATGAATTATATGATTCTGACCGTTCGTACTGACTTGCAACCTCGCAGCTCTCCTAAAGGAGCTGTCTCGTCTGTGAATGTACTAAGATACGCCCGCCGAAGTTAGTGTAGCAACAACGTCACTGGGGAAGTGTTTTGCCCTTTCAGAGGGCGGTACGGGAGTTACAACGTAGCAAATAGCGTCCCTCTCACTAACGAGAAAGCCCCTTTAATAAGTTGGAAATATAGTATTTGATTGATACAATTAATAGGTAATGTTTGTCGTGTCCATGGCTAGTCGTATATATCCCCATTACAGAGATACATAGAACTTGTACCTGTACTTTACAGTGTAATAGTTTCAAACATTTAATCCACAAAATCACCCAGCAAGCATGATGAGATTACGAGCATTGGGCTATGAATTATATGATTCTGACCGTTCGTACTGACTTGCAACCCCAGCTCTAACTAATAAATTTAGACTGAAACACAAATAAGTTGGAAAAACATTTAATTGATGTGTTTAATTGATAATGTTATCGCAAGTATTGACTTGAGGCCGTTTTCATTTGATCAATAATGAAGAACGTTTATATGTAGTTACCTGTGGTGATATCTAACTATCGTGTCCATGGATAGTCATATATACCCCCAGATACAGAGATGCACAGAAGATTAACCTGTGCTTTACAGTGTAATAGTTTCAAACATTTAATCCACAAAATCACCCAGCAAGTATGATGAGATTACGAGCATTGGGCTATGAAACCACGTGATTCTGACCGTTCGTACTGACTTGCAATCACTTGGATCTTTCCATTGACAGTATTGAGTATTGACTTATAGTACGACCCTTGTTTGACCTCCTCCCCTTCCTCTCCCTCAGGTGTGCTGGGCATCAAGGTCAAGATCATGTTGCCGTGGGACCCGACCGGAAAGATCGGGCCCAAGGCTCCCCTGCCGGACCACGTCAGCATCGTGGAGCCCAAGGAGGAGATGATGCCAACCCAGCCAATCAGCGAGCAGAAGGGCGGCAAGCCCACCGACGCCGCCGCTGTGGCCGCCGGAGGGGCAGCGCCCGCGCCCGCCCCGGCCGCTCCCCCAGCCGCCATTCAATAAGGTATGTGTCGGACAGAGCAGGAGGGGTTCGGGAACCAAAATGAGTCATGTAGCAATAACGTAGAGTTCGTCTCGCCTTTAATAACAATTCAGAAATATTTCATTAAGAGTCTAACACCCTATATCAGCTAAAGCATACAGATATTTCCAGGTATAAAGATGCATTTTGGTTCCTGAAACTCCCCGGTGAATATTGAAGCTTTATATCAGATATGTAAGCATAGCCGATTTGAGTCTTGTAAAATGAAATTATAGAAGCAAGCATGATGAGATTACGAGCATTGGGCTATGAATTATATGATTCTGACCGTTCGTACTGACTTGCAAATATTTATATATTAGTAAATTGATTCCTAGCAAGTGATATATTAACAACTGGTATGTGCATAGAGTTGAAATCCGGGCGTTTTGGGGCATTTAATCATTTCTCATTTTTTCCTCATTTATGTTACATTTGCTAAAATTATGGGTTTTTCTCTTAATTACATAAAAAAATGTACATGTTAATATTGTTATTGTCAGACTCAAACCTGCAATATATTAAACAATGTTTAGGAGCAAGTATGATGAGATTACGAGCATTGGGCTATGAAACTACATGATTCTGACTGTTCGTACTGACTTGCCACCTTAAAGATAAAGAGTTCTTTAGTCCAGGGATGTAAGTTTTCAGATTTTAATCTGATTTCAGATTTTTTCACATCATCTCAAATAAAAATTTTCAAACTGAATTCCTTACATGACTTTTTATAGCATTTTAAGGTTATTCTAAATTTTCTCTCTGAGGTTTCAGATTTTTTCATCAACCCTGACTTGCATCCCTGTTTAGTCTAAGGTAGTTGATCATGTTATCGTTATAGAGTTGCCCATGTTGCTGTTGGCTAACTTTTCCCTTTTGCTTCTTTCAGATGCTGTAAAGTTGCAGAACAGAATATTGTACAAAAAAATAAAAAAAAGTGTCGCGAAAAGAAATCAACTCTTTGTGCTCATTGAAACTTTATCAGGGTTTGAGATTAGTCTTCTTTAGCAGTTTCCCAGACTCAGTAGATCAATTTAGTACTATGTGATTTACAGATTTACAGACAGCCGAGACTGACTTATCATAATCAATAGACCAAATAACGCTTAATTACCATAATTGTTATAACGAAAGTCCAAAGCAATAGACTGAAAAGTTTTGAGATAGAGATAAGTTTACGTAGCAAAAGTTCATAATCCTAAAGGGATTTTCATTTAGCACATACACGTATTAACAGGGATGTAAGTTTTTAGATTTTTTCCGATTTTTAACACCTTACATAGTGTTTTAGAGCATTTTATGATAATTTCAGATTTGTTCGTTAACCTTGACTTGGATCCCTGTGTAGGCTCCTAAGAATGAAGAAAGCCAACAGTAATGTAGATCACGAAGTTTATTGTCGGAATGTTCTGGTCTGTAGAAGAGTTCATTGTCGCTGACGCGCTTCTAAAGCTGATGCCCGTCTATCACTTGAAACTAGCTAACTATCAGAGGTTGAGCCATACATGAAACAGTATAGACCTTTCTCGCTAAAGTGGCACCCCCTGGTGAGTCGAATAGAAACAGTGGTTTAGGTCTTTTCCTATAGTTAACCTCTATGAAGTGAAGGATATAAGTTAACTATAGGAAAAGACCTAAAACGTTATTTGATTCACCAGGGGGTGCAGCACTCTTAATGGGAAAGGTCTAGATTTGTGTACAGGGGATTTGAATTTCGTATATAAATGGGAAATGCCCGGAATTAAATTGTGTGCACCTGCCGGGTGCACCATTCATGCTCTGCACCTGGAATCTTGTTCCTGCCTCCTGATAAAAAGTAATATTCTAATTGTGCATGTTATGGGCACACATCTTTAAAACAAACTTGCATCTGGCCGTGAAAATGTGCGCACACGGTACAGCTTAATTTCGGACACTGATGGGCCGTAAAAGTTTAAACAACTTGAACGTCCATGGCTCACTCAGCCTACTATTGCCACCTTTGTCGCCAAATACCTCCAAGTAGCGTCATCTTTTATCTTGAAACCAGATAGTTTAGTGTCTGTGCAATCTGAATAGTTCACGAGCAAGAGAAATGCTTTAGTCACAGTAATATTCTCATATAGATAAAAAGATATAAAATTTTTGATAGGAATAAAATCCGAATTAATTCAGAACATACCTGTTGCCAGAGCTCTAGCTATTTCCAACTTTTTTTTCGCCAAATAAGCCTTCCTATTGACCCCGGTCTGTCCACTACCGCACGTAAAGCAGGACAAATCATCGTTCTTCCCCCTTTTCCACTGACTTTTTATACCCACAAAAGACTTTACTTTCATGGAAAAAGTGTCCCTTTTTCTAGAAACACGTACATGCGAAGTTTGTGAAAATAACCCTTTCTCCGTGTTTTTTAGAGCTATGATGCGTATCTTTATCTGGAGTGGGCAGACTGGGCTAGGGGACCTATTGGCTGAGTGACGTGACGACCGGGCTGAGTGAGCCCCGACATCATTTAACGGACATAAACCTTGAACAATCCTCATAATGAATCTGACCGGATCCTTGAAGTCGTCCGATATACCTCTTAATACTGTCATTGGTTAATGCCTTCAAGTCTTGGATATCACATGTTGATACAGCTAACCAACAAACTATATAATACCCCTAACAACAACCTCAATAAGAAGGGAGGTCACTTACATCTCCTAATGTAAATACACCAATTAGTGAATTCTGAACAACATAGGACAAGAAATGCTAATGGAATACACTGGTTGACGCTACTCCCCAAAAAATAAATTAAGTTTAGAGTTCGAAATATTCCTTCACAGTATATAAATCCTTACTTTCTAAATTAGAATATAGAAATTACCATTGTACGGAAGTTAGTAAAGACAAAGTATTTATAGCAGAATAATATTGAGACTACTACAACAACAATCAACTATACGGTCACCCTATATTAGCACCCTAATAGAATGTGAAACCTAGTGAATTATACATACAACAATTAGGATATATATCTATGTTAGTGATTGCTTGTTGACAGTTTGACAAAGTGACAACGGTCAGGTAACGTGGCAAGTTAACAGTATCACTGACAATCAGATAGACTGGCCTGTAACCATGACAACACATACTGAACAGTATCACTGACAGTCGGATAGACCTTTCTGTAACCATGACAACAGATACTGAACAGTATCACTGACAGTTGGATAGACCGGTCTGTAACCATGACAACAGATACTGAACAGTATCACTGACAGTCAGATAGACTGGTCTGTAACCATGACAACAGATACTGAACAGTATCACTGACAGTCAGATAGACCGGTCTGTAACCATGACAACAGATACTGAACAGTATCACTGACAGTCAGATAGACTGGTCTGTAACCATGACAACACATACTGAACAGTATCACTGACAGTCAGATAGACCGGTCTGTAACCATGACAACAGATACTGAACAGTATCACTGGCAGTCAGATGGACTGGTCTGTAACCATGACAACAGATACTGAACAGTATCACTGACAGTCTGATGGACCGGTCTGTAACCATGACAACACATACTGAACAGTATCACTGACAGTTGGATAGACCGGTCTGTAACCATGACAACAGATACTGAACAGTATCACTGGCAGTCAGATAGACTGGTCTGTAACCATGACAACAGATACTGAACAGTATCACTGACGGTCGGATAGACCGGTCTGTAACCATGACAACACATTAATAACAGTCTGCAGGACGCTGTGAGACAATTATATCACTAACAGATAAGTCTCTGATGAGGTATCTGTATAATATGAAGTAGAAACACTGGAAAGCTACATTTCTGTCTTTCTCATTGAATGTACAAGATATATCACAATTCTTCTTACAATTTGTATAATTCATTTAAGAAATTGTCTCTCAATCATTTACATATATGCTGTAAAATTAAACAATTTGAACCGATGTTCTAGATATTGAAGTATTGGTGTCCAGATGGTTGATATATTCTGGGTTTGGCCAAGCTCCATGAGAGGGTTTCTATAGATAGTTGCAAGTGAAAGTTGTAATGGCATTAAGTAAATGATTTTTTTCAAGAATTTTACTGATTTTTATCATGGAATTAAGGAGCTATGCTCCGTAGAATATCCACATTATTAATGATATTCCTACTACCCAAGTGAAATCTAAAGGGTAATTAGTATTTGAAAAGTTGAAGTCAGATTTCATCATGGAGAAGTCCTTAGAATAATCCTTGGAATTGTATACATGTTGATATGTACAGTAGTGCAGTTTATATCACTACCTTCCCCTCTTGGTAGATCCAGCCATTTTGCATGAAACTTATCCTGCAGTATAGCAAGATGTCACACAGGGTGACTAGTTGAAGAATAAGCAGTTCAGGATCTTATATAGGTGGTTTATTAATCCATGATCATATAGCAGTACTTCTTGATCCACACATGATGCACTCCAAAGTTGGTGTTGCTGGCAGGAGGCCCCAGGATGATCCTCCCCTGCGGCACCAGGCCCTGCCTATGTGAGCAGCTCTCTGCCCACCCATGTGTCACATGACAGAAGAGGGGGAGGGAATACTCCCTCAAACTTTCTAACTACACAGTACCAATATTTATGTAGCGCCCACACTGTGCAGATAATGTAAAACTATGTTACAAAGAACTTCTTTGTGCATATTGTTCTGTGTACCCCCTCCAACCACCTAGAAGACAGGAGTCACTCCATCTTGTCTGTAAAGCTAATAGACCTAAGCTCTTTCAGGTTGGTGCAGGTAGTATTTTCTTGATAGTACTTTGTGTGTCCTCATTCTCGGCTCTCATGAGACTGTTCAGTTGCCCACTTCTTCCCTAAATCCCATCAACCTAAGCACTTTTCAGGTTGGTGCAGGTAGTATTTTCTCTATAACACGCTGTACATCCCCATTTTCAGCTCTCAGTAGACCGATCAGTCGCCCCACCTCTTCTGTAAAGCCCATAGACCTCAGCTGGAGCAGCGCCTTTGTCACTTCTGAAATATGAAATTGAGCTTTATGTTGGGAGCAAGTTTTATTTTTGATGAAGTCATAACTAAAATTCTCAACTCAGATGGCCAAAATTATACAAAATGGAAAGTTTTCTTTCAGTATTATAACAACACTTTAAAAACCAGGACCTATATGGGTAATGAATTGATGTTTAATTGCTATTTACATGCAGTTTTAATTCTTAAAGTAAGTGATCAGATGTAAGTGATATATCTTTAAGTAAGTGATCAGATGTATCATGTGATTGATAAGAAAATATCTATAAATTTGATGTTAGATAGAAATATTGTGAGTTTGTTCATACACATTTACCAAAATAGTGGAACGAATATTTGTTACATGAATGATATCAGAACATTAAATTGCCTGATTCATGAACTTAATACTTTTGATGATATTATTTTGTTTTACCTAAGTTTTTGGGTGCGCTTTGCTTCCCCGGAGGATCAGTACAGAGTCCAGGTACACAGCAGTCAGCGTCTTGCGATGTTCCCGGGGTCGGGTTGGACCAGGGGTCTGCAGCAGGGCATGGGGCATGTTCTGTATAATGAAAACAGGAGAAGAGTTAAAGGGTTGCAAGGTTACTGCTGAAGCACTGGTCACGCTGAATCATTCAGGGGCAGATCCAGGGAGGGGGTCCATGGGGTCCTATCTTTCCCTCTCCCCCCCCCCCTCCTTTTCTTTTTTTTTTGGTGGGGACTTGAACTTGCCAAAGATTAAAAAAAGGTCACCCTCCTGCACGTGAATGCACATCTTTTTTGTACTCAAAGACTCAGTCTTTGAAATCCTCTATCCGCCCCTGATCAATGCAGCAAATTGCAATCAAAACATTAAGTTGCTATCCCATTTTTAAAGTCTGAGACCCATCTGCTAGATTGATGATATCATTACATGATTTAATCCTGTTTTTAAGGGTTTTGCCTGTTGTATAGTGTCAGAGCAGTGAAGAATCAGCTATGACATCACTATCAAGCCATTACTGATCTTGCTCCTGCCTTTTAGTTTGCCTAGGTGCCCCTATTACACTTGCCCCTATTCCACAGTTTGTGAAAGAAAGGATGCCTTGTGTACACTCATTGAGTACATCTGGTCTTACAGACAGAGACTTGCCTATAGGAATCTGCATTATACATAGTGTTCTTGATCATTATCAACCATTTTGGTATTGTTTTAAAGCATGAATATGTTTAGTGTGGATCTGGACTAATTCTGTTTCAAATGAAGGTTCGTATTGGTTTGGAAAGTCTCCCAAACTCTAATCTTTTTTATATATTTTTTCCTTAACTCCAAGCTCTTAATTTTAAATAGAGTGTTTCAATCCTGTCATAGGGGTCTTAAGAGAGTAAAATTTGGAATCTAATGATGCATCATTCACCCACATGCCTATAGTTGTATGCAAATGTGCACAATGAAAAGGCACAAGCGAAATTACGAAATGTAATTGCTCTGGGCTGTTTAGCTCTAACATGCTGGGTGGGGGCTGAGCAGTAATCTGAGTTCTATCGAAGAATGTTTAATCATTTTCTTGCCTAATCTTTCATATCTCTATATGATATAACATGTAATAACTACTTAAGAGGTTTTGTGATGAAAGAAGAACAAATATTGTGATCATAACAGTTTTGAAGGTAAGACATACTTATGCATAACAATTATGTCCAACTGCTTGTTTGACTTGCTTTGAGTGATCAATCTGTTATTTTTGGTATTTTTTGATGTTATATTTAATCAAAAGCAAAATATAAAGATGGATTTAAAGGAAAGATACTACAAAGCCTATGTCTATCAAAGGCTCACCATTATTAGTCCATAGTTCCATGAATCAGTCTTTGAAAAAGAGAACATTGGTTTTCAAATATATTGATTCCAAATCTGAGGTCCATAAACAGCCAGGTTTTGAGAGTATCCAAAAACATTTTGGGAATTAAGTGGGAAGAAATGCATCAAAATTTACCACATGTATTAGGAATTTTCTTAACATGGTTTCTATAGTGTATGCCAGTAATTGATTATGCTGCTTTCACTATTCAAAACCTCGTAAAATCTTAGTATGTCTGTTGATTGCTATTTGTTGGAAACATCTAAAGCCTCTATAATAGAAGTATACAAGCCCTGGACAATATAGACCACCAGATTTTGTTATATTTGTAATTAGACTGAATATTTCTTGTGAATGCTTGAAGTGGGACTATGAAATATCCATTTTTGTTTACACTGATAATCCTTCAGATGTGAAAGTATTATAGAAGGAAATAATTATGTAATAACACAATATAAATGCACAACAAATGTTTCACAAAAATATACATCTATTCATGGTTAAAGGTTAAAATAGCAATCTTTAGAATTAAACTTATTTAGATGATACTCTAGTAGGGTTAATACTCACTTGGATATGTAAGTTTGTACTCCTCAAGTCTAGAAGCCTGAATCACACAATCTCCAAGCTGAGGGGGTGTCTGTTTGGTGCACTCAAGGCATGGGGATGCCCTATTCCTACACTCTCCAGTGTGCTTCTCACACTCTCTGTCTGCAGTTTTTGTTTTTTGACATCCTTCATTGGTAACTGCAGACTCCTTGCAGTCTTCAAACACAGGTTTGGTGTTCTCCTTACACTCTTCAGGCACAGATGCCCTTTGGGCCTTGCATCCTCCATCCTGAGGTGTCCCTTTTGGACATCCTTCATCTGAATTTGTCCTAGTCTCAGTTGTCTCTGAAAATGTAGATGTCTTTTCCTTTTTACAATCTTCATGTGGGAGTTTTGTTTGTTTTTCTTGCTGTGTGTACTGTCCCTGTTTATCTGCATGAGAAGACCATGTGCTTGACTCTGTCTGAGATACAACTTTCATAGGACGACGCGGCTTTGAGCTTTCAGATTTTGGAATTTTACCTCCAGCCAAGTCCTCTTTAGTGTTATTGAAGTTTTCCTGCTCAGTCTTCTTTTCCTCATAGTCCCCTCCCATAGCCCTGACAAAATCTCCCACCAGAGGTCCCAGCATGTCAGTCATCTGCTCCAAGTCACATCCCCTATTGTCATCCTCTGACTGTTGATTGTCTTTTTGGCCAACATTGTCATTATTGCTTTTCTGCTTTTCTCCAATATCCTTCATCTTCTCATTGAAGCTCTCTGTCATTTCTTCCACCATTTGTTCAAAAAGAGCTTGGTCAAATTCATCGCTCTTCTCATATTGCCCTGAAGGAGCAGATCCTTTAGCTGCATCAGCTGTGGGAGATGTCTTACTACTGGTGTTTTTGCCTGTAGTGGAGTCCTTTGACCTGGGAGGTGGCATCGACCTGCACCAGTTCTGTATGAGGTTGTTGGCCATCTGGTGAAAGTCGGTGAAGGCGGAAGGGTTATGGCAGGAGAAGAGCCCAGAGGTACAAGGGCTGTCAAATGGGCCCTGTCTAATAGACCTTCCATGTTGTCTACCATTTTGTGGGAAGAGGCGACTGACCCGATGACTTCCTATGTCAGAAAGCCTTGTCCGTTGACCATTGAATGTCTGGAACTTGATATAAGAAATGGTTTTTGTTTATTTTTTTGTGTGCAATATACATAAAATCATAATAGTGTAAGTGCAAGAAGAAAAAATCTTAATTTTGAAATTTTACTCGACGATTTGTATTTTTTTGTTCAAGAAAGAACTTCACTTGGTAATTGTACAGTACAGTATACATGTAATAGGATACTTGTTAAAAAGAAAACGATGATTGAAAGATAGAAAAAAGAACAGAGAATAGAATGCCTCTGTATACTGTAATTCTGAGACATTTGAAATTTCCTTACTGGTTGGTGGTTGGTGGTAACCCTGACAACAGGATGATGAGCGTGTTTGCCCGCCTGTTCGCAGGGGGAGCAAAGGTTGTACCCTGCGCACACCACACATGTGTACTGGTGGCCTCGTATAGGGGTTCCGCAGCCCATACAAACAGCATGTGATGGGGTTGAGGTGGGCTTTTCTGTAACACAATGAAAATTAACAATTTATTATGAAATAGCTATTAAACGACCCATAATATAGTGCAAATAGGTGTTTCTGTAATGAAAAGGAAATTTAGACACAAAGTCATGATGAAGTGCACAATTCACATGCAATGACCACTTAAAGATACTTGTAATTAGTTCCAGCATTGCCACCTGCTGGTGCTTTTCAATTAATCAACCTATATCCTATTTACATACATCTACAAAGGGGAGTTTGTCTTACTGTAGTGGTCAGTGCCCCTGTGGCATAAAACTAGCCTCAAAGCTTTACCTTTTGCAGTCTGGTAAAAGAACCCTGAAGGGTTGGCCGGATGTTAAACTAACCCCACAAAAAAAAACAACTTACTGTAGAGGTGGAGTGAGAAGTATGTTTTTAGAACAGTAAAATTCTATAAACAAAATATCAATACATCTTCAATATCAAGACTCTGTATCAATATTTTGATAAAAACACTGAACCATTCTTTTCTAGGAATTTTGTGAATAGAAAGAATAATTCTAATGAATATCTATTGTAAAGGCCGTATTCCACACACGGAAAGTGTGCTGTCCATGGAAACGTTCTATATCAGAAGAATACACTTTCGGCCCACTTTCGGCCAACTTTCGGTGGCGATAGTGTGAGATGCCAATGTTCACTTGTAAAATCAGCTGCCGATATATGTAACTGGCAGAAAATAATAACCAACATGTTGGTAAATTCTATCAGTGATGCTAGTGATTATAAATTGCCACTATAAAAGTGTAGCGGCAGCAAATTGCTAATGCTAACTTTCGTTATGTGGAATACAGCCTTAAAGGTCTCTATCATTTCCAATCCTAAAGGTAAAAAACCAAGAGTGAATTCAAATTTCGATTTTGCCATTTTGAAGAAAGGTTTGAGAGCATGCTTGAAAATATAACTAGAATGTGAAATCCTACTAGATAGGGGCACGTATTTAAAGCAGCACTGGCCCTGCCACCCACAGAATGGCAGTGGCCCAATAAGACAATTTCTGTAAAATTATACTACAAGTCCTGTTAATCTTTAATTTTTAGAGGAGTGGAAGTAAAATTCAGACATTTACAGATGGTCAAGGTGTTAAGGTTTTTTGTAAATTTTACCTCACCTTCAATGACAATGTTAAGTGTGGCCCCTTCGGGTAGGGAGCTGAGGGCGATGAAAACCTCCTCGTCACTGGTCGCCACCACCAGATCACCTTCTGGGTCTAGAAATAAAGGGACAAAAATAGTGTAGGTAGGATTTGCACTCATTAATGAATTAGGAATTTATTTATCTAACAGAAGTTAAGAGATAGCTTTTAGAGTAAAAATCTCCATACAGATTTGTAGTTTAGTAATGACCTAGTTCTATTTTTTTCCCTTCCATCTTTGTTTATGTAAGATGAGAGTAACATGTTATTGGGTGAGAGACTAAATGGCATAAATATTATGAAATGGAAGGTTATAGATGTTGTGTAGACATGGTCACATAATCACTTTTTGGTGATCACCATGTGGTGATCATAACCACATGGCAAGGGAATAAATAAAAATACATGAATTGTAAGTTATAATAATTGCAAACTGTTATTCTGTGAGCCTATTTTTGAAAAAAAGTGTATGCCAGATGCTTCAGAATTTTGAACAACAATGATTTTAAATTGATTACCAATATGGCCGCTAGCCCATTATGGGCAGTTGTGACGTCATCTACACAAGGTCTATAGTCTTAGTGGTATTCAGCACAGACATCAGAACCCGTCCCTCCCAATGTGACAATTAATGCCCTATTTTGTTACATAATTTGATGCTTTATGCAACAGTTCAGTACATTACATAAATGCTTCTGTAATGAGAGAACCTCTCTGACAATCAAAGCTCCTGCTGTAAGCCATATGGAGCTTCATGTATCAACAATGGCACATTCCATTAACTAGGACATAAGCATGGGGAACCATGTGCATTTTGCACCTGAACTAAACGAGGTTATCTCAGACAGCAAGGACTGGTGTACCTGTCTATTTTATGTAAAATTAGTGAAAACCTATACCATAATATTACCTGTTCTTCTTTGTGTATTGCAACTAGAGAGCATTTATTTCCTGAAAACATCATTTCTCCACTTTCTTCACCAAATTTAGATAGTACCACAAGATGCCTTAATTGTATAAGAATATAGAATTCATTTGCTTGATCAAAACATCTAGCTCCCATTGTTTGTTCTGTTAAGGAAGTTTCTTTCATAACTTGTTGCCCATTAGCCTAGACCTCCCCTGGATAGTTTAAGCTAATTAGGATTTTATTACCTGAGTTTAAATGAGTATGTTACATAAAGGACAAGGTCAAGGACTGTTCCAGGGAAATTGATGTATTGACATTTGTTCATACTGTAATTGTCAGTGGAGAAGGTGTTAGGTGTTGCATGGCTGACATAGTTGCTGATTAGGAGGCTCTGAAAATGTCATCAAGTGTGAATATAATCCACCAGATGACAGCACCAGTGGGTACCTCAAGGTACCCATTGTGCAACATTAACCGCTGTCCCGGGGCCCGAGACCAGTAAAGATGTCTTCTAGCGAATTGTATAACCCCACTGGCTCTTCTGCACAAAGGTAGAGAGTAAATCACTTTGCGCATGAAATTAGTTCAAAATGAGAACTTTTAATATCTAATAAACAGGCTTTAAAAATACATATACAGATTATATTCTTTAACACATCACACAAATGTTTTTAAATATTTTTGTTGTTGTTCTCCTAAATATCTCAGGCTAGTAAGAAAGTGGTCAGGCCAGTGCATGTTTGAAAGCCACTGGCCCATGGACCAGTAGTAAAACATGCTAATGTCAGGGCCTGGGTACCGACAAAGCACATGTACCAAGGAATAAATCAGTGCCCATGATTAGAATATTAATTAAGCAATTAACACTGCCCTTAGTATATTTACTTTCCTTAAAAATCCTGGTTAAAGAGATTATTTTGAAAAAATTATCATCTGAAAGAATTGATGTAAATAGACCAAACCATGCCTGTTCTGGGGGTCCAGCAGGTTGCTGCAGGTAGCAGTGTGAGAACAGTGGCCAGTAGTGGGGGTCTGTGTTGGAGTTTATCGGAGGAGGAGGGGGGGGAATTCCTCATCTTAATTGTTAATTTAAAACCTGGCTTGTTATTATCCCTATTACAGGGTCATGTCTGGATGGTAGAAGTTATCATGTTACCTCCCAGTATCTTTCTTGGAATCCATAATGGGTTGAGATTCACCTTATATTGCTTAATCTAGACTCTGTAGATAGAATCATCTGAAGGTTTTATAGCCCTAACAACCAATATGAATGCCTCCATGGGGATACTGGGCCAGAGCACCTGGTCCTGGGAAGAATATATAGGCCCTCAGTAGCCCCTGCTGATTGCAGAAGGTGACAGTAGGGGGGGACCCAGCTCTGACCTAGTGGTTCGTTGGGTTTGATTCCCGGTTAGTGTCTGGGTTCACTAAGGGATGAGATGCAGCAAAAATGATTGCTAGGTTTTGATCCCCTGCTGTTTGCCTGTTACCCTCGAGCTCATCTCATAGATAAGATCACCAAAGACTGATCAAGTCAAAACATGTGTCTGAAATGTCAGTTTATCCCAACTTGTTTACGCCATGAAAATGACCCTGGCTGTTGGTATGGCATAAAACATCCAGTACTCACTTGCTCACCAATATGAATGTTGTATTTCAGTGAATGTAGCATAGGGTATTTGTAATGAAGCTATGAGGATTTACCAACACTTTCTCTTGGAATTGGGAAACCAGTATAAATCTAGAGAACAACTTCAGTTGGTGTTTAGAACTTTTATATGAAATTTCTCTGAATACAAAAACAAACGTACAAAGGTATTGCACTGATCAACCGGTATTGGTAGTATGCCTAATTTGCCTTGTATTATGGCATGCTTGAGTCGAGATGAACAAATGGGTGGGGGTGGGGAGGATTTTGGACAAGTTCTGACTTTATCTTAAATAAGTGTACAAAATACTGAGTAACAATAGCTAAGCAAAGAGAAGTGATAAAGGTAAGAAATATGCGTCCATGATCAAAATATTGCATCTTACTTTTGCTCACGAATCTTGGAAGAAAAAGGAAAAACAGACTTGTACTTACCTAACAAGTGAATCGTAAAGTTTCCCTCTGACAGCTCTGGAAAGAGCTGAGTGAGCTTAGCGGTGAGAGCCATGTAGCCGGATGTGACGTCATCGCCGGCCATGAACCGGCGGGTAACAGTCTGACCGTCCTGTGACAGGTGGAGCGTGGCCTTCACCCCGATCATGGTACACCTGACAAGAGACGAGACAAACAGGAAGGGTCAGTGGAAAGCATGTCAAATCTAGGAAACCTATGCTACATGTCTATGTGGTTTATTTACCCCAATGGCATGGTCCTAGTCCTGTAATTTGACATGTGACATAAGGGCTACCATTCACTAGTCAACCTAACACAGCACGCAGGGATTAGGGGAGGGAGGCATTGCCAGTCAAAGTATAAACAAAAATTATAAGGATACAGTTCAGTCACGAATATTGATTTGATTATCAAGTTTTGTTGAATATTTGTTACAAATTTTGGTTAGAAATTGGGCCCTGTGCCCCTAACCCCCCCCCCCCCCCCCCCCCCCCCCCCATTTTTCAATTTTCTTATAAATTGCTTCATAAACAACAGCCAACCGACAAAAAAAAACAATAGGGGATTATCTTCTATCAACTTGTTGACAACTGAGGTGATCCCGACATAGGCCTTAGTGACATGTGATATAGGTAATTCTTGAAATTGACATGGCAATATGGCCATTTCTTAGATACAACATGTGACCCCCAATCAAGGGCCCCAATGGCGCACATCATATTGAAGAATTTCACTACGCCTTATACACTGTAAAAAGTAAGTGCTGTAAATTTACAGTAAACTTTGCTGGCAACAAAGTTTCCAGTAAACTTTGCTGTACAATTACAGCATATGATGTACTGTAATTTGTACAGTACATGATACTGTAGGTGTCTTACAGCAAACAGTACTGTAATTTAACAGTAAACTAAGTACTGTATTTGTACAGCAAAGTTTACTGGAAACTTTGTTGCCAGCAAAGTTTACTGTAAATTTACAGTGCAATGTTATTTTACAGCACTTCAAATTAAAAGCCTTTTAACATCAATTTAACATAGAATATTCCCTATAAATCAAATAAAATGATGATTCCCAACCACAAACCAATGTATAGAGTTTGTGGGATGTAATTATGCTAGATTTACTAGCAATTACATACATTGGGTGATGTTGCAGCAACTTTTAGAGGTCATTACTTGTCTATAAATTAAACTTTACACAAAAAAGGTGTCTATGCATACAGATTATAATTATCTCATAATAATTACAATAATTTGTATACATTTCAATAACCTGAAATGTCAGTTCATTTTATGTGCATGTAATTCATGTTTTGCTATCATTAGATTTAATTAATTCATACAGAAAAATAGATTTAAGGTATTATGCCAAAAATGTTTTTCACTTTTTACTTTTGCACTCCTGGTGGTCACTGTATTTTACAGTAAGATGTACTGTAAAAACACATATACGTAATTTCAAATTTACAGTAAAAAATTTTGTAATCCTACAGTAAATTTAACTGTTTATTTTCTAACAGCAAACATTGCTGTAAATGAACAATACAGTTTGCTGTAGAATAACATTAACTTTTTACAGTGTAGGGTCTAGATTAGGGGTGGTCCTGATGTCATTTCAGCAGTTTTTCACTTAAGGCTATGTCACATCGAATTTAGGAATATGTCGCTATGTCAAATTTAAATGAGAATCTTTAGAAAATTTCAGGTAAGTCAAAATTTATCACAAAATAACTTTAAAAATAGTTTTTTCCCCATATATTTCATGATTAATGTAACAAAGAGTCAATTTCTGCCAGATTTGGCCAGATTTGGCCCAAATTGAGCATAATGGCCTATATTGTATGTAAGATTGCGAAGGAACTAAATATCGTAGAATGATAAAACAAAGAGTAGAAGAATCCCTGGGACTTCTGAAACATTATAAAACATAACTTTTAGCTGCATATTAAGTGATTGTTTCATAATGTGAACAAACCTCCAGAAATAGCAGCCACAGGATGGCCAAAAATGCCATTAGGTACCTTTTCCCAAATTTGCTCCCATATGACACTGACAGAAGAGCAAGAAGGACATGAAGTGGGACATGGGACAATCCATATATATATATATATATATATATATATATACATAACACGTAACTATAGACTACCTAGTGCATTAATAAGAGCAGGAAGCAACCCTAGAAATGTTATTCTCTAAGATGCATACAAAACCTGGTACTAGTGCCCTGCCACCCAGGCTAGTGCAAATTTTGAGCCACTAGCCTGGGGGACTAGTGCAAGCCATGTATTTGGAAAGTTAGCCTCAGACTATAGTATGTTGTCAGGAGCAACATCTATAGAGGTCGGGGGTAGGGGCAAAAATCTATAATTGCTACGCTCTTTCTCTCCTCCTTGGTAGGGGGCAGAAGGATAATAATTTCCTTAATCTAATATATGAAGATAATCTTTTAATTGACAAAATAGATTCTTTTAGATTCTTTTTTCTTTCTCTTCATTTCTTGAACTGCACACAATTTGTTGCATTTGAAAAGTATACTCATCAACATATGAGTTATCAAAAGGCAAGAGGCATTCAGAGTGCACACATTCTTGTAAGTACTGTACTAAATATGATGTAATGTAATTCGTCCACGTGGGTCATTGTTTATTTACAGGTGACCGATGCCACGCCCCCTTTTTACTCACTGTGTAGTCTATTGGTCCTAGTCAGTAGAGGGCACAGTGTCAGGGTAGGATAGGAAGATGACGGATTGATATACTGACTGTAGAAAATATCTCAGGGATTCCTGTACAATTACTCTTATACGTGCCTGCAGGAAGGAAGTATCCACATTGTACATGCTCGCCCGTCTAAAAATAGCAATGACGTCATATCCCAAACACCCTGCCGGTCTGTGTAATTCCAACCATAGTTATTACGCCTTAACTGTCAGGCACATATAACACAGATAGGTACATGATACTTTAAAGGGGACTTTACCTCAGTGGCTAAGGCTGTCCTCGGGGCTTATCGTCTGTAGTAATCCACCTTCTAGGTAACCCCACCTTGTCGTCCCCTCTGACCTGGAGTTGACGGTCTCAGTAGTATAGACAGAGTGGCTCTGGGGTCGGGCGACGGAGGGTCAACTCACGAGTAACTCACGAGCAGGTCAGTCCCAATAAAACAGGTATATATCCGAGCTGTGGTGGTCCTGTAGTCCTGTCCTGGCCGTCTCCACCTTCTACAACAGACTGACTGCGTCGTTCACCCCTCACCTCCACACGTTACCCTGGTAACTGGTCAGGGGGCTCACTTCGCGGAACACGGGGGGGCTCAGGCATGTTGTAACGGGTTTGAGTCATAATATGAGGAGTAGAGGGGTAAAACTAGGTCAGCATGGTGTCTGTAAACAGCTTTGGCCCAGTGCGCCTGCGCACAAGGGGTGGGGAATTCCCAGTGTTTAGGTGAATCACACATCGGATGTTATCCACCATGACATACCTCTAGAACATGCGGGAATCCCATTATCATGTGAATCGCATTATCATGTGAGAGACTTATTTATAGATGGGGTGGGCATGGCATGGGGTGGGTGGTAGTACATGGGCCTATCTATGTTCTACATGCTTCATATAATGTACATGGTGTGTTTCCAAAAAGGCCAGCAATGGGAATGTGTCCTTAGTCACTCAGTGTAGATACTAGATTTACTTTCAAGGCCACATGTAAAACATACCAAACATAAGAAGTGGTTTTATGACAGTGTTCTGCAGCTTACCCTCTCACCTGCACCCCCCGTGGAATACACACTATATATGTATTAACCTGTGCAGTGCCATGATAGGTATGGGTCATAAAGGATACCACTATGTTCAATTTCCCAACCACAGATAGCCGGTTTCCTGAGTATGACCTGCAGGTTAGCCTATACAACCAGGTGCATGCTGGGTAATATATCGACAAAAGTCAAGGCTTTACTATGGGCATTTTCATGAAATATATTTGTAGATTAACATTGGGAAAAATAAGTCATCATTATTTTTCAAATAAGTATCCAAATGCATTTAATATTCCTGAGTTGTTTGAAAATTCATTCATTATGGATGGATATATAACAATTATTTGTTTATTTTCTATAATAATAAACAAAATTAGCCCATATTAGCCTGCAGGCGCTTAAAATACTGAAAATCAGCTATCCATGGACCGTTAAGGTGAATTGTTCTATGCCATAAATTATTAAAGGGAGGAGCCAGTGGCTGTAAAACAATACACTGTCATCTCCCCCATTGTCCAGGGAGTAATCATACCAAATTTTATAACCATAACTGTAATAGTTTCTTTTTTATGTAGATGTTTCTAAATTTTCAAGACTGGCCCCTGAATGCACCTGGAGCACCTTGTACAGTGCATCTGTCTGTGTGTGACGTCACAAACAGATCCCATGATTATTTATGAATGCAGAAATAGCATTAGATAGTGACCCTAATATTTTTTATTCAAATTTATAACATTCAAAATGATAAAATAAACAAATTTATTAAAAAGAATTGCAATCAAAATGTTTTTTGAATAATTTTTTTTTCAAAATTTGAAAATAACGTCTTTTATGTGTGACGTCACACACAGATGTGTGTTTTAGGGAGGATAAGAGAAATCAGACGTTTCTCAAAGTGAAACTCGTTTTTTCACATGTAGGACCCTATTGTTAGTATAGAAATGATACATACTTCCAATTTAACAACAAATCTATCATATAAAGTGTGAAAAAAGCAAAAGTAAAATTTCGCTGGCCCCTCTCTTTAACTAACAATAGGCGTTTAGGGAATCGATGTCTGCTTGGTGTGTTCAAGGGGAGGGAGGGGGGTTACTTGGTCAAGAAATGGGTACAAACTGCAGTGGCGTACCCAGGGGTGATTTCGAGGGTTTCTGGAACCCCCTCAGATTTATCAAAGTTTGTTTAATTAAACAACAAATGTAAGGCATTATATCAAAATAGTGGTACTCTGGAACCCCATCAGATTTAACAAAGTTTATATTATTAAACTATAGATATAGGGAATCTTATCAAAAATAACTGGTCAGAACCCACTGAGTGTTGCATGGGGCCCCATCAGATTTTAGGGCTGGGCACTCCCTTGGATCTACAGTTGGACTGTGCATGAGGGGTATATGAGGGGCGGGATGAGGGGCTGTGGCTGTCGATCACCAAATTGGCTGAAAAGGGCGAGGGGGGGGGGGGTGTCATATAACAAAACCATCATTTAGGAGACCTGTCAATATTTGTTTATATTTCATACTGTATTAAAAGTCAATTGTATGTTATCAGATTCCTTCATAATGGTTCTTGGACAAGTCTTAACATTCTGAAATGTACTGAGTGCCCCCCCCCCCCCCCCTCGGGGGGTGGGGGTGAGTTTAGTATAGGCCTTAGACTAATATACGGAACCATACCCCCTTCTCCGCCCCGAGATATAGGCCTACACTCTGGTCCTAGCATAAGGCTACTCAAGGCCATATGTATAGGGGCTGGATATATGGGGGGTCCCTGTG
Source organism: Lepidonotus clava (assembly GCA_936440205.1). Lineage (NCBI taxonomy): Eukaryota > Metazoa > Annelida > Polychaeta > Phyllodocida > Polynoidae > Lepidonotus > Lepidonotus clava. The sequence goes on from OW387142.1 coordinate 52,381,269, forward strand.
TCGCCTTGTTGAATTTAAGAAATGCATTATCTTTCTGTCGATTTTAAGAAATCATGATGTCAAACCATTGTATCATAATGTCATTAAAGCCCAAAAGGAAGGCCTTTCGATTTTAGGGGTTACATCCATTCCGGGCATCCATTATATAGACCTAATCAATTCTATAGCAAACTGTGTTTAATGAATTCAAACTCACTTGCATAATCTATATCATATTATATTTTTTGATGTGCAACATTGATGTCATTGATAGGTGACGTGGCAACCTGTGCCTAAATGGAAAACCCGTGACGTAAGCATTCTGACATTGGAATATTGAAAGGTCGGGTTTCATTGCAATTAGTTTCTCATTGAAGATGTTATTAGCTGTTAGACTCCGGCTACAAGGGGCCTAGAGGGGAGGGTCCCCATGTCCCGTGTACGATTCAGGAAATGTTAATGGTCATGTCATGCACTATAACTGAAACCACCTGTCACTACTAGTGGGGGGCTAGTGATATTAAGACTTTTATTTCAATTTTTAATTTAGTGATTAACATGTCAGAATATAGAGGAAGATTATGTGCTATTTTGTCCGGTTTGTTATAGCCCCGTGAATGTTCATATGGCACTTATCAAGAGAATATAGACTAAGAGTAAGTTTAAGACAAATACAGCACCAAATAGAAACGATAATTATACTCTTTTAAAGTGTAATTAATGAGTTTAAAACCCCCCAAAATGAGGAAATTGCTTAAATTGTGGTAGATTTAATGACCTTTACCACCTTACCGCACTGAGTGATTTCTGTGTCGGTGTAATTGGGCGCTGGGTCAAAATAGTCAGATTTTAAGAAAAGGCCATAGAATGTCCTATTTCGCAACCGATTTTAAGAAATATGGGGGTATAGACCTTTAAAATCGACAGCACGACATGGCCATTTCTTATATTCGACACGGCGACACGGCCGTTTTTTAAATTCGACATGCGACACGGGACCCCCCCCCCCCTCCCCCCATCAATACACCCAAACATCCTGTTGCATGCAGTGAAAATGTTAGGGCCGCGCCATCTACCCTTTGACACATTCAACACTGAAATGGCATATTGAATTTCAAACAGAGCGCAAAGAGAACTTTTGTAATTGTCAAAGGTATTAGGATGTATTAAAAGAGCGCATTTCCTTGCAGTTATGTCTCATTCAGCTCTCTGAGGAGCGCGCCACTGGCCCGTGGTCGTATGGCACTTTCTGACATAACCACTGCTGCTGTCCACTCAAAATGTATGGGTTTTACAATTTTACAAAAAGTTCCTCTGTGGATGTATAATTTCCGAAAGTGTGTTGTGTCGGTATACGGTTTTTACCGTCCGGACCCCCCCCCCCCTCCCCCTCCGGCCTCACGTGGCCTTGAGGCGCGTCTCCCGTGTCCTTGGACTGACATCCCAAGGTCATCCTTTCGTAATGGTCGTTTCGTAACACCCCCCCCCCACATCACCCCCTCCCTCCCCTACCGCCATATGCTGATGTCTGTGGTGGAGGGGGGGGGGGGGGGAGCTGGATACAGGGGGGGGGGGATGTTTGATAAATTACCATGGCAGCTGTCATCGTCGCTAATGTCTGTTAATGGCTAGGCCCTGTCCATAGATATAGTCCTACATGTATATCCAGTATGGACTTTAAGTTATTTGCCATGTCCCTTTTTTTTGAGACACTTTGTTGCATGTAAGCACGATCCATCATTTCATGGGGATAAGGAAAATGTAGGCTATAAATAATTTAGAAACCATACTCATAGCACGTTAAATAAGCCTATAGGCGCTATGCTGCAGGTAAACGTAAATTTGTCATATCGCTAAATTTTGCGTGTGCATTAGACACCCAAGGGGCATTTTCGCGCCATCATGTTTCGCGCAAATTGTGTTTATTTCTATTTGATCCTTTATAATTTATTTCGCCACTCGCATCACATTTCCGAGAACTGGCAGCAACACGCAATAATATGTACAGCACAAAAATATATACGTTTATCAGTGGCGGATCAAGGATTTTGAGAAAGAAAAAAGAAAAAAGAAAAGGGGGGAAATTTTTTTTTTCCTAAATTACTTTTAAGCCAAAATTTACATTAAAAAAAGTCTAAATTTGGCAACAAAAAAAAAGAAGAAAAAAGGGGGTGGGGGTGGGGGTGGGGGAGGGTCACCCCCCCCCCTATTAGTGGGGTCTGTTAACAACATTTTCGTTACGCGGCGGATAAAAGCACCAAATTTTGCATGAGGCACCTCTGAGGCATAACTATTGAATCTAGAAGGGGAGCCATCTTGAAATACCAAAATGAAATTTTGACAAATTTTGTATGTTTTTGGAATTTGAAATTTAAGGTATTTAACCAAAACTTTTGGCTAGCTTCGATTAGACCTACTGTATAGATTCGAAAGGTTAATAATTGAATTCCCTGTCCTATAATCTACCAATTTGGACAATAGCAATGTGTTTCTAGGCATTTCAGAAGCTGAGATATAAGATTATTTCAATAAAAGTCGGCCATATTGGATTTTTGGCCCCCGTCCGGGTTATATTGATATTTCAAGGTGGCTCCCCTTTTAAATTCAATGAAGGGGTCCCAGGGGATCATCATACCAAATGAAATCAAGAAATCTTGTGGCAAAAGAGTAAAGTCTATATCCTTTCTTTTGAATTATTTTGGAATCCAGCGGTCATTATCAAAGGTATCATGCTAATGAAATCAGCCATTTTGAAATTTATGGTATTGTATTGGATGAATATCATATTTATTGAGCCCTCTAGGCTATTAACAACTGATATTGGAACCATTTCCCCTGGCCTTATGCCTTAGTAGCTAAAAACCATAATATTTCTCAAAATTGGTCAGCCATCTTGGATTTTGGATTTCCGCATTGACTTGAAACATAAATAATTGAATTCCCTGACCCATAATCCCTCAATTTTGACACAAACCATGTCTCTTTAGTCTTTTTAGAAGCTGAGATATAAGAATTTTTATAGTTAAAGTCGGCCATATTGGTTTTTGGGCCCCCACATCTGTCCTATTGATATTTCAATGTGGCTCCCCTTCCAGATTTGATAATTATGCCTCAGAGGTGCCTCATACCAAATTTGGCGCTTTTATCCACCGCGTAACGATTTCTCAAAAAAATGACCTTAACAGACCCCACTATATATCCACCACTGTTCGCGGTATTATAAAAGAGAAGTCCGTGTGGTGGTAATTGTGGAGGTGTTGATTGAGGTGGTCTACACAGACCAATGCAGAGCCCAGTAGGGGGCCCCGCCCACCCCGCCCACCGCGCCCTGCCCGTCTGTCTGAGACATGTCACTAATTACAGACGCCTTCCCGTCCATCTCACCAGGGGCGCCATTGTCTTAATACTCAACAAGCACCAAATTAACATCCTCGCCAACCAGGGCCCCAGCCGCTGCCCCTCTCAGGACATGGGTAGAGCGGCAGCGATGACGACAGGGGCCTTGACTTGAGAAGATGCAAATTAGGAGCTGCATGAGTACTATCAGAATTCATGAGAATTTATGGTTTTCAAATTACTAGTTGTTTGTATTGTATTGTTTCTACTGATTAGATAAAGATTTTAGATGCATTGCGAACAATACCTTCTATATCAGTAGGCTTTTAGCAGCTTTTTGGTTCGTCCAGTTTATGAGCTGCATAAATATGTAGTTTTTAAAACCAATGACAAAATTGAAATCGACAAGAAAGTGCCATTGTAAAAGCGATTTTTTTTTCTGCGACGGGCCTGTAGAAATACCAATGTCGCATGTCTAAGTGAACTATTGTTAATGTTTGATTTAAGACTTGTAGGACGCTGCGTAGCTTGTATAATTGATTTATCCATGAGTCATTCATCCGAGTTATTGAGCCAATCAGACTGCGCTCAAAGTTAATTCATCCATCCCCCAATAGTTCAAAAGAAATGGACGATGAGGGAGCTCTTAAAATGAAAGGGTTTTATTCAAGTAAACATCTCATCCCGAGTCAAAGCCCCAGTGAATAAGTCTCAATCAGTCCACCTTCCCATCTCCTACTCAGTGATCAACCACATTAGAATACAAGTTGTTCCAGCACATCCTAGACCACCCTAGCGCTTAGCTCTATCACAATCCTTTGTCCGAGGTAGTTGGTATAGGTAAACTCCAGGATACTACGCAGGAGCTGGTAGGCATAGCTCCGAGCAGCTCAGCTAACGTTGCTGACTTTCTACTAGTTACTAACTCCACTAACTCTTTAACTAAACTGACTCGCTCCCTACCTTGCAACACCTTTTATACTGGTTAACAGGTGGCGTTAGGAGCGTAAAACGTCTCTTCTCAGAAGTAGTATGGTTAGGCCTGATCCTAACTAAATTATAAAGTATGATAATATATCAAAAGTACTAGGCTATTAGTACATTCGACGGCGGTCAGGTGTTTGAGATTAAGGAGGTGGACGACATAGCTCAAACCTAATAAAGATTATTCAGCCAGATGTAATTGCATTCCCAATTTGGATTATTGGACACATTTTTTTTTTTTTAAATGTAGAGAAAACTGATGTTGAGTGGCTTTGACTCTCGTGGTACATATAGCACAGTGTCAATATAATTGTAGATTCCGTTTTCTGATCATCGTTCAGGATCAGTATCATTTTCAGTATTAACTTAGTACACGTCTGTACAGATTCTTAAGTTATCCAGTTGGTTTAAAAGTCAATAAAATTCAACATATATACAAAGTGAAGTTGTCTTAATCATCTAGTATTAACAAATGAACAACAAATTCAACTTTAAAACGAGTTAACATAATAAAAGGTAACTTCGGAGAAATCGGACATCTTGAATGATCGGATTTCATTATACAATGCATGTTGATTTTTCAAACAATTTTCAACTAAAACAACATTATTTACAGTGAATACAAGGTCCATGCGGTAGACCGGTCAATATCAAACAGTTTGACACATACAAATTACTATAATCAACGCGCGCCCACCAACCACACCTAGTACATGTGTACTTAGCAGGACGCTTGACTGGAGTGCCCATCCAGGGTCCGACCTCGGTCTGGGTTCCTCCAAGCGTGAAGTGCCCGGATGACAAATTTCTGGTTCGAATGAATTCGGCGGGTTTTCACGCTCGATGTGACTTATTGTGCCGAGATAACTGAAACTTATCACCCGATTATGTTAGTTGGGGACCTAAACTTTAGTTTAGTACGATTTCTGATAAAAACTAAACGATGATTCGATCATGCTAGCCGATTTCAAAATTTGGATCCTTCGGATCGAAAGGGGGTTTCCCAAATTAGCCTCGTTATGACGTCATTTTAATCAGTGCCGGCGGTCGTTTTGAAGGAGGCGGACGTAGTTATTTTTGTCTCACTAACTTTTTGACCTTTTCACCTATTTTCACGATGGTTCGGGTCGCCATCTTTTGCTCAGACAGGGAAGCTGGAGTCCAGGACTACCCAGACTTGCTATTAAGAGATACGGATAACACTTTTGTAACTTTTCCCTGCGACGATGCAACAACAGCGGAACTGTCCGGATATGCTTTCACCCATCACGTCATGTATCCCGACGACATCCTCATCGTAGTGGCTAACCTTTTGGACGTTCTCACCTGGGATCAGGAACTTAATTTGTACATCCCTCTCTTTATCAGTCCCGAGGCGGTGGTGAAATTTTATGCGGAACTCTCTAACAGAGCTTTTTTAAATGTTCAAGCCCACCCGATACCGGCCACCCTCATCTTAGCGATCCCTTCGGGCTTTGACGCTCGACGGTGGCCGCTGACCGACAGTGACGGGTCTTTACAGAAATGGGTGAACCGACTTATCCCCAAAGTAAGCCGAGAGGTTAAGCGGGCCAACGATTGGTATGGAGTTCCCACCGCAAACACTGGACAAGCCCTTCACGTAGTGAAGACTGTTGCTGACGGGACGATGACAGTCAACGACTTCAGGGAGCTGGTGGACAGCTACACGCCGTCCGCCCGAGTCTTTCGTCGCTGGGCCCGGGCTCTAGGCCGTGTTATTGTCCGCCTACCGCTGGCCCCGCGGTAGACCGTCGGCACTCCTTTTGTATATAATGATTTTTTTTGTTGGAGTGATTGTCAAAGTGATTCTTTTAGTCCAATTCCTGGTTAGGGCCCAGGTCACTAATTTTTCTTAGCACCCTTGTAAGGAATATATATCCAGGAGGCACCTGCCAGCTTGTTCACACGGGAACCACAGACTACCACAGACTGTTCGTACGGGAGCTTCGGATGTTTCTCGCCCGTTGCCGGGCATCGTCCTTCTCCGTCCAGCCGGCCTTTCTCCTTCACCACTCCGATCCTGGTGAGTATAACCTTTCCCAGCGTTCTTTAGCATGTTCGGTAGGTTACTAACCCTTTGTTTTAAGGAGATTGTTGGCCCAAAATTCTTCTAGCAGTTTTCGGTTCGCCTCCACGCGGTTGGGTCCCGGAAGCTGACGTCACTCCCGGAACCGGAGGTTGTGTTTCGCTGGTGATTACAATGATGGGTTTGTAACGGGTACCACGGTGGGGCCACCTGGTGTTTACTTTGGGTGCAAGATGGTGGATGCGGGCCGGAAACTAGGGCCTCGCGTACTAAACTTATTGTCTTTTCCAGGTCCTGTGGTAGGTTAGGATAATACGGATGGAATAAGATGACGGTGTTGGGCACTGAGAGACGTCAGGCTGAATACTTTAGTGGGAGGGTTTGTTAGGCGAGCATGATCAAGTGTTATTTACCTCGCGCGCAGGTTGGGCGATAATAGAGGATTTTACTTGACTTAGCGGTTTGTTGACATTACCAGTTCAAGCAGGCTCTTCGGTGTGCGAGTAGTTTTTGCCGTATTGGCTTTGTGGTATTATTTTATTATTATTGTCTACTAGTTGACTGACACTGCACTAGTGGAACTATACGTGACCAAGCATTCTGGTTTGGACTGAGCAGCGCTAGATTTGCTGCAACAGAATTCTTTGACTCGTCGTTCCCCTTACAAGGTAATGGAAACAATCCACTGGTGACTACAAGGCGTAGGCGCTTCATGTGGTCACCCCAGGTAGAGTCGTCCGACTGACTGTCGGCGACTCCATGGTAAGTTTGAGGTCGTAGCAAAGACTACAAACACCGGTCTGGCCTTAGTTATGGCCAGTCTCTAGTGCGACACCAAGACTACATCGATGCCATGGTGTTAGAATAAGTGTTATAGTTAATGTTATTGTGCAGTGTCATCCAGATAGGAGGGAGAGAAATGATGATTAGGACTGGGTCTATTGTTGTTTTATAGAGAGACTACTCTTGGGTTTCTAAAGAGCCATTGCTTGAACGGTGTGTCTTATGATTATTCTGATTAATCCTGTCTTACCTTACACGTGCTTAAATACATTTTCATTAATTAATAAATATGACAGGGTACATGTTGTTGAGTTACAGAGTGGTAGCTTGGCGTTCACCCTCCTAATTCTGTTCTGGGGTTGAGCGCCAAACTCCACCATTTACACTGGGTAGTTGACGCCCCACCTTTCTAGACAGGTAGGCGCGTCCCTAACACCAAACAATTTCTTGGATAATTATTATGCATGCGTTTACAGCAATAATTTATCATCTCAAATTTGTACAATACACAACGTGGGTCTTCATTCCGCAAGTATACATGCCGTTAAATGACATTGAGTATTAACTATACAGGGGAGTATTTTGATTATACGTTGCTTAATTTATCACTTGAGAGGATCGGGGCTCAGACCCAGGTCCATTTCTGGTCTGAACACCGAACCTCATCAGCTACACGTGGGTCGTCGGTACCCCCCACCTTGTGGAACTAAATGGGTCGAGTACCGAGTCTCACATTGTTATAATTAGGAGCAGTATGCACATTTCCTTCAATATGCACTCTACCCCTTTTTACAACCAAGAGATGTGTAAATGCACTTCTCCAGATCACTTCCAGACAGCACCTAGTAAGCCGAGCCTCCTTTTAACAAAGTGTAGTTCAAGGTTAAACCCTTATCTGTCAAGGTCTTTGCCCGTCTTTTTCTTGTGGAGAGCCGAGACTACTCCTGAAAGGACTCCGCCCCCAGCCTATTTTAACTATGCGCGCGAGGGGCAGGAATTTTCTGCTAAAGACAATTTTAGGATTCTGACTGTTTGCTAATAGGACGGGTAGACTATCTGCTGAGGTTTTAACCAAGTTTGCAGCCGTTCGTCAGGGAATTAGTAATCCGTCTCCCCCCTCCTCAGCTCAACTGTTGAGCGGGGACCCGGTTACTTGTGTCACGACGGCGGTCGAGACTAAAGTTTCCTTTTTTTTTTTTTTCTCGACGGCGGTCAATTCTGAAGCCGCACGTCCTTTTATTATTTTATTATTATTATTTTACCCGGGTCGAAACTTGGCTTCTTGTTGTTTTTGCCTCAGTCCCGGTTAAGTTGGTCTAAACATGGCCTAAATATATTAGTCTCACGCCTTTGGGCAGCTGTATTTCATCTACACCTTTCGCTGGACCCTGATTTATAGTAAAATCAAAGATCCCACGACTGGGAGATACGGTGACCCGGCGGCCATTACACATAACCAAGGTGATGGGACTGCTTGTCTGGACAGCACCACGTCCCACCATCTTGTGAGTTTTAGCTACAGCTCCCCCCCACAGGGAAAGTCGCCTTTATGAAGGGGAGAGTTGAGCACCCTGTGAATGTCGCCAGTTCACCGTATATGTCCTGTAACCTCTTTTCCTTGTGACATCTGTTATACCATCTATGTGTATCAGATGTAAACATGTCACGTATCGGTGCTCTGCTCTCGTGTGCTGTCACGGAGTTTTCCACCCTCAGCTTGGTACTAGGTATACGGCGTTTCATGTTTTTACTACAGCTTGCCCAGGGTTCCCTGAGGAAGGGCTCTTAGTTAAATAAACATAGGGCTGCTTTATATAAGTTTTTTGGTAAGTTACTTTCTAAACTTCGATATTTTTTGTGATGAGGGGACCGCTGTCAGGAGTCGACCCACCCATCTTTGAGGAATGTATACATACATACTGAAAGAATAGGCTGTGGCATTCCCCAAGTGACTCCTGGACCGCAGCCCGATCCTAGCGGTGACAACAGCACAGGGGTCATACATGGATAATGCTTACCTGGGGAAATCCACATCGCTCGTTGGAAGCACTGGTTCCGGTGAGCGCACATAGAAAGGTTTACAGAATTTTGTGATTCTTTTTGGTGCTAAAATTTCGGGTACTAGGATCGATTCCGAATAGATCCCTACTCTAGAAGAGTCGCCGAATTAGTGATAAGAGTATTGAGCTAGGCAACCGGGCATGGGACACTCAATCTGAAAGAAATTTAGGTAACCCATGGGTCCATAGAAAGATGGTTGGACCAGCCTACCCGGCTCAGGTTTCCCTGATTAATGAATCAATATTGAATGAGTTAGTCGAAGGGGTCCTGCCTATACAGGCTGACAGGACTCCATCGAGTTCCTTGATACAACTCAGCTCAGTGTTCATACTGATGGTTTTAGATCTACCTGTTATAACTCCTACAGACATTAGATCAGTGTTAACATTTGTTATATCGTCTAAATAATGACTTCATAGACTGTCCCTGAGTCCCTTTCAGATGTTCCTGGTCTTACAGTCTTCTGAGCAGGACCCGGTCCAGTTGTAGTGGAGGTAGACGGGGTCGATCTAGGAGGGGCGTTTGGGACCGCACCATGTCTCAGCACTTGTTGGGGCCAGTCCGCTCCGACATCGGACCAGCCAGCGTCGACGAGGCGTGGTACTCCCATAGGCACAGGAGTAGCTAAACCAGAGGAATACCTTAAGAGTCTAGCCCTAGTGTTGTATTTCAAGTTACTCATCATCAGACGGGCCAACTTCTTGGACACTCTCAAGGTGTCCGGCAACGGCACATTAGATGGTCGCTGTCCCGGTCTGGTTGCCGCTCCCATCAGCTGTGCTCCCCAGGTAACAGTAAGGGTGTACTTCAGGCACAGCTGGTTGACTAACACGTCCTTGATAAGCACATAGCCTTCTGTGTAGGTGTGATCGGAAGGCATGGCCAATTCTCCCAGAAAGATTGTCTCCATAAGATGTGGGTTGACGAATTGCACATATAATCCATCCACGGTTTTTCGTCTGATGTGCCTCCACTTGCGCCACACGAGGACCACTATGGCGATGACCAGTACAGCCAACAGTATAGCGAGTACGGCCACCGCAGTAGGATTGGCGGTAGTGTCCGGGCATCCAGTGAGCGTTCTTTCCTGGGTCAGCAACTCTTTTGGATCAGCTGTTTCTAGGGCCATGGCCCGCGGCAGAGTCATGGCCAATCCAGTGAGAGCAGTTTTAGCCTGGTGTCTCCTCCAGCACTTCCAGAGGACACATCCAACTATTGTCACTGCCACTACTATACAGAAGATCGTGAGAAGACCGAAGCCGCCTCCAAAGTTCCCTATAGAGAACCATGGGGCGTCTTTGGCCACTTCATATCGGTCAGTAGCCTTCTTAATACCCTTAGCCAAGTCCTTTCGGTGCTGCTGGATCCGTTTTGCTAAAGAGGGCACAGGTATCCTAACTTTGAGATTCTCCTCGATTTCTAACAGTTCCTCTCTAATCATTTCAGGGATAGGGTCTGACTCTAGCGTGGTAGGTTCATGCTCGGACCTAGTAAAGTTCGTGTCCCACCCCTTCACATGACTCGCCGCTTCCAGCAGGTCATTATGAGGGTACACGACAGTCGTGATCCTTGTGTGCCGGTCACAGTTTCTCAGACTATATGGGATCCAAGACCCCTGCGTCTGAAAGGCACAGTCACATTCCACCTGGACACGCGCATAATTTTCTATGTTCACTTCCACGGCGGGTTGATTTCGGCAGATCATCTGGCCCCGAGTATCAGCACTGACCACTAACATGTCTCCATCATCCAGATACACAGCCATCTCCCCAAAATCAGCTTCCAAGAGATAGTCCAATTTGCATTTCCCTTTTATGGCTGCGTCATCTCGCCTCAGCAGAGCGGCGGTACATGTATCGTCCGTGATCTTCTTCATGTAGGGCAAGTCCTTACACAGTGTGATAGTTTGCCCATAACAGCCCGACCAACTGCCGCTAGCCAGCGGTACATAATATTGGCGGGACATAGACATAGCCACACTTTTAGGCAGGTTAACAATTTGGAGAGCGTCTTTCTTTTGTCGCCCCCTCACTGATACCGGCACAGGGAAGGTTAGCACCTCATAGACCCTAAACAAGTGTTTGTCGGCCACAACTGGCACACGGACATACACTATCAGTTCCTGGGTGACTGCATCAAATTCAAATGATGGTTGGCTGTTTTCATAATAGAACGAGGGGTCCTTGAATGCCACATGAAACCTGGGGTAGGTTCCTTTTAGATATCTGTTGACCTCCAAGACCGCTCCCTCCATATATTGTCGAGGCACCAAGTCCATGGTCAGCTGACCCCGCGTCAGATGCTGTACACCTTTTCTAAACACACGCGTTTGCTCAATTAGCGACTGAAGATAGACCATCTCTCCCAATTTGTCTTCCAGAGCTACTGGTATCATGTTAAGGTATAATTCAATCCAATCCACTTTATGTTGGATGAGCCTTATCCTCTGGCGAGTTCCATTATTGGCCTGATTTAGCGACTTCATATTATCTAATAGGCCTAACGTGGTTAACCCTTTCAATCGACTCGTCATGCTTATCATTCATGAGCGCCAGGTCTTCGATCATCTGGTCAGAGGACTCCTGCAACACTCTGATTAATTCCCTGTTGTACTTAATGTCAGCAGAGAGCCCCCTATTCCACGAGGTTGGAATTTGGAAGGATGGCCACCCCGGATCGTCTACCATGAGGGGTAGCTTCTTCATTCTTTTAACCCTTCCGCCCGAATCTGATTCTGGACCTTGGGCTTGAGACCTCTGCCGGGTACTCTTAATTAAGGAGCTTAAAGTTTCATTGAGAATTTCCCTATACCGACCTTTGAGCGCCTTCGATGTTTGATCCATCCAATTCACTAGCGACCTGATACGGTAACAGGCCCGGTCAAGAGCATCTCCTCCATCTGGGTATCTATGACAAACCTGGCCAAAGGTAGTCTTGATGTAGGAGCGTTTTCGGGGAATGGTGATCAGAAAACCCTGTCGGACATGGGTGATGTCCGCAGTGGACATTAGCTTTCCCGGCTTCAACACCACCCCATATTGCTCTAAGGCCATAGTTTCAGCATTAGGGGCTAGCCCGTCAGTTGGGCTGGAGTTATTATGAAGCCCCCCAATGCCTCCCACGATAACCAAGGCGAAAAGTATTACCAACCTCATTGTCACTGTTTATAGCACAAGTCCGAGGAAGCCAAAGTTTGTAAAATACCCAGGAACACTACCACAATTAAGTCGCCACTGTTCCTCTTCGCACAATAATCATCCACGCGCCAAAGTACGCCCTCCTTTCAGGCCCTCTAGTCCGCTTAGTTTGGGACATGTTCGTAGAGGCTCCGTCCTCTGGTACTCACAACTCGCCTGATGGTTCCGTTTTCGTCCTTCGTAACCATGATCCTTAGGTTCCTTACACGTTCACAGGACGAGGGGCGCATTGCTCTGAGGGGTTTGGGGCCAGCAGGTTCCAGTCCTGGGCGGCCCCCGTTGGTTCGTACGATGGCTGATTCAGCGGAAACGGGTGCGGCACCTGTGGAGGGTTTGTCGTTAGGGGCTGATTCGGCCACAGAGGTCCCCCCGGTTGGTTGGTCGGTGCCCACTGCTGCTGATTCCATAGCAGTTGCGATGGATTTGCGTTGCAGCTCGACGTCAAGCTGCTCAAGTCCAAACAGGCGGGGTCAGCGGGCTGCAAGTGGTGGAGGAGGGGAGTCGTTGCTGGCTCGGCCCCCACCGGTGGGGTCGGTGCGTCTTGTTCGCGCGCTGCCTCCACCCTTATTCCTGGGGCGGCGGCGGCCAGTTGTTCTTGCTCCGCTTGTTTTTCCAGTATGGGCAGAGGTAGACCGCTCCGTGTTGCCCGCTGCCCGGCGTCTTCCCTGACGCATTTAGAAGTTTGGATGGGTTTTTGTATAAAGGGAGCAACCTGGGCCTTAACCTTAGCCAACTGTTTGTCCAATTTAGGCACTTCCAGCCCCACTGTTCGCCTAATTTCATCAACAGTCTCAAATAGTTGGAACAGTGGTCGGGTTAGATCCCAGAACCACCCGGCCTGGATCTGTACAGGTCTGGCGGTGACGTCTCCCTTTTGGGCCGGTTTTGCCACTGCAGTCAGCTTTGGTTCGGGCTCCGAGTCACTCACCTCAGATAGACAGTAAAAGTCTTTGCTCGCTGTCTTCTTTTTGGCTGCTGCTGATCCGGTAGATTTCTTAGCTCCTCCTGTGGCTGCTTTAGTGGGCCGTCGGGCCGGTGTCCTCGGCTTCTTTCGGGCAACTCCGGTGTCGGTAGAGTCCGGGCGGACACTGCCCCGGCCTGGCCAGCTCCACCGCCTAAGATTCTGGGGTGGACGCTTCTTGGTACCCTCCTTCTCAGTTGCCTTTTCTTTCATTTGGCGTGCTTTAGAAGAAAGGTCCCACGAACATCCCTCTAGCGGGCACCGCCCTCCGGTAAGGACGGTTAACTCGCTTCCTCCTCAGAGGGACTATGATCCTCCCCTCCGGATCCTCAGGGAAAGTTGTAGTCCCCTTAGGATTACTGTGGGGCCGGAGGGCCAGGCAGTTCCCCATGAGTCGGAGGGATCAGTATTCTGACTTGAGTTTTCGCCTGTCTGTCCCAGGAGAAGTTGGAAACCGAAAACTGTCTATCTCCAACTTTTGCCTGGAGATAGAATCAATGTCTATCTCCGTTTCCTCCAGTGGTTGGGCTAGGCAAGGCAATCACCTGAAGTAATGGTGACCGTTCAGGAGCAGAGTTGCGGACCGACTGCTGGATCGGCGCGGATTCCATGAAATTATAGTAGATCCGCCTGCTCGTGTCGCCTCCAATTTTGGAGTCGCACTTCTTTTTTTAGGTGGGGGGAACGCGTGCGTCCAGTCCCAGGAGATGACGCCAACTACTGACATCTCTCTCGGTCTGCGCACCCCCCTACCACGCCCCTGGGCGTGGCAAGGTGACCGTGAGGTAGGCCACCTGTTCCATTAGCGCTGCTGCTAACGGTGCCGCTCCGCCAATCTTTTATTTTCACAGGGCGGCATGGTCTTCTGCATTAATCATCCATGTCGTCGCTTTCCCCGTCGTTGAACAGAGCGGCGTAGTTAGGCCGACGGTTCCGACGCAGGTTATAGCCCCCTTTCGTCGGGACATGGCCCTCATCTGTTTTTCCCGGGCTCAGCACCGATGTATCCAAGATCGGTGCATCACCACATGGCAGTTTTATGGGCTTGTTGTTGTCTGGAGGGGATCTCCCCACCAGCGGCTGGTTTTTGCCCCTTCGTTTAGCTCGTTTGCGTTTCCTCTGTCCATTAGCGCCGGCTGCTCCCCGTTCACAGGCGGCTTTGTTAGGAACAAAGGATGAGTTTGGTAACAGTGCGGGGTCCGCACTGGCGCCCTGACCATCAGTGAATTGCCCATCTGACTCTGATAAATCAGTGGGACTTGGACCAGGGTTTTGTGTAGGTACCTCCCCGGCAATAGGAATTGCACCATGCTCACGGGGACCGGCCGTTCCCATTGAGTTTTCAGTCTCAGCACCCCCTGTTTTGCCTCCCTTTTCAGCAATTTTACCCGTCGGGGGGTGGTGCAATTCGGGGTTTCGGTCAGGATCTGCCCCTTTTGAGTTAGTGATTATTGCTTCTCTCACCAGTTTGGGAATGATATGAGGGACAGCGGGGGACCAAGGCCCATGTGCAGGCTTGAGTTTCGAAATATTTACTAAGTGTGGTATTTGTTTCCCAGTTTTCAGCGACACTAGCCTAACGAGATGGTCTCCCTTAGTTTCAATCACCCGGTAGGGCCCAGTGTACCTGTTTGAGAACTTAGACGCTTTGTTTTCGCTAGCTAAAGGATCATACATGTACACCATGTCGCCTTCATACATCTGAGTAGGCCGCGCCCGTTCATCAATTCGTAACCTCAAGTCTTTTTCATAGTTTTGAACTACCCGTTCTGCCATATTCCTAAACATAGCAATGTTGTCCTTTGTCTGCATGAAAAATTCGCAATCATTCAGCGTTTCAGGAATTGTTCCCTGCTCAGGCATCCCCATGCTGATTGGATCTCTGCCAAACAGTAGGGTGTGTGGGCTGTATCCCGACCGTACACTGATCGTGGATCGAACTGTCCACAACGCAATGGGAAGCAGATCGATCCAGTTACAGTGATCGTCAGGAATATAATACGCGATCAGGTTCTCAATTGTTTTATGTAACCTTTCCACTCGAGCGTTACCTGTCGGCATTCGCCCTGTGGTGAATATTTGCTTGCACGCTAGTCGTGTGGTAATTTCCCGGAACAGCCCCGAAATGAAGGCTGCTCCCCGGTCAGTGTGCAGGCGGTTTACCCGTCCATACCGACACACTATTCCGGTTAGGAAACAGTTGGCCGCGGTCTGCGCGGTTGAATCTTTCGCGATGAAAGCCTCTGGCCATCCGGTTAATAAGTCTATGAAGGTCATGATATATTTTGACCCATCCCTAGCCCTCTTTAGTGGTCCAATAAAATCGCACTGAACTACCTCAAAGGGTCGGGTTGGTCTCTCCCAAGACTTAGCTAAGGCCTTGAAATGTGGGGCCCGCCTCCTCAGAGAGCAGGTCTCACAAGCTTTCACAT